>VDFB02000008.1:169669368-170116356 GCA_007258455.2 Sequoia sempervirens | reverse complement strand
TAATAGGGGACCTGCTGACTCAATTTCCTCTCTAGGGAGGACCTTATTGCTGAGAGGAGGAGAATCATCTTCACTGTGACTATATTTACCCACCTTCTCATTGAATTCTTTCTGAAAGGTCTCAAGGGCTTTGAGGAAGATTTATGTGGTGTATTGCCATCCCTATCCAAATTTTACCTCCTAAAGTTTAGTTGGTATTGTGCAATCTTCAACCAGTTTTAGAAACTTTGTATTGGATACCTTGACCAATAGTGCAACCTACAAAGAAATAGTGGAGAGAGTGAGTCTTTTACAGGACTTAGTAAGTGCACACTTGATGCCATTGAACTTTTCATCATTTCTCCTTTTCCAAATAAGCCAAAGAATTTCAGTTGAAACAAGAATCTAGAATAGCAATAAATATTTTCCAATATTTTTAGTAAACAACATAATTCTGTCAGGCCTTATATTTTTATTTTTATCCCATGTGTATTGATTATGAAAAATAAGGTTTTATATTTCCCTTGCAAATAGGCAATCAAAAAAAATATGGTTAACAGATTTTGGCACTCTACATAAGTTGCATATCTCGATAGCCTCATATCTACAATTGATCGATGGTTTTTGCAATGTAAGAAGCCATCACAAACAAGCTTTCTTTGGCTCCAACATGCTTGGTCAAGAATTTTTGAAGATATTTACCCATTCACTCTTGCCAAGATTAGCCTTCCAGATTCGGTTTAAATATGGGCATATGTCATGTTGGATGGAAAGTATATCATACATTTTTCTTGTAGTTAGCTTAAGGATTTTGGAGCCATCACTCCACCTGAATTATTTGTATTGGTTAGAATCACCCACCTGATTGACATTCATAGATATCCCTTTGCAGGCTTCTTTCAAAGTGGAGTATGTTCTCTAATTGGTCTTGGGCAGCAAGAATTCGCTGCACAACGAGTTCCAATATTTCAGCCCCATATCTTCCAAAACATTAGCAAGGTATTTAATATCTTTATTCACCCAGGCCTTGGCAGAGCAACCCAACTTTAATGCTAAAGGATTTCCATTACTTTTCCAAATTAACTTGTAAGAAAATACTGTAGAGTCCATTACAGCCTGGGTGTTCTGAATATTCCCATTTATACTCTCCCAAGTCTTCCAAATACTTTTGAAGACCGAAAACCCTTTTGTCCTTATTGGTTGTTTGCTATAGAGATCACAAAGCGGAAGTCCTTTCCATGTATTTGCATGTTTAGGGGCACCCCTCTCTATGTTGCTCCTAATTAACACCTTCCACGACTTATCCCCATCCAAAGCTTTAGAGATCCATTTGGAGGCCAAAGCTATGCCTTGCAATTTCAGATCTTTTAGCCCCAACCCACCTTTAGCCTTGCTTAAACAACACCACTCCCATTTTATAGTGTGCTTCTTCTTTTTACCTTTCCTGTTCGACCACAAGAAGCCTCTAATTTTTCTTTGAATTTACTCCACTTGATAACTATTAAATAACCAGAAAGATGCAAAATAAAGGCTATACAAAGAAAATATTTTTGGACAAAACTATAGCCTTCCAACCAAGGAGAGAAATTGCTTGTTCCATTTGCTGATCTTTTTTTCAATTTTACCATGAATCCATAGCCACATTTCTCTTAAGTCGGGGCAGACAACAAAAGGTATACCAAGGTACTTAACTTTATTTTTGGGACCTCCCCACTACATGCCAAATTTCTCCAACCAATCTAGAGGTTCTTCTTTCCACCCCAACATGATTGACTTGGCCACAAATTTTTTTGCACCAGATACAATACAAAAGGTGTCCAACTTTTTCATTAGGTGTGTGATATTATTTTCCTCCAGAATTGGAAACAAAGCTATGTCATTAGTGAATTAAATGTTGAGAAGGTCCTCATTATTGGGGAGAGAGATAACTTTTATTTTGGGCCTAGCCTTCTTAGTCTTGAGGATGTAGTGTAAAGCATCTACAAATAATTACAAATAATGCAAGGGCCAATGGGCATCCCTTCCTGATAGACCTTTCCAAGGAAAACTCCTCTATAAGAGTCCCATTGATATCAACCCGAGCCACTGCATCCATAAAGAGAGTGACCACCATTTTATAAAACACATCTAGGAAACCAAAGGCCTCAAGCATTAGGCTGATGAAATCCCACTCTACCCTATCATACGCCTTCTCAAAATCAAGCAGCATCATAACCGCCTCTTGATTTGTTACCTTTCCCCACTCCATAGCTTCCCAGCTAGTAATAAGGTTCTTAAGGATATATATACCTTTGATAAACACAATTTGAGTGGTGCTTATAAACCTCAGAAGGATATTCACTAATCTTTTTGTCATCAACTTTGCAAGAATTTTGTAGGAGACATTCAACAATGTTATCAGCCTCCAATTCTTTATTAGGGACTTGTCTCCTTCTTTTGGTAGTATTTTTATAATACCTTTGTTAATATTTTTCCCTAAATTGTCTTTTACCATAGCTTCATTATATACATCATACAAGTTCTCAACAATCCAGTCACTGAAGACCTTATAAAACTTTGTTGGGAGACTGTCTGCTCCTGATGTTTTGTCATTTTGTAGTGAGCTAATTGCATCTTTAATTTCCTCCCTTGAGATGTCTTTACTTAGTTTTTCCACTTCATCCCTTGTTATTTTTTTGGGGACTATACTTTTTATCAACCCCCTTACATTGGAGCAATGGTCCCCTTTGCATTCAAAGGAAAAGAGGCTTTTGTAAAAGTTGTAGAACTGCCCCCTAATATCCTCTTGTTTTGTGAATCCCACCCCATCAACTTGGACCTATTCAATATTCTCTTTAATACTCTTCTTCAAGAACCTAAAGAAGAATTGGGACCCCCTATACCCACTCTCCAACTAGTTTAGTTTGGACCTCACTTTGAACCCCTGAATTATATAGAACTTTTTGAAGACTCCTCAAAGCATCCTTCCTAGATCTGAGTCTATCTATGAGGTAAATATCCTCAGATGATTTGTGAAAGTTGGTCTCAACTTGTAACAACTCCTCTTGTAAGAGGGTCTCTCTTCTCCTTCTATCCAACACTTGGGTATGTGCATGATCATGATGGGCCAAAAAGTAGCGATATGATGGGTATGTGTAGGGTATGTGGCCGATTTTTTTTTTTTACCCAAAATTAATGAAATGAAAAAGGTTTTAAAGGATATTCTTAGCTTTCCACCAATATGAATTGTGCTATACTTTGAATTTAATAAATAATTATTATTCTATTATAATTTACTAAAGTCCTGATTGATAGGCTGATTGAAAAACATTTATAGCTTTCAAATGGTATCACATTTTTTGAATCCAAACATGTGTCACATTCTATGCTTCACATATTATAGGATTATAAAAAAAATGAATTGCATGAAGTTTTGACCAAGTTAAGGTGGTTAGATATATGAGTTTTTATATTTTTTAAAATTTGTAATAAAAATTATAATTAATTATTTACTTGGAAAAAAATTACAAAAAAATATGCATCACATCAACATGAGTCCTCTACGTATATCTAAAATATTATAAATAAATATTTTCATTTTATTGTGGTTAGGATGGTCAGATAGACACCTACTTCTTAGTTTTTCCCTGAAATTTAAGTACTACTGCATTGAAATTTCAAATTTTCACCAAATAGAATTTTTCTTTTTTTAAATAAACCTACTAGTTTAGAAACTACATTCAATTTTTTATAGATTCTATTTTTACATACTTTTGAAATAATATAGATAACTTATTCAAATTTTTATGTCAAGTTGCCTAACTTTGAATTTTCTAAATTTTTCGCCACGTAAGGGCCTATTTTTTCCATGATGATCTTGCACATACCCACTTTCTTCCTTCCAATCACTTGAAACAAAGCCTTCCAGCCTCTAGTATTTATTTCCCACCTTTCAATGGCACTCAGACTCCTATACATTCTATGATTTATCTCTCTAAGAGACACCACAATGTCTAAGAAATCATTGTCATGGAGCAGATTTGAATTTAGAATAAACCCCTCTCCCTTCCTCCTTACAAGCCTACACCAAGATTTGAGAAGAAACCTTGATTTTATGGGGTGATGATAAGATAAAGTGGAGGGGTGCACTTCAAATTTACACACATCCTTTAGAGAATCTAAAATGAAGAAGTCATCATTTAGGTAGAATCTATCCAAATGACAGTATATCCTTCTCGAACATTTATGAAACTTGCACCATGTGTACCAGATGTTTGAGGAGTATTTTTTTTGCGCTTCAATCAGGTCAATCAAGTTTAGTTTGGATTTTATTTTTTTCTAGAAGAAATTCTCATTACCTTTCCATTCCATGTCAATTCCCCCAGCTTTATCTTCCTTATTTTCAATCATGTTAAAGTCCCCTCCTAGGACCCATGGTATGTTTTCCAGGTTGCAAAGTCAATTCCAAAGTCTGATCATTTATGTATACTCATTATCGGCATATATAGAACACACCCCAAAGGCTGAATCATCTAAAAAAAGCCTAATCCAAATCGCCCTATTGCAAGGGGAGATACCAGAGCTAGAGACAAGGTGGCTCCACTTATTGGAGATAAGAATGGCAGCCCCACCTTTACCCTTCTCATGGTGAGTAAAAAAGTGAGTGGCATCCTTCCAGATGCACTTGAGACTATTTTCAAGGGGGAATCCTGTGGATTTGAGTTCTCAAAGCAGGACCACATCTTTATTTTTACATTGACCAATGAATCTTCTTACCACATGTTTCCTGTCAGGGGACTCAAGTCCCTGGACATTCCAAGAAATAAAGTTAAGAGACATCAAGACCAAATTGTGGGACAATGTCTTTTCCATTCCTAAAGGCATCAAAACATTTGGGCACCTTGGAATTGGTCTCAACCCTTTTAGCCACTGGGTTTGCAATAACCACACTTAATTTTTTCCTCTTGGTTTTCTTCATGTTTCCCTTTCCAACTAGAATTATTGTGCCTTCCTCTTTCCTTGGCCTGCCTAGCCTCCTTTTTCCTAGAGGGCTAGGGTCACCTTCCCTAGCTACCTTTGCAGGGGCTGAGGAGGAAGGTCTACTAGAGGCCTCCATAACTTCCTCTGGGATAACTATCTCCTTATCCACTCCCCGCTGCCACCAACATCCCCTCCATCCAAATCAACATTAGCACCATTAATGGATTGAAGGCAAGAGTTGATGAGGACAACCTCCACTCTTAGAGACCCCGCATCACCAAGATGTCTTAACACCAATCCATCGGTGATACCAAGCTAAGCATCAATAGGTAGGATCTTGTTTTCAAAAGCAAAGAAAAGGTCCTTTACCTTACTTAGGCCTACAACATCACTCTTGTCCTCTTTTAACTCCACATCAAACTTAGTCAAAACAAGACTTTTCAAATTTGCTTGTTTGTTCTGTAGGACCCGAAGTGCAGGTTAACCCACTCTCATCACCCACCGACCTTATTTTATCTAGGGTGAATTGCTGGGAATTCTTCCAAATCCAAGCCATGTTGTCAACATGGGGCAAACTGGCATGAGAACCAGGGTTTTCAATCAACTCTTTTCCTTGTAGAGGGTTTGAGTCCCTGAACTCCACTAGGATCTCACTATTAGTTTCCATAACTTAAATGGCATCTTGTTCTGACTTCTTAGAGACTTGAGAGGAGGATTCAGAGAACCCATCCCCCATTAATGAGTCCTCTTTGATGGAGTTTCCATTATTTGAAGAATCAAGTGGGGTTTCAACAACTTTAGTAAGTCCCCCCAAGTTTTTATTGTTGGAATTTTCCAATATCCCCTCAATGTTTAACTCAAAGTTTAAAGACTCCATGAATTTTTTATTCTTTTATTGTTTTCTAGTGTTTTGTTTTATGCTTTAGTTTTTTACATTAACTGAACCTTACGTGTTGTCCCTATTTCCAACTTCCAAATTACATGTGATATTTGAGTTGCTATGGTCATAACATAATATGGTTTTTCTATTATCAAAACCCTCCACAACCCTAGCAGTGCCATCACTATCCATTCGGCCCTTCGGTTCTAGTGGTATTTTCTCCTCTATAACATCAATAGTCAAGGGTTTTTGTGACACTTTTTTGCTTTTGATAAGCAGACAATTTTTCCTCAAGTTCCCTTCTTTTCTACATAAGTAACAAGAGTTTAACCCCCAAAGAATTTCAAGAGCATAATCCGTGAAGCCAAACCCAAGGTCTATTCTCAAAATTTATGGTGTGTCAATCCTAGGGTCTAAAGACACTAACACCCTTGCATCAATGTGGGGGAGTGTCGTTTTAACATTATCAATTTTTAGAGTTCACCCATAAGGCTCGAGCAGAAATGGAATGAAATTCCAAATTCTTGGAGGAACATTTTTAATGACAACCCATCTCGAGCAAGATAGCACAAGAATTTCTTCACTAATGGCATTTAGTGACCAAGCCAATACTCTAAAATTTTTTTTCCCAACACTCCAAAATTGCTTACTCAAAACCATAGATTACATCTCATGATTTTTGAGAAAGACTACATAGAGGCCTTTCTAGATCATTCTACAAAATGAAAAGAAAATTCCTAAATTTTTCCCCCATACATCTAACAACTAGGAATCCATGTATCTTCTCATCAGGATTTTATTAATATCCACGGTAGTAAGGAAAATCTTTGTGTTTTTTAACTTATTATCTTCTTCAAACAAAACCCTATTGAGTTCATCATTTGGAAAAAAATAGTTAATCTTAGGCTGGTCAGGGGTGCACTTACCTCCTTTGTATTCCCCATTTGCAACACCTAGGCTTGCCTTGACTATAAATTTAGCACTGGCCAGAATCTCCATCCTCTTACTCACAACCAGTTCCTTGAAATATTTGCTTTGCGATGTGCCATTCGGACCACCATTTTAAGAAGAATGGGTGTTTCCTAGGGGGTCTGAATCCTTGAGCATCACAAACAAGCACCCAATTCCCTAGTGCACATGAGTGATAGCCAGGCGAGGAGACCTCCTCATGCTTCACCACTACCACCTCTAGGAAATTGCTACTGGGAAAGAGAATTTGTGGAGGAGGATAGGGCCTCTACCACGTATACAATTGAAACTTGCACCAGGCCCATAAATTGAAACCCTAGGTTGCAGATCATTTTCCAATGTTCTCCCCAAAGAACCATCAACTTAAAGATACAACATTTGTTTTACAACAATTTTTTTATGGGTGATTTGACCTTTTTCAAGATAATACAACATTTTTGTTTTATTTTGTAAAACCTATTTTTTCCTCTTTCAAAAACATTTGTGTTTTATTTGGCTTTGTAACGCCCCATCGTACGAACCCCAGAGGATAACTAAACAATAATTACCGCACAATTTATTTTCTTAAAGTAAATCTAAACATACATGAGATGCACATTGAATCATAAGTCATAAAATTGAATAAGACAAATTCGCTTACACTTTCGTCTTGTGGGGTACACGAGGAGTCATTACGAAACTTAAATCCATACAACGACAATAAAGAATGAATACCAAAGATATAATCCATAACAAAGTAAATGTTTACAAATATAACACATACATGACAAAACATTAATAAGAAACCATCCATGTACATCAATACAACATATACATGATTAACTCAAAAATCATAATGATAAACTCTCTAACATCATATAAACTCAAGGGACATATTTGCACAAAAACAACATATTGAATAACCTCTACCATGGATCAATATTTACACAACATTTATCAAGGATAGAATAATACATTGCATCCATTTCAACACAATAAAATGTTAAAGAATTACAAAGATACGAAAGTGTTTCCCAACATGAACGAGAACCATATAACAAGATAGAATGATACAAATAAGCAACGAAATACAAAATATCATAACTAGCTCCAAGATGGATACACTCAAGAGTCACCACAATTGGTTCCAAACTACACCTCTTGATCCTCAGTTGGGGACCCAATGGGGTACTTAGCATGTTCCACCCGACCACGTGGGTCCAAAGACCCACCCCCAGTGCTAAGGAGTTGACAAGAAAGAATTCTCGACCAAGAATGCCACAAGACCAACCCAATAAAGAATTTCATAGTAACAATAACACCAAAAGCAACAACAGAAGATTCCATAGATCCTAAATGACAAAAACCAAGATCCAATCATGGTAAACACAAGACCATAAAAAAAAACATCCTAGACATATCAAAAGCAACAATCAAAATCACTTGCAAAGTAAATCCAAGATAACAATCATAACACACTTCCAAAGGCAACCAAGAAAGAAAAACATAAGGGCAACTAGTGGAGAGTGTCATCGCATAGTCCTACATGGGTTATCTTGTTCCCTTCCTCCAAGCACCAGTTGTACCAGGCTACTTGAGGCACTGGCCCCATCTATGGTTATCCTGGCCCTTCCTCCTACTTGAGGCACCGGCCCCATAGGGTGACTCATGCGGAGCCGTTAACCCCTCTCATGAGGACAAGGTAATGACTTTTCCAACCACGGCCTTCTCAGTCTACCGTTAGTTTGTGATAGCCCTAATGGTCTGACGAGGTATCCAAAATTATCTTATTATGTTTTTGCTACCCATCTCCTAAGTTATGTCATTAGGTTTTCACTTGTTAATCCAACTCTTACGTGGGTTATCCTGTGCCCTTCCTCCTATTTGAGGCACCGGCCCCCACAAAGAGCCACTCTCCCTAGAGACCCAAAACATAAACCAAAATCCAAGGGTTGTACCAACAAAGAAACACAATATCCACTCTTAAATGAAAAACATGTGAGTCATTACCCATCACAATATAGAATTCCCATTTACACAGTACAACCCTTCCCAACCACGATGCCAGTCAACTTGCCACAATAGGAGAAAATAGAAGATAAAACATCATTCAACAATTGTCTCATGCCTCTTGAAGTCTAAGAAAAGAACGGGTACTGAAAAATCCCGCAACAAGAGTAAGTCAATGATACGGGGTTTCAAGCCAATTTCAACACCAATCAATGAATAAAAGCTCCTCAAGATAAACTAAAAAGGTCATACACATCAGAAAATTCAAGACTTCAAGATAGACAAAAGAATCCCAGACAAAATCAACCAACTTTTATTAGGTTAAATTAACCAATAGATATATATCAAAATAATAAAGGAAATGATACTAATATCTCAACTCAATCTTAATTGCTAATTTATTTTATGAAATGAATCACAGTTAGAAGGATAGAATATTTTGTTGACACAATTTTGGCTCCTAACTAATCCATTAATTCCCTTATGATATAATTATCACACAATATTAACAATCATACACACAACTAATCTACTTAGTGATTTCACAAACCGAATAATCTAATTTAATTTACTTAATTAAGTCCTTCAATTGTTTAAAATAAGTATCTCAATTCTCTAATTACTTTTCCAAAGTATTATTTTATAACAATATATATATATATAGTTAATATTTTCTTTTAAACTTGATTTAATTTAATTCACTTAATTGAATAATTCTAAAAAAAGAAAGAAAGAATAAATTATCTAATTATAAGGAAAGATATTTATTACTTAAAAAAAATATTGCTCCTACAAGTGCTAAATATTGTCATTAAAAGAATATATATCCCTCACATAATAAATACCCTATATACGTTCCCTTAAAAAAGAGAAATTATATATAAAAAATAAATCATCTTAGAAGGGGAAATAATACCATGCCCTCTCTCTCTTATTTAGAATTGAGATGTACTCTATATTCTTTTTTTCTAGAGAAGGATTCGGTTTTATTTCCTAGACTCTAGGTTTTAAAAGAAACTTGCTTTTTTTTTTATTAACTAAGGAATGACCATCGGTAACTATAAAGAAGTAGCATGACGGACAATAAAGGCCATTCCTTCTAACACATATGAACAACAAAAATTATTATAAAAAAACAAAAGAAAGAACTTCTATGCAAATTTTAGAGGAATAAAGAAAAGCTAATAGTGAATACTAAATTGAATGTACAATGCTACAGTAAGATAACACTGATAAAATAAAACACGGATTGCACAATGAAGGGATAGTAAACTGTAAAGCAAATACCACGGTTTGCAAAGAATGGCTGAGTAAACTTAAGTTGCTGCAGACACACAAATACACTAAGATTATCTCTTATGGAATGGAATTATTTTTTATTCACTTTAGATATAGAAAATAGTGGATTCATTAAGGAGAATTTTATTGCTTTTCCATAGGATTCAAGGAGATAAGACAATATTACTGGTTGAGATGAATCGTGTGTTTGCTTAACCCAAGTCATTACCTCATGGGGATCAAAATGATAATACAAGCTGGGATTTTAGTGCAAAGGAAACCATACAGATTTAGATTCTAAATTTATTTATTTTTAAAATTATAGATGTCGAAGAGAGGGAAGATTTAGAATAGTAAATATGCATCCCTCAAGGATAATTGTTAAAGGGATTTTGTAGTTGCAACTGCATTGATAGATGAGGATACAAAAAGTTGAAACAAGGATAAGGCACGTGAATCGCTCGACAGAATGCCACAGAGGCTTGCACAGGAAACATTGAACAAAAATAGGCATGCTAACATTCAAAGAATAGGCAAGGCAGAAGAAAATTTTGATGAATAAGTTCAGATGCTTTTCGCATGAAACATAAAGCTCTTAACAAATATACATGCAGCAGGACATTAAAGCATGATCTGTTTTGTTGATAACGCTGAGGAGACTTTCAAGTAAGAAAATTGACAATAGTGAAGCTGTATTCTTCAAATCTTGTCATATTATGCAATCAAGTAACATTTTTAATCCACGGGCAGAAAATATAGAGAAATAAATACAAAGGATAAGGAATCAGATATAGGGGAGGACGTAAAATAAATGTAACATTGATTTCCATGAGTTTGGCCAGCATGCTCCTTACTTGTGCTACATTGGAAATCTGCAAATTTATCTGAACAAGACTACTTGGTAATTATCCCTACAAAATGTCATCAAAGACAGGGTTCAAGAAATCGCCCCAAAGGGATATGGTTTCAAATGTATGGGAAGGAAATGAACACCTAAGGCTCAAATAGTTTGAGGATCTACAGATTTCCAAGCAGTAAGGATGACTCAAAGATCAATGGAGTATGAACTCAATGGCTCAAATTCTAGATTGCCTCTAAGATCAATACCTAAGCGCATATAGGGATGACCAATTCTTACAGCAGAAAAGAAACCCAATTACAAATAGAATAGGCTTTTAAAGATTGTATAAAATTAAAGAGATCATCCTCATGCAATGTAAGATGCGGCTTAAGGATATGGCTACATACCTAGTATTTAATCCTTCAATCTGCAATGGACATTTTCATGGATTCTTATTGATATGTTTCCCTTTTTGCAGACGGAGGGTTCAATTTGATCTTGAGCCATGATCCTTCCCTCCTTCCTTAGCATTCGAGCAGTCAGAATATCTAGACTTTTCTGCCCTTCACAAATTAGACACCACTTCTTTTTTACCTCCCCAAACATATTTACTCACCAAAGAAAGTGATTCCCCTCGAAAACCTCCAAAAAAAGTCGAAAAAAAACTCAAATAAAGCTTTCTGTTTCATTTTCAACGATCTCTTCAATGTTAGGCATGAACTTGCATGTAAAAATTTCTATCCTTTGTTTGCTTTTACAACTCAGTTTAAAAATCTTATCTCTATTAATTACCTAACTAAAAATTCATGTTTCTTTCCATATTTATTCAATTGACAAAATCATTTATCTTTATTTGGTTCCTTTATCATATTTAAATAATTATCTTTGCCTCACAATAAATTATCAATTATAATTAAATATATTACTTTTACAATAAATATTAATTTATTGAATAATAACTATCCACTTTATATTTCATTAAATTAATTAACATCTTAATTTCCATATTTATTTAATCACTGTTAATTTAATTAATTGAGTAAACAATGCCATCAAAATATTATGCTTATTGCATAAGCCAATAACACACTAATCCACGATAACACAAATAGACACTTACCCAAGTATCGAGACGGGCCGCCACGAACGGGCACTATAGGCTTTTACAAATAATTTATGTTTTTATATAAATGAATTTAAGGATTAAACTATTTTAAATTTTATATAATTATTTCTTGTTAGGTTTGAGATTGATATTTAAATGTGTTTTTAGATAGATGAATTCATATTAATTTTAATTTTATATAAGTATTTCTTCATAATTTTGAAATTTATATTTAAATGTGTTTTTAGATAATTGAATTCAAAATGTATATGAAAAATAAAATCAATTTGTAATATAAAATAAATTAACTCAAATAAAATAGTTTCAAATTGATGGATGCGTTAATCATATTTGTACATATGAAATCAATAAATTAATTTATAGTCAACTTATTCTATTAAATATTAAATTAAATGTTCACTACAATTTTGCAATTTGATAAATAATAATACAATTTTACAAAAAAAAATCTAAATTAAATATTTTTTAAATTAAATATTTTTTTGACAATCTAGTTTTTTCATAAAATGTCAAGTGACAGGCATTTAAATGAACAAACCATCATAGTAGGAGTGAACATAAAATTCCAAGCTTGGTTGCATTATTGATTAGAAAATGTAAGCAAAAATCATGTGTGAAAGCGACTGTACATAGCTAGTGAGTAAAGGAAAAGGTGAGTTTACTCGAGGTTACAAAGAACCAGAGGTCAATGTGCAGCTGGTGTAGGAAATGTCATTAAATTCCTATCAACTTCAACGTTGGTTTTCAAGAAAAATGTTACGAAACCCTAGCAAAGCAATTTTGGGCATAAAGATGTGGTTGCTATTTTATGGCACAAGTTATCTTAAGTTGAATTGGAAAAGGATTTGGTTTGGATAAAGATGTGATTGCTGATTTTATGAGACAAGTTATTAGTACTTATAATGTGTTTTTCAATTCATTTTGTTTATTAGTTATTAATAACTTGGTTTTGAACTAATTAAAAACTAGAATTTTGTGTTCTTTAAATATAATTTATTTATTTAAATGAACATATTAAATACTTTAAAAATTGTAAACTATTTTTTTAACAGTTTTTTAGGATTATTTTTCATTTTTTGGTTTTATTATTTCATTTCATTAAATAAACGTTACTTATTTTTACAAAAAAAAAATAAGATTTTTTTTAAGAATGATTTTTTAATGAATGCAAAAAAATTCTCACAAAAATCAATTAACTATTTTCTAAATATTTAGATTCACACTATTAAAATGATAAAATAAAACTTCAATTATATCACATCTATAAATTCCCATATAAAGATAATCTAGGAATTTTTTTATTTTTCAAATTTTATTAATTTCAAAAAATAAATAACTAGCATACACATATTAAATATTAATATATATAAAATACACTGACAATTATCTTTTCCCACTTATTTTCATCAAATTATTCAAAACAACAATAAACTACCCTTATGCTATTACTGTTTCAACCAATCAAATAATATATGAGCAAAATAAATCAGGTAAAAAGACTAAATAGTGAGATAAAGCCAAAAAAGATTCAATAGCACATTAGAGGTTAAACGCAAAGATGCTTAGAGTTGTCTTATGAGTTCCCATGAAATTTGAACTAACTGATTTTAATTATAATTTGATTTTTAATACATATGTCCAATTTCTTCTTTAAACAAATGTTATATAGTTGTCAATTAAGATAAGATCAAATATTAAGTTTATGTATTTTCTTCAAAAAAATACAAAATAAGGTAACCAAACCCTAGTTTTGATTCTAGCGAGAAAATGTAACCTTGCCAAGTTCTAAACCAAATGAGCCCTAGCAAGCCCAATGACTCAAGTTGGGAAACTTTTCATCCCACTCATAGCTAAACTCAAGTGAATCCAAAAAATATAAAGCCAAACCTATGAAAAATCCAACTCTAGGAGAATAAAGTCAAACCTGCAACCACAAAGTTTTGAAATGGTTATGATTCAACAAACTCTTTTAATAGAGGTCTTCATGAATTCAAAGATAAGAACATCTAAAGAAAGTTGTGAATAAAACAGATTTAAAACTGCTTTTAAAACAAAATAAAAAATGAATAAATATTGAAAAATAAATAAAAATAAAATAAATACACTATTAAAAAATAAACAAAAAAAAGATTACAAATAAATACATTGAAATTTCTTATAATTATAAAAAATATATTTGTGTTTCTACTATAAATAAATGTTTACTCTAAAAACTTAAAAAATTATTACATGACATTAAGTATTTAGTTTTAATTTATTTTAATAGAGGTCTTCATGAATTTGTGAATAAAATAGATTTGAATCTACTTTAAAAACAAAGAAAATAAATTAAAAACTATTGAAAAATAAATAAATAAATACATTGAAATTTGTTATAATTGTAAAAAATATACTTATGTTACTACTATAAATAAATGTTCACCCTAAAAAGTTCAAAATTTATTAAATGACACTAAGTATATAGTTTTAATTTATTTTTTTAATTAAATTGATTTTAAAATCTAAAAATGGAACATTACCACCACTATGTAATATGCCTCTTGATGTAAAGTCGGCATAATTATTTTTATTTTACTTTCATTTATCTTTTTAACATTCAAAATAAAAATAATTTATAAATATATATTAGAAAATTAAAAAAATATTTATAATTATATGATTGATGAACAACTATTGCAATGAGAAAAAATGATGAAAATAAGTGCCTCAACATATTTTATATAAGGGTATTTGAAGGATCATGATGGGCCAAAAAGTGGCGATATGATGGGTATGTGTAGCGTATGTAGCTGAAGACTTTTTTTTTACCCAAAATTGATGAAGCAAAAAGGGTTTTTAAAGGATATTCTTAGCTTTCCACTAATATAAATTATGCTTTACTTTGAATTTAATAAGTAATTGTTATTCATTTTCTATTTGAATTATGACTAAAGTCCTAATTGATAGGCTAATTGAAAAATATCTACAACTTTCAAACAATATCACATTTTTTGAATCTAAAACATGCATCACATTCTATGTTTCACATACTATAGGATTATAAAAATAAAAAATTGAATTTCATGAAGTTTTGACCAAGTTAAGGTGGTCAGACATATGACTTTTTATAATTTTTAAAATTTAATAAAAAAATTATAATTAATTATTTACTTGGAAAAAAATTACAAAAAAATATGCATCACATCGGGACATGAGTCCTCTACTTATATCTAAAATCTTATAAAAAAATATTATCATTTTATTATGGTTAGGGTGGTCGACAAACACTTCTTATTTTTCCTAAAATTTATGTAATCTGCATTGAAATTTCAAATTTTCACCAAATAGATTTTTTTTTTAAATAAACCTAGTAGTTTAGAAACTACATTCAATTTTCTACATATTTGATTCTTACATATTTTTGAAATAATATAGATATCTTATTGAATTTTTTATGTCAAGTTACCTAACTCTAATTTTTCTAAATTTTTCGCCACTTAAGGGCCTGTTTTTTCCATGATGATCCTGCACATACCCATAAATAATAATGTTATATAAATACTAATTTATTATAATAATTACTATAATTAAATAGATTATAATTATTAATATTAAATTTTAGTATTAATAATAGTAAAAATAAAATCATTATAAAATTTATTATGATATAAAAAAATAAGTATTTTACAGTGAATAAGCTAGTAAATCAATTTAAAACCTTTTTTAAATCTGCTTGAAAAAATTTCTACATACAGTGATTGTAGTTATGCTAGTTGCATGTCATTTGAATGTCAAATTCAATCTAAAGAGTTTTTTCTTACATTGAATTTTTCTTTTTGATGGATGCCATTGTAATACACCTCTCGACATAAATACAATTAAGAATTAAATTAAAATAACTAAAACTATTATAATTATGAATTAAATAATAATTATAATCCTATTATTATTAATTATTACAATCTTAAAGCATTATAATTAGGATTAAGATTAGAATTAAGAATAAGATAAAAATTATGGTTAAAAATAAAATATTACTAATAAAAATCACTAAAATATGACTAATAGATATAATTTTCTAAAATTTTATTCATCTAATATCTTTATTCCAAATCGTATTCCTATTATTAATTCATAGATATTTTTTGTAATGTCACTCTGCAATTCTCTATTGATTGTTAGGGTTAGGGTTAAAACCATAGTTATGGATAGTGGTACTACCATAATTAAGATTAGAGATAGGACTAGAATTAGGATAATGGTTTAGAATTTATTGTTAAATTAGGGTTAGATCATGCAAAGAACTAATTAACAATACTAAAACATGATAATTAACAAAAAGGTATGTGCAAGATCATGATGGGCCAAAAAGTGGCGATATGATGGGTATGTGGCTGACAACTCTTTTTTTACCCAAAATTGATCAAATGAAAAGGGTTTTTAAAAGAGATTCTTAGCTTTCCACCAATATAAATTATGCTTTACTTTGAATTTAATAAATAATTATTATTCATTTTCTATTTGAATTATGACTAAATTCCTTATTGATAGGTTGATTGAAAAACATCTATAGCTTTCAAACAGGATCATATTTTTTGAATCTGAAATATGTGTCACATTCTATGCTTTGCATACTATAGGATTAAAAATAAATAAAAATTCATGAAGTTTTGACCAAGTTAAGGTTGTCAGACATATGAGTTTTTATATTTTTTAAAATTTGTAATAAAAAATTCATAATTAATTATTTACATGGAAAAAATTACAAAAAAATATGCATCACATTGGGACATGAGTCCTCTACTAATATCTAAAATCTTATAAAAAAATATTATCATTTTATTGTGGTTAGGCTGGTCAGATAGACACCTACTTCTTATTTATTCCCTGAAATTTAAGTGCTACTTCATTGAAATTTCAAATTTTCACCAAATATATATATTTTAAATAAACCTAGTAGTTTAGAAACTACATTCAATTTTCTACATATTCTATTCTTACATATTTTTTGAATAATATAGATAACTTATTCAAATTTTTACGTCAAGTTGCTTAACTCTGATTTTTCTGAATTTTTTGCCACTTAAGGGCCTGTTTTATCCATGATGATCTTGTACATACCAAAAACTTACATTTATCTTTTTCCAAATCTAGAAAACAATAATTACAATACTATAAAGGCAAGTACTGGCACTTGTCTAAGACATATTTGGAAAGCTAGATGTATTGTTGTGTTTTCAAGCAATTATTTTCAGAAACTTGTATTCTAATAATTTACTCTGACACAGTTTTTCATGTTGTTTTTTCTCTTCACAAATTCAATATTTGTTAAAGAAAAATATAATGGTCATGGCTCAACTTCTAATTTTTCATGTTGGTTTTTTCTCTTCATAGCTTCAAGATTTGTTAAAGAAAAATATAATAGTCATGGCCCAACTTCAACAAATTCAGGATTAGGTTAATCAACTTCAAAATAGTTGCAATATGAACTTGATAGAGTACCCAACATTGGACAAAAACATTTTTAATCTTAGATAGTACACAATACATTTCATTTCTTAATATTTTATGATTGAAAAAATATTCTATTTTATTATTTTAAAAGTATATTATTTTATCTCACATAATCAACTAAATTGACAATAATTCATTTATAAAACATTTAAAAAAAAATTACATCTTAAAAGATAAATATGTGCTTTGCATAAAAATTCTAACTACGGTTGTTAATCCCCTTCTTAAACTATTTGCATTGAATAGTTCATGCTGATGATAGATACTAAAAATTAGCTTATTAAAATTATACTAGTAGTTTCATGTAGTAACATGCAACAATGAGCCAATAGGCGAAGAGGAACATGAAGGGAAAGTGACATGCAGACACTGAGGGTGGAAGAAGAATAGAATTTCAATGCCACGAGTGGGCACAATAACTATGAAAGGCATGTGCAGAGTTGGGTATATGTCATTGTAGATGCAGACAACATAGTTAAAATCTATCTCCCCTATGTCTAGGTATGTATGTATGCTAACATGCATAGAAGGAATTAGAGAGTCACAAAAGCTTGCCAACGAAAACCTTAGTCACAGTCTTGGCTCACAGCTCTCATAGCAGGTAAAGCCACAAAACAACACCCAATAATGCCCTATTGAAACTTGCATAGATTATTTAATTGCCTCGCTATGTTTTCTCAAGTTTTAAATGGAAGGTGGGTATGTGAGGGATCATGATGGGCCAAAAAGTGGCGATATGATGGGTATGTGCAGGGTATGCGGCTGACAACTTTTTTCTTACCCAAAATTGATGAAACAAAAAGGGTTTTTAAAGGATATTCTCAGCTTTCCACCAATATAAATTATGCTTTACTTTGAATTTAATAAATAATTATTATTCATTTTCTATTTGAATTATGACTAAAGTCCTGATTGATAGGCTGATTGAAAAATATGTATAGATTTCAAATGGTATCACAATTTTTGAATCCAAAACATGTGTCACATTCTATGCTTCGCATACTATAGGATTAAAAAAAAGAAAAATTAAATTTCATGAGGTTTTTGACTAAGTTAAGTTGGTCAGACATATGAGTTTTTATATATTTTAAAAGTTGTAATAAAAAATTCATAATTAATTATTTACTTTGAAAATAATTACAAAAAAATATGCATCACATCCATGCATGAGTCCTCTACTTATATTTAAAATCTTACAAAAAAATATTATCATTTTATTGTGGTTAGGGTGGTCAGATAAACACCTACTTATTTTTCCCTGAAATTTAACTACTACTACATTGAAATTTCAAATTTTCACCAAATAGATTTTTTTTTAAATAAACCTAGTAGTTTAGAAACTAAATTCAATTTTCCACATATTCTATTCTTACATATTTTTGAAATAATATAGATAACTTATTCAAATTTTTACATCAAGTTTCCTAACTCTGATTTTTCTAAACTTTTTGCCACTTAAGGACCAATTTTTTCCATGACGATCCTACACATACCAAGGTGTTGATAAAACCATCACACTAGAAGGTAACTATACAACAATTTTGGCATAGATTTTGGAATTAACATATAATTCATAATCACCAATGAAAGAAAAATTGGTAAAATCCAAGCTTCACATGATGAAAGAAAAAATGGTATAATCCAACATAAATGTTGAACGAAAGCTACAAAATGCCAGACTCGTAGTAAAACCTTGTAGAATGAAAAGACTACAGTATGGAAAGACCATGTGTAGTACCAAAAAATGATTATATGAGAGACTAGGTTTTCATATCTTTCCGCTATTTAATTAGCCAATCATAAAGTGACACAGTCCAAAATGAATACAAGTACTGTTTGGATCTGCAAATCATGACTATGTAATACCCGTTGTGTTGTTATTTAGACTTGATATTTTATGTGGTTTTGCTTGATACTTTGAGACTTTGATATTTACTGTGTGTTGGTTGGTTTGGTTGATTGGATAGTTTAGACTGCTTGATGACTATGCTACTTTATATGATGACTTGGATATTATGATATGAGATTAGGGTTACATTTGATTTGGTAATGTTTAATTTGATGTAGTAGATTAGTAATTATTTTATGATGATATGATGTGATTAGTATAGTTTACCAATGCTATTTTATACTTGTTGTTGTATTTTTTATTATAGCCTTGGTGAGGGGACAGTGTAGCACCACTTGTTGCAAGTACTCTGCTATGCTGCAATTCCTTCTCATGATGTGATGCATTTGATTATATATATATATATACATGTTGTACACAACCTTTTTTGTATGCAGGAATTGCAGGAACAGAGTCTCGATTCCACTTGCTTCAACAGGACAAGGTGAGCATCTAATTAACCCAATGGGCATGAAGTTGAAATAGAGATGACAAGGAAATCACCCCATCCCATGTTTGTCAACCCATTATGTGTCTAGTGGTATCGTGCATCTTTGACCTTAGTCATTTTTGCATTTTATGATAGTTGTTTTGTGTGAATGTATTTATGTTATTTATTTTACATTTGTGTTGTACTATGATGCAATTTAAATAATTAAATGATTAAAATAAATGTTAATAATAGTTATTGGAATAGTTTTATTAAAATATAAAAGTATTAAATTAAAAGTCATGTAATTTATTAAGGATAAATAAATTGAAAGGTGTAAATTAAATTATTTAAATTGGTATTTAGATAATTTAATGAAAATAGCATGTTGAGGATAATTAATGGAATAAAATAATTAAATAAGTTAAATTTTGTAAACTGTAAGTATAAATTAGAAAAATTGAAATGAAAACAAAAAGTGCAGCTCGAATAGGAGAAAAAAATCAAGAAAAGAATAAAAGGACCAATGAATGTTGAGATTTTTGGGCTAAAAAGCTGGTGAAGAAATAGAAGATTTATATTCATCCTATTTTTTTTAAGTTTTTGAAAATAGAAGAGGTTATCTTTTTTATTTAATAGCAGAAAATGAGAAGTTTTGGGGATTCATAGGAAAAATTTAAGAAAAGCTTCAAACAAATATGGAGTTCTGTATTAGTTGCCATCCTTTCTTGTTTTCTCTGTAAAAATTGTTTCCCATTCATTGTTTTGGGAAAGAGGCTCTTTTGAATAAAAGATATAGATTAAAAATTTTATCAAGGAAACTGGTGGAGAAGTTCTGAAGAAGGAAAGGGGAGCTCATCAAAAAGGTTGGTTGGAATCAAAGGAAAGCTTCATCAAATCCTCAGCAAGCACAGGACTCCAGGTTCCTTTATTGATCTTTATTGCTTGTTAAATTTTGAAATGGAAAAAATGTTGTTCTGTAAATGAAAATTCTTTCAGGGTTTTTGAATGTATTGGGTATTAGATAAATGAAAGCAATTTATTGTTGAGTCTCTAAAAATGTTCTATATTTTTATAATTTTGTTTATAGGGAAATTGATTTCCACTCTGAATAAATGGATTTTATATATATTTAAAACTTTCTACTGAAAGTGCTTGGCAAAAAATGTATACATAAATATATATATACCTATATATATATACTCACTCATAGAGGTATACACACACACACACACACATATATATATTTATATATTTAAAAATCACCAAGCTTGAATTTAATGATGGGCTGAATTCATACTGATGTCAACATTGTTTGTTTTACTTTTTTTATCTTAATGAGGTTGAGGGGGGGTGGCTGGGTCGTACCCTACCCTCCTCTCCATGGGGTTGCGTTGGGCTACCCACAATAGTCCATAGATTGTTGTGCACAATAGTCATATGGGTTGCTATGCACAGTCTGCGTATGACACAGGGGCTAAGAAATTTAATTTAATGTTTATATATATATATGTACATTTAAATGGGTATTTACACAGGTACAGTTTTGTCACCCAGAAATTAATCAGATCAGATTTATTTAATAAATTATATAAAACATAATATTTATATATACATATATATATGCAATTATATGTATATGTATATATATATACATACATACATACATACATACATACATACATACATACATACATACATACATACATATATATATATATATATATATATATATGTGAAATATAAATGAAAAGATATATTGATTCTTTTATGATTGTGAAATTATGAATTATGACTATGATGGTTAAAGGAAAAATGCAAGTTATATATATATGTCAGAATTATTATTGCATTTTTATTTCAAAATTATATTAAAGAAAGATGGAGATTAATAAATGGAATAAACAAATTGATTAACATTATGTGAAAATTATTATGTTATTCTATTTGTAAATTAGCTTGACTTCTTTATTTGATTAGGTCATTATTTTGACTTTTTCAGTGTGGGAACCCAGTTTGCTTTAGGAACCCGCTTAGGGATATTGTGAGCCTTAGGCTCCTAGAGGCTTGAGTTATTATTATTTGATGTTTCTCTTGCTATGTTCTCTTAATGTGGCAAGCCTTTTTGGTATCATTGTTTGAAAGGGTTGTATGGGACTTTATTGAGACTTCGATTATGTGATTTTAGCGAGATGGGTAATGCCTCACATGTTTTTTTGTTGAGATTTAATGTTCATTTTATGTGGTACAACCCTTGGTTTTGTATATATTTTGGGGTCTTTAGGGAGAGTGGCTCTTTGTGGGGGTCGACGCCTCAAAAGGAGGAAGGGCCAGGATAACCCATGTAAGAGTTAGATTAAAAAGTGAAAACCTAATACAAGAATTTAGGGGTATGGGTAGTAGTAACATAATAAGATAATATTGGCTACCTTGTCTATCCATTAAGGCTTTCACAGACTAATGGTAGATTGAGAAGGTCATGGTTGGCAAGGTCATTACCTTGTCCTCATGAGAGGTTAATGGCTCCGCATGAGTCAGCCTATGGGGCTAGCGCCTCAAGTAGAGGAAGGGCCAGGCTAACCATAGATGGGGGTTGATGCCTCATGTAGGAGGAAGGGCCAAGATAACCCATGTAGGACTATGTGATGACACTCTCCACTAGTTGCCCTTATTATTTGCTTTCGTACTTGCCTCTGGAAGTGGACTATGATTGTTTCCTTTAATTTATTTATGATGTGTTAATGTTCTTGTGTTACTGTGACTGATTCTTGGTTGTTGTTCATTTATGATCTATATTCTCTCATGTTATTTCCATTGGAGTTACTATTACTTTGTTACTGTTATTAGAGTCTAGTCTTGTTGGAATCCTTGGTCGTGGTCACTTCCTTGTCACCTCTGAGCATGGGGGGTTGGTTTTTTCTAAAACCCACATGGTCGGGTGGAACATTCTCTGCACCCCGTTGGGTTCCCCATCAACATTCATCTACACCATATCTTTTAGATGGAGCTTGTACCAGATATTCATCATGTATTTCAAATATTATTTGTATGATGTATCTATCCCACATGTATGGGATATTTTGATGTAACTCATGTATATGAACATGTAATGTATTAAAAGATGATGTAATTGAAATGTACACTTGTAATCATTCATGATTTATGAGATTTATTATGGCTTGTACCATGTGATGTATTTATAATTATGCTTATGAATGTATGGATGTTATCTTTTGCAAATGGTTAATATAATATCTATGATGGATGTAAGTTAGTTAATTTATTTGTCTTTATGTCTCTTTCATCAAGTGTTGGTTTTATGTGATGTGACCTCGCATGCCCGAAAGGACTTAGATGTTGAGATGTTTATTATGTTATGTAATAATGTATAATGGTTCTTTATATGTGTTCTTTGTAATTTAAAAAAAGAGAAAAAAAATAAATTGTGTGCTTAGTAGTTGTCCTTTGGGGTTTGTATGACAGGTGTTACAACTTGGTATCAGATCCAGGTTGCAAACACTGGGTTCTCTAGGTAGTTTTGGTCCTTTAGGAAACCTTTGTGTTTGACTCTTGAGCTCACTTGTACCTTTATCTTGTTACACAGAAATATGCCTTGAGATAGAGGATGTGGCCAAGGAAGAGGCCGGGGTGTTGGTCATGGAGAAAAATAGTAAAGGCCATCATCTTCAAGTTCCCATGGTTTACAGCATGAGGAACAACAAAGTCCTCAAAACAATATGTTAGGTGGTGGTCAGAACCTAAAATAGCTTGGTTTTGATGGACAATTGTAGCACCTTCTAGGGGAGATTCTTGATCGATTGGGACCAAGGCTAGAGGAGGAACAACATGTCAAGAGAGAAAGGGAAAGGACTCCGAGGCAGAGGGAAATAATGGTAGATTAGGATGCAGTGCTAGATGGTCATATTAGAGACTTGATGAGAGTACACCCACCTACTTTTGATGGTTCTAGAGGAGGTCTAGAAGCAAAAAAATGGTTAATGAATTTGGATTGATGCTTTGCAATGCACCCCTATGGTAGCAATACCAAAGATCAGTGTGCAACCATGCATCTATGAGGATTCACGTCCACTTGGTGGTGGTTGGAAGAACAAAAGTTACATCTGGATATCAGCATGCTCACATGGGAGCTATTTCTAGATAGGTTCAGGGCTCGCTTCCTTTCAATTCATTGGAGGCAATGCAGGGTAGATGAGTTTCATGAACTTAAGCAAATGTCGATGTTCGTTGAACAATATAAGCAATGATTTTATGAATTGAAGCAGTATGCAGGGATCAACCATGATGAAGGCATGTTAGTGCAACATTTTTTTCGGGGCTTAAACACCTGAATTAGTGGTGGTGTGTGAGCCTTCAAACTAAAGACGATGGAAATTGTGGTTGATAAGGCTCGATTGGTAGAAGAAAATTTGGCTATGGCCTTGCGTGGTCACATTGGAGTGTAGATTGGAAGTGCACCAACACCTGGATTTTGCTCTCACAGAGGTTAGACATAGGCTACAAGATCTTCTAGGAACCGGTATGCACCCTCTAAAGGGGTTCAACAACAGTATCAACAACAACATACGCTACTAAAGTATAAAAACACTCCATCTCTACATGGTGGCAATTCTCAATTTTGTAGGGATCAGAACTAGAACCAAGCTCATCAGGAGCATTTTGATCAACCCACACCAAGTTTTTAGTCAGCACCGAGTCAAGGAAGCTTTCAGCAGCCAAATGCTCCATCCGGGGGTAGAGGATTTGGCCGAGGTACTAGTTGCTACTCATGTGGGTAGCAAAGGCATATCACTAGAGTTTGTCCACAAAAGGGAACCTTAGGATTTAGCCAGAGACTAGTTGGGTCAAAGTCGACAGTGGGCGGTGTCAGAAGAGCTCATCAAGTCTTCACGACAATGGATAATCGACAGGAAGACCACCAGAGCATCATTTTTGGGACAACAGGTGTGTTGCATAACACTAGTATTTCTATACTCTTTGATTCTGGTGCATCCGATTCTTTTATATCTCCTTCAGTAGTTGAGAAATGTAGACTGGTGGAAACTAGTCAAGGCATAAAATGGCAAGTTGAATTCGCCTCAGGGTCAAAGGTCATATTAGAGAAGTTGGTTCAGGGTTGTAGTCTAGATATAGGGGCATTGACAACTAAGGTGGACCTCTGAATCCTACCACTTGGCTCATATGATGTCATCTTGGGTATGGATTGGTTGAGTGCACACCATGCCATGATAGATTGTTGTCATAAAGTAGTGTGGTGAGTGGATGTTTCTAGAAAGGAGGTGGAGATCATGGGTATTCAAAGGCCCATCTCATTGTGAATGATTTCTGCCATGCAACTAAAAAGGTTTTTCTGATAGGATTGCTATCCTTTTGCAGTGTTAGTTAGTGACCTTGAGTCGAAGGATAGTCGAGGGGTGTCATTGGATGATTACCCTCTCCTTGCAAAGTTTTCAAATGTTTTTCTGGGTGAGATATCAGGTATGCCGCCAAAATGGGATATAGATTTCAGGATTGATCTGGTACCTGGAGCTGAGCCTATATCTTGGGCTCTATATCGGATGACAACGCAAGAAATTCAAGAACTTCATCTTCAATTGGAAGAGTTGTTGGCTAAGGGGTTTATCTAGCCAAGTGTTTTCCCTTGGGGAGCAACCATTATATTTGTAAAGAAGAAGGATGGTTCTCTCTGCTTATGTATTGATTACAGGCAATTGAACAAAGTAATAGTGAAGAACCGATATCCCTTGCCAAGAATGGATGATCTTTTTGATCAAATAAAAGGGGCGAAGGTATTTTCTAAAATTGACCTCAAATCGGGGTATCATCAGTTGCGGATTGCAGAAGAAGATATTCATAAAATAGCTTTTTGCACTCAAAACAGACATTACGAGTTCATTGTGATGTCGTTTGGGTTAACAAATGCACCTTCAATCTTCATGAGCTTAATGAATGGAGTGTTTTGAACGTATTTGGATAGATTTGTCCTTGTGTTTCTCAACAATATTTTGATTTATTCCAGGTCTATGGAGGAACATGAGGAACATCTAAGGCAGGTGTTGCAATGGTTAAGGGACAATCAGTTGTATGCCAACCTAGAAAAGTGTGACTTCTATAAGACTAAAGTTCAATATTTGGGCCATGTGATTTTAGGTGAGGGAATCTCCATTGATCCTCCAAAGATTCAGGCCATTTTGGATTGGCCCATACCCACAAATGTCTCAGAAATTCATAGTTTCATGGGACTAGTAGGCTATTATCGGCGGTTCATCCAAGGCTTTTCAAGGATTGCATATCTAATCACCTCTCTACATAGGAAGGGGAAGAAATTTCTTTGGTCAAATCAATGTCAGTTAGCATTTCTGGCTCTTAAGGAAAAACTGACTAGTGCACCAATTTTGGTAGTATCGGATCCTACGGGGGAATTTGTAGTATGTACAAATGCTTCCTTGGAAGGTTTAGGGGTCATTTTGATGCAAGAAGGGTGAGTGATTGCATATGAATCCCACAAAGTTAAGGATCATGAACTGAACTACCCCACACATGATCTTGAGTTGGCCGCAGTTGTGCATTCTCTGGTAAGATGGAGACACTTCCTGTTAGGGCATAAGTTTGAGTTGCATACGGATCATCATAGTCTACAATACATCTTCACACAACCGAACCTGAATGCAAGATAGAGAAGATGGATGGAATTCTTGTGTGAATACGATTTTGAAGTAAAGTATATCCAGGGCAAAGAGAATGTTGTGGTAGATGCTCTGAGCCGGTGAAGGAATGAGATAGCTGCATTAACTCTTAGAGTAGATTTGAGGAGTTAGATCCTCACAACTCTTTCCTCAGATAATTGGTATCAAGAGGTGAAATATGAAATCGAGTTGGGTAGAGCTCTGGGAGGAAAATTTGTTGGTACTCGCTCGATTTGGATGGTGCTTTGCGCTACCTAGGCCAGATGTATATACCTCCTGTAGAGGGTCTTCACACCCTAATAATGACTGAAGGCCATCGGGCACCTTATGCAACACACCCTGGAGTTAAGAAAATGTATGTGGACCTTCGATCGTTGTAATACCCCTCCTGTTACTATTTGGACTTGTTATTTTTCTATGCTTTGGTTTGATACTTCGTGACTATGATTGTACTCCTTATGGTTTGGTTTGGTGGATTGGTTAGTTTAGAGTGATTGATGATTATTTTACTTCAATTGATGACATTATGATTACATTGGATTGTGATGTTTAACTTGATTCAATAATACATTGTGATGTAGTGATTTGGTAATTATATTATGATGCGATTTGTTAGTTAGAAATATTATTTCATATTTGATATTGTATTTGTTAGTATAGCTTTAGGAAGAGGATAGTGTAGCACCATTCGTTTACAAGTGCCCTGCTACGCTGCAATTCCTTCTCATGATATGATGTTTTCAATTATATATATATGTGTTACTTGACATTTATTTGTATGCAGGATTTGCAGGAATAAAGTCTCAATTCCACCTGCTTTGGCAGGACAAGGTCACCATTAAATTAACCCAATGGGTACAATGTTGAAAAAGGGAGTTGATTAGGAAGTGTCCCTATCCCAAGTCCGTCATCTTGTTTCGAATTCTGTTGTGTCATGATTGAGGTTTTGTCCTTGTCTTTGTGTAGTTTGATTGTTGAATATTTATTTTATTTTTGGTTAGTGGTTATTTAATTAATCTTTATTTTATTAATGTTGTTTCATTTCTTTGATTAAATTGTAAGTTAGTAAAATGTGAAATTTTAAATATATTGTAAATTTAAAAGAAATTTAATTAATTAAAAGTGTAAGAAATTAATTTAAATTAATAATGATAATGATAATTATGTATTATCTTTTTCCTGTTATTAAATTAGAAAATCTTGTGTGGATAATATCTTGAGAAAATAATTAATTTTTAATTAAAATTGTAGATAAGTGTGTGCTTTTAAAAGTATGAAAAGGACCAATGAATGTTGAGGATTTTTGAGAAAAAAGATGAAGAGATTTATTGTTTATTTATTTATTTATTTTATTATGAGAGAATTTTTCACACACATAAGAGTTTTTCTTTGTTTTGGGATGTAAAAGAAAAAAAAAATAGTTGTTGTGTGCTTCTGGGTAAAAGAATTATTTTGAAGAAAGGATTGCTTTAGAAGGGAGCTGAAGGAAGGAAACTAAGAAGAAGCCACTGAGGGGATACTACATCGAACGAAGGACTCCAGGTTTTCTTCTTTTAATTTATTATTGTTTTATTGTTTTATTGTTTTATAAAAAAAATATAGCTTGTTGTGTTTGAAAAATCCATCTCCTCTATTTCTTTTGAAAGTGGTTCTATGATTGAAAAGTTGTTTGTGTTAAATCCTTTGAGTCCTCTGTAGGAAATTATAGTGAAACCTTCAAGATTTCTTCAATAAAATTTATGGAAATAATTGTTTTGAAAAGAAAATTCTTTGATTAGTTGGAATTTGTATATCCATATCTATATTGAGTCTGTTAAGAAAAAAAATTATTTATATGATTTGTTTTCAATCTCTTTACATATATATATATATATATATATATTCGATTCTTTTTAGGATACATATATATATAAATAAATTTATATATAGTTCGAATTTTGAAATATTATGAATAAATTATGCATTTTAATTGTGATTATTTTGAATTTATTTCGTATTTCATCCCAAACGAAATACATGGGGAAAAATTATATTATAAAAAAAATTATATTTAAAATAAAATATTAAAAATTAATAGGGGGTGGGAGGTCGGCTAAAGCCGTACCCCCCCGCGGCCCTATTA
The DNA here is from genome assembly GCA_007258455.2 of Sequoia sempervirens. Taxonomy (NCBI): domain Eukaryota; kingdom Viridiplantae; phylum Streptophyta; class Pinopsida; order Cupressales; family Cupressaceae; genus Sequoia; species Sequoia sempervirens. The sequence goes on along the minus strand of VDFB02000008.1, from coordinate 170,087,698 downwards.
GGGTGACAATGCGCACTCACCACGACTACGCACAGTAGCCAAGGCTACTGGGTGTAGTCCTTGGGGACTGCGGCCTCCCCATAGGGGGAGGTACGTAGTACCTCTACCTGTGTGGAGGTTCGGGCTTTATACAGTTTACTTTATTTATTATTTTAGTTGTTTCTATTTGATTCATTTTTTATGTGTGTTTTTTTAATTTTATATCTATATATATATTTATATATATTTAAGTTATAATTTTAAAGCATGATATGTATTAAATGTTTTATAAAATGATTATTTGATATATATATAAATATTCATAAAAACATATATAAGTATATGTATATAATTGCATATATATGTGTAGTCAGTTGGATATGCTGTGAGTATGAATTTAATATGATAATTTTCAAAAAATTGCAATGTTATAATATAATTGTGCAAACTAGAAACAAACTATATGCTTAGAATTTAATCAAACTTTCTCGAGTTATTGAGTTATGAAGTTGGCGAAATTTATTGTGCTTGTAGTTTGTTTGGCGATGTTCTATGTTTTATTCACTCTCGAGATTATTCATTGTATTTAAATTGATTTTCGTTAATTGGGTTTATGTCTCACGGGAAAACCCTAGAGTTAGCTGATCCGGTTGTAGGCACTTAAGTTGTTGTTTAGGACTTCTAGAGGTGGGGATATTGAGGTGTAATTGTGATCTCGTATTTTGATGCTTGGTCTATGTTTTGACCATGGTTGTGATTTATTTTGCTCTTGGATTGTACCGTTTGTGGTTGTGTTTCATATGTTATGGCGAGATGGTTATGCCTTGTGGAGGATCCATTTGATTTGTCCATTATTTCTTGTGATACAATCCTTTTGTGTTGGATAGTGTGTGTTGAGTGTTTAGAGAGAGTGGCTCTAGGTGAGGGCCGGTGATCAAAGGGGCTGTCAGGGTAACCCACATGGAGTTAGAGTAATTAGTGATAACCTAAGTAATTAATCATGGGTGGGGTTTAAACATTAATAAGATAATCGTGATGCCTCGTACACCTATTAGTTCTATCATAGACTAAAGGGGACCGAGAAGGCTGTGGTTTGCAAGATCATTTCCTTGTCTTCACAAAAGGTTAATGATTCCACATGAGTAACCCTATGGAGCAGCGCCTTGAGATAGGCTACCAGGAGAACCATAGATGGAGGCGGAACCTTAAACTAGGTTGTCTGGATATTCCATGTATAGATGGAGGTAGAACCTTGCGATAGGTTGTGTGGATAATCCATGTGAAACTATGCAATGACACTCTCCTCTAACATTCCAATTGTGTTGTTTTATTGAAGTCCTCTAGAAGTAGTCTTTGATATTATATCTTGAGACTTATTGATGATGTGTTTCATGATTTATTGTTGTATTTTTTGGAAAGTGATATATTGTTATGTTTTGAAAGTGGTTTATCGTTATGACTTTAGGTGATTTATCGTTGTTTAGTTTCCATGTGGTATTTGATGTTATGTCACCTTCTCTGGAGTTAGTCTTGTGTTCTATTGATGTGCTTGATTGGGGATCCTTCCTTGTCTACTTCCAGTATGGGGGTGGTTGGGTGGAACGTGCTTCGCACCTCGTTGGGTTCCCTTTGAATGTAGTTGTATCTTTTATTGCATGTTTTTGGCAGATGTTGTTGATCCAGTGTTATTATGTACCAGATCTTTGTTCATACTTCAGATGTAATTTAGTTTTTGATGTATCGACTCCCACGTGTGTTGGGAAGATCTTGATGTAATTTGTTATATGTTCATTATGTTGTACTGGCATATTGATGTAATGTATATTCAGGTCATGTAATCATTTGTGAACTATCATTTGTAATTACTGATTATGTTGTGGTGTATCCATCGAAATGTATATATATTTATTATCTTTGTGATTAATTCATTTGTGTTTTACATATATGTTTAATACAGTTTACTTTTATTAATGTGGTTATTGTGAATGGATGTTTTAGATGGTGATGTGAGAATGAATGGTTTTATGTAATCGTTTAATTATTGGTTAATCTATTATCTTTGTTATGGGATTAGTGTAGTAATGTCACCTCGTGTACCCCAAGGGATTTAGTTGTGAAACTTAGAACATTGTTATGTTGGAATACTTAAGTACATTTATTATGTTTTGTGTTCTTTAAAAAAAAGTTGTTGCGTGTTTACTTGTTCCTTTGGGGTTTGCATGGTGGGGAATTATAGTCACTATAGTTTTGGGAAGGAATGAAGCGTGATATCGCCAATTTCATGGCTAGGTGTCTTGAATGTTAGAGGGTTAAGGCTGAGCATCATCATCCTGCAGGTTTGTTGCGGCCTCATCTTGTTCTAGAATGGAATTGGGACACTATCTTTGTGGATTTCATTATCGGCTTTCCTATGTCTTCTAGGCAGCATGATGCTACCATGGTCACCATTGATAGACTGGCCAAAGTAGCCCATTTCTCTCTTGTCTGATCTTCCTATACTGCTTCTTCAGTAGCCAAGGCGTTCATGGAAGACATTGTTATATTGCATGGGATACCGCAAAGAATAATTTTTGACAAAGATCTGATATTCACATCGACACTATGGACATCTTTGCAGTGGTCCTTAGGGATTTGATTGAATTTTAGTTCTACATACCATCCTAAGACAAATGGTCAAACTGAGAGAGTCAATCAAGTGCTCGAGGATATGCTTTGCATGTATGTCATGGACCAACAATCACGTTTGGAGGATTATTTGCATTTGGTTGATTTTTCCTACAACAATGGTTACCATAGTTCGATTGGCATGGCTCCATTTCAAGATTTATATAGACATCCTTGTTGTATCCCTCTAACTTAGGATCAGTTAGAGGATAGGGTTCTACTTGGACCAAAAATGCTTTGAGATATGGACTAGTAGGTAGCTCGCATTTGAGAGCATCTTGTAGCAACTCAAGATAGGAAAAAAAGGGTATGTTAATGCACACAGAGTTGATTGGCAGTTTGCAGTTGGAGGTCGAGTGTTTCTTCGAGTGTGTCCATGGAAGAGCCCTATTCGCTATAGAAAGGGTTCTAATATTGCACCTCACTTTGTAGGGCAGTTTGAGGTGTTAGAAAGAATTGGTCCTATTGCATACTGCCTAGCCTTGCCACCTAGTCTGTCGTGGATTCATGATGTTTTTCATGTTTCAATTCTCAGACAATATTTTCCTGATGTTACTTATGTACTTGATTAGAATTCGCTATAGGTCGAGGATGGGCAGCTAGCTCTAGATTCCATGGTCGTGCTACAATACAGGAGACTCGCCCTTAGAGGCAGGGATATTGAGTAGGTGCGGGTCCAGTGGGACCCCAATGATGAGACTTCATAAACTTGGGAGGATGCCTCCTGTATTAGAGAATCTTATCCTTATCTATTTACTGGCTTCCAGGAGTACGTTGAATTTAAGGGGGGGATGTAATACCCCTTGTGTTGCTATTTGGACTTGATATTTTTTGTGGTTTTGCTTGATACTTTGAGACTTTGATAGTTGTACTATGTGTTGGTTGGTTTGGTTGATTGGATAGCTTAGACTGCTTGATGACTATGCTACTTTATATGATGACATAGATATTATGATATGACATTATGGTTACATTTTATTTGGTATTGTTTAATTTGATACAATAGATTAGTAATTATTTTATGATGATATGATGTGACCAATATAGTTTACCAATGTTATTTTATACTTGTTGTAGTTGTTATTATAGCTTTGGTGAGGGGATAGTGTAGAAACACTCATTTGTGAGTGCTCTACTACATGGTGAATCCTTCTCATGATGTGATGCATTTGATTATATATATATATATACATGTTCTACACAACCTTGTTTGTATGCAAGAATTACAAGAACAAATTTTTGATTCCACCTGCTTCGGCAAGATAGGGCGAGCATCAAATTAACCCAATGGGCATGAAGTTGAAATCGAGATGACAAGGAAGTCACCCCATCCCAAGTTTTTCAACCCATTATGTGTCTAGTGGTATCGTGCATCTTTGACCTTAGTCATTTTTTCATTTTATGATAGTTCTTTTGTGTGAATGTATTTATGTTATTTATTTTACATTGGAGTTGGAGTATGATGTAATTTAAACAATTAAATGATTAAAATAAATGTTAATAATAGTTATTGGAATAGTTTTATTAAAATATAAAATTATTAAATTAAAAGTCATGTAATTTATTAAGGATAAATAAATTGAAAGGTGTAAATTAAATTATTTAAATTGGTATTTACATAATTTAATGAAAATAGCATGTTGAGGATAATTAAGAGAATAAAATAATTAAATAAGTTAAATTGTGTAAAATGTATTATAAATTAGTAAAATTGAAATTAAAAAAAAAAGTGAACTCGAATAGAAAAAAAAATCAAGAAAAGAATAAAAGGACCAATGAATGTTGAGATTTTTGGGCTGAAAAGTTGGTGAAGAAATAGAAGATTTCTATTCATCTTTTTTTTTTTAAGTTTTTGAAAATAGAAGTGGTTATCTTTTTTATTTAATAGCAAAAAATGAGAAGTTTTGCGGATTCACAGGAAAAATTTAATAGAAGCTTCAAAAAAATATGGAGTTCTGTAATAATTGGCATCCAAGTTTCTTGTTTTCTCTGTAAAAATTGTTTCCCATTCATTGTTTTGGGAAAGAGGCTCTTTTGAATAAAAGATATAGATTAAAAATTTGATCAAGGAAACTAGTGGAGAAATTCTGAAGAAGGAAAAGGGAGCTCATCAAAAAGTCTAGTTGGAATCAAAGGAAAGCTTCATCAACTCCTAGGCAAGCACAGGACTCTAGGTTCCTTTATTGATCTTTATTGCTTGTTAAATTTTAAAATGAGAAAAATGTTTTTTTGTAAAAGAAAAATCTTTCAGGGTTTTTAAATGTATTGGGTATTAGATAAATGAAAGGAATTTATAGTTGAGTCTCTGAAAATGTTCTATATTTTTATAAAAAAATTTATAGGGAAATTTATTTCCTCTCTAAATAAATGGATTATATATATATATTTAAAAATTTCTACTGAAAGTGCTTGGAAAAAAATGTATATATAAATATATATATACTCACTCACAAAGGTATATATATATTAAAAGATGCCAAGCTTTAATTTATTGATGGGCTGAATTCGTACTTATGTCGGCATTGTTTGTTTTACATTTTTTTTATCTTAATGAGGTTGAGGGGGGGCGGCTGGGCTATACCCTCCCCTCCTCCCCATGGGGCTGCATTGGGCTGCCCACAACAGTCCTATAGACTATTGTACGCAGCAGCCGTATGGGCTACTGTGCGTAGTCTGCATATGGCAGGGGGGCTAAGAAATTTAATTTAATGTTTGTTTTTTTTCATATTATATATATATATATATATATATATATATTTAAATGGGTATTTGCAAAGGTACATTTTTGTCACCCAAAAATTAATCAAATCAGATTTATTTAATAAATTATATAAAACAAAATATTTATATATATATATGCAACTATATGTATATGTATATGTATATGTATATATATACATACATACATATATATACATACATACATATATATATACATACATACATATATATATATATATATACATACATATACATACATACATACATACATACATTCATACATACATACATATGATTGTGAAATTATGAATTATGACTGTGATGGTTAAAGGAAAAAGGCAAGTTATATATATATATATATGTGAGAATTATTATTGCATTTTTATTTCAAAATTATATTAAAGAAAGATGGAGATTAGCAAATGGAATAAACGAATTGTTAACATTGTGTGAAAATTATTATGTTATTTTATTTGTAAATCAACTTGACTTCTTTATTTCATTAGGTCATTGTTTTGACTTTTTCGGTGTGGGAACCTAGTTTTCTTTAGGAACCCACTTAGGGATATTGTGAACCTTAGGCTTCTAGAGGCTTGAGTTATTATTAGTTGATGTTTCTATTTTTATGTTCTCTTAATGTGGCAATCCTTTTTGGTATCAATGTTTGAAAGGGTTGTACGAGACTTTGTTGAGACTCTTATTATGTGCTTTTAGCAAGATGGGTAATGCCTCACATGTTTTTCTATTGAGATTTAATGTTCATTTTATGTGGTGCAACCCTTGGTTTTGTATATGTTTTGGGTTGTCCAAGGAGAGTGGCTCTTTGTGGGGGTCGGCGCCTCAAAAGGAGGAAGGTCCAGGATAACCCATGTAAGAGTTAGATTAAAAAGTGAAAACCTAATAAAATAACTTAGGGGGATGGGTAGTAATAACATAATAAGATAATATTGGGTACCTCATCTATCCATTTGGGATTTCGTAGACTAATGGTAGACTAAGAAGGTCATGGTTGGCAAGGTCGTTACCTCATCCTCATGAGAGGTTAACGGCTCCGCATGAGTCACCCTATGGGGCCAAAGCCTCAAGTAGGAGGAAGGGCCAGGATAACCATAGATGGGGGTTGGTGCCTCATGTAGGAGGAAGGGCCAAGATAATCCATGTAGGACTATGCGATGAAACTCTCCACTAGTTTCCCTTATGCTTTGCTTTCTTACTTTCCTTTGGAAGTGGATTATGATTTTTTCCTTTGATTTATTTATGATGTGTTAATGGTCTTGTGTTATTGTGACTGATTCTTGGTTGCTATTCATTTATGATCTATATTCTCTCATGTTATTTCCATTGGAGTTACTATTACTATGTTACTGTTATTAGAGTCTAGTCTTGTTGGTATCTTTGGTTGTGGTCACTTCCTTGTCACCTCTGAGCACGAGGGGTGGGTTTTTTCTAAAATCCATGTGGTCGGGTGGAACATGCTTCGAACCCTGTTGGGTTCCCCATCAGCCTTCATCTGCACCATATCTTTCAGATGGAGTGTGTACCATATATTCATCATGTATTTCAAATATTATTTGTATGATGTATCTATCCCACATGTATGGGAGATTTTGATCTAACTCATGCATATGAACATGTAATGTATTAAAAGATGATGTAATGTAAATGCACTCTTGTAATCATTCTTGATTTATGATATTTATTATGCTTTGTACCATGTGATGTATTTATACTTATGCTTATGAATGTATGGATGTTGACTCTTGTAAATGGTTAATATAATATCTATGATGGATATATGTTAGTTAATTTATTTGGCTTTATGTCTCTTTCATCAAGTGTTGGTTTTATGCAATGTGACCTCATGTGTCCCAAAGGACTTAGATGTTGAGATTTTTATTATGTTATGTAATAATGTATAATGGTTATTTATATACATGTTCTTTGTATTTTTTTTAAAAATGAAAATTGTGTGCTTAGTAGTTGTCCTTTGGGGTTTGCACGATGGGCGTTACAGACTACATGCTTGTTTACTAGTCTTCTAAAGCTAAGGGAGATACATCTTTCTTTTTCAGACATTGTAAAGAAGGCCTTTCCTAACTACTGGAATAAGTTTGTTGCCTCCCCACAAGAGGCATCAAGATGTTAGTTTCTTCTTCAACTGACATACCATCTCTAGGAATAGTTAAAAAGAAGCTGCAAGATATAAAATCCCACTTGCAACTCAACATTCAAGATTTTTTATAGCAAGAAAAGAAGAAATGAAAATAAAGTTTGTTGAATACAGAAAAGTTGAATAATAACAAGGGAATACATTTGTTTCCTCTCTACTAGAGGTATCAAGATGCTAGTTTCTTCTTCAACTAGCATACCATCGCTAGGAAAAGTTAAAAACAAGCTGGAAGATATAAAAACCCACTTGCAACTCAATGTTTAAGATAGTTTATAGCAAGAAAAGAAGAAATTAAAATAGAGTTTGTTGAATATAGGAAATTTGAAGAGTAACAAGAAAAGAAGAAACAAAAATAAGAAACTAACATACCATTGTTTCAATCAAATAATAATAAAAGAAGAAATGAGAAAAAAGTAAATAGAGAATCAAGTTGTTTTAGTCCTAACTTTTAGGTAGAAGGTAGATTAATGAAGAAAAAATATCTAATAGGGAATTTGGTTCATCGAGAAGGAGATTTCCTGATCTCATAAGTCAGCTGACACCCTTTTTCATTAACTCATACATGGCTATACTTATAAAATACATACCATGTGAGAGATAGGAGATATTGTTATTTTTCATGTTGTATTTTTCCAATTAATTATGATATACCAGTATGTTTGCAAATCTATTGTATTGTAACACCTCGCCATGCAACCCTAGGGGAAGTTGCAATTAACTACTCAAATGCAAATGATTTTTTATTTTTTTAAAGAAAAAATAACATGCAAATTCACTACCCATTGCAACAACCCCTAAGGTTACGAGACTAATATTACTTTAAAACCCAAACAAGAAACATGAATTGAAACCATAGCATTTAAATTACGTAAAGAATTAAGAACACATACATTCCATACAAGATAAAATACACCCAAGGATAAGAGATACCACTTGATTCTAGATAACAATAAATTTACAATAGGATTACAACTCTCATTCCCTGAATGAGGTAAACCCAATAAGCATGGTTACATATTACAACTTCCACCTCGATAACAATGAGGGGTAATGAAATTACAATAATTATTGAAAGAATAAAGCATTTGAAGAAACTAGATCCCACGAGCTCTCCAACTAGAAATCTCTTCCACACGAACAAAGGACGACCCAACGGATTAAGGTGCACGTTCCACCCAACCGTGTGATACCCGAAGGCTCACCCCTCATGCTAGGAGATAGTAACAAGGAATTCCTATACAAGACCATCTACCTCAAGACACAGGCTAAAACATAACTAAACTAAATTAGATAAAAGAACAACATCACTTAACACAAAGGTTACTATGCTTCTAGAGGACAATGATCATTTACGTAGTACAAAAAAATGAATTCTGGTCGACATAAAGATTGTGTCACATGACATTTTCTATGAGTTACCCAGGCTCAACCTTCCTAGGCTACCAGACCCCCATCTAGGGCTACCCTGGCTTGCCTTTACCAGCCACCAGACCCTCATACAAACTGTGCTTCTCGTCTCACCTCAAGCCTTGAAAGCGAATGAGTCATGAGAGAGGCATTTATTATCTTATTTATTTTGAGAGTTTTTCATTAATTTCTTTTAAGTTTTCACTTACTTAAACCCTAAGTGAGTTACCCTGGCATGCCTTCGTATGTCGGACCCCCACATAGAGCCACTCTCCTATCAACAACACTCATGGTACCAAAACCACAAACCAATGGGTAAACTAGATAAGACAACCTCTCCAATCCAAGGAGGCAACGAACAAAGGAAACTCAATCCAAACACTGGAGGAAACAAAAATACATAATCCACTCATTCCAAAGGAAGCACAAACCACCTAAACAACTCCTAATCCCAAGGAGGCACACACCATCCCCATTCGTGAAAACTGGGTAAAACAACAAGTTACTACTATACAAACTTCCCAAGGAAAAACAAGGGTTGACTAACATATTACGACAACCCCAAATAATTAAACACCCCATCTGTGAGACTTACATAGACAGATAACCCTGTTTGCCCAACATCAAGAAAGAGAGAGAGGTATCACATAATGAAAAGACAATTTGACAGTTTAATACCCTAATTTAGGATCTCCTAAATCCAAGCACATCAATGGCATATTGCACATAATCATAAAAATAATTACCATTATTACAACCACTCAAGAGTAAATAGATTACATGGGAAACATTGAGGAATTTAAATCTAACCATTTAATTCCATGCTTTCTCGATTATTCATAATAGTCAAAATCAAATCTTTAAATAAATCATTTGCTTATAAAATCAATTTATTTAAATATAAAAAATGTATTTTACATATATACAATTAAATACTCAATGTATATATTTAATCATATAAATATTATTTAAATAATTGTTTATTTTAAAAACACAATTTCAATTCACAATCATTTAATATATATATATAATATATATATATATATATATATATATATATATATATATATATATATATTAAAATAATAATAATAATCTTTAAAAAAAAAAACCATATATAATTAAATATATATATATATACATATATATTTATATAATATTTATTATATATATTATAATTAAATAAAATATACATAATATATATTATATAAAATATATGTAAAAAAAACAAAGGGAAAAAGGTTGTTGTGGAGCCCCTAGAACAGGGGCACAACCCCTGCTGGGAGCTGCTACACAGCCCCTCCCCATGTGGGGAGTCATTGCCTATGGGGGCAACATTGGGCGTTGCCTCCACAACCAATACCTCCCACATGGGGGGCAGTTGTGGGGCAACCTCATAGCCCCACATACATAAATTTAAAACTTCAATTTTTTTTTATAAAAAGAAAAAATATAAAAATACAGCTATTCCCTGTGTGCTCCCAGAACTTCAACATGGACCCAAAAATTTCTCAGATAACATACAAGGTTGAACAGAAAGAAATATATATAACATATATATGTGCATATATATATATATATAGATACAAAATATATATATGCACATATATATATAAAATTTCATTACAATATAGATAGATTGTACAACTTTGCTTCAAAAATTTTGCAATACAAACTAATTTCTCAACACAATTTTGGAAAGGTTGAACTTCAAGAAGGAACCAGTGATGAGAAGCTGGAAAAAGAGTTTGAAGAAGAAATCTAGTTTTGGGCTACAAAGATCTTTCCAAAGCTTTACTCCAAAGTGCATCAAAAATAAGAGAAATTCTTTGATTTCTTTTCTCACAACCCAAAAATTTCAAGAATGAAAAGCCTCCCTATTTTCTTCCACAAATTTTGTCAAATACCCTAAAATATCTTATCCCCATAGTTATTGCAAATTTGGAGATATTTTGAATTTTGAAAAAAAATTAAAACTAAATCAAATTTCTCTCAACATGACTTATTTCTTTATTTTAATTTTAAATTTTCATTCAACAAGAATTCTAAAACTTTAATAATTTATTTTCAAAAGCATTTGAAACCTTTAAAATTTCCATTTCCAAAAAGAATTTAAACTTTTAAACTTTTATTTTTCAAAGAATCACTTAACACTCTTTTAGATTTTCATTTCAAAAAGGATTTAACAATTATAATTTCCAAAATGAATAAATCGATTTATTTCAACAAAATTAATTTAATTAATCAAGAAAATAAATCTAATCCTATATTAGATCACTTTATTAATTAAATTAAATTAATGAATAAATTTAAATAACATTTATAACATTGTAACCAATTAAATTTAATAAACAACTTAAATACATAAAACCATTTTCCTACCTTTTTCACTTGCAATATAAATGAAAACAAGGAGAAATGAACAACAAAGCAACAACTTAACCCAATTAAAACCTGACGACACACTAAGACTAGGGTGATGACTTGGCACGAAAAACCTAGCTACTATCTCCCAATCAAATACCATTGGCCAATGGACATGCTCAAACCTGTGAATCAGGTGGAGTTGATGTCCTGTACCTGTCAACCTACAAACAAAGAGTATATTGAACATGCATATATACATAATATGATCAAACACACTGTGAAGAGGAAATCTCATAATCGTAGGGTGCTCGCAAGCGAGTGGTACAATCCCGTCCCCTTCACCAATACAAAATTACTAACTGACAATTCTAACATCAATAAGATGATCAAACACATAAAACATCATTAATTAAATATTTTCTAAGCTAATTCAAAACATGCCATAATGATAACATCAAAGTAAAATTCCATCACATCAAAATATAACATATGCATCACTTAATAGTTGAAGTAAAGATCTCAATATGGAAACCCTTGTTTTCATGTCAATCTACCTCTACTTTTCAATAAACTTATGCATCTATTTGTGATTGGCATTAGGATTATACTCCACGATAATTATTTTGGCTACACTTGCAAAGTATAAAGAAGAAATAAAAAAGTCATCCTAGGTAATAAATATTGTGTTGTAATCATTAAAGTACAATTTGAAAAATTGTAGAGGACATATAAGTTCATTAGCATGCCTCCATTTGTGGAGTTGGAGGAGAAGAGGTGGTCAAATTAAAAAGGTACAGTGGTGTGCTCATTTAGATGTTTGATTGTAGGGAGGGTGTTGGAGATAACTACACATCCAACATCCACATGCTTGTGTGTTTCAATGAATTTGGAAAATTGACTGTTTAGTTATTGAAAAGGCTTTAGAAAGTTTCAAGCAAATGCAATTGGCAGGTGTAAAACCCAATTCAACAACCTTTTCTTGCGTCCTCCTTGCTTGTGCAAAAATGCGAGCTTTGGATGAAGGTATGGAGATACATAAAGCATAAAGGATGGAGGAATTTTATTAGATATTGTAATTGTGACTATCATGGTAGACATGTATACATGCAAAATGTGGAAATAGACAAGGCACATGAACTTTTTGACTGGATCCTTCAAAGCGATGTGCTCCCGTGAACTGCAATGATTACAAGATATGAACAAAATGAATTTTTTGAAAAGGCTTTAGAAACTTTCAAGAAAATCTAATTGGCAGGTGTAAAGCCATATTCCCCAACCTTTGCCAATATCCTCCCTACCTATGCAAAAATGGGATCTTTGAAACAGGGTATTGACATCCATGAAAACATGAATGATAGAGAGATCTTCACAGATGTAGTTGCAACTACCCTAGTAGACATGTGAGGTCTAATATCTCGATATTTAAACATACTTTGTGGTTGAACTATAAAAGCTAAAAAAATATCAAAACATAAAATTTAAATCAAGGATTGAATACAAAACTATCTACAGTAGTTAAGTACAAACCCATATAAACTAAGAATTTGATGTAGAGATAAACACAAATAAAAGAAATAATTTTCATATTTATTGAATAATTAAAGGATAAGCACAAAAATTGTAGCTTGCAGCAAATGGAGAAGACATCAAATCAATTGCATTAGCAATAACACAAAACTTAATTAACCAACAATTTGTTATAGGAATTAAAACATGAAAAGATAATAAAGAGTAAATCTCATGTCAACTGAAGAATATACTTACTGATTAGTACAAAGGCAATTCTTCTGCTAATAGATTTTTACATAGAGAAAACCCTGAAATACAAGAAAATTAGTACAAATGGAGGGTTCAAGATACTTAATGAGGCTTGTATGAATTATCCATTTCCTAAATTATGAACTTTAAAAATGAAGTATTGTCCTATGGCCTAAAAAATACACTAGCCATTATGCACACCTGGGATTTAATGAGAGGTTCAATAGAGAAAAAACATTACAAAGAAAACAACTAATCCTATATTAATTGTGTAATATACTTAACAATTAGCAAAGAGACAATTCTTTAGTCTTTAGTAAAGGTACACAAATTTGAATGGAACTTGAGTGAATGATTGGTTGTATCTGTTATTAGTATTACTACATTACAACTATTGTGATCCCGACATAAAATAGATTTAGATGGAAAAGTCAGACTTTACTTGTGAATAAATTCTCTAGTAAGAGATACACACTGGTGGCTTGAGGGATAGGTGATTCCTATGACCTTGGGACTATTCCTAATCACAAGAGGAGTCACTCCAGCTCTATATACAAAAATTAGGTGCCTTTCTATGTATACAAAAATCTATTTTGAAATATTGTTGGTAACACTCTTATAGGGCATGAACCAAAAAAAACTAATTGTAATCAATTAGTTAAGAAAGCATTAAGATGACCAGTACACTAAATCCATTCATTGACCCAAAAAAAACATTAAAAAATGAATGAAACAAGATTTCAAGCTTAGATTTTGTTGCTAGCTCCAAAATACATCTAGATTATATTGCTTAGGTTATACCATACAACTTCTAGAATCAAAAAATCTATGGAGCCAATTCCTAAGCTAGTTGAAGAGCCATCTTCTTTAGATTTTTATCATGTTGTTTGACAAACATCTATGTGAAGCCTACTTACATGGAAAAATAGGAAGGTTAGTTTTAGAACAACGTGTAATAACCCTCTTGTTTGTTAGTTGGACTCATTATTTTCTATGCTTTGATTTGATACTTTGATACTGTGATGGCACTATTATTGTTTGGTTTGGTGGTTTGGTTAGTAGACTATTTGGTGATTATGGTTATACATTTGAGGACATGGATATTTCTTATGATATTGTGGTTGGTGATATTAGTTTGATTTTAGTAATATATTGTGATGCAACTTGATTTAGTAAATTATGTTATGATATGATCTGTTAGTTTAGAAATGTTATTTCTAATTTGATTTTGCAATGGATAGAATAAGTTTGGTGAGAGGACAGTGTAGCACCACTCGATTATGAGTGCCCTGTTACGCTGCAATTCCTTCTCACAATGTAATGCTTTGATTATATATATATATATGTACATGTAAATGACCTTGTTTGTATGCAGGGATTGCAGGTACAGAGTCTTGATTCCACTTGCTTTAGCAGGACAGGGCGAGCATCAAATGGCCCAATGGTATGATGTTGAAACAGAGATGACAAGGAAGTCACCCCATCCCATGTTGTCAAACCGTCCTGATTGAATGGTATTGTGCATCCTTGTTTTGTCATTTATGTATTTTATTATTGTGGTTTGTGCGAGTGTCTTGTTGTATGTATTTTACATTGGTATTTTATATGTTGTGATTTATTTAATTAAATGGTTGTAATAAATGTTTATTATAATGTTAGATTAATTTGTATTAAAATATTTAAAAGTCGTGTGTTTTTATTTTAGAATTAATTAAATATTTAAAGATTTGTATTTGGTTAATTTAATTAAATTATCTTGTTGAGGATAATTATGAAATAAATAAAATTAATTAATTAAATTATGTGCATTGAAAGTAAAGCAAGTAAAATCAAAATTAAAACAAAAAGTATTGTGAAATGGAAAATAAATAAATAAAAGAAAAACAAAGATAAAAGGATGAATGAGAATTAAGTGTTGGCTGAAAAGCTAGAATTAAATTAGATAATTTCTTTTATATTGGATTTTTAGAGCTTTTGGAAAAGAAGGGAAATCTCTTTTATTTAATTGAAAATTTGTTAGTTTTTCCATACACAGGAAGGTTTAGACATAAGTTGCAAAAATAAAATAAAATAATCCATGTCTTTGAATGTTTAGATCTTCTAAAGTTTTCTAGAAAGGCATTTGTCATTCTATTGCTTCATGTTTCTCGGAAGGATTTTCTGAGTAGAAAATTAGATTTGAATTTGAGCACAGTATTCTAGAGAGGAGATTCTGAAGAAGGAATGAAAGGTCTTCGAAGAGGCTTTCAGAATCAAGCGAAGCTCCATCAAAAATTTCAACAGCATAGGATGCCAGGTTCTGATTTCTTGTCCTTAAATTTTTTGTTTCAAAGAAAAATAAAAATAGTTAAATATGATTTCTGTGAGAAAAGAAAACTTTTGAGACTTATGAGTATTGAATAGAAAATTAATGAAAGAGATTAAACTAATTTTTCTGGAAGTTTATTGTTTGATTTCAATTTGTCAAAAAAAAAAAAAAATTACATCTTCTGGAATGTCCAATTTATCTATATTTGATATGAAAAGAAAATTGTTTTCCCTTTTAAAATTAAATGAGTTTTTGAAATTCATACCCTCTTAGTTATATATATTTATTTTTATTCATTTTCAACCAGTTTCTCTTCTGGATCAATCTGATTAAGTATATATACATATATATACATATATATATATATACACATATATATATATGTATGAAAGAGACATATATTTAGATGTTTTTCTTAGTATTTTTCATTGGATTGAAAACTGTGTTTTCATTTTTTGTTTTGGGCCGAATCGTACCCATCTGCGTATTTATTTATGTGATGAAATCTATAAAAAAAAATAAACTATGATATACTTTATTTTGGGTAGGAGGGGGATGGAAGCATCGTACCCTCCTCCATACCCAGTGGTTTGTTGTCTGCACAACAGTCCACACGGACTACTATGCAGTCCCCATATAGGCTTGGGGATTGGTTTAAACTTTTTTTGTTTCTTTTTGTTTTATTACTAAAATTTAAATATATATGAATATATTATTATTATTTTTAAGAATTTTATTGTTTTAATATATATATATATATATAATGAGCTTTGTATAATGTTTGAATTATGAAATTTAGTTTCATGGTTTAATTAAAAATAAAACAATTTAATAGTCATGTTCAAGTATTAATGAACTTTTATCGAGTTATATTAAAAAAGGGAGATTGAAAATACAATTAAACTGGATGTTTATTTGGGATTGTAATAGATCGTGTGAATATTGAAATGATGTCTTGAGTCATGGGATTATGATTTTGTTTAATTTACATTATGTTCTCGTTTTGGCTTTTAGATAGATAAGGGAACCTTGTTGTTTTTATAAACCCGATTATGGTTGTTGTGAACCTTAGTTCCAGAGGCATAATTTAATCTTTGAATTTTATCTTCATTTTGTGTGTACTTTTGGAGTTGAAATTTATTAGTATTATTATTATTTGGAAGGGTTGTACATGATTGCTGAGATTTTGGTTTGAGTTATCGCAAGATGGGTTATACCTCGCATGTCCTTGTTTAAAGTTTTATGCTTTATTCATTATAGTACAACCCTTTCCATGTTTTGGTTTATGTTTGGGGTCTCAGGGAGAGTGGCTCTTCATGGGGGCCGGTGCCTCAAAAGGAGGAAGAGCTCAAGATAACACACGTAAGAGTAGTATAATAGGTGAAAACCTAATAATAGAACTTAGGGGGATGGGTAGTAAAACACATAAGATAATAAACATTGGATACCTCGTCTATGCATTAGGGCTATCAGAGACTAATGATAGACTAAGAAGGCCGTGGTCAGAAAAGTCATAACCTCGTCCTTATGAGAGGTTAACAGCTCTGCATGAGCTACCCTATGGTGTCGGCACCTCAAGTAGGAGGAAGGGCCAGGATATCCATAGATGGGGGTCGACACCTTAGGTTGGAGGAAGGGCTAGGATAACCCATGTAAGCTATGTGATGGCACTCTCCACTAGACACCCATTTGCCTTGTTTGCTTTTTGCCTTTGGAATTGTATTCTATTTTTTGTTTCAGTTTCATTTGGAAATGTTTCGTGATTGTTCTTTGGGGACTTGGCTAATGGTTATTGCCTTGTTTTGATGTGATGATATTTATGACTTTAAGTTATTATGTTGACTCGTGAATGTTTTTGAGTATTTCATTGTTATCCTTGAGGTTGTATTTGATTTTTGTACTATGTTGTTCTATTGGAGTCACTTTTGGCATTCATGGTCATGATTTCTTCCTTGTCACCTCTGAGCATGGGGGGGTGGGTTATTTATAACTCACGTGGTTGGGAGAAATGTTGTCTACACCTGTTGGGTTCCCCGTCAGCGTTTGTCTTCTCATCTTTCTTTAGTTGGAGCGTGTACCAGTTTTTCACTTTGTAATTCTCATATTATTGTACTTTGTATCATCCCACATGTATGGGAAATTTATTGTAACTCATTATTGAGAGACATCTAATGTAATGTTTAAACATTGTTGTAAGAGATTATTTATGATTGTAATATGTGATGTAGTGATACTCTCACTCTTGGTTCATGGATGTACTTTAATTAATGGTTATTGTAATATTATTGGATAAGTTGTTTAATATTATCTTTTACTTTTGTTAATATTGTATTGTGACGTAACCTCGTGTGCCCCAGAGAACTAGGTGTGATAATGTAATGTGCAATGTACTATGTTTTAATGTTTAATTGCACGTTTACTTTGTATATTTTTTAAAAAAAATTGGTTTCAATGTTTGTTCTTTGGGGTTTGCACGACGAGCGTTACATAGCGAAAGAGAGGCGAGAGCCTTTATCAAGAATAAGGCATATGGAGAAGAAGGTAGAGATGATATTGATTTCGATCATCAATAATTACGCTTTCATATACAACCAATCCCTGTAATTTTATGTTTTCTTGATTTTTTGGATCATGGCAGTTTGCATCATGCAAAATAATATATATAAAATGTGAAAAGTTAAAAAAGCCTAAAGGGATATGTTTTATTAATAATTTATAGCAATATATTGTTGAATAAAGTAAAGCTTGCATTGTGTCATTTCATATGGCTGGAAGCTCCCTAATTTTAGTTTGACATGTTACACATATGCAAAATTCACTAAAAAATGTATTTTGTGTTCACTTATCTCATGGAAGATAACTTTTTTTAAATCTCGAGGCATGATGTTTGACCTCTATATTTATTTGTCTAATGTAGCATGATAAAGATGATAGTGGAGTAATATCACATAAAACTGACTATTAAGACTTTGGAGATGATAATTTTGCACTTAGCAGTTGGGCTCAAAAAGAACTACTTAGCAAAGATGGAGAAATGAGTCTATCTACCGAGGTATTTTTTTCTTCAATTGACCAATGGAGTTAATGTGTTGTAGGGGAAAGTGCTTGTACTACTTTGGTAGTTTTTATTGCTGATTGGTTACAATAATATCTGACCTGCATGCTAATAAAGTCACAATTCAATATATTGATACAAGAGGGATCTCTATGGTGGAGAAAGCCATGTGAAGTTGAGGCCCATAGAAAGAGGTTTCTTGATGGTCATTTTGTCTTGGAAACAATATTACAAGCAAAGATATGATCTTTATCTATCATTCCTGGTAATTCATTCATTGGTTTCTTTTAGCTTGAAGGCTTGGGAGATTCATTTGAATTTATTGGGGGAGCAATGTCATTTGACAATATCTAGGAAGAAATAACAAATGGTAGTTTAAAGAAGAGTAAGATTAGTGAATCACATATTTACATTGTTAGTTGGAGTGATGTAATTAGGCATATACATTGATATTTCACAAACACAGAAAAATGTGTCAGTTGCCACCTAGAGAATAGAAATTGAAAGAAGAGAAGAATAGCATAGATTTTCTCCCTGTCACATTAGAGAGCACAAAATTTCTAACATCAAGCAAAAGACGCAACAACACCTAAAAATCAAGCGAATGGACATAGTGGGAGAAAGCTTATTTGTAGAGGAAAGGAATATTGCAAAGAGTTTGTCAAAGGATTTTTGGTAGCTATCCCTTTGAAAGCGGTACAGATAGATATTAAAAAGGGTTTGTTGGAAAAGACCATATTGTATTGCTGCATGCAAATTGAGTTTCATTTCACAGTTGCCTCTTTTGTCTATGTAGTTATTATTTTATGAGTCATTAAGATGAATTTGTTGGCCTTGCTACATTATAAAAACATCTTAAACTTTCTTTGTCTATTTTTGTGGGATATGGCATGCAACCCTTCCATCAGAGTGACAAAAAAGTATTATGCACCAACTAGATGTGTAGTAATAGCTATCAAGGACATAAGAGATGTGCCACTACCAGAGCTACACAACATAATAATTGCAATTTATGAGAAAAAGAAGACAAAAGAAACCTCCAAAGAATCTAGAAAGTCCACAACCAATGCAAGTTGCACAACATAATTGGAGACATTAGAATATTATAATTGCATAGAAATTCAAAAGGATCAAAAGATTAAATCTTTAACTTACATTAATACAATGTTTAGCAGTGTTCCTTTTGTTGTTGTATGCATAAATTGGTCTTAGAAAATGGTGTCATGATAAAATAATCAAGAATACAAGTGTAGCTAAGCCAAAATGATAAATTTCCACAATTCTTATTAGAGAAGAGAGAACAATATGAAGCAGTAAGGAATTAGATCAATCAATGAAGAAAACAAAAAAATGTGTTTGGAACCACCCCAATTGACTTTATTGTATCTACTTGAAATCCATAACTATGGTGTGGTACAATTATCAATTGACTGTATTGTATTTACTTGAAACCAAGTATAACCAATATCATACAATTACAAAATGTTATGCTTACTTTGAAATACAGCTATACCAATATGATACAATTACCAATTTATGTTCATATTACATAACAAATGCAAATGGACAATGGAAGAAATAATGATCATATCAAAGAAATGGAGTTTGACAACCATATTGAAACAAAGCAACATTGTTGTTAATGATGATAGTCATCTCCAGACTTGGAGGTATAGGTAAGGGAACATGTATCATGGGGAATCCATTTCAAATTAGGGTATGGGAATAAATGAACAAGAGCATGTATATGTTCTATATAAATATAGCCATTAGAAGATGTGGGTATGGGAACACAGAGGTAGTAGTGGTCCCAATCCTAGAGTTTCTTGGCAACTACACTAAAGACATAATGAGAATATTGTGATCTAATAGATTTCTTAGCTTTAACAAATTTACCAAAGGAGATCCAGGATGCTCAGAGGTTGAGATTGATTAGTGAAATTCTAGTACTTTTCTTATTTGGGAGTCCTTAAGCTATAATAAATAGTACTTATTGTCAGTTAAAAAATGTAGAAGTGAACCTATGTGAAAACTATACTAAAAAAAATAACTCCTAAAATTTTCCACTCAAAAAAAAAAATCCAAGCTTCCAAGACACTAGAAATTAGGGTTTAACCTACCAAGGCCATTTGTTTCTAATGCTTTCATGATCCTTAACCACTTGACTATGTTGACCAACATTTTTCCAGAAGATAGTTATGTTAACCAAAAAATATAGGCTTGAAAATTGCCATGACACAAAATCAACAATCTTTTAGACAATTGTACTATATGGAAACCAACAACTATCTCATATTAATTGAATAATATAATTACCAATTACTATAGAGGAAACTCTTTAGTAAAGGGCTGATGCACCACAAAAACCCTCAGTGTATATGGAGAGTTCAAAGGACTCAATGATGCTTACAGTGTGAATGATCCATCTCCTACTGTATGGTTTCATTTGACATAAAAAAATGCACCAGTGCAAAACTTTATTAGCCTATGATTTAATGCAGAATTTAGTACATAAAACAACAAATGTCATATTAATTGAATAATATACTTACTAAGTGAAAAACCACTAAATTGGCAAAAACTTAAGGGCTTAAATTCACTGTGCAATTGTATTTACCTTTAGCATGTGTCAGGCATATTTCTTTCACAAATAAAGGCCAAAAGAATGTAGATGCAAAGATTGGGAAATGCAGTTAAGGCATTTAAAGCCATCTTCCAAATTAACTTTAAGGTATTTAAGGCATTTAATGTTTGATTCAGTAGTAGTACAGGTTTAGTTCGATACATTTGGGTGTGTAGGAAATCAATGTTAACTCAAAAAACATGCTCTTTCAGCTGTTGACACCAGTCACCACAAGTGCAAATGTGAACACTCAAGTAATCATCTCTAGGAGTAGAGGTTATGGTAAATCCAACCATTGATCACCATCAATGAAAGAGATATTCAGAAAGAGAGCAGCTTCATCATTTGTCAGCTGACGAGACCAATCAACTCTCTTAGATCTATCAGCTCTTGAGCCTATGCATTTATATTCTCCACAGAGAACAAACCTGATACACAATAAAAAATCTGCATATTAAAAATAGCGAAGAAAAAAGAAGAAGAACAATTTTGACATAATGTTCATAACATAAAGAATTGAATGCAGAGCATTACTCATCTTTGGAAGGATCACCCCAATCTGACCATCCTTGTGGAGCTACTATATATTTCATTTCTATGTAGGTAAAAATTACTATGGAGTATGTCCCTCATGCTCTGCCCAAGTATATCTACCCTGTGCCTATGATGGAACAATTGACAAACGAAAATCTTGTTCGCTCTGGATATTTTTTCCTATTATGTGTTGTAATGCATCCAGTGATACACAATGGATCAACTTCTAAAATAGAATGGAGTTTACATTCCTGAAAGAACACAAAAGTCCTTAAAATTATGAATGGGTATTAATAAAGCATGAATTTGAATATTGAAATGTTATTATAACCTGGTAGAGGGATAGCCCATGCCCAAAATTGAAGTTAGTTGTTCCCTCAATCCAACAATTGTGAAAATAGTTCTTGCCCTTGTCATCAAATAGGGTGTCTTCTGCCCCATATAAACTACAGTTGTAGAAAGTAGCCTTGTCTCCTGATACTCTGATTGCCACTTCCTGAGATCTCAGGGTTCCATTTGTGGGGCATGCGAAATTTTGTAGAAACAATCAAAAGTTATTTGTTCTTTTTGAAATCTAATGCATATTTGGTCAAATTTATTTGAAATTTGGAGAAAAGAAATAGAGAATGTAGATGTTTATGGAAAGATAGATACTAGCTTCGATAATACTGAATAGTAAAAGTTGGGGCTTAAAAAAAAAAACCCACACTTACTTGATGCCCACATTAAATGTAGTCTATATAGTAGTGTTTGGGTCATAGAGAAGAAATGGGTCACTATTATAAATCATATTGGTCATCTTTTGTATCTTTTCCCCACGTTCCCATTCAACTTATATAGGGGGATTATTGCAAGATATTAAAAACCCAAAAGATTCATCTCTGAGCACCTCAAGAGAAACATACCCTAACTAAACATTGTTAGCAAACTTCATAGAAGTCACTGCTTTACAACATGTTTTTATTTAATTGTGGGTTGATCAAGGGGATTTGAGGAGATTTTTTTATCTTGGTCTCATGTGAAAATGAAACCTTGATAGATACAGAGATGAAGACTAGATTGATCAACAAGTGTCATCAGCTTCAATCAATTATGAGCATCTTTCTTCATCAATGAAATATCCAATTAACTAAAGTCACCAAGTCATGAGTTATCATTAGAAAGAGATTTACAATTTAAAAACCCCAAAAATAGAGATTTACAATTTACTATAATAAGCCTAGAAACTAAACCATAAAGAAGAGCTTATTTATTAGTCTCATTATATAACTAATGCTTTGTAGATAAACAAAATTACATTAAAAGAATGGAAATCATTTCTAAAACAAAGCTTATCTAAACAATGCAACTCAAAGGAAAACATCCCGATGATGAAACTTTAAATATTTCAATAGAGATCTATGAAAGACCAACAAAAAAAAAGATATGGTAAAAGGCACCATGTATATTCATTATAGATGTCTAAGTCCAAATATAAAGGGTACATACACCATTAGGCCAGAAAACCCTAGACCAAATATGTTATGCAGTATTGCATGATATGACATTTGAAAGAGGAATGTACAAACCATAAACATAGAGATTTAAAATTTACAAAATCCCCTATATGGGTAGTCCAAAAAATAAACCAAAAAGAAGTGCTTATCTATCATTCACATGTGATCTTCGATTCATGCTGCCACATGCTCGGTGTCCACTAAAGCCTTAAAACTGGAACAAGGTAATAAGAAAACTCTAATCCTCATCAAACGAAATAAACTTAGTGACCCACTATAAATCCTGCACTGTTATAAGATGAAGGAATTGTTTCAGAAAACCATAACCAACCCGTGCTTTGAAGCGATGCATCCAATACTCTTTCTCACCCATGCCGAGGAGAAATGGATAAAATTCTATCTAAGGGTCCATATGCAAATGAAGCTCTTCTGGCTATCGAACCCCCTCTCCCAAATGCAAGCTTCGCCTGAGACATTCAACACGAACAAAACCCTAAACACGACCAAGTTAGTTGCTCATTTAGTGGAAAAAAAACTTTAGTTGGCGAACTTCATCACATATTCAATGTAGCGAAATTACTCACCCATCGACCGTATTTTCGTGTTTTAATTAATATTATTAAACTTGCCAACTTTCTGCTTTTTTCTCACCAGGAGTCCGATGTCGATGCCAGGAAGGCTAAAATTTGAGAACGCTAACGAAAATTCCGACCAAAGTTGACACAAATAGCCTATTGACTAATAAAAAAGATTTGAATAACCCTCCATATATACGCATATAACCCTCTCTCTATATAAAAACCCTAAACAACTACAGAATACTTTTCTCTTAAAAAAGCTTAAGCGTATGTTTCTTTCCATGTGAGAGGATATAAATGTCAACATGTTAAGGAAGAAAATGGATAAATACGCCAGTCTAAATGTGGACCAACGCTGCCTCCATGTGAAGACACAGACGTCCACAACATTAACTCACTGATATCTTCGGTAACACAGGAAGAAGACTATTTTATAGTCCCAAGTGTCGGTGTATGGTTATACAGACGAAATCCTTTAAAAACCATCCAACAGAAACAAAAATCTTCACAACAAAGTGCATGAATTTGAGAATTGATTTAACAATGCACAGATTCATCCGTTCCAAATCACAGCGATTGACAGATAATTGTGCAGTGAACGGCATATGAATTTCGTCGGATACCCGTGATAGGTGGAATTTTCACACATATTTCCAAATTATCCGTGATCATGACAAGCCAGATAATGTTTAAGTCATTCCATTTCACCATCCTTTCAAATCACAGCGATTGACAGATAATTCAATGCCATGAAGTTCGTCGGAGACCCGTGATAGTTGGATTTTTCACACATATTTCCAAATTATCTGTGATCATGACAAGCCAGATCATGTTAAGCTGAAAATCATCGTACGGTTGGCCTTGTGGCATGAAGGTGTGAGTGAGAAGAATAGTGAACGAAGTGACAGTCGTCCAATCTTGGCTGTGGTCCACCAAAAGATACCGGACCAATTTCATTAAGTCTGTTCCTTATGAAATTTTTAAGGAAAAGAAGTTGGCTTGGAATTTTGTCCTTGACTCAAGACAAAATGATTTAGACAAAAATAATTAGTACCCTAAAAACTATATTAAAGAAAATAATATTTATTTATGTTACCGATTTATATTAAAAAGTTAACCTTGTTAATAACTAGGTAATTAAATAATAAATTAAAAACAGTACAACCAGCATCAATTCTAGAAGATGAGTTATAAATTTAGCCTACAATATTAAAGTCTTATACAAATCCTAGATCTTATACAAATTCTAGATTGAACTGGTTAGAGTAACTATAAAATTTAGTGGCTAAATTAGCTTACATCATCTCATCATAATAATATTCTCTATTTTATTAATATTAAAACTATTTGTTGTAGTCTATTATTATCTTTATGCAATTACAATTGTTAAATACTTTCATTTGGATATTTACCTATTGAAATTTGTTATATGAAGAACATTCAATCCCCACATTGCTCACAAGCCTTGTGGATGTTTTGCAAAGATTCTGACCTACAAGTATTTTGAACTAGTTGTAAAAGGTCTTAGTCATCATTTTCATACACGTGATAAATAAAATTAAAAAAGAATAGTGCTAGATAAACATGGTATAATGTTAAGTTCTACATAACACCTCACAAGTAAAAAGTAGAGACAATTGAATCAAAACTATAAAATTTAAGTGAGTGTTGAATTATAGTAACATAGAATAATTGCATGGTAATTTAGAGGGTTCTAGAAAATCCAATGTATTTCATCAAGTATTTTGGAGGTGTTTTAATTATCTATAAAATAATGGCTCCCTTATTACAAAATGTTGATCATCTATGTTTATGAAATCATGGTTATCTTGTTCATAATATGCATTGAATCCCCACAAACTTAGCTATGAATAATGAGATAGAGGGAAGTTTTTTATCAAAGGCAGGTAGATGGCCTCCCATATTTTCTCAAATAATTGTTGAACAATGTGTGGGGGACAAATAGGGACAAGATAGCAATTTATCTTATTTTTATTCACACCTAAATCTCCTCCATTTACTAGTGAATTCTTCCCTACCCCTTGGTGTACCTAGCAACCAAGTGCTCTCTAATTGGTAAAACCTTTTGATGAAATCAAATCTCAAGTATTATTAGTCATATTATAGTTGTGTTAAAGACCAATGTTTACACACCTTTTCTAGTAAAACACTAGATTATTCCTTTTTCACTTAGAGCGCACTAAGTTCAATACCCTTTTTTGAGCTATGTAATGAAATATGCACCCATATCCTAAAATATTACAGATGAATTACATAGAAAACATGAAAATAGTTTATTTATTACTATATCTTTTCTCATACAAAAATTTTTTCTCTTAGTTTTCCTATGTTTAAATATTAGAGGTACATATAGGTGTTTATCTCATAATGCTACCTACACTAAATAGAGATGAATGCACTCAGGAGATTTTGTTAAGAAACCAATGGCATAACCCTTGAGTGGATGTATAATAGTTTGTCCCAGGTGTAAGAAATCAAAATTTTGTATGGGACATGACAAGAAATTTGGGAAACACCTTAGTTTGAAGTTTCTTCTTCAAATGAAGATTCCTTTATTCAAAGATGACCTTCACTCAAAGGTATTTTTTAAAAATTTAATATTTTTAATATTTTTTAAGTTGAACACAGGAAATTCATTTGAAGGTAACTTTGAATGAAGGTACTTGGATAGCTTTAAATGAAGATACCATTGAATCAATTCCATTTAGATTTCATTATTCTTCTAGTCATAACATTCTCTAAAGAAACTTTTGTTTTAAAATCCTAGATTAGACTATGAAACTAAGTCACTAGCACATGAATTTTGTGATTGTATCCCTTAGAGTAACATTTCTATAAATTATAATTTAACTATTGTATTTATGTTATATTCTCTACTAAACATAGTTTTTCACCAAACATCAAGGCATTTCATCCACACATGACAAAACAATAAAATAGAAAAAAAAAAGCTAAAAAAAATCTATGCACTCTGTATTGATGCTTTTATTTTAACAAAATATTTAAATTGGATAATACAAAAAGATTTATGTGTTATAGAATAAGCTATGTTTGAATAATAAATAATTTCACATCAAAACTTAATAATAAATAATATATGCAAAAATAAATAAAGAATATGCATGCACTAGATATTGGTGGTATCGGTCTATGTTTAAAAATTTATAATGTAATAATTTTTATTTTTTAAAAATGTGTTATGGAATAAATTGTGTTAAAAAATTTACAATTTTTTTTTAAATTTAAAAAAAAATTATATCTAAAATCTATAAATAAAATTTAAATAATCACTAGATCGTATCATCTTAAGATTCTTAATGGTTTAGTTGCTATAGGTGACAAAAAGTGAAAATCTAGTTAAAAATGTTGATTTAATGTCTCACTTTGGACAAAAAGTGGAACATACTGTTGTAAGATCACCCCTTACATTTACATAGCAAAAATAATAAATACCAATAATTTCATTTATATTAGAGTAAATAGGCAATCACCTAATAATTAATTAATTATTAGATCCCCATTTATTTTATTACACTTAAGCTAAACTTGTGAGTACTTTTTGATTATTAGGTTACTTATTATTTTTATCATTGTATAGGATGAGGATACTTGTAATAATCTAATAATATCCTCACCTAGGGTTTCATCTATGTTATCTTTATTTTTTATTTTCATATAGATTCATCATTGTAGTCAATCAATCATTCGGGAGATTATTGCATCAATATAATTCCTAGGTTGCATAAAAAATATGATTACTTTTCTCTCTATTTCTGATAGGATTTTTCATTGCACATGATTTCTAAGAGTTATGAGAGTCATTGTAAACTACAACATGGTATTAGAGAAAAAAAAATAATTTCTTATCCATTCTTTTAGAGATATAGCCTTGAAAAAAAATGTATCATGGAGATAACTAAACCTTTTCATTATATTTAGAATTCCCATAAACCCTTAGGTTGATTGATATTTCATTAAAATATGAGTGAGAAAAATTTGGATATTTTTTCAAAGGGTACATTTTTCAAGGTAAAAAAATTGTACAACTATATAGAATCCATATAGACTTATGAATCCAAACTAGTTGGTGTAGAATTACATATGATACAACACTCCATCTACATAGGCCTACATTAAAATCTATGTGGATGCAAAATATTTTAGAAAAATTGCATAATTTTCCAATTAGTGAAAAAATAATAGTAAATTTTTAAAAGTTTATGGGACTTATAAATTTTTAGTATGTGATGTCATTGTTGAGTTGGTTGATGTTAGTACTTGGCAAGATTGGTTGTTGCTTTGAAGAATCATGTGCATCACCTTTGTTTCATCATAATCACTCCATCACTTAGAGTTCCTCTACCCTAACTATGGTCACATTGGAACCACGGGATAATAACTTTGTTGATCCCCTTACACCTAGAAATAGGTATCTAATAAGACTAAGAGCCCATTTTTAAACAACTTATTTCCTTAAAAGCTAGATTAGGTTATTTTTTCTAATATTTGGTATAACTCAAGTGTATAAACTCTAAAATTTGAAAATATCATATCATTAGAAAGCTAATTTTGAGCCCTATCTAGTGGTGCTAATAATCATTCTATAATTTTATTTTACTAAATTTTATTGTCCATTGAAGTTATATATAGTTATTTGTGCTTCTAAAATCATAAATTTTGACTCAAATCTCCATTTTCCATAATTCTTGAGGCATTGGAAAGATGGATCAACCCTCTATGTAGATCTTAGATCTATTTTTCTAAAATATTTATCAAGTACCTATTACTTTTTATACCATGGAAAAAAGGAAACTTTCTTGATTTGAGGAATAATTGATGATAAATTATACTTAATGAGGCCTTGATTCAGTGTTCTGAGGTGCTTTCCACATCCACACTAGGTCTTGGACCCTTCTAAATATATTTATCGATGTCTTGTAAGGGTGTTGTAAAGTGTTGTAAGAGACTTTCACAACTTTCTAGACTTAATGGACCCATTTCTCCCTAATTCAACATTATAAAATGTGTTTAATAACTTTATTACACTAATCTAGAAGGTTTTAGAATTAAACTTAATGTTCGTCTAGTGTTGTAATGTGTACTACACATTCACATTGCTTCTTGTGCCTTTCTAGGCTATGTGGACCTCATTTTAGTGTTGTAAATTGTATTTAATCACACTTTCACATTGAATTTTGTGTCCCAAGCCCTAATTGACTTTCAAATCATCATTAATAGGCCCCTTTTACCCCACATTGTGAATCGCAAGGCAATATTTGATTAAATAATTGACAAAGTCATGTAAACCTAATTTATGCATTCCCCAACAACCCAGCTGGCAAATGGACCCCTCTAGGACTAATTCACCATGTGTGGTGAATGAGTCCCTAACAAGTGGGACTAATTCACCCAAGTTGGTGAATGGTCCCTACCAGGTGGGACTAATTCACCCAAGGTGACGAATGAGCCCCATTTGGGTCAATTTTGACTTTTGAGTGGGAAAAATTAGGTTTTAAGTTTAATTTTTCTTCGTGTCGGCCTTGGGGATCCAATTTATGGGAAAATAAGATGAATTATTTATAAATTAAGTCTATAAACCATAAATTATAACCATTCTTCATTATTCATCCATCATTCTTCCATCTCAAGGCAAGCAAGTTAGGGTTTCATCATTTCAAGTCATTAAGATAGAAATTTTTAGACATTCAAGGACATATTCTTCATGTTTTTCTAGAAAAATTCAAGATCAATCATTTTGGTAAGGTAATAACTCCATTATTGCATGCTTCATTACATTATTTTCTCATTTTGGTTTAATTACCTACAAAGGGGTTTGACCAAGGCAAACCCCCATGCCCTAACATCCAACATTTCTCTTTCTTGTCTTGTGTGTTTGCA
This sequence comes from Sequoia sempervirens, assembly GCA_007258455.2. Classification (NCBI taxonomy): domain Eukaryota; kingdom Viridiplantae; phylum Streptophyta; class Pinopsida; order Cupressales; family Cupressaceae; genus Sequoia; species Sequoia sempervirens. The sequence goes on along the minus strand of VDFB02000008.1, from coordinate 170,058,119 downwards.
TATTTAGGCATCTTGGAGGCTTAGAAATCATTGAATATTTCATTGAAATTTTTTTCAAGTCACCTCTTCATTGGATAAGTCAAAATACCTACAAAAAGTTGCCTTCAAGCCCAAATTTGACAGTTTCAGAACTAGACACCTGAAGAAGCAAAAAGTGTAGACCAAAGGCTCTTGTTTCCACCATTGACTATTTAGAAATTAAAAAGTGTAATAATTCACCATGGGTGGAGAATGAGTTCCAATTCTAGGCCTAATTTTGGTTTTCTACATTTTTGGATACCCATTTGTTTGAAACGGGTTATGGAACAGTTTCACAGATATGGGACTAATTCACCTAAAATGGCTAATGCGTCCCACCAGGCCTAAAAATCAGCATCAACAACATTTCAGATGTCATTTCAAATCTACAACAAGATATTAGGTGCACACATTCAGTTTCATCCATTTTTTTTGCAATTTACATTCATTTCTAGGTGTTTTCTGCATATCACAATGTGTTTTCAAACATCTTGCATTTCAATAGTTTCCATTTGATAATCGATACCTTTAATTATTTTTCTACATTTAAATAAGTTTATTTAGACATATTGCATCAATATCACATTAATATTTGAATGTGAACATTGCATTTTGGCCCATGTTTATCCTTTTAGGTGAAAAACCCTAGAAGTGCTAGAAAGACCTTTGGAAGCCAAAATATTTGTTACACTTTGATTAGCTATTAGGCTTCTATTTTTTAGTTGTTTTCTTGGAAAAAATGCAAACAAGGTTAGACATTTTGGATCAAGGGCTTATTTTATTGCATTGTGAGGGTCTTTATTAGCTTTTCTCTTTCAAATTTAAATATTTTTTAAAATAAAACTAATGCATGAAACTCACATAACTCCAATCACACCATAAAATAATTATGAGTGGAAAGAACAAATGGAAATCCATAAAAAAAAAGGTTGTATAAACTAGCCATGGGTACAAAACTTGAACCAATAGTAGCTACAAATATGATAAATTATTTTCTATTTTTTTTTTTTAGATAAGCACTACTAGGGGGTAGCTCCCTAAATTAAACATACAAAAAAATGGGATACAAGGCCATAAAATACCAATGATACAAGAGGCCGAAACCAATAGAATATTCCATCGACAACAACCACAACCTGCAATTATATTGTTCTTCCCTCCACACCATTTCCAAACAAACACCACACCTCAATCGATTACATTACATGCCCCATCTCATAAACTAGCATTTGTTTAGAATCGATAGGAAGAGACGAAGCATTGAAAATTGTTTCATCACTACTTGAAACAACACCCAAATTTTCCAAATGGTCTGCAAGTGTATTGGATTCTCGATACACATGCCGAATTGAAAAATATTCAAATTTCTCCAAGGTAGTCATGATTCAAGTCACCCATTGGTCAAGTTTCTAATTAATAGATCTTTTCTTCATAACTGTCGAGATGCACACCATGGAGTCTCACTCAACATCAACCTTTTTTATGTCTTTTTAAATGCATAGGTGAAAACCACATGCCAAGGCTTCTAGCTCAGCCTCGTTGTTAATTGCAATCTTGATGCAGCGTGACAAAGAATATAGGCAATTCCTTGTACAGTCACAAATTATACAACCAGCCCTAGACCAGCCTAGATTCCCCTTCGAGGAGTCGTCGAAATTCAACTTGTGCACACCAGCCATTGGGGGCAACCACTTGGAATTCTTCCTTTCCTTGGACCTATGAACACCGAGTTGTCCAGGAGGTTTTAACATACCCCAACACTTTTGAAGTTATCATCCTAGTCTGAGAAAAATGTGGCCTTGGTAGCCCAGCCCTTAGTAATGAGCACCTCTATGATCCCACATTCTATTTTCTTTAAAACCTCTTCTAGTGAGAGATTGATGTTCTGGAAGACACAGCGGTTCCGTTCCTTCCAGATGTGCCATGTGAGCATAGAGGGAGCATCCAACAGCCAAGTCACCCCCAGACATTGTTCCTCTTATACTCAGGTAAACTTTGGAGAAATTGAAGGAGATTATAATGACATGGGGTGGCCTAATCCAATGCTTTTAGGAGCCAATCCCAACATTTTTATGAAAATGAGCATAGGAGAAGTAGGTGATTAACAGATTATTCATCCTTGCAACACATTACACATACATTAGGTCTAATGAAGTTGTATTTCCTTAGCCTATCCCCCGTTAGAATTCTACCATGAAGGGTCATCCATAGGAAGGTGCCCACCTTAAGGAGCACCAAACTCTTCCAGCAGAGTTTATTAGGCCATGCCATGCCCATAGAGTGTGCCTACTAAATTTCATATCCTAGTTTGACAATATACTACCTATATTTTGAGTCACACCAAATCACCTCATCTGCCACCTCCTAGAGAAAGATTTTTTTTGAGAACAATACATTGTGCAAGGTAGCTTTCACCTCTGAAGGTAACCCAATTGTGCCAACATTCACCTAGCCAAACAAAGCACCCCCAACTCCATCCTCCGAATGGACATAGTCACAAACTCTCCACCCATGTTTTGTCATTATTTTTGGCAACCAAATCAAGTTCCCGAATTCATTTGCTATGGGAGGAAGGTCTTTCTAGGAGTCACATAATTTTTTTGCACTCCTTCCATTGCCAATTTTCCACATCAAATGGTTCAAAATGAGAGGGAAACTATCCCATATGAAGTTCTAGATGGGTGAGCCCCCAGGAGAGTTGGCCATAGTAAAAAATCAACTTGGGTCATTGCAGTCGAGATATTTCTGTTGCAATATCTTGCACCATAGTCTACCTGGCTTAGTGTAAAGCTTCCACCTGAGTTTGGTACCAAAAGCATGATTTTGAAGTGCCATTGACACAACCCCATGCCCCCCATAACCTTTGTTGCTACAAACAGTGTCCCAACAAAGCAACAAAATTATCCTATCACCTTTCGCACCATCTTAGAGGAATTTCCTTAAGACACCTTCTAGATCTAAGGTAACTTTATGCATCATTTCAAAGCAAGACATGTCAAAGATTGGGATAGCAAACAAGACCAATCTGATCATCTGTATTTTGCCAAAGAATGAAAACCATTTGTTCTTCCAAGCCTCAACCTTTCTGTGACACCCATTAAGAACGTCTTTCCAATGTTTAGATCTACAGATGCCTTGGAACAAAGGGGCACCAAGATATTTTGATGGCAAGCAACCCACAAAGAAGCCAAAGAGGCTCGCAATCCTTCTACAAGCAGCAGGTTTTGTGTTGAAGAAAAAAATTTGAGATTTCTCCAAGTTGATAATTTGTCCCGAAGAGGAGACGTACTCCTCCAAAGCCCCTTTTATCACCTTTGCTTCTTCCATCAAAAATATTCCAAACAACATGGTGTCATCCACAAACTGGGAATGAGTCATGGGATCCAGGTCTGCAATAATTTTTATGCCCTTCCATAGTCTTTGGTTCCTCAAGTAGCATATATGTCTTCCCAAGACTTCCACCATTATTACAAACAAGAAGGGGGACAAGGGGTCCCCCTGTCTCAATCTATTTGTGGCCTAAAAGAAGCCACACAAAGACCCATTTACCAATATTGAATAGCGTGGGGATGTAATGCATGTTTTAATCATTTTTAGCCAATCTTTTGAGAACCCAAACTTATTCAACACAACCAACAAAAATTGCCAATCAACACAATCATAGGCTTTACTAATATCTAATTTTATCAGCATACCTTTTATGTGTTCTGATACAATAGTATGCACCATTTCTAAGGAGCAATGATGCTATCTAGGATCTCTCTACCAGGCGTAAAGCCACTCTGCTATGGAAATATTACCTTATCCAATGCTACCTTCAATCTATTTGCCAAATCCTTCTCCATAATCTTTTATAACGTGTTGTAGAGTGAAATCAGATGAAATTCAATGAAGGATTCATACACCTCCTTTTTAGGGATAGGGGAAATAATTGTGTTGTTTAAGTCCTTTATAAAATGTTTCTTCTTTTGGAAGTCTTCCAATAGTCTCAACAAATCCTGGCCCATGAAATGCCAATAGTTTTGGAAAAATTTAGTTGTCATACCATTTGGCACTGGAGCTTTGTCGGGGTGTAAATCAAATAGTGTAGCCTTAACTTCAGAAAGTGAAAAGGGGCTAACAAGCATCTTATTTTGATTTGAATTGATACACTATGGTATATAATCCAAAATCGACCAGTTTCCAATCCTCCCATTTGGGTCTTTTGTTGTTAGAAGGGCCTTAAAATATCTCACCGCTTATACCTAAATGCTATGTTGGTTAGTAATAACTGTATCATTTGGACAATGAATACACTCAATCTTGTTGCACTCCCGTCTAGCCTTGGATGAATTGTGAAAAAACTTTGTGTCCAAATCACCTTCCTTTAGCCACACCTCCCATGCCTTATCCCTCCAATAAAAATTTTCCCTTGTCAAAGTTCCACTATTTCAATTTTTCTTTAATGAAGGAAATTCTACAAACAAAGCAAAATTTGATAGTTCCTTCATAAATGTCACTTTCCCTCCATCAACTTTCTAGATTTTCCACAAGTTTGGGGTCCTGCCACCACATTGACTCAAATTTGAAGTAGCCCTTTGATAGTTTCAAGCTCGATCCAAGCTCTAGTTGCACTAGAAAATGATCTGAGACCAATATGGGAAAAATGCTAGAAGAATAGGAAACTAAGTCATTCATCCATTCTTCCCCCACTAAAAAATGGTCAAGCCACTTAGAAATGTATGTGAATCCCAGCCACCAATTTGTCTAGGTATGCAAGCCATTCCTGGGATGATAGTCTATCACTCCCAGTGCAGGGAAAAAGTCCTAGAATTCCACCATCAACTTGCACTCCTTCGATAGACCTCCACTCTTTTCTTTTAACTCAAAAATCGCATTGAAATCACCTCCTAAAATTATCATATTATTGTCTATATTTTCAGCCTTAGTCTAAATTTGATCCCAAATAATTGCCTTCTCTATAGTTCTAACTGGCCCATACACATTGAACAACGACAAATCAAGTCTCAAAAGCCAAGAGTGGAAACAACATTGCATCTAGTGTGCCATTTTGGAAACCACACCAACCTCCAAATGCCCCACTAACAAAAGAACACCCAACCCCCCAACTGAGTCGAGTGCACCGGTAAAATCACCCAGCCACTTCTTGCAATATTTTAAAAACTTGAGACCTTCTTCCTCACTGATCTTTGTTTCTTGTAGCAATATTAAGTCCGCATTTAACTTATAAAAATGATGCTTAACTAAGTGTTTCTTGTTAGGGGTCAATATGCCCCTGACATTCCATGTGACAATCTTTTTGGCTTCCCAAGGGAGGTCGTCGCTCCCTTGGTTTCAAAGACTTTTTTTATACTTGGAAAACCCAAGTCCTTTGCCACCTCAGCCTGCTTTTGTTTCAAAGATTTCCTCCCCTAACCCCACTTGAATCTATCCAAGAAGCATGCAACAAATTAGATTATACACCTTTCATAAATTATATCCAAAGTTTCCTCCTCAAAAGTGTTTTCCTCAGAGAAAGGACCTCTGACCATGTTTGAGTGCAAAGTAGGGTCCACCTGATTCGATGAATGCTCTCCCAAAATTGCTTCCACCCTTTGTTCTTCCACCAGAAAGGTAGGGGGGAACACAGGTTTGAAGGACATCGACGACTTCTCTTGATAGGGCACCAATGCCTACTTCTCCACATTTTGGGATGTCATCTTCTCCGCTTGCTTTGACCTTGCCACCTTTCATTCGGGGATCACTTTTGGAGGCTTAGGTCTCCACAAATTTTTGAATTTTGGATTTTGATTACTGGTCACTTCTAGATGTGATCTGCTACCACATCTTAAATAAAAACTTTTATCTTCTTTGATTTCAACTTGAATCATCTTGTGTTCCCCATCAACACAAATTAGGATTTCTTTTGAAATTTTACTAATTGCACCTACCTGCAATCAGAGGTATAGGTAAGAATCCCCTTCGATTATATCTTTATCTACACTTATGAGGGTGCCCAAGGATCTTCCCAACTTTTCAATACATTCCTCTACCCAATATTCAAGTGGTATATTGTAAAAATAGATCCACACCAGATATTTGTAGGGCTCAAGGACAACATGATCAAAATTCAGAGCCCAATTTTGCATGTAGATCGGATGGTCTTCCCTTTTCTAGAGATATGCCATAAGAATCTTATTTTTTTCCTATGCTGGAACCAAAAAACTACCATGAAAAAACCTTTTCGCAAGAACTTCACAATTTCCATCTTGCTCTAGTTGTCGACTAACCATTTCTTGATTGACTCCTATTTGAATTGAGGGCCAACAATGTGATAGATGATTTCCAATTCTGAAAGAATTTTGATGTCTTTCCTGGCCTCCAGCGTTAGGGAAATCGTCAAATGATCATTATGGATCGGTTTGTTGCACCAGCTTCCTAAATCAACACTGAACTTCCTAGTAGCATATGCCACCTTCACCTTTGAGGAAGCTTGATCACCATCTTCAATCACCTCTATAAGAATTCGCTTGCCACCTTCGCTTGCCATACCATCACCCCAAAAGGATACAAATAAGATAAATTATATAACAGATATAATGAGGCTTTTGGGAAATTATGTATGTCTATATTTACTAATCTACTCTTTCATGTTGAGTCTTGCGCTACGTCCAATCAAATCTAGATTCAATTATTTATGTAGTTTTGGAATCTTGCATTGAGAGGTTTTCAATTAAAAAATTAACATATTGGCTTGAATCTTATAGATTTTTAATCCACAAATCCTTCACCAAAATGAATTCTCTCAAATTGTAGTTAACATACTGTGGTATTGAGAAACATGCTTCCTAGTTGATTCTTTCCATCCTTGTCAAGTTTGGTGTTCACTAACTAGTGTTTTTTATACCTTATTGAAACCTCAAAAATTATCATTGTAATGTATGTATGATTAAGGAGATACAACCATCAATTTTCTACAAGTTTCACTTAAGGAAACCCTAGACATCTCAATCCAAGGATATAATGAGGGAAACATTTCTCCAATAAGGTGTCCTAGGATGTGATTAAAGACTAAAATGGGGGTTCACCACCAAGCTAGGGCTTGGAAAGACAAGAAATTTAAATGATATCCAAGACTTGTAAGTAAATGACCAAAAAATGAATACAAATTAGAACAGTAAATTGAGAAAGTATAGAGGTGCACCTAGAAATGTGAAGAGGCTTGGATGAAGAGCTAAAATCCTAAAAAAAATTATTTTAATGCACACTGCAACTCATATGCTGGATGGACTATTTAGTCCCAATTTAGGGTTTTTTCGGTTGAAATCACAATCTGGAATTGCTGAATTAGGATGTACAAAAAAAGTCTAAAAATATGTATACTATGACTCATATTCCACAAGTGACAATTTAGTCCTAGTATCAAGGTTGCTCTAAAACTCTTATATCCTATAATTCTCTATTGTAGCTTTCCTCTTATCAAATATCTGGCTTTGGAACACTGAATTTTTCTTTGTGACTTTTTGTCATCTTGCAAGGTAGATGAAAAATTTGACAATTTGACAACTTTTCTCCAATCTTGCTCTTCAATGGATCTTCAACCTAAACCACCTAGATCTGCAATCACACATAAAATAGAGGGAAATATGTTTTTTTTTTTTGTGGATAGGTGTTTTCCTTGGTCAAACCCGGTTTTGTTAATCAAACCTTAAAATTAAATCAAATAGATGAAGGAATCTTGAATGAATAAATAAGCTATGTTGAAACTCACCAAACACTTGAACAAAAGGCTACAAAATTATATGTAATGGCTAGCATGAATTTGATTTGAACTCTTGATTAAATTTTATGGAGATTGAATTCAATGCCTGCTTGAATTTGTAAACACGGGTTTTGGTACCCTAAAGGTCTCTTTCACTTCTAGGATCTCTTACTTAAAAGGAAAGGAATAGGGTACAAATCGCTATGTTCACACTCAAGATTAATGTAATGTGGATGAAATATGCCTAGATGATATGAGCTAAATGTAAAGAACTGATAAAATGGATCGATTTTGTAAGAAAAACTAAGAAATGCAAAGTGTTTGAAAACATGTTGTGAAATGCAAAGAGAACTAAAATAATAAACAAAAAGTGACAAAACTTAATGAAACTGAATAAGGTGGACCTGGAAGCTAAAAGCTAATGTGGAGAGGTTCTGAAATTCTATAGAGATTAGTGTTGAAACCCACTAGGGCTCATTCATAACAGATGGTGAATTAGTTTTGTTTCTGGTAAAAACTGTCAATACAGGTTTTAAGATGTCGAGAACAAAAAACTTTTAAAAACACTTTTTTTAGTCTAGTAGTGGTACTCATTCACCACAGATGGAAAATTAGTCTACCTATAGATTTCTAAAAAGTCAATGGTCAACTCTATGGGTCCTGGTCTGCACTTTTCTTCCTAATAGGTTGTCGAATCTGAATTTGGAAAATCTGATGGGAAAGTGTTCTCCGAGCTTCAAATAGGGTTACATCGACATTGAATGATCTTTGACAATTTGATGATACTTTTAAGACCTATCTCTTTGAAAATTTTGTATACAAGACCTACAAAACTCACATGCAAAGAGGGAAAAAGTGTTAAGGGTTAGAGTATAGGGGTTTTCCTTGGTCAGACCCTAGTTTGGTAATCAAACCCTTAAATATGAAATAAAATAAAGAGATAATGATGAACAAATAACATGCAATGTCATAAACTCACCAGACCTTAGATGTTGAAGTCTAAATATATACTACTCCAAGATGCTAGAATTCTTGATTGAATGATGAAGAATGCTTGAATGCTATTATGCATGGATGAATACTTGAATGAATAGGTGAATGGAGGTTAAAATGAATAGAAAATAATATATTTGTACACAATTATGCCATAACTTCTTGAAAATACAACATTGCAAGCTGACCTTAGGTCTTTAGAAATAAAAAACCACCAGTAATTTGAATTTATTTCAATTTTTTTTTCCAAGAGGGACTCATTTTACCCTAGTAGTGAATGGGTCCCACTGAAGGCATGTGAGTGGGTGTTTGGAATTAAGTTGTCTTAAATGATGTTTGTCAGGTTTATATTTAAAAATAAAGTTAATTAGGGCCTATATGTGCATAAAGGAGTTGAATAAAGCACAAGAGAGGTGCATTTATTGTTGACAAGCCTAGAAAAGCATGAAATTTTGTTACAAGACTTTACAACACTTTAAAATAAGACTTGGTAAGTGATAGAAAGGGGTTATGTAGGTGAATTATAATAAGAAGAGTCTAGAAAAGTGTGAAAATGTGTTACAACACTTCACAACACCTTTACAAGACATCATAAAGTTTTAATGATCCATAAAGATTCAATACCTAATGTGAATGTGTGGACAACATTACAACATTAAATCAAGGAAAAATCAAGCCAATTAAGCACAAGGAGGGATAAAACAAGAAAAGGTAGTGTACCATAGAAAAAAGGAAACTTGCTTGTTTTGGGGAATAATTGATTATAAATTGGAGTTTGTGAGACCTTGATTTGGTGTTGTGAGGTGTTTTTCACATCCACTCTAGGTCTTGGACCCTTGAAAATTGAATAAAATGCATTTAACGAGGTCTTTTAAAGTTGTTGTAAAGTGTTGTAAAAGACTTTCACACTTTTCTAGACTTAATGAACCCATCTTCCCTTCACTCAAAATTATAAAATATATTTAATTGCATCTTCACATCAATCTAAAAGGCTTGCAAAATAAAGTTAATGTTAATCTAGTGTTGTAATGTGTCTTACACATTCACATTGGTTCTTGTGCCTTCCTAGACTGTCCAGACCTCATTTTAATGTTGTAAAGTGTATTTAATCACACTTTCATGTTGAATTTTGTGTCCCAAGCCCTAATTTAACTTCACATCATCACTAATAGGCCCCTATTACCCCATATTATGCATCCAGAGGTATGATTTGATGAAATAGCCAAAAAAGTCACCATAAGAACCAAAATTTCTCATTCTCCAACATCCCAATTGGAAAATGGGTCCCACTAGGACTAATTCACCACTTGTGGTGAATGAGTCCTTGCTAGGTGGGACTGATTCACCCAAGGTGGTGAATGAGTCCCATTTGGGTCAAATTTGAGTTTTGACTGGGAAAAATTGGAAGTTAAGTTTAATATTCTTTCATGTCAGCCTCAGGAATCCATTTTACAAGAAAATAAGTCAAATTTCCTATAAAATAAAGTCTCTAAGCCATAATTTAGGATCTCTTAACTCATTCACACATCTCTTATCATCCATTCATCATCTATCCTCTCCTTCAAGTCAAGCAAGTTAGGGTTTTCACATTCTAAGTCGTCAAGAAGGCCTCCAAGGACATTCAAGGGTAGATTATTCATGATTTTTTGTAGAAATTCAATATCGATCATCATGGAAAGGTAATAAATCCATCATTGCATACTTTATTACATTCTTTCTCCACTTTGGTTTAATTACCTAAAAAGGGGTTTGACCAAGGCAAACCCCCATGCCCTAACATCCAACATTTCTCTTTCTTGTCATCTATGTTTGCATATTTAGACATCTTGGAGGCTTAGAAATCATTGAATATTGAGTTAAAAAAAAATTCTTGTCATATGTTCATTGGATAAGTGAAAATACCCACAAAAAGTAACTTTTAGGCCCAAATTTGACAATTTCAGAACTAGACACCTGGAGAAGTAAAGAGTGCAGATGAAAGCTCTTGTTTGCACCTTTGAATCTTCATAAATTAAAAATTGTACTCATTCACCATGGATGGTGAATAAGTCCCACTTCCAGGCCTGATTTTAGTTTTCTACATTTTTTGGATACCCATTTGTCTAAAACGGGTTCTAGAACAGTTTCACAGAATTGGGACTGATTCACCCAAAATGGTGAATGAGTCCCACCAGGCCTAAAAATCAAGATCAAAAAAATTTTAGAAGTTATTTCTAGTCTTCATCAAGATCTCAGGTGCACACTTTTAGTTTCATCCATTTTTGTTGCAAGTTATATTCATTTCTAGGTGTTTTCTATATATCACAATGTGTTTTCAAAATATCTACATTTCATTAGTTTTGCATTAATAATCAATCCATTTTATCAATTAGTTGTATTTATATGATTTCATTTATTCATAATTACATCATACATACCTTAATTTGAGTGAACCACTTAGATTTTGAGTGTGGGATCTATCTCTTTCCTTTAGGTGAAAGACCCTAATTGAGTAAAAGAGAGTCATAGCATTTCACACCCCTAGAATCTTTGGTTCAAGTAGAAGGGTAACTTTTTCCATTTCCATAGAATCATACTTGACACCTACATCACAAATGTTAGCTCAAAAACAAACATGATGCATGATGACTTTGACATGATGCTTGAATCTTGAATAATGTTCTACAATGCTTGATAATCGCTATTGAATGCTCTTGTATTGCTAGAATGCTCAAATTATTATATCACATATTTTCATTAAAGTTGCTAGGATAAAATATGTGAACTAACCTTGTATTTATACTTGTTTATGCCAAATTTCTCAAAATTATAACAATATAAGGTGACATCAAATCTAGGAGAATAAAATTGCACCGAGAATTTGAATTTAAATTAGGTCTAAGCTAAATAGAACTCATACACTAGTTGTGGCATATTAGCCCCTTTAGGATAAGCTTGGGCCACATTTTTCAAGAAAGGCTTAGTTTAATGTTAAATTCAGATCTAGGCCCCAAAACCTAGGTGAGACCCATACACCCAAGGTGGTGTATGAGTGTCAGATCACTAAATTTGGTCCATACAATCCAAAACCATTAATTTCTAATAGCTCACGTGATATATTTTGGGATTATCCTAAAAAAGATGCATTAATTCAGGCTTGTGGATGAAAATAAGGCCAATTTTAGGCAAAAAGAAGCCTAATTTTAGTGGGGAGGGCCTAAACAAGTAAAAATGTAGAGGATAAATATTTTCCACACTACATTTAGCCCCCACTTTAGTGAGAGGAGGTACTTTCTTTAAACACACACTAAAGTAGACAAACTTGCATCAAGAGGGGTCCAAAGATACCAATGATAGTGAGATACGATGAAAATGGCCAAGAGGGATGATCAAGCCCTTGGGATCAAGATCCTATGGCAAAAAAAGATATGCAAAAAGAACACACATGAAAATAATGTAAGGAGCAATAACAAGACACAAGAATACACTACCAAAGACATAAAGAAGAAAACAAAAAAGAAATTAAAAGGGGGAGTGGATCAAGCTTCAACCATTTTTCCTACACATTGTGGATTAGATCTAATTTTTTTGTCTAAAAATGTTTACAAGTGGAACATGATGTCCACTATGCAAACAAATGCATGCTCACAAGAGCTAGTGGAACCTCAAGTCGTGCATTAGGTGAGCTCCTAGTGAGACACATATGAACATGGTTGGTGATTAGTATCACTACATTTCTCATCATTTAATTATAAATATCAATCTAGGGCAGTGTCCATGGCAATATGCAAGAGGGATCATAAATCATTTGCATGACATGCTTTTTCTACAAACTGCTCGAAAGAAATTTCATAGAAATAATTTTTTGAAATCAAATCTAATCTAAGAGTTTGAAAATAAAAATTTTAGAATCATATCTATCTTAAAAAACTTGTAAAGGAAAATACTGGAAATGTAAAGAACTAGAAATTGAAAGATTGCTGAAAAATAAACTAAGAAATGAAAACTACAGACAACTACACTACTGCTACAAAATAAACTAAACTTTATTATTCTATAAAACTCTTCCCAATTTGATTCCTTGATTACAATGAATTTATAGAATTCTTATCTTCAAATAATATGAAATATGAGCCTTAATTGTTATGCCACAACTTACTAGAAGATAGGAACATGTGTTGAGGGAAAAAGATAACTTTTTCCTTCATCTTGCTGATTCGATCTTGTTTGGTCATCCAAAAAAAATATGTCTATTTTGTAGCCCCTAAAAAAGGTCCAAAAAGACATTTAATTGCTGAAAAATTCATGTCTTTCCCTTGTGTACCATTAAATCTCACAAAATAGCTCCTAGATGCTTTCAAAATGGCTCAAACTGCCCAAAATTGTCTCCTAGATATGCTCCATTTGTTTGCACAACCCAAAAACTTTCCTCGCTGCTTGTAACTGCCCCCTAAATTATCTTAACTATTATCCCTTAAATACTAATATAATCCCAAGTTTCTCAACCTCTTCATAAATTATGTTTCACTTAGTTCCAAAAATTTTGAAGCATAGAAGCAAACATCTGAACAAATTCCAGAGCATCCAAAATTTTTAAAGCATAGGAGTAGAATTCTAGAGAATCATATTGGTGAAGTTTTCTCTCAAAATATGAAATTATTTTTCATGAAATTTAATGGGTTTTTTCACATTCTTGTTTCCTAATTTTTGTCCAAAAATCTCAAGAACCCAGATCGTAATTTTCAAGATATGATGAAATATTTGACTGCTGCAACTAAAAATCTCTTACTTTCCTCATCATATATAGTTTTTATAAACTTCATAATTAAGAAAAACACATTCTTTTATTTGGCTAATATATGAGACATTTTCTTGTCTCATCAGTTGGTAAGCACTCACACAGAGAAGCAAGTGGCTACAAAAAAGTCACACCTAAGTTCATATCCCATGTAAATACAACCATACCAAAACTATACCTCCCAATAACTTTGATAAGGTGCCACACAATAATGAACTTCAAGCTTCATGAGGAAAGAAAAGCTTTGTATGCTTGAAAACCATGTGAAAAAAGATGGCTCCATAGTGCAAGCAAAGTGTGTTATGCAAGGTGGCCATATAATTGAAAATGAAAAAGAGTGTAAGGTATGTTCAAAGGATTTTTTTTTAGATCATGTAAGGTCTTAACTTAAGGAACATTTTTCCTAATGTCTCCAAGAGAGGACCAATCAAAGAATAGAAGATTCACAACTTAGGGGATGTAGTGTGTCACATCAAGCCACTAAGAGGAATATAATATGCTAAGAGAGATCACACTCTTGAAGGACATTATACCCAATGCCACCACAAAGCGAAAGATGCATCACATGAAGTAAGAAGATTACATAATGAAACATGAGTAGTAAAATAATAATGCCAATGTATGCACCCACTTCAAATAAATTGCTAAATACCATGTTAGCAATTACTTTAAAGTAGTGAATGATTAATGCTAACAATAATGAGAATATGAGAGCTTATTTGGAAAGCCCTATGCCAAGTCATATGTTTCCAAATAAAGCTACATCATGAAAAAGGGTTTTCTCCCAAAATAAAACTCCAAACACGTGAGGGGTCCATGGATTTGGGGTCAGTATGTCTTTGCTACAATGATTTTAAAGAGATTATAACTATCGTCATTCCACAAATACTCACGGAATAAGAAGAATGACACAAACATCTAACAAAAAAGAAGAAAATATTTTAGATTAACATAGAAGAGAACTAAATGTCTCAATTCCTTGCATCATCCCCAAAAGGAAAACACAAGACAAATGAAAAAGGATAAAGGAAAAGTTTTTGGGTCAACATGGAAGAGACCTGAATGTTTCAACACCTTGCATCATCCCCAAAAGGAGAAAACAAGAAAAATGAAAAAGGATAAAGGTTTACGACATAGAGAATTTTAGGTAGCTATGTATAGAGGAATGCACAAAAAGAGATAACAATACATCAAACAAAACTTCATAGGGGATCACATTACACACATGAAATCACATAAAGAAACATTAAAAAAGGCTAGAAACTAGTAAGAAACATGCTATTCAACCTATAACAAGTCGTTTGCATCCCAATTTTGTTCATCATATAAAAAAGGTGAACAACTAGCCAAAGGGACAATAACAAGTGCCAAACTAGGATCATTACTATGTTCAACAATCTTCTTAGGAGAATTGTCATTTAAGCTCATAGAAGAGTAAAAAAATGTATTCAACTCATTATGCACTTCTTCATCAATTTTAACAACCTCATCATCATCATTCAAGTTAATCACAATGGGAGGTCAACTGGTAATGTCTAAAGAAGGATTTAGCTTCTGTTGCAGTATAGGATCTTGTTGTTGTGGAAAAGAGGGTGACTTATCATGTATTGCTTCAATAAAGTTTGGATGTTGATTTTCTTTGTTGTTTTCTTCGTTTAACCTTCGAGCAAGAGCACAAACTCTATGCCTATGGTCTCTAGCATTTTTGTTTCTTTTAGTACTGTTTTCAAGTTTCATTTGTGTAGGAGCGGGTTTATCAACCATAGGTTTCTTTTATTCCCTGAGGGGAGGAATAAAAGGAACCATGGGAGTTTGTTCAACCACTTTCTCTTTAGCTTTGTAAACTTTTTTTATCTTAGAATGCATGATTCTTAGGGTTAGAGATGGTAGATATCTAACAATTCAATGCAGATTTAAATAATAAATAGAGAAACTAAAACATACATAAAATAAATCATAACACAGAGAATTTAATGTGGTTCACCCAATTTGGGCTACATCCACCAAACTGCAACCATCTAATACTTTTATTATCCAGTGCAAAACCTATTACAATCTTGTGAATAATCGTGTTTTTCATCATACTGTAACCCCCATCCCAACCCCTTTTAACAAGCTTTTAGAAGCTTCCAGAATTAGGGTTTTACAAAGTCGATTTTCTTTCTTTTTCGGATATTTTTCCTTTTTCGCTGACGACGCGAAAAAAATGGCAAATTTTTTTTTTCTTAGGGGCTGGGCCCCCGAACCCCCACCCTGGGCCCAGCCAGGCCTCAGACCCCGACGAGGATAGGGGGCTGGGGTGTACAGTATAGCATGATCAGTCACCGTATACCAACAATGATGAGATTAGTTTCATTATCTCTTGGTATTTTATAAGAGATAGGTAAAGGATCTATCTTAGGCTAGTCTTGGTTTTTTGGAATGTCTTAAGGTTCAATCATGGTTTCGTCGAGAATGGTAGGTTCAATCATAGGCTGAGACATGTTTGTAAGGGGTAGTTTTGCTATGCATTTTACCTTATAATTTTGATAGGATTTGAAAAAGAAGTCTTCTCAATGTTTAATAGGTTCCACAGGCTCTAGAATAAAGAAATCCAATGAAAAATTCCCACAGGAAGATAGAGGATTAAAGCCACTATGGTGAATAGTGAATATTTCATTGTCAAAGGGAAACTTGAAGCATTTATGCACAACTGACAAGATGACTTCCATGGAGAATAGCCATGGATAACCAAGCTTCACATAGAATTGGTCTGATATTAAGATGATGGAGAATGATACATCTAATTATTTCTATCCTATTTTTAAAGGAAGGGTGATCGATCCCATCGTAGGGAAAGAAAAACCATTATGGATTTTTATCCATGTGTATTAATGGAAAAAGTAGCCTTTTTCCCTTACTTGGTTTGATAATTGACATTAAAATTGAATTAATGGTGTCTTCAAATAGTATTGTAATTTGTTGTACACATTCACATCATTCTAGTACCTTTATTTGATTAAAAAATTTCTTAATTGATCCTTTGTAAATGTGTTGTGAAGTGTTGTAACACACTTTCACACATTTCTAGGATTTATCTAATTAAGCTTAATGTGCCCCTTCTTAAGAAAATGTATTCAAATTTGTAGCTTATTTAGGTGTTGCAAAGTGTTGTAAGGAACTTTCACATTTCTCTAGGGTGGTCTTAATTAATTATGGTTAATTGGTGTTAATTAACCCCTTTAATTCAAATTTAAACATTATTTACGACACCTCTCGAAGATCTATCTCGACACCCATAATTTAATTAATAGAAAATTTAATGGGCCAAAAATTAGGTCTTCGAAAATGGTGCCAAGACCCATTCGCCCTAAGTGGTGAATGGATCCTCCCTTAATAGGATCCTCCTTTATCAATTGATTTGAAATGAGTTTTTAATGCTCTTTCCATCCCTCGGGGTTAGGTCCTGGAAAATTGAGCTAGGACCCATTCACCCTAGGTGGCGAATGGGTCCTTTCTTAATGAGGACCCCCTTTCCAAATTGAATTTTGGTGGGAATAATTTAATAAATTTTACTTCCAGATCCAGGGTCAGCCTTAATTGTTTGAATTTTTGGGTTAATCTCTTAATTTAGTATAAATAAGGGGCTACTTCACATTGTTTCTCCTAGCAAGTTTTTCAGACATCCTAGCAACTTCAAGACAACATTATAGAGCATTACAAGAGCATTCACAAGGCATTTCAAGGAATATTTCAAGAGTTTATTGCAACAATTCAAGATCATATCATCATGACAAGGGTTTAATGGATTTATGTATGTTGTTGAGCTAAGATAGTGGATGTAGGATTGTAAATTTACTTGCAAGCATTGTTCACATCATATTCAAGGATCTAAGATCTACATTCTTCATGGTCACTACATACTAGTTTGAAGATTTTTTTCACAAGACATCGTCCAAGGTGACATCAATTGCATATTTCATGTTACATTCTTCAATTCCTTTATTTCATCATTTGGTTTAATTACCTACAAGGGGTTTGACTTAGGAAAAACCCCATGTACATCACCATGAGACCCCATTTCTTTGAGACATTTTTTGATACAACAAGCACTACCTTGTCAATGCTCACTAACAAATAAATTTTTTTTTTCCCTTGAATGTGTAATTACAAATTTATACGTTGAAGATCAAATGGAGCAAGTTTGGAGAAAAAATGTCAAAGTTGTGAAGTTGGAAAAGTTGTCGTGCAAAGTGTAAAATCAAAGATTGAAAGCTACAAAATTATCTATAGAATTCTAGATGTTCATAACTAGGATTTTGAGAGTGCAGACATCAAGGAACAAGATTGTGATTTTAGTTTTAGAAACCATAATAGGGACCCATTCGCCACTGAAGGAAAATGAGTCCTTTGTAGCCTAAAATAAGTTTTGGACAAGGGACACATCTTTTTATGCTCTAAAAAAGTCCCTTGTAGTTGCTATAACAGTTAGGTATCATTTTTTATTTTTATTTACATCTTATCCTATACATAATTGAGTGTTTTAGTAGGGAAAATATTTAGTGGTTTATCATCTTGTTCACTCATGGTGGTAGACCCTACCTTTTCCCCCTTAAACACCATGTTGTTGGTTTATCATATGTTTCTTAATAGAGTTCATGTACAAGTAAGAATTCTTTGGTGATCACATTATCCACACATATGGGATCAATTAATATCCCATTAGTGGCCTTTCCATTGATTCAGTCAGCTATGTAAAGAGGACCATTCGGTGCATTTCTAATAATATCTTTAGATGAGAAAGCAATGCCAAGAGGATTTTTGGTTCATCCATTATGAGGTATAATCTGAATCAATCCAACCATATCATATGTATGATCTTCTTCATCAATATCTATAGGACCTTGTTCAATAGTAGTTGTGTTGTCATCATCTGTGTAAATATTCATCACATCATTCTTTTTAGTTTCACTAGCTTTGACAAATGAAATGTCATGATTATGCATAGGGTTGGTAAATATTTGCAAGTTGTGGTTAGGAGGGGCAACAAACTTATTTCCTTGATCATTAACACCTCCAATTGAAAGTTGACTAAAATCAATGAGGCCTTGTACAAGATGTTTAAGATGGTTACAAGGTTTCATGTCATGTCCATTTTGTTAGTGATAATGGAAGTAAGCATTCCATCTAAAATTCAGAGGTAAAGGCTTATTAGGATTGGGATATTTGATGGGAGGAAAATTGATCATTTTCTGTTCTAAAAGTTGTGTCATTGTGTTATGGAGGGTATTGGGTAAGGGAGTAAATTTTCTAGCCAGATCCCCAAATGTGAAAGGAGTTGTCTTCTTTATAGCAGCCACTTGGGTATCAATATGTTGAGTTAGTTGTTGAGGAGGATTAAGATGAATGAATCCTTTATTATGTTTCCTAAAAGGTTTATAATTGTTCTGGTTTGTGGATTTAGAATTTTTAGGTCAGATAAAGGTGGGTTTTATTTCACAACTACCAACTGAGTCTTGATAATCATGGAGGGCAGTACACAAGTGTATGAAGGAAGGAAATTTCATCATGGTAAGCTTATCTTGTATCTTAGTTTGTAAATTTTCAATGAACATCTGTTGAAGGTGAGGATTGGGAATCTTTTTGTTGATTTGGGAATAAATAAATTGGTAGCATGAAATGAAGTCAGTAACCTTTTCATCATCTTTTTGCTTAAATCTCATCAAATCGATTAAGGTCATCATAGGAGTCATTTGCAGTTGGAAATGGTTTATAAAGGCCTCAAAAAGTTCATTGAATGAACAAATTAAGTTATTCGATAATGATAAAAACCATTCTAAGGTGGCATGCTTCAAGGATCTAGGGAAAAGCTTAGCCAAGAGCTTATCCTCAAGGAAAAAATCACTACATAGGGTAGTATAAGCCAAAAACATGGTTAGAAGGATCACCTTTCTCCCCATATTTCTCAAACCTAGGAATCTCTAGACCTTGTGGTATCGACATTCTCAATATCTCCAAGGATAAGGTGTTTCTTTTGACATAGTATGTAGGTTGGATATTTTATTTTGGTTTATGGTGGAAATTTGACTTTGAAGGGATGAAACATTTTGTGAAAGCTAGTTTACTAGCATCACTGTTTTTGTTTTGAGATGGAGGTGTATGTGTGTTCAAGGAGGAAGTGAATGTAATGCTTATGGGAGGTAAAGTGGTAGGAGATATAATGTGCAATGCCACAAAGGTACTAGGAATGACATTACTAGTAGGTTGCATTGTTTTAGTAAATTGAGGGTTGGTATAGGTAGGAATATAGGCAATGGTTGTGAGAGGAGGAATGTGAGTTCCTCCATTACTTTGGACATTGTTCGAAGGTTGAGCACCACTAGTAAGTTTTCCAAAACTATGAACTAGGTTATACACTAGTTCAACTCCTTCAGTTTCAATCATGCGGTGTATGTTATCTATGGTAGGGATAGCAGTTGTTGAAATATTTTCACTACTCACTTGATGTTGTATGTTTGCTAAGTCTTCATGAATTTGGATTATGTTTTCTTGAAAAATACTAGCAACCATTGTTTCAACACTTGTCACACTACCTGAAGCCTGTAAAGAGTTGTTAAAGGTATGGTCAATACTTAGTGAACTAGTGTCAACACTAGTAGTGAAAGAGATAGATAACACAAGATCCATGATGATTGTGCTATCACAGGATGACATGAGGCTCAAAATTTGTCTCACTATAGTATTAGCAATAAGACACCAAATTGTAAAGATCATACAAGGATTAATCAATGAATGCAAGATAAATGTTATTCTTTAATTCTATTTCAAATGTAATTAAACTAAGTACAATGAAATGAATGAAATAGAAACTTTGTAAACTAAAACTGAAATGTAATAACAACCAATTGAAACACAAAAACATAGTATTTAATGCTAGAAAATGTAGTTTAGGATCTAAACAGGATTAAATCATCTAGAGGGGCATATGAGTCCCAATTCAGATTTTTCAAGGATTTAAATGTTGATAAACAATAACACAAAATACCTAGAAATCAAGAAAACCCACCTATACTGGGACTAAATTTCCTAAAGGGGTGTGTGAGTCCCAAATTAGGGATTTTGCATAAATTTCAAAAAAAAATTGATTCAATGTTAGGTTCTCTAGTTTGAATGATGTCTAGATTAAATGCAATTACAATTTTTAAGTGAAATTCAATGATGCAAGAGGCAAAAATGCAACCTATATGTGCTTTCACTAATGTAAGATTTTAAAACCCTAGATTCAAATTAACTAATGCAAGACCTAATGAAAAGTTAATGTAAGCTAGATCTAGGACTGTGATGCACCTTAAATCTAAAATAGAGGTGTTCTAAAGGATAGGTTCACCAAAATGAAACCTGAATTTTTTTTGTTGTAATGAATGTATGATTTAGGAGATATAACCATCATTTTTCTACAAGTTTCACTAAAAGAAACCCTATAGATCTCAATCAAAGGGTAGAATGAGGGAAGGAGATCTCCAATAAGGTGTCCCAGTGTATGATTAAAGAATAAAAAGGGGTTCACTACCAAGCTAGGGCTTAGAAAGATAAGAAATTTAAATGGTATGCAAGACTTAACTAAATGACCTAAAAATGAATACAAATCAGAAGAATAAACTAAGAAAGTACAGCGGTGCACCTGGAAACATGAAGAGGCTTGGATGAAGACCTAAAATCCTAAAAATGTTGATTTTATGCACACTAGGACTCATACACCAGGCTGGGCGATTTATTCCCAGTTTATGGTTTTGGGTTGAAAACGCAATCTAGAACTATTGAATCAGGATCTACATAAAGAGTCTAAAAATATGTATACTAGGACTCATATGCCACAAGTGATCATTTAGTCCCAATATTAGGGTTGTTCTGAAACTTTGATATCCTCTAATTCTCTATTGTAGCTTTCCTCCTATCAAATCTTTGGCTCTAGAACACTAAATTCTACTCTGTAAGTGACTTTTTTTTATTCTGCATGGTAGACAACAACTTTAAAAACTTGAAAACTTTTCTCCAATTTTTCTCTTCAATGGATATTCAACCTAAACCACCTAGATTTTCAATCACACATAGAAAAGAAGGGAAATTTTTGTTTTGTTAGTGGATAGAGGTTTGCCTTGGTCAAACCCTGTTTTGGTAATCAAACCTTGAAATGAAATAAAATAAAATGAAGGAATGTTGAATGAACAAATAATCTATGCTAAAACTCACCAAAACCTTGAAAAAAAGGCTACAAACTTGTATGTAATGGCTAGCATGAATGTGGATCTTGACTCTTGCTTGAATTTTATGGATCTTCACTTGAATGCTTGCTTGAATTATAAGATAACCACATCACAAGTGTTATCTAAAAATCAAATATGATACATTATGAATAATTTGATATGATGCTTGAATCTTAAATAATGCTCTATAATTCTCTATAATCACTATTGAATGCTATTGAATTCTCCTATATTGCTAGAATGCTCAAATGCTTAGATCATATGTGCTCATTAAAGTTTTTAATAGAAAATATGTGAAATAACCTTGTATTTATACTTGTTTATGCCAAATATCCTAAAATTACAACTCTATAAGCCAACATCAGATCTAGGAGAATAAAATCCCACCAAGAATTTGAATTTAAATGAGGTCTAAGAAAAGTAGGACTCATATGCCAGTTGTGATGTATGAGTCCCATTAAGCTAAGTTTAGGACACATTTTTCAAGAAAGGCTTAGTTTAATCTTAAATTCAAATCCACGCCGCGAAACCTAGGTGGGACCCATATGCCCAAGGTGGTGTATGAGTCCCAAAATATCCAAAATCATTAATTTCTAATTGGTCAATTCATATATGTCAGGATTATCCTTGGAAAGGTGCATTAATTCTAGCTTGTGGATGCAAAATAAGGCCAATTTAAGCATAGAGAAGCCCAATTTTACCAGGGAGGGCCCAAAAAAGTGTGAAAATGTAAAGGATGGCATTTTTCTACACTACACTTATATGCTACCAAAGATGCACTTGGTACTAGATTTAATATTCCTCCACTTGATTATTTTTCTACATCACTCACTAGGAAGTAGGAAAAGTTTGTACAAATAGGAACATTGAAGTCATCCAAATGACAAAATTTTATTTCAACACAAAGTAAAAAGTACAAAAATATTTCAAATAGTAAGGGAAATAAATAAAAAACATAAAAAAATAAAAATAATTAGAAATAAAAAGAATCACATGCAAAAGATACCTCTAAGTCTATCCCTCCTCTAAGGGAGAATCATCTAAGAAATAGATACAAAATACTGCATATTACAAAATTCAAGACATGATGAGCATTAATGTTTTACAAAACAAATTAATGAGATGAAACACCTTCTGTGTAAGAATCATATTTAGTTGTCTAAACATCTATAGATTAGATGGTACATACTCTTCTTCCACATCATTACCTATACAATCAAGGTCGGTTAGTATGACAAGTAGGGTAGAAAATATGAAAGGTCACACACTGTTTGCATCTACCAAGATTTAGTCAAGTTGATGGCTTGTTAATTCAAGATCATCATATCACATGGCTTCATTTATAGGTATGCATCTAGAGTGGATCATATATCTGAGGAGAATTTTTTTCACTTGAACCTATTTCTACTTACATTCAACTTAGTTCATGAGCATTGTCTTAAGTTTGCACCTCTTACATCTTCAAAGATTATTTTAGTTTAGTAGTATGTTAATTGTCTTTTAGTTTCAACTTTGTGGGATGAGTTTTTTCCAAACATTATAGATATTTGGGACATCATTGAGGATATTCACTTCCTCTTTGATGATAGCTACAAAAAACATGCAATTACTTCATTTTATTTTGAAGGTTGTTCTATAGGTATATTCACATGTTTTTGGATTTTTTTCATTAGATATGACATATTTTGATTAAAAAATGTGCACACTTTCATAGGCTTTCGAGGCACACATCATGTGAAATTTTCTCTCATCTCTTTTCAAGGATTTTCTTCTACATTTTCTATTGGATTTTTTTCTTCCTATGGGGAGGAACATTATTCATCATTTTTGGATCACCATCAATATTCTTTTTTGAAAATTCAATTTTGGTACAAGAGATACTTCCATGTGGGGTGATTCATTGTTCGTTCTTTTCTCTCCTATGGGGGGCATCTATATTTTACTTATGTGATAAAATTATTACTTTGGTGGACATGTTGAGTGCTACATTCCATTATCACATGTATGCATTTATTTATTTTTTCTCTTTTGAAGAGCATTTTATTCCAATGAGGTTTTTCTCCTTTTCTCTACGTATGTTAGATTTGTTTGTTTGTACATGGGTACCTCACTAGGCCTTGTAGCTATAACACATTCTTGTATCCATTTTTTCATTCATCATTTGAGTTCTAGCTTCACCCTAAGTCATACTTAAGGGGTTGTTCATGTAAATAGGTAATCACCTAATAATTAACTAATAATTTATTACACTTAAGCTTAAATTGGGAGTTCTTTTTTATTACTAGGTTATTTTTTTTCTCTCATAGCATAGGATGAAGGCACTTATCATAATCTAATGATATCCTCACATGGGGTTTGATCTAGTTCTTTTTTATTTTTCTTTTTTATAACAATTTGTCATTGTAATAAATCATTCTTTTAGTAGATTATTGCATCAATAGAATCTTCAATTGCATAGAAAGATATATTTCTTTTATTTCCATTTTTTAAATATTTTTTTGGAGTTGTTGGTTCACCATCAACTCCGACAAATTTTACCACTTTAATTTATGATTTTTATATATTCCCCCTCTTCATAAACCATTTAACTAAAATGCCTCCTTATTTTCACTAGGCATCTCATGTTCCTATTTTTAAATTAATTTTATAACCCCTTGTTATTTCTACTCTATCAACTAGGGTGCTACCCTTACATTGAAATAAAAAATTGCATTGTTATCCCATACATTAGAATTTCCAAAAAAAAATTAAATAGTTATAAGAAATATGTCATCTTATAACATCCTTGATTTAAAATCAGTTATACATCTCAAACACTTGTCACACCAACTCTAATAGTGAATCTCTTTCTTATGCATATCTCATTTTATAGTACATACATATTAATCAAAATTATACTACAAGACTTTTAAGGATACTTGGTGATTCTTCTAGGTAGGGTTGCGGTAATATATTAGGTGTCCAATAACTAGTTTTAAGAAATTTTTCTAGGATCATGTAGAACTTGAAATAACTTAGTTTGAGCATTATTTCCTTTTAAAAAATTGGGATAATGTAATGAATGATAATTCAATGAACGACAATTTAATATTGATCTAATAATTTCAATGATAGATTTAATGATAATAAAGTACACAAAGATCATAAATAAATCTAAATAATTTAATCTTAGATATTATTGTAGCTTATGATAAATATTACATAATTCAATTTAACAATAAACCTTGTGTACAAGAGAATTGCCATTAAATAGTCATACAATTTCAACTTATATTTTTATAAATTTTCAAGTATAACATGATAAATGTATAATATTCCTTTACATGATCAAGCCTTCAATATTATTTCAACTGTAAGAGGGGGAGCATTATCTGGGTGCTTTTCCTCGAACCATAGACCGATGGTCCCAACACACCTTCCAACTGGAAGTGGCCCTACCCTTCATGAGAGTAGCAAATAAAGAAGACTACAAAAATATCATGCCATCGAAGAACTAGTGTGGTGTACTAACTCTATCACACACAATCTACCATACCACTCTAGATAACCTCTAGTTATTATGACAATTCTAATGAAAATGTAACCTATCAGACACTATGAATTGATAATGCACCTAGTAAATTGCATTACTTTAGCAAAAAATTTAAATACAAAATCACATTCCAATATGGATATGTGCATCCATGTTCAAATTCCACTATATTAACCATGAAAATAGAAGACTACATCCTCTGAACATATATATTTCACAATAACAACACACCAACCTAACTTATACAATATTACAAATAAAACTAAATTTTACTAACCAAAAAATAACCATTTTTCAACATGTTTAGATCAGCCTACAACATCACAGAGGAAAATTCTCCATAATTTTTCTTACAGGTACAAACATATTTTAAGGAATATCACTACTATACTAAACTCAAGTTTCATAATCATATAAAAACAATCATTCATACACACACATCTACATTACACTTCAACAAAATTATTAAAAACCCAAAATTAGAGATTAGAGACTCCCTCAATTTATAAAAAAATAATTTTGAAATCATCTATTATTTTCACCAATCTATAATGAAAAGTTATCATCATTGATCTTTATGATGAGAACTAACCTTAGTTTTTTGAAAAATAGATACATTTACATAGTACTAATCATAGACCTAATCATGGTCAATTTATACAGAATTTATTCTTCATAATAGAGAATTCACCGTTAAAAATACAATACTTTCGAGGTATTACACCCATCATGGTTTACATACACATGAAAAATCAGTGACCTGAATAACTCAATAATGCGTGGTCTCATTAAAAATACAGTTTCATTAAAGCACTAATAAAAACATACCATTTCATTGAATTCGAGACTCTTCCCCAACCAGTTTGTGGTCTAATATATACTTAGATTCAATCTTTCAACCATAAACAATACCGTGAATAAATTTAAAATAAGATTAATACTTTTCAATAAATTTTTCTTCCATTTTTCTTTTTATAAAGTATATACTATTATTGTTTATTATAAATGGATCTCTGATAACATTGTTTACGGTTTCATGTGTTAATAAGGTAAATATGGATGTTAATAATTTATCTCTTATACAACATGATACATCTACTTATTAGTTTACAATTGCTCATAATATCTATGATTATGGGTTATAAACCATTATTTGATTGGCTGTATTAATACAGTCATCGAAGCAATGGCTCATATCGACCATTTCAAAAATATATTATGCAGTCAAAAGAAAAACTCAGAGGTGGAATACGTCGATCTTAAATTTACCAAAAATAAAGAAAATCAGGTTTTGTGAATTCAATTTAAGAGAGCATGGTTTGATTCACATTGATCCTCATGCATGTTTTAATAACATAAATAGTAACTCTTTTACGAGTAAATTAATTCGACCTAGTACTTTGTTTAAAAATGATATTATCATAGCATTTTTATGGTATTCTTCGTATACATATAGTAGTAAGCTACTCAACAAAACCAAAGTTTAGACATTTGGCTCAGTTTCCTCTATGTGACCATAAAAATATTACTGGCCTCCATCAATTTTCTTATTAGTTCCTGCCGGGAACTATTGCAGAGGCTTCTATCGTTAAAATGAATGCAATTTTTTTTAGATTTGTTATGTGCTCTTAGTTTTGTAAGTAAAGGTGCATGTTTTTTATGTCAAAATATTTATTCTATATTTTTGTCAGCCTGTGGTTGGTGTTGCATTTCTATCTGAAGGTTGTCTCAAGGTTGTCAGATGTTATCTAGCATTTCAAGGCGAGAGAACACACGAAAATCAATTGACAGGTAACAGTGTTTGCATACAGAAGAGACGTGGCTGGTCTACAGGACATTCGGTACATTTTCATTCCGTAATTGCATGCAATGCATATTTTCTTAACAGCTTCTGGTTTTTACATTGAGAGCATTGACAATCAATTATGCTTAGGTAGATGCAATGGTTGAGATTGAACAAGTCTGTTGAATTCAAAATAATTTACCAAAGCTGTAGAACCTGCTCTAGTTTTCAAAATCAGTCAGATCTGTGACATGCAATCGAATCATTCTCAGACACTCATCAGAGGTGGAGTTATGATGGGTTTCTTTTCGCATTTTTGTTTTCCAAATGTAGGGTTTATTCACATGAAACCTGTATAACATGAATTCTTTCAAAATTAGAATGTCTGCATTGCATAGTAATTTAGACAGTTACACAATAAGAATTGTTATCAAAGCACAATATCTTTTAAAGATTTTAGGGAGATGTCTCAGGTATGAGTGAGTGGATAAAGAGGTTAAGTAACTGTGCCAGTTACTCAAGTTGGTTGGGCTAAGCTAGCAATTTAATCGTTAAGCTTATAAATGTATTGGAATCTTCCGAATCTCTCACCCACTCATTACATGCATGCACAAATTATTATTTTTAAACACTGCAAAATGAGGTGGAAGAAAGCAAAGGTGGAGATTCGTTACAGGGGAACGAGAAGGCATCGATGGGGGAATGTACCACAGAGATACTGCACACATTACAAATTTAACATGTATTTATTCACTTGAAATTTTCTATCGAAAGGGCATTATAGAGATGTTACCTCATGGAATGCAATGATTGGAGGATATCCACACAATGGAATTGTTGAAAAGACTTCAGAGACTTTCAAGAAAATGTAATTAATGGCAGGTGTAAAGCCAATTTCCATTGTGTAATATCTATTTCATCAATGGAGGCCTTGGAACAAGGCATGAATGTTGACCAATCAAAGCGTAGAGGAAAGGGGGATTTTTGTCAGATATTACAGTCTAGCAATTGCCTTGGTAGAAATGTAACCAAAATAAAGAAACATGGATAATGCATGTGAAATATTTTACATATTGCCTCAAATACATGTCATCTCATGGAGTGCCATGATTGCAGGATATGCACAAAATAGAATTTCCTCGAAAATTAAATGGAACTATCATAAAAAACTTTCAAGCAAATGCAATTAGCAGGTGTAAAGCCAAATTCCACAAGAATTTCCAGCATCCTACTTTACTAGGAGGACTGGACTTAAATCTTGGAGGCAATATCGGATAGAGATGTTAAGGTTAAGCAACGATTTATGGTAAGTAATATTTGCTTAACTGGATTATGTTTGTTTTTGTCTCTAGCACCGGTTCTATGGAAATTCAATGCCGTTTGGAAACATGAATAACTCTTACAAGAGCGCTGATACATTGGGATATCCCAACTCTCATCAAGCCTTAGCTGATTATGCTACTTTTATCATAGAATTAAAGAAAAATCTATCAGTTGAGGACTCGCTTGTTGTAGTATTTGGTGACTCCTACGGTGGAAGTGAGTTTATCTGAGCCTAATAGTAATAGCAATCATTCTAAAATATTTTTTTGTGTCATGTCATTTTCTTACTGTTAGAATCTACATTTCATGATTGCATTTTATTTTTACTTTTTGCAGTGTTCGCAACTTGGTTCTATTTGAAATATCATCATCTAGCCATTGGGGTTGTGGAATCATCTGCTCCTATCTTGCATTTTGACAGCATTGTGCTAGAAAACACTTTTTATGGAATTGTATTTTTTTTTTTGCATTTGAGAGCATTGACCGAGCATATGTTCAAGAATCTGCTACTCATAATTTATAGCCATGCAATCATTGTAGTCTAAAATAAAACCTCATTTTTTTTGGCTATTGTTTTATATCACTTTTGTAATTTTTTTTTCCAATATAAATATATCTGGGCAATGTCTTGGCACTTCACATGTTGAAGCTTGAAGGGTTTATAATTGGAGCCAGAAAAACAAGAGACCTCTTGCCAAGGTTGCATGTTGTTTACTAACTGTGCTTTCAATGTCACAATGGTAGTACCTAATACATTTTAATTTTTGCCAGGAGTTGTTGAGAAGCTCCACACCCAAGCTTGAAAACTAAAGATTACAATTTGATGTGTGGAAAAATGGATACCTCAAGATATCACTCTTTTTCCACCAATCATTGACTAATGTCCTAGGAGTCTTAATTGGATTGACTAACAACCTCACAAGGTAAGTTAATTCATAATGAGGAGGACCTAGTAGGGGTTTTTTGAGTTCTAAGGGGTTCACCACCAAGAAAATTCTTGGAAAAGAGAATATTGGAAAACACAATGCGATATGCAAAATGACCTATAATTAGAAATGCAAGCTAAATGAAAGATGCAAATAATGAAATTATGCAACAGGGAGATATGATATGCATACCTAGGAAGTCTAGAGATTCTGTGAGGATTTTGGAAATGTGAAGAAGCTATCAAAAAGTGTTCTGGAGGAATAAGACGCCTAGGATGGCGTATTAGTGCAACTATTGTTTTTGGGGGAAAATACAGAGTCTTCGGTTGTCGGAATAGGATCTGAAGGAATCTCTAAAAAATATGTTGAGGACTAAGATGCCCAAGCTAGTGCATTAGTCTAAATTACTAAAAACTCTGAATAGGATCCTAACCTCCAAGGTCTGCACTTGATTATCTTCTAATCTCAGGTTTCAAAACTTCCCAATTAAACCTGTAGGTGAGTTTCTGTGGAGATGACAACTTTGTAATTCAACTTTGCAACTTTACAACTTTCCACTACAAATGATCTTCAAGTCTTCAACCTAAATCTACAATCACAAACATGCAAGAGAAGAAAAACTTGTTAATTGTTAGTGAATGGGGGTTTGTCTTGGTCAAACCCCTTGTAGGTAATTAAACGAAATGATGAAATGAATGAAATGAAGCATGAAATATAAAATATGTAAATGATATAACCTTGGATGATATATTGTAAAGCAAATATGCAATCTACCATGTAGTGGCCATAAAGAATGTAGATCTTGGATCCTTGGATATGCTATGAACAATGCTTTCAAATAGATCTTCAATGCTACATCCACAATTTGGACTCAACAACATGAAAGGATAAAATAAACCCTTGACATGATGCTTGAATCTTGATGATGGCTCCAAATGCTTGATGAAATGCTCTTGAATGCATAAAATTTTCTTAGGAATGAATACTTGAATGTTTGTAATGAAAATGAGTGGAGGAGCCTTCTATTTATTCTTATTCATGCTTAATATCCTGAAATTACACCACAACAACTTGACATATGAAATCATTAATTAAAGGAGGCTAAATCTCGCCAGAATTTGAAATTAAATACTGAAAATAAACCAAGGAGGACTAAGATTTCCTAGGTGGCATCTTAGTCTGAAGGCTCAAATCTCGAGGCAAAAACTCCAAAAAGGGGCCTTCTTAGGTACATTCAAAATCAGGGTCCCAAGACCCATGAAGGACAAAGATGCCCTAGGTGGTGTTTTAGTCTTAGTCCACAAATCAAGGACACATAGACAAAATCATTAAATGATCATTTATCTTTTGATGTTTGTTGATATTATCCATAAAAATATATAGTTTATTAGGCTTGTGGATGCAAAATAGGACCAATTAAGCCATAAATAAGCATAAATAAAGTAAGGTGGGCCCAAACAATTGTGAAAATGCAAGGGTATACATTTTTCTACACTACATTTAGCCCCCACTTTAGTGAGATGATGAACTTGTTTTAGACTCACACTAAAGTAGTCAACCACACAATCAAGAGGGGTTCAAAAGTGCAAATGTTAGTAAGGTAGGATGACAAGGATCAAGAGGGATGTTCAAGCCCCCAAGGTCAAGATCCTATGACAAACCAACATAGGAACAAAGGAACACACATGCAAATCATATTTGAATCCATAACCAGATCACAAGAATACACCATCGATGACAAAAAAGAAAAAAGAAAAAAAGGAAAAATGCAATGGATCAAGCTTTGACTAGCCATCCAACATGGTGGAATGGATCTAGGTTGTTTGTCCAAAAATAATTTTACAGGTGGAACATGCTGTCCACTATGCAAAAAAAACACATGCTCACACTGGCTAGTGGGAGCTATGTGTCCAATAGGTGAGCCTCAAGGGACCATATCAAAGCCATACCTTCATGACTTTAATAAGGTACAAAAAATTCATGCTCACAATGGCTAGTGAAGCTAGGTGTTCAGTAGGTGAGCCCCGGGAAGTACATATCAAAGCCATACCTCCATAACTTTAATAAGGAAAAAAGGAAAATGCAACAAGAAAGAGAGATGTTCAAAGGGATTTTTCTTAGTTCGTGCAAGGTCTCATCTTAGGGAACATTGTGAGCTTAATGTTTCCAAGAGAGGACAAGTCAAATAAATATCATACTCTCAAAGGAAATCAAACCCAATGACACCACCAAGAATGAAACACATCATAGGAAGAAAGAAAATAACACAATGAAACATGAAAACAAATGCAAATGAAATCATGCCAAAATAATGCCAATGTATGCCCCCACTTTAAATGATTTGTTAACACCATGTTGTGAGAAATTAATTTAAAGTAGAACAAATGAAAAGGAAAAGAGGGTTTCCCCCAAAATGCATAACTCATTATGTCACATGTGAGCCAACTTAACACATGTTGTCCACATCCCAATCTTGCTCTTATATGTACATGAAAGGTGGTCAACTAGCCAAAAGAGGCAACACACAAGGACAAGGCTACCTAACCCCTTGACCCCACTTAGTGCAAGACAAGCGTGAGTTGAATAGGATGAAAATAAGTATCAATTAGAGGAGTTAAGTGCTTTAACGCAAGGAAGAGCACCACATGTAACGCCCGTCATGCAAACCCTAAAGAACAAACATTGCAAATAATTTTTTTTTTAATAAGATAAGGTAAACATGCAATTAAACATTAATTACATTTACATTGCACATTAACAACTTAACGTTACATTCTCTAGGGCATGTGAGGTCACATTACAACACAACTATTAACAAAAGTAAAAGATAATTATTAAACAACTTATCCAATAACAATACAATAATCATTAATAAAAGTACATCCATGAACCAAGAGTGAGACTATCACTACATCACATATTACAATCATAATGAGTCATTTACAATAATGTTACAAAATATCCTAACTATTACATCATTCTTTAAACATAAGATTACATGTTCTCAATAATGAGCTACAAAACATTTCCCATACATGTGGGATGATACAAAGTACAATAATGCTGATGGGGAACCCAACGGGTGTAGAGCACATTCCACCCAACCATGTGAGTTATAAATAACTCACCCCCTATGCTCAGTGATGACAAGGAAGAGATCATGACCATGAATGCCAAACGACTCCAACAGAACAATAAAGTACAAAACTCAAGTACACATCAAGGATTACAATGACATAACCAACAACATTCACGAGTCAAAATAATAACTTAAAGTCATAAATCTCATCACATCTGAGCAAGGCAATAACCAGAAACCAAGTAACGAAAGAACATTCTTAAAACATTTACAAATGAAACTAAAACAATGAACATAATACAATTCCAGAAGAACTGATACAACATCCAAAATACAATTCCAAAAGAACTGATACAACATTCAAAATACAATTCCAAATAAATCTGAAACAATAAATAGAATATGATTCCATATAAATCTGAAACAACAATTCAGTACACAATTCAAGAGGCAACAAGAAAAAAGGAAAATGGGTGTCAAGTGGAGAGTGTCATCGCATAGCTCTCATGGGATCTCCCAGCCCTTCCTCCAACTTGAGGCGCTGGCACCCATCTATGGATATCTTGGCTCTTCCTCCTACTTGAGGCGCCGACACCATAGGGTAGCTCATGCGGAGCCGATAACCTCTCTTGAAGATGAGATTATGAATTTTCCGACCACGACCTTCTCAGCCTATCACTAGTCTATGATAGCCCTAATGCATAGACAAGGTATCCAATATTTATTATCTTGTGTGTTTTACTACCCATCCCCCTAAGTTCTATTTTTAGGTTCACTTGTTATACTACTCTTACGTGGGTTATCCTATGCACTTCCTCTTACCTGAGGCACCGGCCCCCATGAAGAGCCACTCTCCCTAGAGACCCAACAAACATCAAACCAAGGGTTGTACCATCATAATTTGAACATAGAATCACAACATAAAAGCATGCGAGGCATTACCCATCTCACTAACAAGTACATAATCATAGTCTCACAAAGTTCCATACAACCCTTTCAAAATAATGATAACACTAAAATCATGCAATTTTATGAGCACAATAATACAAGAGTAAACATCCAAAGATATACAACATGCCTCTGGATACTAGGGTTTACAACAAGAAAATGGGGTTCAAAATACAACAAGGTTCCCACATCAATATAAACTCCAATCAATAATAGTGTAAATTAAACAAAATCATAATCTCAAGACTCAAATAACAATTACAATTTTCACACGATCCTATCACAATTCCAAATAAATGTCCAGTTTAATTGTATTTACAATTTTATTTTTTTTTAATATAATTCGATACAAAGTTCAATACAAGTTTAACATAACTAACAAATAACTTTCTTTTAATTATTCCATGAAACTGAATTTCATAATATAAACATTATCCAATGCACATCGTATATACACTACATATATATATACTATAATAAAATTCAAATAAAATTCAAAATAGATAATAATATATTCATATATAATAATGCAATAAAATTCCAAACCAATGAAAATATATCCACATATTTATATATATATATATATAATACACATTTAAATAACCCTTAGAATAAAACTAAAAGTAAAATAAATGAAAATCAAAGAAAAACAAAATTTAAAGAAGGCCTTTCAGCCACATCAAATCATAGCCGTAAGGCTACATGGTTGTGCACGTTAGTCATGATGACTGCTGTGCACAGCAGTCATCAGGACTACTGTGGCAGTCGTACAATTGTGACCCAAGAGGGGTACGGGGTGGTGTACGGCCAATGCCGTCCCTCCCAACCTTTAAAAAATATAGATATATTTTTTATAAAAAAATTCATTCGAATGGAAACAATATAAATACTTTGAAAACTCCAAATTTTATAATAACAATTCATTCGATTTGACCTAAATATAAATATTTCAAAAATTCAGAAACCTATCTTCAACTAAATATAAATGTAATATATATATATATATATATATATATATATATATATATATATATATATATATATATATATATTTTCTAGAACTCCTCAACATAAGAACTTACAGGCTGAATACACCACAAAAAATAATATATATATACATTGATAAATCTTCAAATCTATTGTTTCAAAGGAAATCACATTTCTTTTCCTGCAATTCAAACACAGTCAAGTTGGATAATTTTTAAAGAAAAATCAATGATAAAATTTTAAACAACCAGATTGTAAAGACACAAATGTTTTCAAAACAATTGGATTTTCCCCATACAATTTTCTATTCCTTAAAATCTAAATACCAAGAATTTTCATTCTCTTTCATAGAATATTATATTTAACTAAATCTCAGACAGATGTTTCATTTGCAGCACAAATTCATTCAAGTCATAATTTTGTTTGTTTTGCAGATTCAGAGAAATCAAAGGTAGAGACGAGAACTTGGAGTCCTGCGCTTTTTTGAAAATATAATGATGCTTGCTCGGTTCTGATGGCCTCTACAAAGAGCTTCTCATTCCTACTTCGAAATCTCCTCACCATAATACCATGCTCGAATTCGAATCCAATCCTTTATTCAGAAAACTCTCTCCAGAATAATACAAGCAAAAGATTGAAAATCCCTTTCTAGAACTCTCAGAAGAACTAATATTTTTGAAAACTTTTATTCTTGTGCAACTTCAAACCAATTTCCTCTCTCTGTGAAAAACTCACCAATTTTCCATTAAATAAAAGATATTTCCTTTCCATTCCAAAAGCTTTAAAAACAAATCCAAAATAAAAGAAATTATTTATTTAAATCTAGCTTTTCAGTCAACAGCTAATTCTCATTCGTCCTTTCTTCTTCTTTTTTTCTTTTTTTTCTTTATTTTTCCTTTTATCAATCTTTTTTCTTTTGTTTTAAATCTCCTTTTGCAAGCTTTACTTGCTATGCACATAATTTTATTTATTTATTTTACAATTATCTTCAACAAGATAATTTAATTAAATTAACAAAACATAATTTAATATTTAATTAGCATTTAATAAAATACAAGACATTTAAACTAAAACTTTTAAATATTTTAAATACTAATTAATCTAACATTATAATAAACAATTATTAGCACAATTTAATTAAATGAATCACCACTTATAAAATACCAATGCAAATCATATATAAACAAGACAGTACACAAAACATAGTCAAAATTACTGAAATGACAACCAAAAAATGCACAATACCATACAATTAGGATGGTTGACAACATGGGACGGGGTGACTTCCTAGTCATCTTTGTTTCAACATTATAGCATTGGGTTATTGGTGCTCACCCTATCCTGCCGAAGCAGGTGGAATCAAGACTATGTACCTGCAATCCCTACATCCAACAAGGTCGTTTACATGTATATATATATATAAATAATCAAATCATTACATTGTGAGAAGGAATTGCAGCGTAACAAGACACTCGTGAACAAGTGATGCTACACTATCCTTTCATCACATCTATTCTAACAATTATAATCTAAATGATGAAATAGCATTTCTAAACTAACAGATTATTTCATAACATAATTTACTAAATTAATGCATCACAATGTTATTGAAATAAAACTAATATCGCCAACCATAATGTCATATCAATAACCATTTCCTCAAATGTATAAGCATACACAACAAAGTCTAATAACCAAACCAAACAATAATAGTCTCATCACAGTACCAAAGTATCAAATCAAAACATAGAAAAACAAATCTAAGCAGTAATAGGAGGGGTATTACATCCTCCCCCCCATAAATTTGGCTTACTCCCGGAAGCTGGCAAACAAAAGAAAATAAGATTCCCTAATACGGGAGGCATCCTCACATACCAAGTCGGTGAACTAATCACCATCACAAACCAATATCACACTAACACATAAGAGTAACAAATAGTAGCAAAGAATATCAGTAACATGGGGGTATTACATCCTCCCCCCTAGGACATGGCTTACTCCTGGAAGCCATTAAATAAACTAAAGTAAGCACACACAAAATAATGGTACAAGTGAGGTCAAGAGTCAAACACAAGATTTCCTAATGGACTTAACTACCCAGAGACCCCAGCGTTTGCAACCTTGGCTCTGATACCAAATTGTAACGCCCGTCGTCCAAACCCTGGAGAAAAAACATTGCAAACAATTTTTTTTTTTAATAACATAAGGTAAACATGCAATTAAACATTAATTACATTTACATTGCACATTAACAACTTTATGTTACATTCTCTGGGGCATGCGAGGTCACATTGCAACACAACTATTAACAAAAGTAAAAGATAATTATTAAACAACTTATCCAATAACAATACAACAATCATTAATAAAAGTACAGCCATTAACCAAGAGTGAGACTATCACTACATCACATATTACAATCATAATGAGTCACTTACAATAATGTTACAAAAGATCCTAACTATTACATCATTGTTTAAACATAAGATTACATGTTCTCAATAATCAGTTACAAAACATTTCCCATACATGTGGGATGATACAAAGTACAATAATATTTGAATTACAAATGATCCACTGGAACAAACTCCAATTGAAAGAATGCTGCGAACACAAAATGTTGATGGGGAACCCAACAGGTGTGGAGCACGTTCCACCCAACCATGTGAATTATAAATAACTCACCCCCCGTGCTTAGAGATGATAAGGAAGAGATCATGATCATGAATGCCAAATGACTCCAATAGAACAATAAAGTACAAAACTCAAGTACACATCAAGGATTACAATGACATAACCAACAACATTCATGAGTCAACATAATAACTTAAAGTCATAAATCTCATCACATCCGAGCAAGCCAATAACCAGAAACCAAGTAACGAAAGAACATTCTTAAAAACTTTACAAATGAAATTGAAACAATGAACATAATACAATTCTAGAAGAACTGATACAACATCCAAAATACAATTCCAAAAGAACTGATACAACATTCAAAAAATAATTCCAAATAAATCTGAAACAATAAATAGAACATGATTCCATATAAATCTAAAACAACAAATTAGTACACAATTCCAAAGGCAATAAGAAACAAGGAGAACAGGTGTCAAGTGGAGAGTGTCATCGCATAGCTCTCATGGGATCTCCTGGCCTTTCCTCCAACTTGAGGCGGTGACACCCATCTATGGATCTCCTAGCTCTTCCTCCTACTTGAGGCGCCGGCACAATATGGTAGCTCATGCGGAGCCAATAACCTCTCATGAAGACAAGATTACGACTTTGCTGACCACGGCCTTCTCAACCTATCATTAGTCTATGATAGCCCTAATGCATAGACGAGTTATCTAATATTTATTATCTTGTGTGTTTTACTACCCATCCCCCTAAGTTCTATTTTTAGGTTATCACTTGTTATACTACTCTTACGTGGGTTATCCTTTGCACTTCCTCTTACTTGAGGTGTCGGCCCCCACGAAGAGCCAATCTCCCTAGAGACCCAAAAAACTTCAAACCAATGGTTGTAGCATCATAATTTGAACATAGAATCACAACATAAAAGCATGTGAGGCATTACCCATCTTGCTAACAAGTACATAATAAGAGTCTCACAAAGTTCCATACAACCCTTTCAAAATAATGATAACACTAAAATCTTGCAACTTTCTGAGCACAATAATACAAGAGTAAACATCCAAAGATATACGACATGCCTCTAGACACTATGGTTTACAACAAGCAAAATGGGGTTCAAAATACAACAGGGTTCCCACATCTATATAAAATCCAATCAATAATAAAGTGTAAATTAAACAAAATCATAATATCAAGACTCAAATAACCATTACAATTTTCACACGATACTATCACAATTCCAAATAAACATCCAGTTTAATTGTATTTACAATTTAATTTTTTTTAATATAATTCGATACAAAGTTCAATACAAGTTTAACATAACTAACAAATAGCTTTCTTTTAATTAATTCATGAAACTAAATTTCATAATATAAACATTATCCAACACACATCATATATACACAACATACATACATACATATATATATATAATACACATTTAAATAACCCCACGAATAAAACTAAAAGAAAAATAAAAAAAATCAAAGAAAAGCAAAATTTAAAGAAGGCCTTTTGGCCACATCAAATTTGTAGCCGTAAGGCTACGTGGCTGCGTACATCAGTCATGATGATTGTTGTGCACAACAGTCATTATGACTGTTGCACACAGCAGTCGTCCGGACTGCTATGGCAATTATACAACTGCCACCCAAGAGGGGTACATGGGGGGGGGGGGGTATGACCAATGCCATCCCTCCCAACCTTTAATAAATAAATTTTATTTTTTTATAAAAAATTCATTTGAATGGAAACATTATAAATACTTCGAAAACTCTAAATTTTATAATAACAATTCATTCGATTTGACCCAAATAAAAATATTTTGAAAACTCAGAAACCTATCTTCAACTAAATATAAATGTATATATATATATATATATTCCAGAACTCCTCAACATAAGAACTTACAGGCAGAATACACCATAAAAAATAATATATATATATATACATTGATAAATCTTCAAATCTATTGTTTCAAAAGTAATCACATTTCTTTTCCTCCAATTCAAACACAGTCAAGTTGGATAATTTTTAAAGAAAAATCAATGATAAAATTTTAAACAACCAGATTGTAAAGACACAAATGTTTTCAAAACAATTGGATTTCCCCATATGATTTGCTATTCCTTAAAATCTAAATACCAAGAGTTTTCTTTCTCTTTCATAGAATATTATATTTAACTAAATATTAGACAGATGTTTCCTTTTGCAACACAAATTCATTTAAGTCATAATTTTGTTTGTTTTGCAGATTCAGAGAAATCAAAGGTAGAGACAGGAACCTAGAATCCTGTGCTTATTTCAAAATATGATGATGCTTGCTCGTTTCTAATGGTCTCTACAAAGAGCTTCTCATTCCTACTTCAAAATCTCCTCTCCAGAATACCGTGCTCGAAATCGAATCCAATCCTTTATTTAGAAAAATCTCTCTAGAATAATACAAGCAAAAGATTGAAAATCCCTTTCTAGAACTCTCAGAAGAACTAATATTTTTGAAATTTTTTATTCTTGTGCAACTTCAAACCAATTTCCCCTGTGTGTGAAAAACTCACCAATTTTCCATTAAATAAAAGATATTGCCTTTCCATTCCAAAAGCTTTAAAAAAAATCCAAAATAAAAGAAATTATTTATTTAAATCTAGCTTTTCAGTCAACAGCTAATTCTCATTCGTCCTTTCTTCTTTTTTGTTCTTTTATTTCTTTATTTTTCCTTTTATCAATCTTTTTTGTTTGTTTGTTTTAAATCTACTTTTGCAAGATTTACTTGCTATGCACATAATTTAATTAATTTATTTTACAATTATCTTCAACAAGATAATTTAATTAAATTAACAAAACACAATTTAATATTTAATTAGCATTTAATAAAATACAAGACATTTAAACTAAAACTTTTAAATATTTTAAATACAAATTAATCTAACATTATAATAAACAATTGTTACCACAATTTAATTAAATGAATCACCACTTATAAAATACCAATGTAAATCATATACAAACAAGACACTACACAAAACATAGTCAAAATTACTGAAATGACAACCAAAAAATGCACAATACCATACAATTAGGATGGTACTGACAACATGGGATGGGGTGACTTCCTAGTCATCTTTGTTTCAACATTATACCGTTGGGTTATTGGTGCTCGCCCTGTCCTACCGAAGTAGGTGGAATCGAGACTATGTACCTGCAATCCCTGCATCCAACAAGGTTGTGTACATGTACATATATATAAAATCAAATCATTACATTGTGAGAAGGAATTGCAGTGTAATAGGGCACTCGCGAATGAGTGATGCTACACTGTCCTTTCATCACATCTATTCTAGCAATTATAATCTAGATGATGAAATAGCATTTCTAAACTAATAGATTATATCATAACATAATTTACTAAATTAATGCATCACAATGTTACTGAAATAAAACTAATATCACCAACCATAATGTCATATCAATAACCATGTCCTCAAATGTATAAGCATACACAACAAAGTCTACTAACCAAACCAAACAATAACAGTCTCATCACAGTATCAAAGTATCAAATCAAAACATAGAAAAACAAATCTAAACAGTAACAAGAGGGGTATTACATCCTCCCCCCCATAAATTCAGCTTACTCCCAGAAGTTGACAAACAAAAGAAAATAAGATTCCCTAATATGGGAGGCATCCTCACATACCAAGTCGGTGAACTAATCACCATCACAAACTAATATCACACTAACACATAAGAGTAACAAATAGTAGCAAAGAATATTAGTAACATGGGGGTATTACACCACACTCCTTCAGATGTTCAATTTTGTTGATCAAAGCCTTACATTCATTAGTAGCATGATAATGAAGTCTATGATATGCACAAAATGAATTCTTGTAGTGATTTCTTTTGTGTTCTTGGAGGGAGAGAAATTAGATGATCTTGGAGGGGTCTCGTCAAGATACTCTCTTGGTCAAAAGTGAAGAATGTTGTTTTATGTTTTGACAAAGATATTTCTTGCTTAGTACAAGATTCCATATTTGCACAAGACTCTTTAGATTGCTAGATTTTGTATTCTTCTTTAAAGGAAGGTGTAAAATCTAACGAATTCAAATCATTAGTGTTTTGCATGATGAAATTAATGTTAAGTGAGGACTTCTTTGTTTCCCTCAAATGATAAAAATCAAGGCCACTAGTTTCTATTAGTTCAGGATGCACTACTGTTAAAGTCGACTTAGAGGAATCTTTTGCAAGAGTGTTGATGTTAAGTGAAGGATTGTTTATTTTTATCAAAGGACAATAACAAAGACCTATATTTTCTTGCAATTGAGGATCTATAGGGACACAAATACCTTGTTCTCCAGCACCATATCCTTTTCCAGTAAACCCAAGTTGTTTCATAAGTTCATAACCTTTTCCATAAAGATTTTTCATTTCTTTAGGATTCTGAGGTTGTTGATAGTCAGTTTCATCAAAGTTTTTTGTGTATGTTGTCCTTTCTTCTAAAGTGAATGAGGTGGATACTTTCAAAGGGTCTTCTTTTTCCTTTCCCTTTTTAGAGTCCTTTGTTGTGATCTTGTATTCTCCCATGAATGTAGGCATGAAATCTAAGGAACCCCAATCATCTTATAATAGTTTTGTGACTTCTTCAATGTGGTTTTCGTTGTCCTTTTGCTGCGTAGGTTCCACTTGTGTAGTTGGTGTTAATTTTTTCAAGGATTTATCTTTCTTTTTCTCAAGTTGTAAGACACTATAAGGCTCATGATCAACGTCAAGTGTGTGCAATTTTTTGTTGTAGATGTATTTCATTTTATGATGAAGAGTGGAATGCACCCCTTTGATTGCATGAATCTATGGTCTACCTAAAAGAAGGTTATATGAAAGATCATCAGGCATAACATCGATTAGAGTTTGTAATGTGGCCTTTCCAACTTTAATAAGTAAAGTGATTACACCAAGTGGTTTTTTTTTGCATTTTATCAAAGCCATTAATATAGAAAGAGACATGTTGGATTTTTTATTTATCAACACCAAGCTTATCGAAAAGGTTTACACTACATACATTTAAGGATGAGCCATTGTCAAGAACAGTTTGTTTTATCCCTATTGTATTTTATTGAGCTATGATCATGAAAGCATCATTTTATTTTTACACTTCCAAAGGGGGGATTTCACTTTGGCGGAAAACAATGTCAACATTTATTCCTTGAATGATGGTTGTTATGTCATTTGGGTTTGCACTAGAGGGAACCACAACTTGATTCAAGGCTGTTTGAAGCACAGTGTGATAATTAGGTGAATTATGAATTGAGTCCCATAGGGATGTCTTAGTAGGGGTATTCTTAAGTTGTTCAACAAGATCATACTCCTTCCCACTATGCGAAGTTAAACAGGGAGCACTAGGAAAAATAGGATTAGGCAATCAGAGGGATGTTGAAGGTGTTTTTCTTGGTTGTGGATTGTTCCTAGTGTTTTATGTATGAGCAAAAATATCGTAACTTGGTTGCTACAAAAAATTATTCTTAGGTGGTTCAAGGATAAAGACGGCTTTGTTTTGAACTTGTGGTTTTTGAGAGGGTGGATGGATGATAAGTTTAGGCACGAGAGAGTAACTCAAGTGGTATCTAATGTGCATAACCTAAAAAAAAAAATTCTTATTTTCATGATCTCTTAGTGAAAAGGATTATAATGTTACTTCATTATCTTCATTTAAGTAATTAATATTGTCAATTTTCTCATTTTCTTCCACCGTTATATCTTTCCTAGTATGAGATTTTTTAGGAGAACTACAAACCAAATGTTATTGACATTCAAAGATTGGCTCTTCTATGATTACTTCATCACACACAAGGGAGCTATCAATGGTTGAATTGTCTTGTTCATCAACAATGGTGTTGTCTTGTTCAAGAATTTTTTCTCTATGGGAAGAGAGGAAATCAATATTCCCATGAATTTCATTGATTATATCTTCTTACATCAAAGAATCATTTTCACAACTAGGAGATATACTAGGAGAAGAAAAAATGTGATTGTCGTGATCATTTACAGTTATTTCTTCTTGTTCATCAATGTCTTGTTCACTAAGAGAGGTAGGAGGAGAGAAACAACTAGGACTATCAAAACTCTCATTGATTAGTTCTTCTAACATCAAAATATCTTCTTCACCAATAGGAGAGATATTAGGAGAAGAATGAATATGATCATTAATTAGGATTGTCAAAGGTTGTATTCTCTTTCACTAAAGCACTCTCATAGGGAGGGGATATGAACTTTTTCTCAACGTGCCTAGAAAGGTAAGGTACTAATGAGAAGAAAAATGGGTACCTAATGGTATGACACTTTTCCACCAATCATTCACTAATATCCTAGGAGTCCCAATTGGATTGATTAACAATCTCACAAGGTGAGTCAATTCACATTGAGGACCTAGGAGGGGCTTCTTTCAGCTTTGAGGGGTTCACCACCAAGAAAATGCTTGGAAAATAGACTTTAACATTCAACTCACAAAAACCAAGTAATGCACATGAAATAATGAGTACAAACGATGAAATTAAAAGCTATAGAAAGTTAGGGTATGTGTACCTAGGAAGTCTAGAGATGTTGTGAGGATTCCAGAAATGTAAAGAACCTATCAAAAAGTACTATGAATGATTAAGACACCCAGAGTGGTGTATTAGTCATGATGCTCTTTTTCGGCATAAAAATAGAGTCTTCAAGTCTTAGAATAGAATCCCAAAGAATCTCCAAAAAATACCATGTGGAGGACTAAGA
Organism: Sequoia sempervirens; assembly: GCA_007258455.2. Lineage (NCBI taxonomy): Eukaryota > Viridiplantae > Streptophyta > Pinopsida > Cupressales > Cupressaceae > Sequoia > Sequoia sempervirens. The sequence continues at coordinate 170,014,367 of VDFB02000008.1, read as the reverse complement.
GGACCTAGGTGGTGTAGTAGTCCCATTCTAAATGTCTAATAACTCTAAATAGGATCCTAACCTCCAAGGTCTACACTAGCTTCCCTTTTGATGTCAGGTTCTGAAACTTCTGAATATAGCCTATAGGTGAGTTTTCATGAAGATGACAACTTTATAATGAAAATTTGCACTCCAAGTGATCTTTATGTCTTCAACCTAGATCTATAATCACAATTATACAAAGTGGGAAAAACTTGTTGATTATTAGTAAACGGGAGTTTTCCTTAGTCAAACCCCTTGTTGGTAATTAAACCTTGAAATGAAAAGGAAATAATGAAGGAAATGATGATTGAACAACATGCAATGCTACAACTCACCAAACCTTTGTAAAGTCTACAAACTTGTGTGTAATGGTTGCAATGGATATGGATTTTGAATGCTTAAATTTATTGCTTGAATTAATACCCCACATCACAAATGTTAGCACTGACAACACACACGATGCAAGAAAACTCTTTGATATGATTCTTGAATCTAAAAATGGCTCCAAATGCTTGATGAATATGCTCTTGAATGCTCTTGTGAGCTCAATTATGCTATGATAAAATATGTCACAAAATACTTGGGTTGAAATGAATGAATGAACCTTGTATTTATACTTATCTATGCCTAATATCGCAAAATTATATCACACGAAGCTAAAATATGAATTCATTAAATAAAGGAGACTAAATCCTCCCAGAATTTGAAATTAAATCCTAAAATGACTCAAGGAGGACTAAGATTCCCTAGGTGGCGTCTTAGTCCCAAGTCCTAAAAACATAGGGCAGAGATGCCAAAATCAAGGTCTTGAGAGCCTTAGGGGACTAAGATGCCCTACGTGGCATTATAGTCTTGACCTAAAAATCAAGGACACACTAATGGAGTCATTAAATTATCATTTATGCATTGGAGAATGTTAGGATTAACAAGAAAAATATGTTATTCATAGGGCTTGTGGACACAATATAGGACCAATTAAGCCATAAAGAAGCATAAATAAAGCAAGGTGGGCCCATGAAACAGGTGTGAAAATGCAAGGGTATACATCTTACTACACTACATTTAGCCCCCACTTTAGTGAGAGGATAAGCTTGCTTCAAACTCACACTAAAGTAGCCAACCAGACAGTGAAGAGGCGTTCAAATGTACTAATGCTAGTAAGATAGGATGGCAATAATCAAGAGGGTGGCCAAGCCCCCAAGATCAAGATCCTATGGAAAAACCAACATAAGCACAAAGGAACACACTTGTAGATGAAATATGAAGGCATAACTAGATCACAAACATACACCATCAAAGACAAGAAAAAGGAAAATGAAAAAGGAAAAGGAAAACTGCAACAGATCAAGCTTCAACTGGTTGTCTAGCGGAGTAAACTGAGTCTAAGTTGTTTTCACAAAAAATTTACAAGTGGAACACGTTGTCCACTGTGCAAACAAAATACACCCTCACGAGGGCTAGTGGGAGCTAGTTGTCCACTAGGTGATCCCCAAGGGACCATATTAGAGCCACACCTCCATGACTTTAATAACGCACAAAAACACATGTTCACAGAGACTAGTGAAGCTGGGTGTTCACTAGGTAAGCCGTAAGGGACCATATTAAATCCATACCTCCATGACTTTAATAAGGTACAAAAATGCATGATCACATGGGCTAGTGAAGATAGGTATCCACTAGGTGAGCCCAAGGGGACCATATTAATGCCACACCTCCATGACTTTAATAAGTCATAAAAAGGAAAAAAATGCAACAAGAAAGAGGAATTCTCAAAGGGATTTTTCTTAGTTCATGCGAGGTATTACTCTCAGGGGAAATTGTGCCTAACATATCGAAGAGAGGATACATACAAGGTATCATCCTAGGGAACATCATACCCAATGTTTCCAAGAGAGGACAAGAACAAAATGTCTCATCTTGTTTCCAAGAGAGGATAGGTGCAAGGTCTCATCCTAGGGAACATTGTATCTAATGTTTCCAAGAGAGGAGAAGGAAATATCATGCTCTCAGAGGAAGTCAAACCCAAAGACACCACCAAAAGGAAAAACACATCGCATAAAGAAAGAGAATCACATCAAGGAACATGAAAAGGGAAAAAAATGCTAATGAAATGAATCCAAAATAATGCCAATGTATGTCCCCACTTTAAAGAAATTGCTAACACCATGATGTGAGAAATTACTTTAAAGTAGCAAAATGAAAATGCAATCAAGAAGGATGACATGAAAGCCAACTTGGAAATCCTTATGCCAAGACATATGTTTCCAAGTAAAGCTATGTCATCCAAGAGAAAAGGAAAATAAAGGGGTTGACCCCAAAATGAAAGCACTAAACACATAAGGGATCTATCAATTTGGGGTCAGTACATGTTCTTTGCTACAATGATATTAAAGAGTTTGCAACTGTCATCATTCCTCAAATACACAAAACTGGAAGAATGACACAGAGAGAAAAAAACAAATAAAATAAAGAGCCTTTTGGGTTAACATGGAAGAGACATAGGGTGTCTCGACACCTTGCATCATCCCCAAAAGGAAAACATGAGAAAATGAAAAGGAAAATGAAAAATCTTTTGGGTCAACATGAAGGAGACATGAATGTCTCAATGCCTTGTGTCATCCCCAAAAGAAAAATACAAGAAATGAAAAATGAAAGGCAAAGAGAAAATATTAATCAAAAGGAAAAAGTATATGACAAATAGAAGAATGAAGGTACAAATAGAGGAATTATGCACATAGAGAGAGAGAAACATAAAAAAAAACATCACAAAGGATCACATTAAGCAAATGCAATCAAAAGTGAAAAAAAGTGAAGAGGAAAGAAAAAGAAAAAGAAAAGATAAAAGAATAGTAAAGCACGTGCGAATCAAGCATCCAACAAGTCATCCACATCCTAGTCTTGTTCAATATATGTATAATATAGATCACTTGCGAGAGGGACAACATCAAGTATTGTACTAGGAGAATCACAAGGTTCAACACATGGTGAATTGCTTGGTTTAGGAGGATCACCATGGTTGTTATTGTTTAAGCTCATAGAAAAGGAAGATAACAAATTCAACTCATTATGCACTTCCTCATCGTCATCCAGGTTAACCACAACAGGAGGATGAATGATAATATTTGTAACTTAGGTTGTTGATCCTTGTTGTGGTGAAGATATAGCTTCTGTTTGTTTTGGTAAAAGAGGAGGGACATCGTTTATTACTTATGTCAAGTTTGGATTTTTTTTTCAATATTGTTGTTATCATTCATCTTTTGAGGAATAGCACAATGCCTATGCCTATGCTCTCTAGCATTATGGTTTCTTTTGTTTTAGTTTTCAAGAACTGCATTTGTGTAGGAGCGGGTTTGTCAACCATAGCTTCCTTTTCTTCTTATGAAGCAAGAATAGAAGAACCATGGAGGGTTTTTCAACCACTAGCTCTTTGGCTTTATAAATTTTCTTAGGAGGCAAATTAGGACTTGTTTGGTTTTCTCTAGGTCTCTTTTAGGAAATAGGCAAGGGATTGTTCATGAATGGGTCATGGTTTTTTTGGAGGGTTTTAGACTCAGCATTGTTTTCTCTAGGTAGCGGAGGTCCAAGCATGGGTGGAGGTTCAATCATGGGTGGAGGAAAGTTTTCAGGCAGTAGTTTGGATATGCACTTTTCTTTGAATTTTTGGTAGGATAGGAAAAGGAAGTCTTCACGGGGTCTTATAGGTTCCATAGGTTTAGGCCAAAAATAATCCAAGGAGAAATTTCCACGGGAAGACAAGCGTCTAAAGCCACTATGGTTCACTGTGAATATTTCATTGTTGACTAGAAACTTTAACCACTTATGAACAAAAAATGAGACCACATTCATGGAGCGAAGTCATTTTTACCCTAACTTCACAAGAAATTGGTCTGAATTATATATGATATGTAATGCCCCATCATAATAACCTAAGGAATGATGCAATTGTATATAAAAATGAAATAATTTTTTTTTAAAAAGTAATATTATTAAGTTAATTAGTTGCATACATTCACTAAGTTATGCAACGTTACACTACTTGAGTTTCCATAGATGACTTTAGTATTTAGCATTGGACATATTTAATTAATCATAAATTTAAAAATAAACATTGCATATCATTTGAAATTCCATTCAAGATAATATAAAGTAAGAACATGTTTCTTACATTGCATTTGATAAGATATTACAATACTCATTCATCTGATGAGGTAGATCAAATAAAAGTTACAATTTACATTTACAAATGTTCACCTCATAAACAATTGAGGGATGTTTTACAATACAAGTTTTACAATAATGCAATAAAGAAAGTACATTTGTATCCAAGTGCGACCTCTCCATCCATGAAGCTCTCGATGCCATGATCATAAACTGGGGACCCAACGGAGTAAGGTGCACATTCCACCCAACCATGTGGTACCCGTAGGTCCACCCCCCATGCTAGGAGATAGTAATATGGTTACCTAGACATAATCTACTAACCCTAGACACAAGTACACACTAACTGATGGTTACATTGCTTCTAGATTTTAGACAATTGAATGTACTACATACACAAGGTTAACTGTTATTTTAGGTGGAGTGTCATCACAATATTGCAAAAGTTACCCTAGTGTTTCTTCCTAGGTTTCGGCCCGCAACTGGGCTTACCCTGGTAACCTCTTACGAAACCTGGCCCCATTGCAAACCATTGCGGAATCGAATGTCTTTTAAAAAAATAAGACATCGATTTGCCATTCCAGGCCTTCTCATCTTATACTCAAGACTGAACTAGCTCAAGAGTCCATAAGTGAGGCATAACATCTTATTAAAGATTTTAATTCTAACTATTGTGTTGTTTAGTTATCACTGACTTACTAACTCTTTGTAAGTTACCCTAACACCACTTTGTGTGTCGGCCCTTACACAGAGCCACTCCCCTAAACATAACAAGGGTATTCTAAGTTTTCTAGAGTAAGGTAGACAAAGTGCACAAATTTCAATCACATAATAACAAATGACACACAACGGTCATTAAATATTTTATTCATAAACCATGTATCGATACACCATACTCTAACACGTGCACAACCCTAGTCAACCCAAGAAATGTATTTAAACAATAACTTCACCCTTTCTATACAAATCACTCTGGAAGACTTATACATCTAAGACTTTCCCAATTTTCCCAATAAGAAAACATGATTTACAGCAAATTTTAAAAAATAACAAATCTACATTAGGATATACTAAATCCAGTCAAACAATATGATTTGCATGTAATTAAGTCAACTTAATTAAAATTCACTTTCAAATAATCTAATTTAACTTCCTCAATTTCATATATAAATAAAAGAAATAACTAAATTTACTATTTCATTCATAATATTTTAAAACTAATTTAATCTCCCACAAAAACATGTATCCACATGCATATATAATCATTTAAATTTTTAAACAAATATTTAAATATACAATTCCCTATAATATTAAAATATATATATATATTAATATAAATCATTTATGTAAAATTTGAATGACATAATAAACATTAAAAATTAGTACGCAACCAAATGAAAATTTTCTTTTTACATTTCAAAGTTCACAGGCTAGGGTTTCAGCCGCTCTCACAGCCATCCCTTTTGGGCCACGGCTGTGGCGGCAGCCTGTGCGCTGCCTGAGAGGGTAGCTCCGGGCTTTCTCCACGGCCGCTACCCTTAAGGGTGGTGGTGGGATGGCCTCTGCGCCCCCCTCCCCTGCATACTGTGCATAACATTAAATAGTTTTTTTTTATTCATAAAATAAATGTGAAATTCCAATTTCGCGTATGCGGAAATTTCAAAAAAAAATTTAATATAAATGCTTGTACGGCGATTTTCCACAATCCAATTTATATTTAAGATCAAATATATGTATATATATATTTATACAAATTAATCAGGGTTTTCACACAGAGAATTTTTAGAAAACTTCTACAGAGGTTTATTGGAAATAAAAATTCAACGGGGTTTCAAAAGGGAATTAGGGGAAAATACGAGAAAATGTAAAATTTTCACAGTACGCATATAATTTATTTTCCAAATGAATTCTAATTTTAATTTTAGAAATATAAATTTCATTTTCCCATATATCAATAATTTCCCTTCATACAAACTTATTTTTCCAGAAAGAAAATCTATAGAAGGTTTTTAAGAAATCTATAAATCCTTACAGGAAATAAATAGTAAATGGTTTTCCCATGAAATACAAAAGTTTTAATAACAAGTAACTTTATTTTCTTAGACATTCCTTTTTAAAACAAATAAATTAATACACAAAGGGGAATACCTATTTCCTTAGCTTCCAAAAATTTGTCTGGTGAAGAAAACCTTTGTTTCCTGTAGCTTCCAGAACCTTTCCTGAACACCAATTTCCAAAATGCAACCAAAGAACTTCCACAATTTATATGACAATAACAAAAAGCATAAACATAATTTTTTTTTTTAACAGAGCTCCAATATTTTCCCTTGCAGAATAGAATACCCCCTGTGTTTTCCCAGATCCAAAGTAATATCCGTGAACAACCTCAACCATAAACAATAAATGCAACTGGCACACTTGTCGAGAAGAACAAAATATCTTCAACAACTTCTCGACAATCTTTCCTTTCAAAATTGCATGCCTTTTATTTATTTTAAAATTTCAATTTTCAAAAATACAATTTTATTTAATAATTAAAATGCCATTTCCACAAAAATATTTAATTTAAATAAAATTTATTCACACATAATTAAAAACAATTTTAATTTAATTAATTTATTTATTTAATTAAATAAATTTAATCTCTAAGATCAAATTATTTAACCAAACAAACTAATTAATTTATTAAATAACATGTAAAACCTTATTTTTTTAACATTTAAAAATTAATTTAAATAATAATAAATTAAAGAATTATAAACTAACATTAAAATTGACAATTTTTTCCTTTTGGACAATTAAATCCAAACAAAAACAAACAAGACAACCAAGACTCAACTAACTGACAATGTACTGTGACCGGGTTAAAGACTAGACTAGGATGAACCATGCTACTACCTCCCAATCAACATTTTCGTTGAGTCTTGACATGCTCAGACCTGAGTAACCAGGTGGAGTCAGTGTTATGTACCTGCAATATTGCAACCAAGCAAATAAAATGCATATACATATAATCCATTGTGCAGGCATACCATGCAGAGAAAATCAAGGACATCACAGGGCACTCACAAGCAAGTGATGTGATTCCGTTTTGCACACCAATACATGTCACATCAAACTAACGAATAAATAACTGTTAGTCCATCATAAACATACATATAACAATAATCATCTGAAGGAAAACATCTACGCTATATCAAAGCATATCAGAAATTAAATATCGCAATACAATGTATCATCATGTCACAAAGTGAATCCATTGTCGCTCAAAATCAGCGATCAAAATATCCAAACCAAGTGCCAAAGTCTAACAGTATAAAAACATGCAACATAAAACATAAGCATAAATGGAGGGGTACTACATCCTCCCCCCTAGGATCAGGCTTACTCCTAGAAGCCTGCTAGTAGCAAACAAATAACACATACACATCTAAAATAGGTCCTTCCAAGAAATGGAAGACTAGCCACTAAGATCCCTCTAGATCAGTACTCAGTCAACGTCTTGACCCCTGAGGATCAACTCCCGATGTAGAAGGAAATGCATGGTTCCCAAAGAATGATGCCGGTCCTCCATCAGGAACCTCTCCAACTACACCTCGGTGCTCATCCTAGTGGTTACCGACCATGGTAAACACCCTATGTGACCTGCCTGCATCTCCCACTGTAGGCTCTAAAACTGTATGTCGGGGCCCAAAACCAGTAGAACCTCTCATCGGACACTGCCTAGCAATGTGTCCCTACTGACCACATGAGTAGAAATCTGTGCCTCTACCGAATCCTCTGCCACCTAAAGGTGCATTGGATTGCTGGAAACTACCTCTACTGATAGTAGACTGCACACTCTGAGTTTTATTACCTTGTTGTGGTTGTGGATTATTATTCTTTTGAGGTGTTCATTGTTGCCCACCCTTTAAGGGTGTATGTTGGTTCCTAGAGGGACCCCTTGTCTATGCTTGTCCACCCCGTGGACTAAAACCTGCTGCAGGAGCATTGCCAATGTGTACTCCTATGTGACCACCTAACGCCATAACAAGGTTCTCCTCCACTATGTGAGCCTTCTCCACTGCAACTTCCATAGTCTTTGGCTCAAAGACTCTGACACCACCACTAATGCGAGCGTTTAAACCCCTGATGAAGTGTTGTACTAGCATAGGCTCATCATCGCCAATACCAGCATACTACTTGAGTTCATAGAATTTGCGTTCATATTGCTCATTAGATAGAGCCAACTGACGTAGATCATGAAAATCATCATCCCATCGCTGCCTCCAATATTTCGATAGGAACCATGCTCTAAACCTCTCAAGGAACATCTCCCAAGACACTAACCCAATATCTAAGTGGAGCTTTTGCTCCTTCAGGCGCCATCAAGTAGAGGCGAATCCTCTCAGATGCATGATACCGCATCTCGCTCGGGTATTGCTACCGTAAGCGTACATGGTGAATCATCTAACCAAATCTAGTAGCTAGGTCTCAGCCTCTAAACCACCTCCTGCACCATCAAAAGTAGGAGGGCATGCCCTCAGTAAATCCCTCATGTGTCCTACAGTGATAGCATCGTGATGCACTGTATCATCTACTCTCCTAGGAGATCTATATCTCTCTCTAACAACCTCCTGCTCAACTTCTTGTCTAGGTCCAAGTCGAGCTAGGACCTCCTCTAATAAATGACGTATCTGTGAACCCTCTACTCCTGACTGTTCATAATTTTGTCCCTCATTCCTCTGATCCAACTGCTCTACCTAATCACTCTGATGAGGGCTCAGAGGGGGAGTAACCTGAGGGATTGGCCCTTGGCCTCCTCCTCGACCTCTACCACGACCTCTAGCATATTGTCTAGGCATGATCCTACACATAAACAATAACGAGTCTCAGATACTAATCAACTAAGGCTAACAGATAGCGACACTATGTACTAGGTCAACCTAATAGGCTCACAATTACCCAGAGCATCCAGTGTTTGTAACCTTGGCTCTGATACCAATCTGTAATGCCCCATCATAATAACCTAAGGAATGATGCAATTGTATATAAAAGTGAAATATTTTTTTTTTAAATTAATATTATTAAGTTAATTAGTTGCATACATTCACTAAGTTATGCGATGTTACACTACTTCAGTTTCCGTAGACGACTTTAGTATTTAGCATTACAAATATAAATTTAAAAATAAACATTGCATATCATTTGAAATTCCATTCAAGATAATATAAAGTACAAACATGTTTCTTACATTGCATTTGATAAGATATTACAATACTCATTCCTCTAATGAGGTAGATCAAATAAAAGTTACAATTTACATTTACAAATGTTTACCTCATAAACAATTGAGGGATGTTTTACAATACAAGTTTTACAATAATGCAATAAATAATGTACATCTGTATCCAAGTGCGAGCTCTCCATCCACGAAGCTCTTGATGCCATGATCATAAACTGGGGACCCAACGGAGTAAGGTGCACGTTCCACCCAACCATGTGGTACCCGTAGGTCCACCCCCCCTGCTAGGAGATAGTAATATGGTTACCTAGACATAATCTACTAACCCTAGACACAAGTACACACTAACTGATGGTTACATTGCTTCCAGATTTTAGACAATTGAATGTACTACATACACAAGGTTAACTGTTATTTTAGATGGAGTGTCATCACAATATTGCAAAGGTTACTCGGGTGTTTCTTCCTAGGTTCCGGCCCCCAACTTGGGTTACCCTGGTAACCTCTTACGAAACCCAGCCTCGTTGCAAACCATTGCGGAATCAAATGTCTTTTGAAGAAACAAGACATCGATTTTCCATTCCAGGCCTTCTCATCTTATACTCAAGACTGAACTAGCTCAAGAGTCCATAAGTGAGGCATAACATCTTATTAAAGATTTTAATTCTAACTACTGTGTTGTTTAGTTATCACTGACCTACTAACTCTTTGTAAGTTACCCTGACACCACTTTGTGTGTCGGCCCTTACACAAAGCCACTCCCCTAAAAATAACAAGGGTATTCTAAGTTTTCTAGACTAAGGTAGACAAAGTGCAGAAATTTCAATCACATAATAACAAATGGCACACAACTGTCATTAAATATTTTATTCATAAACCAGGTATCAATACACCATACTCTAACACGTCCACAACCCTAGTCAACCCAAGAAATGCATTTAAACAATAACTTCACCCTTTCTATAAAAATCACTCTGGAAGACTTATACATCTAAGACTTTCCCAATTTTCCCAATAAGAAAACACGATTTACAGCAAATTTTTAAAAAATAACAAATCTACATTAGGATATACTAAATCTAGTCAAACAATATGATTTGCATGTAATTAAGTCAACTTAATTAAAATTCACTTTCAAATAATCTAATTTAACTTCCTCAATTTCATATATAAATAAAAGAAATAACTAAATTTACTCTTTCATTCATAATATTTTAAAACTAATTTAATCTCCCACATAAACATGTATCCACGTGCATATATAATCATTTTAATTTTTAAACAAATATTTAAATATACAATTCCCTATAATATTAAAATAAAATATATATATATATATATACATACACACACACACACACACACACACACAGATATATAAATATATATATTTTAATATAAATAATTTATGTAAAATTTTGAATGACATAATACACATTAAAAATCATTACGCAACCAAATGAAAATTTTCTTTTTACATTTCGAAGTTCACAGGCTAGGGTTTCGGCTGCTCTCATAGCTGTCCCTTTTGGGCCACGCTGTGGCGGCAACCTGTGTGCTGCCTGAGAGGGCAGCGCCGGGCTTTCTCCATGGCCACTACCCTTAAGGGCAGTGGTGGGATGGCGTCTGTTCCCCCCTCCCCTGCATACTGTGCATAACATTAAATACTTTTTTTTATTCATAAAATAAATACAAATTCTTATAACTACGAAATTCCAATTTTGTGTATGCAGAAATTTCAATCCATTTTTTTTTAATATAAACGCCTGTACAGCGATTTTCCACAATCCAATTTATATTTAAGATCAAATATATGTATATATATATATATATTTATACAAATTAATCAGGGTTTTCACACAGAGAATTTTTAGAAAACTTCTACAAAGGTTTATTGGAAATAAAAATTCAACGGGGTTTCAAAAGGGAAATAGGGGAAAATAGGGAAAACTGTAAAATTTTCACAGTACGCATATAATTTATTTTACAAATGAATTATAATTTTAATTTTAGAAATATAAATTTCATTTTCCCATATATCAATAATTTCCCTTCATACAAACTTATTTTTCCAGAATGAAAATCTATAGAAGTATTTTAAGAAATCTATAAATCCTTACAGGAAATAAATAGTAAATGGTTTTCCCGTGAAATACAGAAGTTTTAATAACAAGTAACTTTCTTTTCTCAGACATTCCTTTTTAAAACAAATAAATTAATACACAAAGGGGAATACCTATTTCCCTAGCTTCCAAAAATTTGTCTGGTGAAGAAAACCTCTGTTGCCTGTAGCTTCCAGAACCTTTGCCGAACACCAATTTCCAAAATGCAACCAGAGAACTTCCACAATTTATACGACAATAACAAAAAGCATAAACAATTTTTTATTTTTTTTAATAGAGCTCCAATATTTTCCCATGCAGAATAGAATAGCCCCTATGTTTTCCCAGATCCAAAATAATATCTGTGAACAACCTCAACCATAAATAATAAATGCAACTGGCACACTTGTCAAGAAGAACAAAATATCTTCAACAACTTCTCGACAATCTTGCCTTTCAAAATTGCATGCTTTTTATTTATTTTCAATTTTCAATTTTCAAAAATACAATTTTATTTAATAATTAAAATGCCATTTCCACAAAAATATTTAATTTAAATAAAATTTATTCACACACAATTAAAAAAATTAATTTAATTATTAATTTATTTAATTAAATAAATTTAATCTCTAAGATCAAATTATTTAACCAAACAAACTAATTAATTTATTAAATAACATGTAAAACCTTTTTAACATTTAAAAATTAATTTAAATAATAATAAATTAAAGCATAATAAACTAACATTAAAATTGACAAATTTTTCCTTTTGGACAATTAAATCCAAACTGAAACAAAACAAGACAACCAAGACTCAACTAACTGACAATGTATTGTGACCGTGTTAAAGACTAGACTAGGATGAACCATGCTACTACCTCCCAATCAACATTTCCGTTGAGTCTTGACACGCTCAGACCTAGGTAACCAGGTGGAGTCGGTGTCATGTACCTGCAATCCTACAACCAAGCAAATAACATGCATATACATATAATCCATTGTACAAGAACACCATGCAGATAAAATCACGGACATCACAGGGCACTCACAAGCGAGTGATGCAATTTCGTTCTCCACACCAATACACGTCACATCAAATTGACGAATAAATAACTGTTAGTCCATCATAAACATACATATAACAATAATCATCTGAAGGAAAACATCTACACTATATCAAAGCATATCAGAAATTAAATATCGCAATACAATGTATCATCATGTCACAAAGTGAATCCACTATCGCTCAAAATTAGCGATCAAAATATCCAAACCAAGTACCAAAGTCTAATAGTATAAAAAAATGAAACATAAAACATAAGCATAAATGGAGGGGTATTACATGATAGAGAATGATACATTTTATTTCTTCGGTCCTACTTGTAAAGGGAGTGTGATCAAGCCCATCATCATATTAGTAAAACCATCATGTGTTTTAATACATGCTTTCGATTTACCATGTATATCTTGAGTAATTTCATGCACATATAAAAGTTCTTCTATGATCACATTCTCTCCACAGATAGGATCAATTGAAATCCCAGGAGTGGGCTTGTTATTTATTCTCCTGGCTAGGTAAAGAGGATCATCAAGTGCAGTAAATGAATTAACATGATTAGCAAGATCTCTCTTTCCTAATGGTATCTAATTGTACTAGAAAACTTTTCCATGAATCATTCATTAATGCCCTACGAGTCCCAATTGGATTGACTAACAACCTCACAAGGTGAGTCAATTCACAATGAGGAGGACCTAGGATGGGGTTCTTTCAGCTTTTAGGGGTTCACCACCAAACAAATGCTTGGAAAAGACACTTTAACATTCAACTCACAAAAACCTAGTGTGAGCATCTTTTTAAATCTGCAAATACTAACATCTCAAATATGTGTTAGTATTTTACAAATCTATCAAAATAACTCCTATGAAATACCTTGTAGATGCTTCCAAATGCAATACATGACAAGAGAAGACCAAAAACATTATGAAAACAACTACAATTACCTATTCCATAGTGGATTGGTGTCACATGTGGAAGTGACCCTTTCCCAATCCTTGATCAAAGCTTAAGATGATGAGATGCAATGGAGATGAAGAACAAGATTATTTCTCAAACCAAAAGAGTAACCTTGCATAAAAGTTGTGGATTTGTGGAGGATTTGCTTGAGGTTGAAGCCTCTATTTAAATATTTTCAAATGCTGAGTGTTGAAGAGGGACCAATGTGGGACTAAGAAACAGGCCAATGAAAAGAGGCCACTTGTCATCATGTGAGTGGTTGATGTATGTGCAATATTTGGGAAGAGTGCCCATGAGAGGGAGAATTTGAATTCAAATTTTGCAATAAATTTAGAGAGGGGGAAGAGAAAATGAGCAACAAATGCTATGTTGGAGGGACAAATCAACTTGTCTTGTTGAGTGAAACTGAGGGTTTTAATAAATCAATAAATTGATTTATTTGTGCAAGTGGCTAAATCTAGAGAATGCAAGTGGTGAGGATTAGCATTTAATCAGAATTAGATTAAATTAATGATGATTAGGTTAGTTTGACTTTCATGACTTAAATATTTGATTTATTTAAATAAAAAAAGGATGAAATATGGATTTGGAGATTTAATTAAATAAAGTTTGATTTATTTAATTAAAGGATGATGTGAGCCTTTGATTTATTTAAATGCATAACCTTAGGACTAAAGACCTGACTTTCCTAGCGAATGGATTTGCTACGTTTGATTTATTCAATGAGTGGATGACTATGCATAATGCTAATTTTGCATGTCTACATTTTCCCCCTCTTTGAAGCAATGTACTTGTTGCGTTGGTTCAAAGAATGTACATTGCCCTCTCGAGAGATCAAGCGAAAAAATTTGATTTGAGGGTCGATCTAGCGATAAAGAGGTTCAAAATGGATGGTTATGTATGATGATGCAAATGAGATGGTTTCAAGATGCTTAGAATAACAAATCTATATTATCCTAAATAACTTAAATGATGATATGATATGAGATGGATGAGATAAATGATGTGATATGCTATGATTATGCAAATGGATGATTTACGAGATGCTTAGACTAACATATCTATATTATGATGATGATGCAAATTCAATACATGTGAAATGATCGATGTTTCCTATTATGAATGATATGTCGTATGCTGACTATTTGTGTATGCAGGATGGATGCATTGGTGATGTTATGTTAGCACGGAAATGAGATGATGACAAGAGGATCCCACAAGCTCATGATTGGTTGAGACTTTATTAGAGATGATGATGATGATAGATTTTCTTATCAAGGATTGGGATTTTAAAAGGCCTAATTACCTTATGTTTGATTACACATGTAGATATGAAGCATCAAGGTATAAAGAACCAGGATGGCATTGTACCTAGTGCAATGGAATTTGACTCAACAAGCAGATAGGAGTATTCTTCTTCACACTTGACATACAGAAACCTTGCTAGGACGTACCTAACAAAGCAAGTATTCACCAAGTTATTTTACAAGAACATCCAACAAGCACAACAGACAAAAGATAATGATCGTTGCCCCATTCCTATCTCTCTAAATCCTTCGTTCGGATATCATCGAGAGGTCCTTGGAATGAGCGAAATAAGATAAATCAAAAGAAAAGATCAAGTACGCAAACAAGCCAATGTTCTTCATGCCTTAGCCAAAGGGATGTGTTTTGATAGGATAAGAATCCAAGGTGATATCCAAAATGATGCCCATTGTCAGAATGATATATCCTAGGACATGCATTGTATAGGATGATGATGGTTTGATAAGTTGATTGATAGGCTGTTGATATAAGGTTGATTGAAATATTTGCGACTGATCAAGATTTTGATTTTTTGTTTAAAGGTTTGTTGATTGCTTTTGATTTTACGATTGAAGCTTGCTTTTGCTGACTGCTATGATTGTTTTTGTTTGTGTTGTCAAAGGATGAAGGTGATGATCCATTTATTATGGATGATTGATTATTGCGAGTGCAAGCGAGATGGGATGGATGGATTTTTTCAAATATTTGGATGTTTTTGACGTTTTGAAATGTTTTGAGGCTATTTTTGGGTTCTTTGGATTTTTTCAAATGTTTTGATTTTTGATTTTTCAAATGTTTTTTGGATTTTTTGAGATTTGATGAATGTTTTTGGATTTGTGTTTTTTGAATGTTTTTGGATTTTGATGTTTTTTCGAATGTTTTTGGATTTTGATGTCTCGAGGGCTGATCAAAGATTAGCCTTGCCTACATTTAAACTCAGAGATGACGTAGTTCAGATTCCAATGTTTTTGATGTTTTTCTAATTTTTTGAGTGTTTTTGGATTTTTCGCAAAACTTTGATGATTTGAATATGGACAGGTGTGATGATATCATTGCTCTATTTGGGATTTTTCTAAAAACCAAGCTAAGGTCGATCGATTAGGTCAATGTATTGATGATGATGATAACATTTTTGAGGATACACAGCAGTGCAAGGATTGGATTGATCAGGATTGATAATGATAACATTGTTGAGGATATACGACAATTTGCAAGGATAGTGTTAAGCAACACAATGATCAGGAAGGATATCCCAAGATTATGGATTGATTGGATTTGATTGATCAAGATTGTTGAAGCTTGGTTTGGAACAAAAGATGTTTTGGATGATTTGATGTGACATTGAAGGATACATTAGATGTGACTGATATTGATTGTTCAGATTGATGTTCGATGAATGATGAAGACTGATAAGGAGTGTCTTCTCATGAAAATATGCCATGGGATAGTGATTTGGATTATTGCTCACATGTGGTGGACCAATTCGGTTTCTCGTTTACCTATTTTCGGATTGCCACATAAGTTGGAGGATATAGATCGAGATTTATTATCGAAGCAAGATGCAAGATATATGCCCCAATGTCTAGAAATGTATGGAATGTCATGTGTGGATGCTCAGATAGGTGAATGGATGGATGGATGGATATGGCAAGCATGCAAAGGATGCCAAGGATTATCTTGCGATAAGATACAATGTTCAAATAAAGGAATGCTTCATGGCTTAGATAATGTTGCATAGGATAAGCTCAATGAAAATGGCCCATGTCAAAATTTTTACCATAAGCAAGCATAAAGTGTGCCACAAACCTTCATCAAGATCAAGATAACTTCGATGATGGATGCAGATGGATGAAAATGGATTGGATCAATGTTTTATGGATGAATGGATTTATTATGGCTGAGATAGATGGAATGTTTGATTTGTAAAGAATGGGATGAGATGCTTTCTCTTGTACGGGCACACATAGATGCTCGATTCTACACATGATGCTTGTTTTCTTGGTTTTCATCATGGTCTTGCCCAAAGCGTCGCCCATGCAGTTTTCACTAGAGGATGATTTTTTTTTCTTTACTATTTTCAATCATTTTTCTAATTTTTTTGGATTTTCATATTATTTTTATTTTTTTGATTTTTTTTTAAAGATTCATGCTGAACCACCTGGTGGTGTTGATGTAGATTCCCTTGTCATAATGTGCCATTGATATCCTACTTGAAGGAGCTACTTTGCTAAGATACGTGCACTTGAATGCAACTTTTGGGATTCTTGATCTGCTTTATTGATATTAGGGTTAACTCTATCTGTGTGCGCACATCATGATAGAGTGCCTTCTGAGTCCTTATGATAAAGGGTCATTGCCAATACATGGTTGATGTGAGAATTGGATATCATGCGTGGAGGAATGGATGGAGTGTGTTTGGGGATAAAAGATGGATTGGTTGACAGTTTGGAACCTTTGACTCTCCAAACTTGGGAAGATGAGCAATGATGGGTGGATACGAAAGTGTGCATGGAATTAGGACCAACTGCTTGATACACTTTGTACATTGCTTGAAAATTCTGATTTTTCTTTTGTGGACGGCTTTGATGGATACTTTTCCCTTTTTTATTTTTCCCTAAATTTCTTTGACCGATGGAGTTTGATAGGGATGGTCTTTCTTTGTATTCATTTGTATTTGATTTTTCCATTATGTTTCTCAGCTTCTTTTGCTTTGATAACATTCTTTGTATTTTGATTCAATTCTTTCTTTTGACGTTGGTCCCAATTCGTGGATGGGGTGATGGGTAGATCAAGATTCGTGACGTGGTTGGTTGTAGTATTGGCAATGGTTTCATCATAAGGATTCTTCATGCTCCCTATGTTGATGTTTGCTTGAGACATAGTTTCCCCTAATATGGTGGTAGTAGTACCTTCATGCTTTGATTCTGCTTGTTCTAAGAGCTCTTGTTCAGAATGTATTCTCTGATAAGTGACCATCGTAGATGATGTTAGTTCAATTTTTTGCTCTGCTAACTCTGAATTATACTATTCTATTTGGCCTATTTCCTTGAGTGGATAATGTTGGATATCTTTATTCATGATGTCCTTAGTCTGAATTTGGGACATATACGATCCTGATGTTGATAATTCAATTTGACTGTAGGAGTTAATAATCTACTCTTTTTGTGTAACAACATTTTGTTCTAGATGAAGATCATCTACGTGTCCATCCATAGAAAGCATCTCATGGGTAGATGGAGGAGTATGTGCTACATGGATATGATCATCTTGTTTGGATAGGAGAATATCCATTAGATCATTGTAGTATCTTGGAGATACAAATTTATGATCTTGATTTATTTTGGGATTGCTTTCGACATGCTTTGGATCAAGTTCCTGACATGGGTCAGCTTCAAAGCTTACAAAGGGTTCTTATATGTTGGCATTAGGCATGGGGAATGGTTCAACATCCTCATGTGTCAAGTTCAGGGTTCCTTTAGTATCTATAGCCATGAGGTCGAAGGATGTCAACATGTCTTGGAAAGGACCATTGCTAGACCTTAGTGAAAGATGTTGATCATGCTTTAGGATAAATTCTTGAGATATGTCCTATAACTCATAAGGAAATTTAGAGACATTTTCAACATGATCATTGGTCAACGGATCTTGCATTATGTCAATAGGATCAAATAATCCTAACACTCCTTGAAAGATATCACTAAAAAGTGGCTCTTGATGTATGGTGAGTTGATCATCGGATGGGGTGGAAACATCTTCAAGGTGCTCCTTGATGGAGATATCTTGATCATTGTTTTCAATAATTGTCATTTTTTGTGTTTGTGCTTGTGTTTGTTGGGTAGCTTGAGAGGCTTGGGAAGCTTGGGTATCTTGAGCGGCTTGTGGAGCCACCTGATATTGTTTAAGTGCTTGTTGGTAGGCTTGATGTGCTTTTAGTGCGATGTTACGATATTGACTTATTGCACATGGTTTTGGTGGTAGTGGTGGTGTATTTGGAATTGTGTTGGATGTGGTGATAAGTGGCTGAGATACACTTGGAGTGATCATGAGGGTTTGATATGTGATGGGCATGATAGTGGTGGTTGGAATGATCGAAGTGATAGGGATGGTTGGAATGACTGAGGTGATAGGTCCTTGGGAGACCATGTTTTGATTTTTCAGCATTGATGTTGTCATTTGATTAGATAGCATTCGTTGGTGCGATGTCGATGGTATATTCAAAGGATTTGATGTGATGACTTGACTGGTGTTAGGTGTATTGATTTGGATGGAATGATTGGTGCTAGGTAAAGGGGGAAGCCCTAAACCAAGGAATGATGTTGATATGGGTAATGGTGGTGGAGATGTATCTTGGCGTAATGACTCAACTATTTTGGTAAGTGTAGCAATTTGATCTAGCAAAATTTGTTCTTGATTTTGATCTTGACTCCCTTGATATAGTTGATTTGGAATTTGTTTAAGTAGATTTGGAGTGTGTACTTGTGTTTGATTTTGGACAATGTTCTGATTTGGGATGACACTTAGATTTGGCATGATAGGTTGAAATTGAACATTGTTCATGTTTGGAATATTTGTATGATTTGAAAATGTATCCATCCCAAATTTTTTTGGATTCATGTTTCGAAAACTTGTTCTTGGCACATTCTCATTTGGCTTGTAGGGATTTGGTCGGATGACATTGTTCGTTTGAAGGCTCATGCTTTGATTGTTCAATTGATAGACTTGTAGGTTTAGACTTGGATTTACCACCAGGAAATGTGTTCCAATCTTTGATTTGGGCATACTCACACCTGTTGTTCTATTGACATTTGTCAAAGGTAATGGTCCCATGCATGGATTGTATAAGTGTGAGTTTTGATAATCAACCGTCATTGTAAGGCTTTGAAGATTCAATTGATTTGGATTACTAAAGATGTATGGATCAAGTTTGTATTCCATGTTCTCCTTCTATTTTGACCTTGTTACAAAATTGACCTCTAGGGTTCTTAGAACCAATGACGAGATGAAGGATGAAAGGTGTAAATGATATGGATGATAAACGTTTAGGGACTTTGGATCAATGCTAGACTTAGAACTAAATTTTTGATTGGTTTAATTTGGATGATGAACTTGTAAACCCTAGGATGTTGGATGTGATCTTAGGATGAACTTGTTCAAAGGATTTCTAATTTAATTAGAGGCATGAGAAAGGATGCATTCCCATACTCCTAAAGGTGATTTTGATTTTGATGATTTACCTAAGTCTAGAATGATTTTTCAAAAAACTCTAAAGTTGTTTGATGGGATGGGATGATAGATGTTTGGGATGGATGAAGTGTTTGATTTGATCCTAAGAGACTTAGAGATACTTTGTTTACTAGGCCAAGGTATTGAAGAACACACTTTTCTCTAAGAGTAATTCAAACCCAAAAGACCAATGTTTTCTCGAAAGACGATAAAAAGATAAGCAAGCACATGTGTGATGTCAAATTTGTTATCTTTGCTTTAATGACTTCATTTTACCAAAAACAGACACTTGATTATGGTTCAAACTGAATTTCCAATGTCACAACTTATTTTTGTCCCACAAAGTGCTATGTGGAAGTTCCAAGAAATTAGGACAAGGGTTGCCTAGTGTTGACCTTTGTAGGAGCAAATTAAGATGTAAACCCAATTACTTAGAAACCTCTAAGGACTTAATCCCCAGGGTAAGCAATAGTTCATGGGTTTTTTCAAAGGTATTTTCTCTAACTAAGGGGTTTTAAATTCTGATGATGATGTTGAATGATGGTTTTCCAATGTTTTCGATAAACACACTATGTTTTCAAACAAGCAATGTAACATCCTAGCTTAATTGGTACGTTTTTCTTGGTGGGCTTGCCTCATGTCCTTCACAGGATCAGACATGGCAAGTAACTTCTTGGAATCCAAGTTCCAATGAACCACTTCGATAAACTCTCTTAATGGATCAATAGGCTACTACAAACAAGGGTTCTAGTTCGAACTTTCCATTCGTGGAGATTGACCCATACAACAAGAGTCCCCTTTCGGATCCATCTTATCAGAGCCAACCGCATGATACTGGCATTTAACCAATACCCACATTTATATCCCAATTGGAAATACTCTTGGTGTTAGAGTGTTACCGGTTGAGTTGTTCCCTTGGGTGAGTACTTTTTCCCCAAGGCAGGCCCTCTAGGATAAACAATAGCAAAAAAACACACGCATAGTTCGATCAACCTTTGTTTAGAAACAAAGGGAGAACACATGTTGTATGTTTAATCACACTCACACAATATGTTATTCAATTTTAAGCCCAAATCGAAGTGTGGAGGCAATCCTTTATGCAACTTAATGTCATCAAAAAGACTTTTGATTCTCAAGATCGTCGTTAAGTGCGAGAGAAGTGCATACGCCTTTTTAGATGAGATTATTTTGCATAAAAGATTACAAAACATGAAAGACACATGTTCATTTTAAGCCTCAAAGCAATGATGAATTCATTTTAGAGCACCAAACTTGAGTGTGAAGATTTCCTTGTTCATTTTAGTCCAAATGTAAAAGACTAGTCAATTTCTAGGTTGAGTTTTAATCCAACTTTTGAAAAGATCAAATCAATGATTTTAGTTGGCTTAAAACATAAATTTAAAGCATGAAATAGAATCCCTTTAAAGCATTCAAAAATGCTTTTGATTTTGAGTTTTAAGGCTTCAATCCTCTTTGCCTCCAAGATTTGTTCAAGATCACCCCTTGCAAGCTTCTTATGCAAACGATATCCCTCCTCCTCGATTTTCCTTACACCTAACAAGAAAAGATAATCTTGTAAGAATCAAATTATCACTTTAAGCATTATCTTTAAACAATAAAATGATTTTAAATACAAAGGATTAATGATTGTGAATTAAGGAAAAGCAGCTTTAATAAGAATTTCATCTTCCAAAGCCTTTTCACAATATCAAAGTCTTTTAGCATAAATCAAAACACAATTTAATACAGCTAGGAAAATATTTTGTAGACAAATAAGTTTTGAATTTGATGAAATGACCAATGATTCTTTATGCCAGCTGCAATGAATAGTCGTGCAGATCGAGGTCAAAAAATTTGATCTTCAATGCATTAAACCACCAAATCCATAAATGATGCAAGTCTCATCTGCGCCCTCCTGGATCTTCCTTTCCATTAATAGCAATATTTTCCTTTCGCTAGCACTTGATTCTAGGTTCCCCTTTATCAACTTGACATAAGATGAGAGAAAAAAAGTTTGAAAAAATCCTTGATATTCTTGTCTTAAGTACAATGTTGCTTCTATAAAATAGAAACAAAAATCTTTAAATAATGGACTCCCCACTCCTATTGACACACTCAATGAACAAAAACACACTTTAAGTAATGTCTTAAATGAGAAAAATAAATGAGTATGCCTTCAACGAATGTATTGACCTATGCATTTATGGATTTTTATCATTGTCAAACATAGATTTTATGATGTACAAATTAGTGTCATATGCAATGATACTACTATCAAAACTTGATTGATTAGACCCAAGGGACAGGAAATATTTAAAAAAAATGACGACTATCATGCCATCATCTATTTGTCTTCAAGGCTGCCAGTCCCTAGATCGATTTGACATCCATGCAAATATTGAAAAGTGAGGATCTATTGTCTGTAGTCAAAAAATAAATAATGTGGATATCACAAAATAAAGCCAATGAAAAAAAAAAAGGTGAGCATTAAAGAAAGCAAAAAGCATAAATCTATATCATCTTAATGTCAATTGAGCAATGAAAGAACAATGTGCATACTCCCCTACTCTCAGACGTGGCTGCCAAATCAGATTTTATTTTGGCCCGTTGCAAAGCAGTCAACTTTAGATGTAGTGTTCACCTTCTATACTCAATCCTCCATGTGAGGTGTTTGAGCCTAATTTTCTCACCTGGTCCTTTTGGCCTTCTTTCTGATGGAGGATCTCTGTATAAATTCTAGTGTGGCCGCTATGATATCCTACAGTGGAGAAACTATCTCAAGTGCAGACTTGGGGAATGATCAAATGAAGAGTGATCAAAGGAAAGACACCGGGGGTCATTCGTCTATCAGAGTTTCCCAACTCATTCTACCAGAGGAGACTACAAGGGAATATATTAGAATCCAAACACCAAGTTGTTAGATAAATGATTTGAATTCTCATAACTAGCGTGCCATGAGCTTCTTAGAGTGCACATTAAGTGCCTGGAACATTGTCCGTGTGATTCACATTGGCAACCACTTCTAAATTCCTAGTGATAGAACCTGGAAATGGTCTGAAACGCGTCTTGGAATGTTTAGAATGAATTAGAAACACCTAAAAATCCCTCTTCACCTGTCGTTTTTCTTCTCAGTACAAAATGTCCTCTTTACTCTCTCTTCCACCTACCATTAATAGAACATGTCTTCTTGCTCTTTCAACCAGTCCAGCTGTCACTATAGTCATCAAAACCTTTGCAGGAAAGGTATTAATTAGAACACCTACAAGAATCCCAAACCAAATGATGCAGCATTTGATGAGGATATGCCAACATCTCAAAAAATCTAACCAGCATATAACATCATTGCATTGATTCCTAATAGTTGTTGGAACAGTTGCAAGCCTATCCAAGCAGAGGATAAAATATCTATCGCTTAAAGAGATCTGATAATTTTTCTTTCAGTTTGAACATTGAATATCTCCATAGCTTCCTGGATATCCATTTCTTCCTCAGTAGTATCATGGTCCTCTCCCCACAACTTTTGAAGAGAAATATAGACTTGATCTTTCAATCTAGCTTTTGCCAGCCATCGAGGAGTTTCTGGAATAAAGAATAACCCAACTACCATTAATACCCCTGGTATAGCACCTCATGGTTGATGATGAATACTTTTTTTCGCAGCCCTAGCCTCGAAATCCGTACAACTCTTCTGCATGGCCTGAGCCTCCTGCCTTAAAAATAAAATAACTTCCTAATATCCCTAGAGCTCCCATCCTCGACCTCGATGGTTGCCCAGTGACCCTGGTGAGAGACTAACCAGTAAGGTGGGTATTCTTCTTCAGGGGTGTGTCCTAGTACCCCCTCCCCTACTCATAAAATAACAACTACTTACAGTGACATATTCATTCCCAGCAGATCAGGCTCCAGGCTTAATGGATTTTCCCTAATTGAGAACAAGCCTTTGCCCACCTGTTGCTCAATAAAAGCCTCTCAGGCTAAGGAAGATGGGTATAGGCGAAATGCTTTGGTATACAAGTATGCAAAATGCAGAAGTGTAAACAAGGCACATGAACTACTGGACAAAATGCTTCAAAGAAGTGAGAAAGACACGTGGACTATTCACTATAATGCCCTATAGAAACATGGTCTATGCGCCTTCCTCTCTCAACGCAGCTATGATTTTATTTCCTGTGTTGATCTCATCATTAGAAACAACGATGTAAACATAAGAAACTCTTAGGCAAGTTCCTTGGTCAGGTAGCATACATAACAACACACATAGATTTTTAAGCCATTACAAACAACAGACAAAGAATTTTAAGCTACTGCTACTAGTTATTAGAATGTAGATGTAAATTTATTTATTTTAGAATCTTTGTAGCAAATGAAATAAGCATCGATGTAGTAAAAAAATTCAAATGCAAAAACACTGAATTGTAAATATGCTTTGAGATATGCTTTTTCAAAATATGCTTGAGTTAGTATGAGTACCAAATTTAACCAGAAACCCTTTCAAGGTAATGTCTAAACAACAAAGGACATTGGTTCAAAAACTGAAAGAAAATCATAATAATTGTGACAAAATATCAAATACTTTAGAAAGTATTGCCCTCCTTCTAGCGCCACAATGTGAACCCTATTTCAAACTTGCATGGAAGAAATGAACAATCATAAAAGTTGTGGATTTGTGGAGGATTTTCTTGAGGATGAAGCCTCTATTTAAAGATTTTCAAATGCTGAGTGTTGAAGAGGGACCAATGTGGGACTAAGAAACAAGCCAATGAAAAGAGGCCACTTGTCATCATGTGAGTGGTTGATGTATTTGCAAGATTTGGGAAGAGTGCCCATGAGAGGGAGAATTTGAATTCAAATTTTGTAATAAATTTAGAGAGGGGGACAAGAAAATGAGCAATAAATGCTATGTTGGAGGGACAAATCAACTTGTCTTGTTGAGTGAAAATGAGCGTTTTAATAAATCAATAAATTGATTTATTTGTGCAAGTGGTTAAATCTAGAGAATGCAAGTGGCGAGGATTAGCATTTAATCAGGATTAGATTAAATTAATGATGATTAGGTTAGTTTGACTTTCATGACTTAAATATTTGATTTATTTAAATAAAAAAATGGATGAAGTATGGATTTCAAGATTTAATTAAATAAAGTTTGATTTATTTAATTAAAGGATGATGTGAGCCTTTGATTTATTTAAATGCATAACCTTAGGACTAAAGACTTGACTTTCCTAGCGAATGGATTTGCTGCGTTTGATTTATTCAATGAGTGCATGACTATGCATAATGCTAATTTTGCATGTCTACACCTAGCAATGCAAGTCAAATAATGAGTAAAAATGATTAAATTAAGCTATACCAAGTTAGGGTACCTGGGAAGTGTGGAGTTGTTATGAGGATTCTTGAAATGCAAAGAAGCTGTCAAAAAGTGGTATGGAGGACTAGACACCCAGAGTGGCGTATTCGTCCCACTCTTGTTTTTGGGGAAAATACGGAGTCTTCGAATGTCAAAATAGAATCTCAATCAAGAATCTCTAAAAAATACCCTATGGATGGCTAAGACACCCTAGGTGGTGTATTAGTCCCGTTCTTAATTTTTGAAATAAATTGAATATGATCCTGAGCTCCAAGGTTTGCACTAGTTTCCCTTCTGATCTTAGGTTCTCAAACTTCCAAATATGGCTTGTAGGTGAGTTTCCATGAAGGTGACAACTTTATAATGCAACTTTGAAACTTTTGCAACTTTGCACTCCAAGTGCTCTTCAAGTCTTCAACCTAGATCTACAATCATAAATATGTAAATTAGGAACAACTTGTTGATTGTTAGTGAATGGGGGTTTGCCTTTGTCAAACCCCTTGTTGGTAATTAAATCCTGAAATGAAATGGAAATAATGAAGGAAATGATGAGTGAACAATATGCAATGCTACAACTCACAAAGCCCTTGTAAAGTCTACAAACTTGTGTGTAATGGCTGCAATGGATATGGATCTTGAATGCTTGAAATTTCTTTCTTGAATCAATACCCTACATCACAAATGTTATCACAACAACACACATATCAATGCAAGAAAACTCTTTGAAATGATTCTTGAATCTAAAAATGCCTCCAAATGCTTAAAGAATCTACTCTTGAATGCTCTTGTGAACTCAATTATGGTATGATAAAATATCCCACAAAAGACTTGGGTTGAAATGAATGAATGATCCTTGTATTTATACTTATCTATGCTTAATATCCCAAAATTATATCACACCAAGCCAACATATGGATTCATTAAATAAACGAGGTTAAATCTTGCTAGAATTTGAAATTAAATCCCAAAAATGACTCAAGGAGGACTAAGATGCCCTAGGTGGTGTCTTAGTCGCAAGTCCTAAAAACTTGGGCATAGAGACCAAAAATGGGCCCATTCCAGAGATGCCAAAATTAGGATCCTGAGAGCCTTGTTGGACTAAAACGCCCTAGGTGGCATTTTAGTCCCGACCCAAAAATCAGGGATACATTCATGGATTCATTAAATTATCATTTATGCATTAGATAATTTTAGATTAACAATAAAAACAATTCATTCATAGGGCTTGTGGACACAAAATAGGACCAATTAATCCATAAAGAAGCATAAATAAACCAAAGAGGGCCCAAACAAGTGTGAAAAGGAAAGGGTATGCATTTTACTACACTACAGGTACTAACATTGTTTGACCAAAAATGAAAAGAACTTTTAGCCATCTCATGTGATGCTTTAATAATTTAAACAATGTATATCCAAAGATGCAAAACATGTTTATCCAATGTATGCTAAACTTTAAGAATAGAAACAATGTATATCCAAAAATGAAAATCACTTTTATTAGACTTACGCAAATTTTTATGAATGTAAACATTGTATATGCAAAAGTGAAAATTAATTTTATCCATATTATGCAAATTTTCAAAAATGTGAGCATTTTCAGATCTAATGATGCTTTTAATTGAAATGATTTCAAAAATGAGTGCCCTAAATTGATGTTTTTGACCTAGATGCATAAAATAGATGTTCCTAAAACTTCCCAAACTTATAGTATATGTTACTAGGAGTCTTTAGAAGCACAAAAAGGTAGATTTAAATCCAAAAAAATACAGCTTCAAACTTAACAGGGACTAAGACACTAGTAAGGGCGTTTTAGTCCTACTAAAGTAATTTGAAGGTTCCAAAAACTGGAATAGAATGCAATCAACTCAAAAAGGATTCTGAACCGAAAATCCATAGAGGGACTAAGATGCCAAGAAGGGCGTTTTTGTCCTAGTAGAGGTTTTTTGCAGAAAAACAACAACTTCTGAGTTGTTAATAGTGTTCCTAGATTTCCTACCCAGGGACCTAATGTTTGGAAACAAAAAATTGTGCAAATGAATACAAGAAAAAGTAACTAGTGACAAGCAATTGGATGTAGAGTTGAATGCAATTTTTTCAATTTTGGATGCAATAACAATGTTCTTAAATTGGAAATTTCCAAAGCCTATGATCGGGTTGAATGGAATTTTTTATTTAAAATCTTGGTCAAGTTTGGTTTTAATAACAGAGTCATTCAGTTGGTGAACCAGCTAGTTTCGACAGTTACTTCTTCTGTCATTATGAACGGGTCACCTTTGAGGTTTTTTCAGACGTCCAGAGGCCTTAGACAGGGAGATCTTATCTCTCCTATTCTGTTTACTATTTTGGCTGAGAGTTTGGGAAGAAATATTAAAAAGCTTATTGATCAAAGATCCCTTGCTGGCTTAAGACCTTCCTCTTCTCTTCTAACCTGTTCCCACCAACAATTTTTTGATGACACCATTCTCATGGGAAGATCTACTATGGTTGAAGCTAAGACTTTCAAAAGAATCCCAAATCTTTATGAATCTGCTTCTGGGCAAGTTGTAAATAGGGCTAAAAGTTCAATTTTCTTCCTCAATACTTTGAAGCATAGACAAGTTAAACTTGCTTGGACTCTTGGATGTCGGATTGAGCATCTCCCATCAACCTATCTTGGTTTGCCTATTTGCATTAAACCATTGGACTCATTCTGGATCTCTTTGGTTGAAAAATTCAATAAGAAGTTGTTGGGGTGGAAAGGAGCTCTTCTCAATCAAGCTGGAAAAATCCAGCTCCTAAAGGCTTCTTTGCAAATCTTCCTGTGTATGCTCTTAGTTTATTTAAAATTCCTGCTAAGTATGCTGAGGATATTGAAAAAATTCAGAAAAGGTTTCTTTGGTCTGGTGTGGAGGATAAGAAGAGAATGCCACTCGTCGGATGGGATCTGGTTTGTAGACCTAAATCGAGAGGGGGCCTAGGCCTAAGGAAAATTAAAGTGCTGAACTTATCCCTTCTTGCAAAACAGCTTTGGAGAACCCTTACTTTGAGAGGGGAATGGCATGATACTTTAAAAGCCAAGTATTTTAGCAACTATGAGTCTCTTATTGAGATTATAAATTCTTCTCTTTTACCTCATGGATCTGTTTGCTGGAATGATATGAGCAGAGGTAGAAAGTTGTTGGAAATGGGAACTGGGTGGCTAGTTGGAAAAGGAAATTATGTTAGGTTCTGGGAAGACAGATGGCTTTTTAAAGATCCAATAACCAGAAATGAGAATTTTAATAAATGGGTGAATTATTGTAAAAGGGAATCTGGGGTCTTTGTTAAAGACTATTGGATGAATGGGGGTTGGGTTGATTTGAAGACCATCAGTCCAGATCTTAGCCCTATTCAGTCGGCCTTCAGGGCCCTAAGACTAGCTCAACACTAGATGGATGATCTTCCTATGTGGCTAGACAATTCATCTGACATTTTTTTAGTCTCTTATGCTACGTCTATGCTGGCTAGTCTGATGGAGCCTCCACCCTTCTAGGCTAAGGCTTGGATTAATCACCTGACCCCTAAAATCAATATTTTCTATTGGATAATGCTACAAAATAAGATTCTCACTCTGGACAATCTTGGAAAAAGAGGAATTCAATTACCTAGTAGGTGCTACATATGTAGGAACGATGTTGAGACTGTTAATCATATTTTTCTTCATTGCCCTTTTGTTTTGCACATATGGGGTAAAAATTTTGCACTTCTTGATTTGGTTTGGGTTTCCCCTACTTCTGTTGAAGATTTTTTCTTGCAATGGAAAGCTCCTTCAAAAAATCCTTTTGTGCATAAGCTCTGGTCCTTTGTTCTACCTTTTGTGTCATGGAATATCTGGAAGGAAAGGAACAACAAAGTGTTTAGGGAAAAAGAGAAGTTGGAGGGGGAATTGTTTGAAAAAATTGTTAGGGCAATAAAGGAAAATTTATCTTTAATCCCAAGAAAAATGGTTGATAAAGCTAATTGGTCTCCTTTCGATATTGCTACGGCTGAAAAGTGGAACTCTAAATTAGCAATGTTAAAAGACCCACGCCTGATGCTGGTGGGAGGGAGAATGCTAGATGGTCTTTGCTACCTCTGGGTTGGTTGAAAGCCAATTTTGATGGTGCTGCTAAAGGCAATCCAGGGAAAGCTGGCAGCGGGTGTGTTTTAAGGGAAAATTCAGGGGCTTTTATTGCGGCTTTTGCTGTGGACATCGGCACCCAAACTAATCATGTTGTGGAAGCCATCAGGGCTTATCATGTGGTTAACTTAGCTTTAAAGATGAACACAAAATGTCTTTGGCTGGAGGGTGACTCAATGAATATAATAAATTGCATTCTTGGGATTACCCCTCCCTCGTGGACAATTAAAAGGTGGATCAAAGATACAATAATCTTATTAAGGAATTTCGATAAAGTGAAAGTGTTTGATGCCTATAGAGAAGCCAATAAGGTGGCTGATTATTTTTCCAATGAAGGGGTTAAGAGGGGCGGGGAAGACACGAGGAGGAAGAATGACTACCTCTATTCTGAGGTGAAAGCGCTTATTTATTATGATTCAATGCATGGAAGAGAAGCTTGTCTTTGTCATGATGAAAAGGATAAATATTAGGTACATCGATTTCATTAGATTCGATGGGACTGACATCATTTTCTTTTTCAAGAAGAGTCTCTAGCACGCTTTCTGGGTGTTTGATAAAAAATGCTTAAACAGGACCCAAAGTATCTGTAGGGTGTGGTATAACAGAGCTTTGAAGATGGGAGGAGAGAGAAAATGTGTGGAGCCGAGCAGCTTTCAAGAGCATAGAAAGAATGCTAAAGCCTGGGAAAGAATTGAAAAGGGAGGTTTAGTCCCATTTTTGGAAAGGCTCCATGGTACTGACGAGGGGATGCTGGACTATTTTGTCAAAAATTGGAAAAATGGTGAGATTGTGTTGTTTGGCAGGAATGTTAAGCTGAATGAGGAAATCATTGGTGAGATTACTGGTCTTTCGACTGAGGGTGTGAAATTTTAACGGGACCGTCGGTTCTCTGATGAAGCGGTCATAAGATTTCCTAAAAAAGACAAGGAGAAGGATAAGTTGGTTAGGTTTTCCAATAGCTATTTTGATGTGGAGTCCATTAAATCAATTTGGAGGAAGGTTTTAAGAGTTATAATGGAGTATATCATAGTTGACGAGCGTTTCACTAGGGTGTATGGTTATCACTTTGCCATTCTAAATCATTTTCGTCACAAGGTTCGTATTTCTCTGCCTTTTTACTTATTCTCTTCTTTAAAGAATTGCCTTGATGAAGTTGAAAGAAACCCTAGAAGGACTTCTATTATTCATCCTGGTCTTGTCAGGATCATCTATGAGCATTATCAAAGTTTACCTGCTTTGCCTAAAATTGTTGATATTGGGGATTTGGATGAAGAGGATACTGAGAGTAGTAGGCAGATCAACCTCTTGGCCCCTCCTGCTTGTGCCCCTGTTGGTCCTAATTCCATTGCTCCCCAGTCCCTATCTTGTCAGAAAGCCTTTTTGGATTATGTTCCGCCTTTATGTCCTAATCTACAGTCTTTGCATGATTGCCCTATCCTGGGTTTTGCCTCGCCACCCTGTCCTAATCTCCAAATGTTTCCTGGCTACCCTACCCCAGGTTTGGTCTCTGGTTTTAAAGGTACCTCTATTACAAAATTAGTCTCGTACTCTGGGAATTCTATGGAAATTCTATCTGATAAACCTATGGTCAGTAAAGAGTCGGCCCCTAGTGCCCCTAAGTCTGGAAATTTTGGGAATGCCCTGAATTATTCCCATAATCAGGATGAAATTAATTCAGCCCTGAATAAACTCAAGTCTGAGGATATTGTGAATGTGGCAGAAAAAAGTATGGATGGCCTTTTAACTATTCTCAAGTGGACCCAGAGAGAAGTCTGTGAGTTGAAAGGCCATAATAGAGATCTTAGCAACAGAGTCATGGATTTGGAGCAGAAGATTTGATGGAATTGTAATGAGAATGAGGGACAGGAAACCCCCTTACTGAGGAAAAGATAGCATTTGTAGGAGGAAAGATTGACAAGGCTCGAGTGTGATATGTCCAAGATAGGACAAAATATTAGGGCCATTGTGGCGAATAATCTCAAAATTGCCAGACATAACACTATTATCATCAATGCTATGGTGGAAAAGCTCAAAAAAAATCAAAAGGGATTGTTGGTGATGGATATGGATGTGGATAGAGGCTGCGGCAGATCTACTGTTGAGGGGATTTCAACTCACACCCGGGCTAATACTAAGAGGAAGACCCCGATTTCTTCACATACGGCTCAAATCCTCAAGCAGGGGTTACAGGATATGAAAGATGTTGAAAAGGAGGCCAAGGAGTTGTTGAACACCTTGGAGTAGTGCGTTGTTGTTAGTTTCTGGTTTTTTTGGCTGTCATTTTTTTGGACCCTGTTGTCTCTTTGTGCTGTTGTTTCCTTTTTGGGACAGCTGTCTGTTTGTTTGGACTTATTTTGCTCTATCTTTTGTTGTTTAAACTTGGCGGTTTCAGGTCCCTTCAAAACCTATTTTTTCCTTTTCAAAAACAATGTTCCTAAATGCAATTAGGATGATGAATAATGCACTTTTCAGTTTTTCAATAAGATAAAATGATGCAAGCAAGCAAAAATGCAACCTATATATGCAAATATGAGAAACCCTAGATGCAATTTCACTATTGCACTTTGAGATACAATGCAGGAATGAATGCAACCTAGATCTAGGAATGCAATGGACTTCAAATCAGAAAATGAATGTTCAAAATGCTAGGTTCACCAAAATGATGTGTGGAAAAATGGATACCTAATGATATCACTCTTTTTCCACCGATCATTCACTAATGTCCTAGGGGTCCTAATTGGATTGACTAAAAACCTCACAAGGTGAGTCAATTCATAATGACAAGGACCTAGGATGGGGTTCTTTGAGTTCTAAGGGGTCCACCACCAAGCAAATGCTTGGAAAAGAGAATGTTGGAAAACACAATGTGATATGCAAAATGACCTATAATTAGAATTACAAGCTAAATGAAAGATATATGATATGTGTACCTACAAAGTATGGAGATGTTGTGAGGATTCTAGAAATGTGATGAAGCTACCAAAAAATATTGTGGACTAGGATGCTCATGATGGTGTATTAGTGTCATTGTTGTTTTTCAAGGAAAATACAAAGTCTTCAGGTGTCGGAACTGGATCTGAAGGAATCTCTAAAAAATATGCTTGAGAGGACTAAGATGCTCAAGATGGTGTATTAGTCCCATTTTGAATTTCAGAGAACTCTGAACAGGATCCTGAGCTCCAAGGTCTGCACTTGTTTCTCTTTCGATCTCAGGTTCTGAAACTTCCAGATGCAGCCTATAGGTGAGTTTCAGTGAAGATGACAACTTTGTAATGCAACTTTGCAGCTTTACACTACAAATTACCTTCAAATCTTCAACCTAAATTTGTAATCACAAACATGCAAGAGAAGAAAAAATTCTTGATTATTAGTGAATGGCGGTTTGCCTCAGTCAAACCCCTTATAGGTAATTAAACCAAATGATGAAATGAAGCATGAAATATGAAATATGTAAATATATCACCTTGGATGATATCTTGTAAATAAAATCTACAATCTACTATGTAGTGGCCATGAAGAAGGTAGATGGGTATGTTCAAGATCATCATGGAAAAATTAGGCCCTTAGGTGGCAAAATTTTTAGAAAAATCAGAGTTAGGCAACTTGACATAAAAATTTGAATAAGTTATCTATATATCTTTCAAAAATATTTAAGAATTGAATCTATAACAAATTGAGTGTAGTTTCTAAACTACTAGTTTATTTTAAAAAAATCTATTTGGTGAAAATTTGAAATTTCAATGCATTAGTACTTAAATTTCAGGGAAAAAATAAGAAGTATGTGTTTGTTTGACAACCCTAACTGCAATAAAATGATAATATTTTTTATAATATTTTAGATATAAGTAGAGGACTCATGTCCTGATGTGATGGATATTTTTTTGTAATATTTTTCCAATTAAATAATTAATTATGAATTTTTTATTACAAATTTTAAAAAATATAAAAACTCGTATGTCTTACCACCTTAACTTGGTCAAAACTTCATGAAATTCTTTTTTTCAATCCTATAGTATGTGAAGCATATAATGTGATTCATGTTTTGGATTCAAAAAATGTGATACCATTTGAAAGCTATAGATGTTTTTCAATCAACCTATCAATTGGGACTTTAGTTGTAATTCAAATAGAAAATGAATAATAATTATTTATTAAATTCAAAGTAAAGAATAATTTATATTGTTGGAAAGCTGAGAATCTCCTTTAAAAACCGTTTTTGTTTCATCAATTTTGGGTAAAAAAAAGTCATCGGCCACGTACCCATCATATCGCCACTTTTTGGCCCATCATGATCCTGTACATACCCAGATCTTGGATCCTTGGATATGATATGAAAAATGGTTGCAAATAGATCTTCAATGCTATATCCACAATCTTGAATTAACAACATGAAAGGGTGCATTAAACCCTTGACATGATGCTTGAATCTTGATGATGGCTCCAAATGCTTCATGAAATGCTCTTGAATCCATAAACTTTCCTCAGGAATGAATACTTGAATGGTTGTTATGAAAATGAGTGGAAAGACCTTCTATTTTATACTTATTCATATTTAATATCTCGAAATTACATGACAACAAGCCGACATATGAAATCATTAATTAAAGGAGGCTAAATCCCACCAAAATTTGAAATTAAATATTCAAAATAAGCCAAGGAGGACTAAGATGTCCTAGGTGGTGTCTTATTCCCAAGGCTCAAATCTCAGGGCTCATACTCCAAAAAGGGACCTTTTTAGGTACATTCAAAATCAAGGTCCCAAGACCCACGGAGGACAAAGATGCCCTAGGTGGTGTTTTAGTCCTAGTCCATAAATCAGGGACACAAAGGCATAATCATTAAATAATCATTTATCTTTTGATGTTTGTTGGGATTAGCCATAAAAATATATAGTTTATTAGGTTTGTGGATGGAAAATAGGACCAACTAAGCTATAAAGAAGCATAATAAAGTGAGGTCAGCCCAAACAAGTGTGAAAATGCAAGGGTATGCATTTTGCTACACTACACAATTTTAATTTTTGTCAGTAGCTAAATTGCAAAACTAGCTTTCCAACACTAGGCAAGAAGTACATTGCACTGCAGCTCTTGTTAAACATGGTCCCAAATACAATTCTTTAAGCATATCCATAGCCAAGTTATATGTATAATTTTGTATACATGTGGATATATACAATTCTCTAAGCATATCCATGTACAAATAATGAATAGGGGACAATATGCCCCACATTTAAAATGTCAACATGCTTACTATGTTGGTAATTTAAGTAGAGATGAAGGGGGATCCTCAAAAAGAATGCACAAATCCCGAATATAGTTATCCTTCCCCCCAATCATAGAGACTAAGAAAACCACCAAGAACTATCATGTTGCTACAAAGAGAAATACGGTTGTACACCTAAAATTGTACCACCGTGAATGGCAATGAGCACGACACATAAATATACTAATGCCACATAGTGATGAGAAACATGATAGGATAAAAATAATTATCAATTAGAGAAAATAGGTGCATCAACACAAGGAAGAGCACAACAATCCTTAAGATGTTGAATTTTATTACTCAAAACCTTACATTCATTGGTAGAATGATCATGCACTTGATGATATGCAAAAAATGAGCTTTTGATGTAGAATTTCTTGCCTGTTCTTGGAGGAAGATTAATCAAGTGGGATTTGAGAATCGTTGACAAGATAATCTCTTGATCAATAATATAAGGTGTTCCTTTCTTTTGTGATAGAGGTATTTCTTGCTTACTACATGGTGTCATACCTACACAAGACTCTTTAGATTGTGAGATTTTGTAATCTCCTTTAAAGGAGGGTGTAAAATCTAATGCACCCCACTCATCACTAAAGCATGTGTTTGAAGATGAAGTAATATTTTTACTAAGAGTGGTTTGCATGATAAAATTGACATGAAGTGAAGATTTCATTGCTGCGTTCATTTCTGTCGAAGGATAATAACCAAGATTTCTAATTATTTCATGTGTGTAAGGATCTATAGCGACATGGATACCTTGTTCTCTAACACTACATCCTTCTCCACTATAACCAAGTTATTTCAAAAGCTCATAACCCCTTCCATAAATATTTTTCCATTTTTTTTGGATTTGGTTGTTTCTCATGACCACACTCATCATATGTGGATGTATTATAATTTGTTATTTCCTCTTCTTTGCTAAAACTTATGGAATCACATGAATTTTGATGACTTAGCTTGTGTTGAAATTATGTCAAATTCTTTCACTTTTCTTGGTGTTTGTGTAATCTGGTATTCTCCCATGAATGTAGGTGTAAAATCCAATGAACCCCACTCATCATCCAATAGTTTTGTGATTGATTTCTCTTGTTCTCTTATTGTTTCCACTTTTGTAGTTGGTGTCAATGTTCTAAGAGGATTTTCATTTGAGATTTAGTTTGCAAACAATTGTGATATGATTTTGGTTTGGATTTGATTGTGTATACTTTGTTTTGATAAGTGTGCATCACTAGACAATGTAGCATGGAAGGGACCACATTCATTTCATGAATCAAAGGTCTACCTAGGATGAGATTATATGAGAGCTCTTTTGGCATTATGTGAAGAGGATTTTACAATGTAATCTTTCTAGCTTTAACAGGTAATGTATCACACCAAGTGGTTTTTTTCTTGCATTATCAATCCATTGATAGATAAAAAATTTCGCTGAATTTCACTCTTATCCACTCCAATCTTATCAAGAAGCTGCTTATAGTAAAAAAATTGAGTTTTGAACTATTATTAATGAGAGTATGTATGATGCCCAATCAATTAATGATAGTCTTTATCATCAAGGCATCATTTTGTTTTTGCACTTCTAATGTAGGTAACTCATCTTGATGAAAGGTAATGTCTAAGTTGATTGAGTTTATACCTCAAATTAGGGCTGCTACATCATTGGGTTGCACACTAGGAGGGACAACAGCTTGTTACAAAGTATTTTGAATAATTCAATAATAATTAGGGATGTTTGAATCAAATCCCACAAGCATATCTTAGTGGGAGTGTTGTGAAGTTATTCTACAAGGTCATATTCTTTACCACTACGCTGCGAGATATTAGGTGTAGATGGGAGATATTGCTGAGTTAATGGAATGGATGTTGGATTTTTTCTTGGTTTCTAATTTTTTCGATTGTTATATGTATGAGAAATGGTATTATAACTATTTTGATTATGAAACATTGTTACTAGCGAGTTGTCTTGTAAAATTCAAGATATGTCTAGGAGGTTTTGGTTGGTGTTGTGGTGGTCCTATGATAAGAAGTGGCTCAGGAGATGACTTGGGAGGTCCAATAATTAAAGGAATTATAGGAGGTCTAATAATCAAGGGAGATCTAATGATTAGAACCTCAAAAAACTTATCCTCATGTTGATGATCTTCTAGTGAGGGGAATTCTAGTGTTACCTTATCATCTTCATCTAAGGAAGCCACATTACTATTTTTTGAAAGACATGTGTTAATGCTATTATCTTCTTGCACTATGATATGTTCACTAACATGAGATAAACCAATATTTTCATGACATTCAATGGTTGGGTCTTCTTACATAACTTCATCACAAATTAGGGGAGGTATCTAGAGAAGAACAACTATGATTTTTTTACTTATCATTAATTGCATCCTCTTGTTCAATAATGCCTTCCTAAATAGAAGAAGAGAAACAAATAGGATTCTAATGGTTCTGAATGAGGGATTCATCTTGTTGGATGTTATTGTTGTGTTGTTGATATGTGGTTTTCATTTATTTCAACACTATTAGCATTAATTCATTAAAAGTTGTATATGTCGAGGATATTGAGAAAATTGTAATGAGATGAGTTGCAGGTTGTCAGTGGTGAAGTAAAGTTTAGTATCTCAAAAAAATTTGTACGTTGATGATCAAAGGTTGTGGACTAAAGGGTTTGTTTCTGAGTGTATCTAGTTTATCCACGGCGAGTTTCAGAGATCCGCATGAAAATTTGAGTGAGTTATGAAGATTTTCATTCTAAAAGTTTTTCTATTGCTTCAATTTGTGTTCCTGATTGAAGGTGATGTGATTTCAATTAGTTCATTTGCTTTGGATGGTTCTTTGGTGATTTGTGATGTTTTTGGATGCTTCTAGATCATGCTCTATCTTTGTTGCACATCTACATTGATCATTGTGCTCGTGGTTGGTGTTTTTCTCTTGTGTATTCGGGTTTTTATTTTTATTGGCTGACATCGTGTTTGTAGCATGTTGTGGATGTTCAAGGTAAAATTAATTGAAGTGCTTTCATGTTGGAGATGTTTATTTGGGTCTTCACTAAGCTGTGGCTGATCTTGGTTGATTCAAATTAATAATCTTTCATGTTTTAGGCCGATAGTTTATATTTATTTTATTATTTTTGTTGAGGCCAACATGTAGGGGTGAAATTTCTTGTTGCAGATATATAAGAGTGATATTTTATTTGAATTGAAGTGTGCAAGTGGATGCCAGAGTGTGCCTCTATGTGTATATGTGTGAATATTGATCTAAATCATTCAAAGGAAGAGCAAATTGTGAAGAAGAGTGGAGAAGAGTGAAGAATTGTTCATATGCTTAACTAAAACTATGACAAAAAATTAGAAGATGCTATTTTATCAGCTCAAATCCTTGTAGATGTAATCTGATTCTTTTTGTAAGATAGTGTGTCTTCCTTTGGGAAGTTAGCTCTGTTGTAATTGAGTAATGAGCTCTAGGCAGTGTACCTGAATACAAGTGTATTACCCATATTTTAATTTCTTATACTTTTAATTTGGTATAATGTTGTGGACTAACCTCCACCATGGTTTTTCCCCTAGAACAGGGTTTCCACATAAAAATATCTTGGTGTTATGTGTGTTTCTGATGTATTGATGAGTTATGCTTTCATGGGTAATAATCAAATATGAGAATAAAGTTAATAAGTTGAATAAGTTTTAAATTTTTGTGACAACTGATTCACCCCCCTCTTAGTTGTATGCATTGTGTTGCCAACAATTGGTATCAGAGTGGGTTCCTTGGAAGAAGTTTTGTTGAGTGCTTTGAATGATTCTGAGATGACAAATGTTATTGATTTGAAAACTGTATATGAGATCTTGAAAAAGTTGGAAACCTTATATGAAGGTGATACTAATGTGAAGATTGCTAAGTTGCAGAGTTTGAAAGGAAAATATGAAAAGTCAAGAATGGGTGATGAGAACATCACCTTTTTTATGCAAAGAGTGAATGAACTTGTGTGTGTATCAAATGTGTTGGTGGATAGATAGATGAATTAGAGATTGTTGCTAAATTGCTTAGATCCTTTCCTAATTCTTACAAATTCAAATCTAGTGCTATTGAAGAACTCGAAATTGTAACAAATGTAACCAGAGACATGTTGCTTGGTAAGCTTACTGCTTTTGAGTTGAGTGAATTTGGTGATGCCCTTCCTAAGGTTGAATCTACATTTAAGGCTACTACTTTTGAAAGAGATAGACATAGATATGATCTGGGTGAGAGTTCATCTATAAAGACATTCAAGTATGAGGATGAAATCAGATAGATTGAAGAAGAAGAAAGAGAACTAGAAGAGTTGGAAGCACTTATTGTCAAAAGAGTGCTGAGAGGAAAAGGTAAGTATGAAGGAAAATTGCCTCTTAAATGTTTTTCTTGCAATAAGATGGGTCATTTTGCATCAAGGTTTCTGGAAAGAACTCCTAAACCAAGACATAACAAGTCTAGATTTTAAAAGAAGTGTTACTATGCTACTGATGAAGGTGTGACAGATGATGAATCTGATAAAGGAAATCGAAGTGATGATGAATGGGTATTTATTTCTATCAATGAAAACAATCTTGTATCTACTAAATCTGCTACTTGTACAAATGTGGAGAAAGCCCTAGCTACTCGAGTTGAAGAGAAATATGAATGGGTGATTGACAACATATTTTCACATCATATGATAGGAGATAAAAGTAAGTTTGTAAGCTTGGAAAATTATAATGGTGGTGTTGTGAGATTTGGTGATAATATAGTTGGTGTAATCCATGGTAGAGGATGCATTTCTCTTGATGGTAAGCATAATACTAATGATGTCTTGTATGTGTAAGGATTGAAGCATATTATTTTAAGTGTTGGTCAGATGGTTGATAAGAGATACAGTCTTTAGTTCAAGGATGGAAAGTGCAGAATATTGAGTTCCAGAAATGTAATTGCATCAGGTACAAAAGCAAAAGGTAATATCTTTCACTTGAGTGCTAGTAGTAAAAGTTGTTTGATTGCTCAATTTGATGAAAGTTGGTTATGGAATAGGAGAATGTGTCATGTTAACTTTGATAATATTGTCAAGATAAGTCCTAATAAGGTTGTGAGAGATCTACCTAAGTTGGTGAAACCTACTAATGCCATATGCAAGGAATGTAAGTTAGGAAAGCAAACTAGAATTTCTTTTCAGAGAAAACATCATTGTTCAAATGAATTGTTGGAACTTGTGCATACTGATCTGTGTGGTCCCTCTAAGGTCACAATTTTACAAGGTTATAGGTATTTCATGTTACTTATTGATGATTACTCTAGAATGGTATGGGTTACTTTCTTAAGGGAGAAATCTAAAGCACTGGAGAAGTTCAAATTTTTTAAGGCTATGGTTGAGATAGTGACATGTTTGAAGATTAAATGTTTGAGATCATATAGAGGTGGTGAATTCACTTCTGGTGAATTTAATTCTTTCTATGAAGAACATGGAATAAAAAAGAAAATTATTTGCACTGCAGACCCCTCAAAAAAATGGACTTGTAGAAAGGAAGAATAGATGTTCAATTGAAGATGCTTCCAGAACTATGCTGCTGGAAGGA
Organism: Sequoia sempervirens; assembly: GCA_007258455.2. Classification (NCBI taxonomy): domain Eukaryota; kingdom Viridiplantae; phylum Streptophyta; class Pinopsida; order Cupressales; family Cupressaceae; genus Sequoia; species Sequoia sempervirens. The sequence continues at coordinate 169,974,000 of VDFB02000008.1, read as the reverse complement.
AATATCCCTCATATCTATTAGAGAGAATCCTAGAGTACTATTGTGTACACACTCAACTGGGTACAAATTATCAAAGGTGATACTATAAGACTCCTTTTGAGCTATGGATTGGTCAAAATCCTGTTGTTAAATATTTCAAGATATTTGGAAGCAAATGTTATATCAAGAGAGATGAAGACATAGGAAAGTTTCATGCTTGGAGTGATGAAGCTATCTTTCTAGGTTATTCTACTAATAGCAAGGCCTAGTGGCCTTGCAATAAAAGATTGAGGAAAATGGTTGAAAGTACAAATGTCAAGATTGATGAAGACTTAGGTACACCATCCAGAACCTATGGGTATGATTTTGATGATTAGGATGAAAGTACAAACAAAGGAAAGCAAGTACAAACAACAAATCAAGTGCAAATCATTCTGGTGGATTAGGAAAATCAAGATGAAGAAGAAACCAATGAAGTTGCAGAAGAGAGAACACAAGAGCCTGAAGTTGAAGAATAGCCTAAGAAGACTATGAGGTACATGTAAAATTGAATGATTCAAAAGATCAGATTATAGGTGATAAGAACAAAGGTGTCCAAACTAGGAGAAATATTGTAGAAGAATACTACTTGGTTTCAAAGACTAGGCCTACTAGTGTGAATGAAGCATGTAAAGATGAACATTGGGTTGAAACAATGAAAGATGAACTAAAATAGATTGAGAAGAATGATATATGGATTCTTTTTCCCAAACCTAAGGACAAGAATGTAATTGGAACTAAATGGGTCTTTAGAAACAAACTGAATGAGCAAGGAGAAGTAGTTAGAAACAAAGCAAGACTGTATGCAATGGATATTCACATATGGAAGGAATTGATTTTCTAAAGACTTTTTCCCTTGTTGCTTGAATTGAAGCTGTAAGATTATTTCTTGCCTATGCTACCTACAAGAACAAAAAGGTTTATCAGATGGATGTCAAGTTAGCTTTTCTAAATGGTGAGTTGGAAGAAGAGGTGTATGTTGAGCAACCTGATGGATTTCAGTTGACTAATAAGGGAGATATGGTATGTTAGTTGAAGAAAGCATTGTATGGACTCAAGCAAGCCCCTAGAGCTTGGTATACCAGATTGGACAAGTATTTGTTGAAGCTTGGATTTAACAAAGGTACTGCTAATAGTAATTTTTATTTCAATAATGATGATAATGATTTGATTGTTAAAGTCTTTGTTGATAATATCATTTTTGGAGGAAATGATAGTTTGTGCATGAAGTTTGCTAATGAGATGTAGAATGAAATTGAGATGTCTATGATTGGTGAGATGAAGTTCTTTATGGGATTGCAAATTTCTCAGTTAAATAAAGGGATTTTTTATATCTTAGTCCAAGTATGTGAAGGAATTGTTGAAGAAGTTTGGTATGGAAGATTCAAAACCAATTGGTACACCCATGGTGAACGGATGCAAGTTGACAATAGAAGATGATTCTCTGAAGGAATATTAGACTAGATAAAGATCAATAATTGGTGGATTGTTGTATTTAACTCAAACTAGGCCTGATATCATGAATGTTGTATGTATTGTTGCAAGGTTTCAAGTTTTTTCGAAGGAATCTCATGTGACTACTGTGAAGAGAATTTTCAAATACTTGAAGGAAACTGTTGACTTTGGCCTATGGTATCCTAAAGATGATGATCTTACTTTGAGTTCATTTGCCAATGTTGATTGGGCAAGAGATGTAAATGAAAGGAAAAGTACTACTGGTGGAGAATTTTTCTTGGGTAAGAAGTTGATTTCATGGTTAAGTAAGAAGCATAATTCCATTTCCTTATCTACTATAGAAACCGAATACATTGTTGCTGCTAACAATTGTACTCAAGTCCTGTGGATGAAATAGATGTTGAAGGATATCAGAGTTGTGTATAATGAGCCTATTGCTATATTATGTGATAATTCAAGTGCTATTAACATTTCTAAGAATTTGATACTACATTCAAAGACTAAGCATATATCTATTAAGTTTCACTTTTTGAGAGAAAAGGTGAGTGAAAAGGAAGTCAAACTGTAGTATGTGCCTACTAAGGAGCAGATTACATACATCTTTACCAAGATGTTGCCTAGAGATACTTTTGATTATCTTAGAGGGAAGTTAGAGGTGATTACCCATCCTAATCAGAACTAAGGATGCATTACATTGCATTAGTTCATTCATTTCATAGTCATATATTGATCTAGATTGATGTTGTGGTGGTTGCTACTCAAGGGGAGTAGTTAGATGTTCAAATGCTTAGATATGTAGTTTAGAGTTTGTGTGGAGCTTAGAAATCTTTGTCATTGATGTCAAAGGGGGAGAAGAGTCATGTGAAAAACTATGAATTATCTAGGGAGAAGAGCATTTTGGGGAGAAGATCATGTGGAAGAGTTGAGGAGAAAATGAGTCAAATTCTAAGGGGGAGTAAGTGTCAAAAGTTAGCTACATTGATGGTGTTTTTCACATCATGTGTTGCCAAAAATGAAAAGGGGGGATATTGTTGGATGTTGTGGCTATGTTGTTGATATGTGGTTTTCATTAATGTCAACACTATTAGCATTACTTCATTAGAAGCTATAAATGTCGAGGATATTGAGAAAATTCTAATGAGATGAGTTGTAGGTTGTCAATGGTGAAGTGAAGTTCAGTATGTCAGAAATTTCTATACGTTGATGATAAGAGGTTGTGGACTAAAGGGTTTGTTGCTGAGTACATTTAGTTTATCCACATCAAGTTTCAGAGATCTGCGTGAAGATTTGATCGAGTTATAAATATTTTCATTCTAACAATTTTTTTGTTGCTTCATTTTGTGTTCCTGATTGAAGGTCGTGTGATTTTAGTTAGTTCAGTTGCTGTAAATGCTTCTCTAGTGATTTGTGATGTTTTTGGATACTTCTAAATCATTCTCCATCTTTTTTGGATGTCCACATTGATCGTTGTGCTTGTGGTTGGTGATTTTCTCTTATGTATTCATATTTTTCTTATTCTTGGCTGACATGGTGTTTCTAGCGTGTTGTGGATCTTCGAGGTGAAATTAATTGAAGTTTTTTCATGTTGGAGATGTTTATTTGGGTCTTCACTAAGTTGTGGCTGACCTTGGTTGATTCACATTAATAATCTTTAATGTTTTGGGCTGACAGTTTGTATTCATTTTATTATTTTTGTTGAGGCCAACATGTAGGGGTAAAATTTCTTGTTGCGAATATATAAGAGCGATTGTTTATTCGAATTAAAGTAAGTGAGGGGATTCCAGAGTGTGCTTTTGTGTGTATATTTGTGAATATTGATCTAAATCATTTGAAGGCAGAGCAGAGTGTGAAGAAGAGTGGATAAGAGTGAAGAAGTGTTCATATGCTTAATCGGAATTGTGACCAAGCATTAGCAAATGTTATTTTATCAGTTCAAATCCCTGTGGAAGTAATCTGATTCTTTCTGTAAGATAGTGTGTCTTCCTTTGGGTGGTTAGCCATGTTGTAATTGAGTAGTGAGCTTTAGGCAATGTGCCTAAATGCAAGTGTATTCTCCATATTTTCATTTCTTATACTTTTAATAGCTTATAATCTTGTGGACTGACCTCCACCATGGTTTTTCCCCTAATAGGGTTTCAACATAAAAAAAATCTTGGTGTTATGTTTTTTTTTTATGTGTTGATCATTTATGCTTTCATGGTTAATAATTAGATCTGAGAATAAAGTTAATAAATTGAATAACTTTTAAATTTTTGTGACAACTGATTCACCACCCCTCTTAGTTGTCTACATTGTGTTGCCAACATGACTAAGACTAGAATATCTTATTCAAAAATATGAGAGATGTCGAGAGAAGAACAAACTTGATTGTCATGATTTTCCATGATTGAATTTTCTCTTTCACTAAGTTAGTTTCACACAGGGAGATGACTGAATTCATTTTATATGTACAATGTTAGGTTCACCAAATTGAAACATAGAAAAGGGTAAGTGGGGTATCTGAAATGGGATTGTTAAATGGATGGATGATGCACCTATATTTCCTCTATTTTTATTAGTAAAAAGAGATCTCAATTTTGTTATTAGTTGAAATTGATTTAAATTGTCCTTTTATAGATCCTTAAGCCATAATCACATAAAAGATCTAGTCCATGTAGATTCAACCTAGATAACATAGAATACTTGGTAAAAATAGGTAATTATTAGTTAAATTATATTTAAATACATTTTTTGATTACATATTGATATTGCTTGTAGATTAATAGTTAAAATTGATTTATTATCCTTTTTTGTATCCTTAATCTATCATTGCATTGATCTCATAGTTTGAAACAAAAAGGAGAGGATTCCTAGATTCAACCTACACACATGTGTGGAATACTTTTAAATGCAGGTACTTGAGTTGTGTACATATAGATATTTTTCTATAAATTAAAATATGTATGTTTTGATGATTTCATTGATATTGCTTGTACCTTTTTGATATCAGGTGTTGTGAAGAACTACTACATTCTGGGCACAACTTTGAGATGTTCTTGAGAAGGCATATCTAAATTTTATAAACACTGTTTTGAGATGACATATATGTACATACATACTTACAAAATTAAACATTTTGTACATATTAATAATACATGTGCATACACAATTATGTAATCTATGTACTTCTCTATATCAAAATTGATATTCTATATATTTTGTTTGCTAAATGTGCATGTTTTCCTACATTGAAAATTTATATTTAATTGTATAATCACTAAATATCATGCATAAATTATTGTTAAATCAATTATATCATTAAGATGTATTATGACCCCTTAAGACATCCCCTTAGACATGGAGGTGGATTCACATATCCTAAATATTATAACCCCTTAGGACCCCTTAAGACATCCCCTTAAGACAACCTATAATTAGTCTTGGAAGCTATTATTTGTTTTGACAAATTTAAATTAGTATTCGATGTCATTATTTGTTTTCACAGCTTATAAATTAGTATTGGATGCCATTATTTGTTTTTACAACTTATAAATTAGTATTGGATGCCATTATTTTTTTTGACATCTTATAAACTAGTATTGGATACCATTATTTATTTTGACAGCTTATAAATTAGTACTAGATGCCATTATTTGTTTTGGAAGCTTATAAATTAGTGTTGGATGCTATTATTTTTAGAGTTTATTAATGCTTTTGTTCTCTAATCTTGTATGGTATTGTTTGTTTCTTATAATTTTATCCTTTTTGGTATATAAACGGATTGCTTTTGTTTGTAAATTATGATTTATTGACTAATTATTGATTGATGTGAATTGAATAAGTTCATTGATTAATTATCGCTAATTATTGAATGTACATATCATGTATGTCATGCATGAGATCACTAAATTTGTAAAGTATAAATATTAAAATGTCTTATTAAATTCAACTTTAATTTCATATTTGTATTTAATTTCACATTAATGTCCTATATTAATTTCTTCACTATGAACATAAAATGCATAAATGTACATATGTAAATTAAAATTTCAAACAATAATAAACTCCATAATTTACACATATTAAGTGCATGAAACCAATATATTAAGGACATGAAATAAATTCCATGAGAGTACAACCCATGAACTAAATTCCAACTAAGTACTTGAGCCATGAAATATAAAGTCTAACGAAGTACATGAGAAACCAAATGTAGTCCATGAAATAAACAAATATAACCCATAAAATCATGTTTCTCGGTCAGGTATTGTCTCTATAATCAAGAGACCTATTCACGCTATGTGAACTATGTAGATGACCGGAAACACTCTGTACAAGAGAAAGATGAAATTAGATGTAAGACAATGAAAAATGATTTAATGAAAATTTAATTTATAATTCATCATAAAATTAAATTACCATCATATCTAGGTCTAGATGCTCTGGTGCACCTAAACCAACCTCTAAATTTTCTAAATCAATCTACATAAACAAGACAAAGAAAGTTGAAATTAGATGTAAGTCTACAATTAAAAATGATTTAATTCAATTTAATTTATAATTTATCATATTTTAATTGTACCCTATTTTGAGGTTGTGTGCAACCCTCTTCTCCATGACTTGTTTGTACATGCTCAACTACTAGATGCATCTCATGATATAAAAGAAAAAGAATTTAAAACATGTATTAGCTCATATTATATATATATATATATATATATATATATATATATATATATATATATATATATATATATATATATATATATATCTATTCAATTTGAAATTTAAAATTAAAGTTATATTCAAAATATATAATTTATAATTGACTTTAAATATAATAAAAAAATTAAATTACCATGATATTTGGAGCCTTCTCTGTATGTCCTCCTGGAGGTGTAACTATGTCTGGGTTAGTGCTGAGAGTCGCACTAACAAAGTCCTACAAGATCAAATTTAAAGCATGTATACTTGAATTAGGTTAAAACATATATATTCAAGTTTGCACATTTTGTGTAGAATTTTTTTTAAACAACCCTAAAATTAGAGGCCTCACAAGTAGCTGCAACATCTAATGTTTACCTGATGCCCATTCTCATTCTGGTATCAACCAAGACATACATGTAGACATTTAACACTTATAATATTTACAAGTGTATATGCACTTTTCATATATAGTGAATTCAAAATTCATAATTGTAACTATACTAATGTAAGTTAAACAATTTACAATATAAATATACCTACCCCTGATCTATGATGCTCAATAGTGGAGGAGTGCTTGATAACCCCTCAGGTGGAATTGATGCGGAAGCCGATTGAATCGCCTAAAAAAACATAAATATTTTAAACATATATGTGATTCAATTATAAATTTAAAGCTCAAGTTAAAAATAATTTCATATATAATTTAAAAAATTGAAATCAAAATACCCCATAAGGGTTGTCGAGTAGGACTGGTGTCAATGTATGTACTCATGGAGTAGATGATTGCCCCATCGTTAGTGTCATTTGTACACCAAACAGTTTGATTGTTAAAATGTATTGCAAAATTTTCTTTGATATATATATTCATCAAAATTCTTATAAAATTAATGTGTAGATGCATATTTATACATGTGTCGCAGTGTCCTCAGGGTGATGGTCTGTTGTAAGGAATTTTGAAAATGAACTAATGTGACACATTCTTCATTTTGAATAATGTTGATTTGATCTTGGATGGTTCTAACATTGGCATTGATTCATTTTTGCAAATGAAGACCATCGATTTTAGGTGGTGGAGGTGGGGGGTTATGAGGTGGAGTGGGTGGAGGTGGAGGTGAAGGTGGTGGAGATGGATGGCATGGAGGTGGATTGCAAATATTATTGAATTGATACATGTGATCTCTAAGATATGAGTGAACCTGCATTAGATTTGTAATTTCAAAATATAAGACACATGTTTAGTAAATACCCTTAAACCATTCAATATAAATGGTGTAATTGAATACAAATGACAAAATATGTAAGCCTCATTTATGTCTAAGGTATGTTACTTGAATGAAAATACAATTAACTATTAATATAGGACAATTTATGAATGCTATAGTGTTTAAGGTTTAGAGTTTAGGATTTAGGTTTTAGGGTAATAGGATGACTTAAGGGTATATATGTAGTAAGGTCCTAGTACAAAATGACATGGCTTTTAAGTGAATAAAATTTGGTGAAGATTCCCAAGGCAACCAAATTTCATTAAGGTCTAAGGCAACTTCACCAAATTTTATTTACTTCAGCTATGTCATTTTGTCCTAGGAACTTACTAGACATAGATCCCCTTAAGCCATCCTATCACCCTAAACCATAAATTTATCAACCTATATCATGAAATCTCATTCATATTATAATCTTCATGATCTTATTGTAATGCCCAAAACTTCTCAACACAAACTTAGCTAAGGACATAACACAAATACCAAAATTATAATTCTCAACACAAGACCAACTCTCAAAAGTATGCTTTACAAGCAAGTAGAGAGGAACCTAAGGGGCTAGACTTAATTCCTCGGGAGCTCATCTCAGACGGCCTTGCCTACGTATATATTTTGTAGAGGAACCATAGTTCAACACTTGAACTTGCACACAAACTGTGTTGGACAAGAACCATATTTATCATCTAAGTTTAACTCAACTGATTTTGTAAAGTTATAGTAATTATATAGCAAAGACAAAAATGGACTTGAACCAACACTGGGTTGGTCGATAGTAATGTATATCATCAATACCCAAATAAAAGGATACTATAATAAGGGTGAACAAAATATTATTATTGGTACACATATAGGAACTCCCAAGAATTTTAGAAACAAGAGACGACATAGACAATACTCATATTAAATCCAATATTATCCTATACAAGTACAATTGACCTATTCTTAATAGAAAATATTATACTAATGATTTCACAAAAAATATCATCAGTTACACACAATTATATGGTTCTCTCAAGAAAAGCTCAACAAGGAATAGACACACCAACTCTCCACATAATTTCATTTGAAAATAATAGTATAGGTGGACACTGCTTATGTAGAACATAAATAGTATTTAAGCACACACAACTGCTACAATGCTATGACTATCTACTTCTTAGTTTGTATCATATTATCTCATTAATCGTTGAAGTGGATCTAAAAGAAAAAAAATGATAATAAATTGGTCATTACAACTTTCAACTTGTTGATCGCAGCAGGATAGATGATACTGAAATGGCGATAACTTGCGCAGTACTAAACCAAATTTTAAACTTTAAAATGATCTAGAGAGGGGAAAAACCAAATATTAAAACCCAAAAATCATTTAACATAAATCTCAAATAAGTGTGAACATTTTTTTCTACAACTCATCTCACTTGTTCTCCCAAAAGAGCAGTTGACAATAAAATAAACTTAAAATAAAGCTAAAATATCACATTTGTTTTGAGTTTGTATTTTATTACTTCATATAACCTATAACAATATTCTTTGTGTAAATCAAAACTTAATATAAATATTTTTAAAAAAAAAAGGAAATCTCATCCTTTTTTGTTTCATTCTTATCCATTGATCATTCATATGAAAATCAAATAGAATAGAATAAGCTAATTCCCAATAAAACCAATTGCTAGAAAATAATCATTAATCATGCTATACTCAAGAAATCATTTACATTCCCGCCTAAATTTCACTCATTTATCACCCAATATGAGTAGTATTTAATGTTAAATTTCATAAGAGTCATATTTTATATCTTTGTTTTCAACTTCTTATTCACTTGCATAATCTATTATACTATTATTTTAATCAAATATTACAATTTGACTTCGATATTATCCTCAGATGTTATTATGATAAAATCTTATAGATAAATGACCCACATCTTTTAGCTTTCAAAAGTGATTGGTATCTTCTTACCTCAATCTCATATGAACTAGTATAAAAATATATATAAAAGAATTATTTTCATAATTTCATTCTAAAACAATTATGTTGAACTATCAATTCTATAGTTTCATTTGTGGCTACTTTCATACTTTAAAGAAAAAAATAGTTTTGTTATTAGCCGATAGGCTATTATAGGTGAGAATTCAACCGAAAAAGTCTCATGTCTGATACCGGCTGAGACTATTCCGGTTGGATTCTGGCTCGTTTGCTGTCTAATGCCGGATTGTGGGTTTCCCAATTTGGGCGGACATCTTTCCTACGCAGTCCAATGGCCATCGTACGGTGTACAGCCATCCATTACTGCAGAGGTATGGGTTAGGCGTTAGTTAGGTATGGCTGAGTCCGGCCGCGCCATTGTACACATTCTACGGGTTTTCGTGTGGCCTGCGAGTTGATATTTCACCAAATCTACACTATGGATAATAATTGTCCACCAGCCTTACGATGGCTTTCCAACCAAGCAACGAATTTGACTCGGCACAAAGTGTAGACATCTGTAGGTGACCGCCTTCAAGAATGGATGAATACCAGAGATAAGTGTCGCATCTGTAGGTGACCGCCTTCAAGAATGGATGAATACATCTGGAGAAAGACTTCTTTCAGGTAATCACAGAGTACTTTCAAACTCCAAATACCTTCTTTTGTGCTTAGGAATAGTGCAGTAACAAAACTGTATATGCTGAAATATGCCCTCACTGTTGTACAACCAAATTGGTTAACATGAGAATCATGGCATATGTTTACATAAAATTAGCTCAAAATTCTGTTTGATTGTTGTCACTCTTCCATGTAGTAAAAACCCAGCTTATGTGTAAATAAGGGCATTAAATGGTGTTTTACTTTTAATTACAGTGTGAAGTTTTCTTCTGCCTTTGAAATCTAAAATACTGACGGATAAATAATATCTAGCAATATATTTCAGAAATAATCAGAGAATATGGAGTTGAATTGAGATTGTATAAGAAATAGAAATGTGCAAATGTAAAGAGCAAGGAAGAATCACGTCTATTTTTGAAGGCTGAAGAAGATGTAGAGGGCGGACAAGGAACCAAAAGAGGTTTTCTATTTTTAGATTTAGCTTCTAAATTTTGCACTCTGATGTAGTGTTATTAGAGATGGTAGCACTTACAGCCGTGTCTCATTTGGTGCGGTCTTGTTCATTCGGTCGTGGTCCTATCCAATTCATGCACTAGTATCTTCCACAGTTGCAGTTGTGTCCAAATTGTGCATTTGTGTCCTGATCTGCATGTTGCCACCCTCTGCAACTTGTGGTCTAGGGGAAAAATAGATGCTTGAGGCACACTGGTGAATCTGTTTCAATCAGCTGCTTTAACAGTAACATTGGACAAGAGCTTAAGGTGTGTGAAACCCTGAGTTTATATGAGAATGTGTGTTGAAACTATGGAAGTCAACTAATGAAGTTCATGGTGGTGTGTGGTTGTTGCTCTCAAGTGCTTGGTTTTTTTTCCTCTTATCTTCATTTTCCATTTAAAACCCTTTTTATAAGTAGACTACCAATTTTATCACTGGAGGAAAATTAGGGCTTTTAGTTTTGGTAGTCAAGGAGAGAGAAAATTGGGTGGGAAAAGTGAAGTTCAAATTTGAGGGAGACTACAATGCGTAGTCTTGTCTAGAGGACAGGAGCACAACCTGTTATCCCAAATCAAAAAATGCATTTCCAAAATCTTGGTTTCAAATGCATCATAAAACAGAGTGTTGGGCCTTCCCTCTCGCAGCCTCTTCAGAGGGCCCCACTGTTGGCAACCTGTATATTCTTTTCGGGGTTGTATATGCGGAGGCCATAGTTAGAAAAGCGGTTGTCACCATTGACACTTCTCCCCGCGTCAAACAATCTCTCTTCCTCAACTCCCAATCCCTCTGCCATATTTTGCATTGCTAAGAAACGAACAAAACTCACATATGTATAATGTCGTCCTCTCTGCTGTTACAAGAAGAGCAGCAAAACAAAAATATATAGATAACTACCCAAGACTTCACCCATTGCGAGCTTCATGCCAGCTGTGTCAGGAGAGCCAAAAAAAAATGGTGCAGCTTTTTAAGTTTGAAACAACACCGAGTAAATGTGGGTCAACTTTTTAAGGTAAATGAAAAAAAGTGACCGCTTGAAAATAATGTTTAAAGCTTTCAGTGTAGTCTTTTCGTAGTTTAAATTTCCACCGGCCCTTATTAATAATAGTTATGGTTTAAACTGGGTTTGGTAAGAATTTTTTAGAGGTATTTTTTTAACATCGTAATCTATTCACGTGTACCGAGATTTCCAAACAATATTCCACCTCTGCAACCATTCACCCTCCTTGGCAAATTTAGCTGAGCTGCTTTTTTGTGGGCAAGGAGAGATGAGATCGAGGTGTTGTTGGCTGATAGCATAGCAGAACTAAACTCCATTTAAGGACTCGAAAGCTAAAGTTGCAGGCTATTGTCGCCGCTACTTATCAGCATGCTCTTGTGAGTATGGGTGTTCGGCTGAAAGCCCTGGTGCTTGACAGATACAAATGGAGATCCAATAGTTCAAAGTGGTGCCTGCTGATGTAGCGGTTGTACCGTCGGTGCCTAGCAGAAAGAAAGGTAAGTTGAGTCACAAGAGCCACCGTACCACGGACGAAGGGGCAGACGAAGAGGAAAAAATTTGGTGACGGGAAAGGCGACGAGCTCCGTCAGTTCTTCACAGCAGTTGGTCTCAGCATCAAAAGACACAGACAAAGTCTCGTTCCCGCAGCACACGGGTTCGAATCACGCGGTCACACCGAAACTTCATAACCCTAAGGTACAAAGCACGTGTTTTACAGTGACGCGAACGGAAATAGTGCACTTAATATGATTGAATGTGATATAATGGTAGTATAAGCTATATTTACATTTTTAATGGCTTGACTATGCAGCCCTATGTGGCGGAAGAGATCGCGCCAATTGAAGCAAAGGTGGGAAGGTTATCTATTATAATGAATACTGTGTTCTGGGTGTACTTGCCATGTCTCGCGCTATAGGTAAGAAAAAGAACAACTTAAATTCCTCATTTCAAGATTTCTATGTAAAACATTTTATACCTATCTCAAAATAGATAAATCAAATAAAGCTCTTCCATTAAATAAATATTGGTCAAGTTTGAAACAAAACATTTACTTGAGGTTGAGAAGACTGGGCATTTGAAATCATGAGAATAGATTACTGGTTTACTTTCTAAATTTTCTTAAATGAATTAATGGTATCTAGAAATACAAATGAACAACTGATCTTTCATTATAGCAATAATGGCCAGTATAAGAAAATAGTAACCCTCACATTCAGAAGCGTGAGCATTTAAAATTCGGACACAGTTTCCAAGTTTATTATCTAATTTTTTAAAAAACTAACTAACGATCTCTTGAATAAATAAATCAACAAATGTTCTTCCATGGAAATCCTGAGAACAGGCTATGAGTTTTTTTTCAAAATTTAAGTAATCGTAAATATTTAAATTAGGGGAGAGGACCCAATAGTTGTGCACCCTAACTTCGTGCTGCTAATTATCCTACATGGAAATTTCAAATCACTCCCAATTTTTTTTTTAGCGCCTTACTTGGCAAGTCCCCTACTTATAACTTTCGATTCACGGCCACATCATCAAATATGATGCCACATCAGCATGCTTTTTTGTCAAGGTGTCTAAAAAGGCCCAAAAAAAAGAGTGCTACCAATACTTGTGCATTCACATCATGGATAGTTGAACGCTGATGTGGCATCACATGATTGGTTACTTTTTAGATCAAACAATACATTTTCTTTAATTATGGATAGTCAAGTCACAACTATTGGCATTATATAAACAACTACTATCACAACTATTGGACATTATATTAACAACTACTATGACATATATATATGCTTCATTCTCTTCAGAGCTCTGAATGCATTTCATTTAAACTTCACAGGTAACAACTAATAGCATGACTAATAGCGACACACTGTATGTTAAACTACAAAATCTGATCGTGTAAGCTTACTCTGGATGTTTATACTATTGAATCATGAATCTTGTTCTTTATGTGCACAAACTCGTTGATTATTTTAATTCTTCCAATCTTCTCTGTACTTCTCAATGTTTCCTTATGTATCATCATTGTTACATATTTTTTATGGTTAAAAAGGTAGGATAATTATTACTATTTTTATTGGTAGAGATTACAGTGCAATTTTTAAAATCTAATCATGTTTAATAGAGTAATACTATAATTACTTCATATTTGTGCATATAAAGATGATTTATAAAATAATTGAGAAAATCATAATACACAAGTTTTATTGAAAAAAATAATTTCATGAAGTCTATGTATTTCAATATTAAAGTTTTCCATAGTTTGTATGTCAAACAAATTAGGAAACCTAATATATTTTGATACACTTCATGAATTTGAACCTTCCATTGAAAGAAATTAAGACGAAAATTGACATATTATATATTAGGATAATGTTTTCCTCTAATCGCACTGTCTAATCCACAAATAAACTCTTTTTATTGTTGAATATAATAAAAAAAAATATTAAACAATCATCCTATAATAAAAAAAATGCTGCCCTCTCCAAGCACTTAATGTAGTTGGTAAGGTGTAGGGTCGATCGTCTCATTGGCCATCATATCAGTCAGAGGAATTAATAGTATAGGTGAAGTAATTATAACCATGTCCCTAGGTGAAGTAATTATAACCATGTCCCTCACGTACTCCCTCTGATCTTGTAGTGAGCAACTTTGAAATCTATAACAGATGTAAAATCGTAGTGATTAGGTGTCCTTTTACAAAATTAATAAAATTAAATTCAGTCTATACAAAGTGAAAGGTGGCATGTAATGGTGCCTTAAATAAGAATGCACCTCTATGAGTGGAGTGCGGCCCTCTGATTAGGAAAGAATGGAGTTGTGCACCTCCCCCCATCCCTTCCAAAATCCATGTCGCAACCGTTGTAGAAGAGGGTATGATGCTAAACTTGTAGAGACATTTCGAAGGTGGTACCCAGTAGAGGAAACAAAAATGAACTTGGCCATTCTGCATAGATGAACCAAAGCAAACAAAATAAAAAGAAAAAGAAAAAAGAAATGTGATTAGAAACCCAAAGCAGAGACATTTCCAAGGCGGTGCCCACTAGAGGAAACAAAAATGAACTTGGCCATTATGCATAGCTAAACCAAAGCAAACAAAAGAAAAAGAAAAAGAAAAAGGAAATGTGATCAGAAACCCAAAGCAGAGTATAGCGGTGGCGCCTATCCATGCTTAGCGAATAGGGTTTTCCTTAGAATGCTCGTAATCACTATTTTGGGCATAGTGTTATCTAAATCTTGGCGCTCCATATTGATTTTTAAAATGGACATAAATGGTAAATTAATTTAAATATATAAATCCCTATGAAGTCTTCAAAACAAAGAAAACCTAAATGATGGAAATAGTAATAAGGTTAAAAAGAGAAGGCAATAAAAGTATCACGATTTTAACGGCTGCATTAAAGCAAGCACTATCTACAATGGTAAGCTGTTAAATAAAATCTAGGACAACAAATAGAAAAAAAAATGGAAGGATAAATATGAATCTGCATTCTCCATGAAACTCTTAAGTGGAGTGCTTTGTTTTACTAAGAAAAGATGAGACAAACAGGCTGTCTATTTTACAGTGTGCTGGTAGACGTGGCTCCCACGCCTCCTATCAAATATGGCAAATGGAAAAAGAAGGAAAGAATCGACGACTGACAAGAAGGAGAAATCTAACGGCTAGGGTTATTTTTAATCGTCTGGCACGTTACAGAGACAATGACAACCATGGATACACTTTGTCAGGTTGTCAGCACAGCTTACATCAAGCTTGATTTGTCTCTTTTGGTGGAATGTAGATCTTAAGAGGAAGCATCTAGACTTTCTACATGAAAAAGGGGTTCATTGATATAATTTACTGTGTGATATTATCCAATCTTCTTTCACAGGATTGACCTGCCTACCTTTGCCTAGCGAGAAGAGACAAATGCCCAATGGATTTGAAGATTAAAGCTAAAAAAAAATGTACAACATTGAACATTATTAATATAAAAATATTAATATAAAAAAAAGGATAAGAGGGGAGATTTTTGATTTGATGATAACGATCATTTAAGAATTTATGATGAAATAATTCGTAATAAGGTGCCTCAAATATTTCATAGTAAACAGGCTTGCCAATTTGCTAAAAACTACTAGCGTGCGAAGGGTAAATATAATGTATTTAAGTAAGTAAAAAAAGAAGAAGACAGGATAAAAAGTTTATTACATAACTAATAGTTAATAAAATGCAGTTAAGTGAATATTTAATAGTGGATAAAAACATATTATATAAATAAGTAGTAGTCAATAAGTAAATAAATGAATAAGAGAGGATAAAAAGCTAAATATCTAAATGAATAATGGTGAGTGAAATATTGTTAAATAAATAAAAGTGGGTAAAAGATAATTACGTAAATAAATAATAGTGAATAAAAAGGTAGTTAAATAAGTAAATTAATAAAAGTGGATAAAAAGGAAATTATATAAATAAATAATAGTGGAGAGAGGGTAGTTAAATCAGTAAATAAATAAGAATAGATACAAGGGTAAGTAGTTAAATAAATATTGGTGAAAAATAATGATATCAAGTTTCCACAATCCATAATATTCATCATCCCATTTTTCCTGGATTTGATTGTGTGAGAATTTTTTACATCAACGTTTATGATCACAATATTAGTGAGGTAGGTAATGATTTGTTAGATACCCTATTAAGGTTAGCATGATAAAATTAATGACAGAGTAATCAATAATACTATTATTAATGTTCATAAAAAGTAATAATATTATTCTGATTGGTTCGCGTGGTAAATTATATAGCTAATTTAACTGTAAATCATTAAAGGTGAATATTATATTGGGATAGGTTTGTGAACTATGTTAGAGTTATAAAAATAGATAAATAAATAAATGAAAGCTATCTTAAGAGAAATGTGTAATAACAACTACAACAATGTTCTTATCAAAGTTTAGAAGATTGTTAATATAATATTATGTATTGATAGTGTTGTGTATGTATCTCTTCGAAAAGGAAAAAAGAAGGAAATAATGACATTATAATGGAAAAATAGGGAGTAAAAGTTATTGTTATTATTTTTGGTTGATAAGATAATTATTTAAGGTTAAATGAAAATTTGAGAATATTGGGATAACAATAGTTTTTAGTATGCAATAACAAAAGACTTATTCAACAAATTGAAAATTCATTGGTTTTTTCCCATTGACGGTGTGCAAATTCTTACTGGCTTCCCCGTAAAGCTAGCAGCATGACCCAGTAAGTCAAAATGTTTTCATAGAACTCGCCACAAGCATGTTTCATGAAATTATCTATAAGAAATGGTTTCATTTTTTGAAAGCCTCCTTATATTATATTAAAAAATAAAATGAAATCTATAGTTTATTTATATGAATTTTACACCAAGAGCCTCCTACTTATATCTATGTATAATCTCTATGTTCATCTTTGTCCTCGCAAAGTCCTATCGAAATTGACTTTTAGCACTTGAAAGGGTTCTTTAATTATTATGTGGAAGGTGTTCCCTTTTTGAAGTGAAACAAACTGATTTAATCTCTATTTTTTCTAGAAGATATGCAAACAATTTAAATCATCTCACGTGTTTGATGGTTCTAAAAGAGATGCAAAACAATTTAAATCAGCTTACTTGTTTGACAGATCTCCAAGAAATGCAAAATGATTTAAATCATATTAGTGTTCACATTATTTTACTAACTATCCATTTGATTATGGTCTTTAGATAAGGTGACTGGACATGCTTACACCTTTTTACTTTAGTAAATAGTGATGCATAAAGCTGCACTTATATTCTAGTTAATTAAAAATTAAATGCATGCATTACACTTTGTGGGGAATATTTGATTCAAATGTATACATTTTGTAGATTCAAATTTATGTTTTATTGTGATTTTTACCCCTGCCCTTCAATATATTTCCCAAGTATATCCTTCTATCGGCCTAACCATTGCTCCTCGTTGAGGTGTGTTAATAGATATAGTTAGGGTTGGGGTAATAATTGGGGTTACTAGCATCAAACTTAGGGTTAGGGTTAGCATTAGGATTAGGTTTACATTTAGGTTTGTTGTCAAGTTTAGGGTTAATAAATATAGTTAGCGTTGAGGTAGTAATTGGGGTTAAGGTGGTCAAGTTTAGGATTAGGATTATGGCTAGGTTGGGGTCAAGAGATATAGTTAGGTTTAGGGTTTATGTTAGGATTAGGGCTAGAGATATAGTTAAGCTTATGGTTAGGGTTAAGAGATATAGTTAGGGTTAGAAATATGGTTAACATTAGGATGAGGATTAGGGTTTGCATCAAAATTAGGATTAGGGTTCACATGAAGAATAGTTTAGGATTAGGGTTAGGTTTAGCATTAAGGTTAGGGTTACAAAAGGGTTTAGTGTCACATTTAGGGTTAAGAGATATAGTTAGGGTTAGGGTAATAGTTGGGGTTAAGCTTATCAGGGTTATGGTTAGGGTTAGCGTTAAGAGATATGGTTAGGGTTACAGGTAAGGTTAATGTTAATGCTAGATATATAGTTACAATTAGGGTTAGGGTTGAGATTTAGTTAAGAGTAGGGTTACTGTTGGCTTTAGGATGAGGCTTAGAGATAGCATCAAAATTAGGGTTAGGGATAGCATCAAGATTTGCTCAAGATTAGGGTTAGAATTAGGTTTAAGGTCAAGGTTAGGTTTACGAATAAGGTGAGGGTTAGGGGTTGCATATTTTTTATGGTCATACTTAGGGTTAGGTTTTGAGTTAGAAATATCATTAGGTTTAGGGGATTAGAAATTTAGTTAAGAATAGGGTTAGGTTTAGGGTTAACATCAAGAACGAGGTTACGACTAGCATCAAAATTAGGATTATGGTTAGAATGAAGATTAGCTTAAAATTAGGGTTAGAGCTAGGATCAGGGTTAGGGTTACAATTAGATTTAAGATCAGTTTTAGACATAGGGTTACGATTTACATCATGGTTATGGTTATGCTTATGGTTAGGAATTGGGATAGAGATATAGTTAGGTTTAATGTCATTATGTGGTTAGGTTTAGGGATAGACAATGACTTAGGAATAGGGTTAGTGTTAAGATTAAGTGATATGGTTAAATGTTCTCAAAGGTTAAAATAAATAGTTAGGTTCAGGGTTTAGGTTAGGATTAGGGATAGAGATATAGTTAAGCTTTTGGTTAGGGTTAAGAGATACAGTTAGGGTTAGAAATATGGTTAACATTAGGATGAGGGGTAGGTTTTGCATCAAAATTAGGGTTAGGGTTAGCATTTCTTTTGCTTTACAGGCCTTGAAGCCAAATGGCATAGATCATAGCCCCTCACCATCAATTACCAACCATTGTACTTTATTTTCTTAAAAAAAAAGCTCTAATGCAAAATTGCTCACCAATTTTTTGACTTTTCGTAGCGCACATTTTGTATATCATGAACTACCAACAAATGTACTTGCTACAGCTGAGCTATAATGTTCCACCACTTCGACCATTTAAGATAATATACTGTGTTGTTCATCCACTTGGCATATTCAACTCTACTTGCATCCCGCCACCCATTCACATTAGCTACGAATAATTACTCTTGCAAAAAACTAGACTGGACTTTCCCCATGCATTCTCCCCCCTCCCTGCCCTCTGAATACACTACCATAGTATACCCTCCTATCGGCGTAACCCTTGCGCCTTGCTAAGGTGCAAGCGCTAGTTATATGTTTCATGAAGGCATCAATTCGATGGTTTTATTCATGACAGTTTTTACTCTAAAAAAAATGTTTTGTTATGAAGGCATCTATTCTATGGATAGTGAGTTCTAAAATTTTTGATCTACTCTACATGCTAGTAGATCATCTAAAATGAAGTCTTTGTTCTTAATACTCATTGTTTGCATATGATAATTTAGCTCACTGATAACTAGGGAAATGACAATTTCTTTACTAATCTCATTCATAGCCTTGTGTCTCATGCTTGGAACTATAGAGGTAAAAATATAATGCAATAGGAATAGAAAAGATTTAGAGACGTTAGGGAATATATTTTTATAAACCAATTCACAGGTATCAATTTCATACAATATAACTTACAACATATACAAATGATAACATAGAATTCTTTGTGGTCTATTTCAAAGCAAACATAGTTATTCCATTTATCCTAGTAATAAAGAATATGAAATCATGTAGACTGCTAATCATTTGATATAAAGATAGCAATAACACAGTAAATACAAAAAAAACTTATCGGTAATGCTTAGCCTTGGCAAAAGAGAAATAAAATATTGAACGGTTATGGGGAAACCAGATTGTCCCAGCTCCTTAATTCCCCCATCATCCCCTACAAATTTTGCTATGCATATTTTTTTACCAACCAATTTTCCCTTTCACTCCATATATAATCATCCATGGATTAGCAGATTTAAAGAAGGCGATGGAATAGCATATTACTATAGAACTGTGATTTTTTTTTTTTTTTTCCCCCCAATCTGATTACATATGCCTCTATTTTATAGAGGTCCTCCATGAATTCGATGTGAAATAATGATAAAAATAGATGTCGATAAAACAACTTTAAAACCCATGCAAAAAAAAAACTAAACTAATTTATAATTTATTTAGCAATCAAAAAGAAAAAATCATTCAGTTTTTTTTTAAGATCTTTCTTCACAGATTTTGTGTAAGAAGCGGATTTATAGAGTTTTGTAAATGAAATAATTATCTTTTTATTCTAGTCTTATTAATTGTACACATCCCTGTTATTTATTTATTTTGGATAGATAAAGTGTTAGCTGATTTTTGAATAGAGTATCTTTATTTATTTATTTATTTTATTGGTGATGCTTGAATTATAATATTGATGAATAACTGATGCAATTTTAACAATAGTCTAGGGATAATTCTTTCATGAGGTTATAGGGTAATGAGTCGATTTACAGCAAATATATATACATACAAAAGAACTCATGATAATAATTCTTACGTATAGTAATAACTCTAATAACCCAAATCATATCCTATTAAAACTCTAATAATAATTGTTGCATATAAAATATATGATACTTTTAATTACATCTATAATATATATTCATGTATAGAGTAATTATTTATATTGGAAACATAGATTTATCTTTGTATGAGATTCTAGTGGTTATGATAACAAAATGATAAACTTGGATCCAAATAAATTTATAATATTGTCATTGCCGCTAATGAATTGTTTTTTCTTGCTCACGATATTAACCTCTATTTAATGGAACCATGTTGCAGCAAATGTCTAATCTAGCTATCATTGGATGTCTTCATGTCTTAATATTAGTTCGACCTAATGCTCTAAAATATCATTTAGGAAGATGCATTAGTAAACCAAGATTTGTGAGGAAAGAATAGTCATTATAATTTTATTTTAATTTTAGTTCAAGAATAAGGTTGAAAGACAACAATTATAGTAAATAATCTTAACATAATGAAGACATTAAAAATGGAAAGATATGCAAAATAATTTATAAAAAAAATTACTATTCATAAATGCAAATGGAGTCATAGTCCAATTTTATTGATTATCCTTACATTCATTATAGGAAGTGTACCAAGTGGCCTTACATTCTCCCCCCCTTATATGGACTTCCTCCTAGAAGTCCTGAAGGATGGGTACACTTAACTTCAATATAGAAACATACATGGATAAGAATAACCTACTAATTGTATTTATAACTTAAAATGATACCTTAATCTTTGACATTATTTTATAAAATAAAATGACATCATAACTTACCAAACTATAACAAAAGGAGTTAAAACTTTTATATGAACGGAGGAGCCCTACACTTATTAATTTTAAATTTGGTTTCCTTAGGCAACTTCACCAAATTTTGAGAACTTATTTGATCCCCTCAAGAAATGTCATATTAGGACACCTTAAGACATCCTAAAGTATGGGTTAAGGGGATCTATGTAGTAAGGTCCTAGTACAAAATGACATGGCTTAAGTGAATAAAATTTGGTGAAGATGCCTAAGGCAACCAAATTTCATTAAGGTCCTAGGAAACTTCAACAAATTTTATTCACTTGAGTCATGTCAGTTTGTCCTAGGACCTTACTATACATAGATCCCTTAAGCCATCCTATCACCCTAAACCATAAATTGATTAACCTAGATCATGATTTATCTCATTCATATTATAATCTTGCAAGATCTTATTATTGTTAAATTTGGTTTCCTTAGGCAACTTCACAAAAATTTTAGAACTTATTTGATCCCCTTAAGACATAAATTTATGGTTTAGGGTGATAGGATGGCTTAAGGGAATCTATGTCTAGTGAGGTCCTAGGACAAAATGGCATGGCTCAAGTGAATAAAATTTGGTGAAGTTTCCCAAGGAAACCAAATTTCATTAAGAGCCTAAGAAAAAATTATGGGTTTAGGGTTTAGGGTTAAGAGTTTAGAGTTTAGGGTAATAGGATAGCTTAAGGGGATATATGTAGTAAGATCCTATGAAAAAACTATATGGATTAAGGGAATAAAATTTGGTGGAGTTGCCTAAGGCAACCAAATTTCATTTTAAGGTCCTATGAAAAAATGAATGCTTTAGTGTTTAGGGTTTAGAGAACTTAGGGTGAAGTTTTGGTGTCCCTTGGAGTATACTGGACTTTCAAGTTAGTGAAGAACATTTTCTTGTGGAACTGTTGATTGAGATAGCTCTTGTTTCAACTGATCAACTTGTATGTGCAAGATCATGATGCGCCAAAAAGTGGCGATATGATGGCTATGTGGCTAACGACTTTTTTTTTAACCCAAAATTGATGAAATGAAAAGGGTTTTTAAAGAAGATTCTTAGCTTTCCACCAATATAAATTATGCTTTACTTTCAATTTAATAAATAATTATTATTCATTTTCTATTTGAATTACGACTAAAGTCCTAATTGATAGGTTGATTGAAAAACATCTATAGCTTTCAAATGGTATCACATTTTTTTAATCTAAAAAATTTGTCACATTCTATGCTTCACATACTATAGGATTTTAGAAAATGAATTTCATGAATTTTTGACCAAGTTAAGGTGGTCAGACATACAAGTTTTTATATTTTTTAAAAGTTGTAATAAAAAATTCATAATTAATTATTTACATGGAGAAAAATTACCAAAAAAATATGCACCACATTGGGACATGAGTCTTCTACTTATATCTAAAATCTTATAAAAAAATATTATCATTTTATTGTGGTTGGGGTGGTCAGACAGATACCTACTTATTTTTTCCCTGAAATTTAAGTAGTATTGTATTAAAATTTCAAATTTTCACAAAATAGATTTTTTGTTTTAAATAAACATAGTAGTTTAGAAACTACATTCAATTTAAATCTAAAGATTCTATTCTTACATATTTTTGAAATAATATAGATAACTTATTCAAATTTTTATGTCAAGTTGCCTAACTCTAATTTTTTTGAATTTTTTGCCACTTAAGGTTCTATTTTTTCCATGATGATCCTGCACATACCCCAACCTAGATCATGAAATTTCATTCATATTATAATGTTGCACAGTCTTATTATTGTTAAATTTGGTTTCCTTGGGTAACTTAGTTAGATGTTTGATGTATTATTAAGATTGAGTTTGATTGCACAATTTAGTTCCTCCTTTATGAATATTTTTTATTTTATGAATAGATTGACTATTTATGTAATAGAAACACATAATTATGTATTATTAAGATTGAGTTTGATGTATATTTTAACTAGATATTTTTAAAAGTGAATATAAGACTATTTTATTTAACATCTTTTTCATAATTAATATTTCCCACTTAAATGAATTTTATGATATAAAATAGATAATATAAAATTAGTTAATGTTGAATCAAGTATTTTATTTTTGATTGTTTGGAATTGAAAGAACCTAAAAGACAGAAAATAAAAATATTTAGATTCTTTTAGTGTCTAGGTAACTAGTGCAAATTGAGAGTTTAGACTAAAGTAGAAGCCTAATTAACAAGTGATTGACTAGAATGAGGGTTAAGATTGTCAAAAGACAATAGACAATAGACAACACATGCAAAAAAACATTGATAGAATTTATGAATTGTAACTTTTCTTTAACATATTGTTTTCTAATCTAATTATAATTTAACATTCAAACTAAAGTTTAACATATTATTTTCTCCATACAATGCAAATGAAATTTAAAACATTTAAGCAATGCAAATTAATTTTATTGAGCTTGAAATTAGGGTTTTGAAAATCAAAATGATTTGTTCAATTTTAATTTAGGGTTTTAGCAATTTTTTTGGTTTCAATTCAATTTAGGGTTTCAATCTAAGTAAGTAGGGTTTTTAATGCAATTTTTTGTTTCATTTCAAACTAGGGTTTCAAATCCAATTTTTTTTGTGTGATTTGAATTAAGGGTTTAAAAAATCTTGATTAGGGTTTCCAAATGCAATTTTTTTTCTTTCATTTCAATTTCTAGGGTTTTAAAATGCAATTTTTTTTGTTTCCTTTCAATTAGGGTTTTCAAATGCAATTTTGTTTGGTTTGATTGAACAATTTAGGTTTCAAAAGCTAAATTTTGTTTCTAAAATACAATTCAAGGTTCATTTTTTTCCTTTCTATTCAATATCTTCAGGTTTCATGGCATTTTTCATCTATTTCTACAATTCCTCATTTCTACTATTACAGGAAATAAAATGCTTAAAATGTCAAATAAATTATAAAAGAATGCTAAAATCAATTCTTCTATTGACAATTTCAATAAAAAATGAAAAAATACATAAAAGTAGGGATGGAGGCCTACCTGGAGGTTGTTTTTGTAGTCATTATCACCAACCAAATTAGGAACTCATGCATAGTAAAAATGAAGTTTTGTTTGTTTTTAAAAAATAAATACCATTACAAAACTGGATCCCGATTATTACAAAACGGGATCATGATTTTTATAAATCGGGATCTCGTTCCATGTCTGTCAGTTCATGATCCTTCAACAAACAAGATCCTAATTTTTAAAAAGTGGGATCCAATTTGACATTAGGCTTAGGATCCCGTTTATAAAAATAGAGATCTTGTTTTTGCAATGTTGATTTCATTTTCTTGGATAAGGAAAAAAATTACATGTTTTGTGGACTCAACTTTGTGCACTTACCCCACTAAGAGAATTTTTTTTTGCTTTTTGTGGATAAGGTTTTTCCTTGGTCAAACCCTATTTTGGTAATTAAACCTTGATAATTAAATAATGAAAAAAATAAAGGAATTGATGAATGAAAAGAGCTTCTTACACCTCACGAAACCCTTTAGTGAATACCCTTAGAGGATTGAAGTATAACACATCTCTCTAAGGATTGGATCTTTCCTGAAATGGCTTGATTGCTTGATAGATCTTGATGCTTGAATTATTCCTCGAAAATTGAAACCTACATCACAATGTTAGGTCCAAAAACATGCATGAATGCAAATAACTTTAAATGGCATGATAATCTTGATCTTGATTGCTATTGTAGATGATTGATAAATCTACTCTCTAATACTCTTGGCAATAATATTTCCTATAATATTGCTCGTTCAAAATTCTTATGATTTGAATTGATAAAAAGAGATTGTATTTATAGCTAATTTTCTAATTTCTCGATAATTAAACATCAAATGTTGAAAATTGCAATTTAAATTTAGATCATTAAAATTCCACCAAAAACATATGAAAAATATAGGAAACCTAATTTCTAAGGTGTTTAATTTGATGTTTGCAATTGTTTAATGTAGGTTCCCCTTTTAGAAAACAAAATTAATTTAGATTTTAAATTCATAATTGGGCCAATTAAAGGCTTAATTAAGTCCAATTAATTAAGGGGATACAAGCATAGTGTGAAAATATAAAGATGTATGTTTTCCTACATTGCACTAGATAATAAGCTGTAGAAATTACTCCTACCAACAATTCTTGCTACAACTTGGTATTACTGAGGATGCTCCTTGCTTTTTATAGAAGAGTCCTATTGATGCGTTCAACAATGCCATTTTACCGAGGAATGTAAATAGTGGGTTTATTCCTTTCAAACCCAAATTCCTTACAATAATTATCAAATTCTAAAGATGTGAAATCACCTCCATTATGTGTTCTTAGACACTTGATTGATCTACCAGTTCTCTTTTCAACCAAAATTCTAAACTGCTTAAATACACTACACATCAACTTTACTTTTAAGAATATAGACCCACACCTTTCTAGAGTAGTCATCTATAAATGTCACAAAATATGATGATCCTTCAAAAGAAACTACAGGGGATGGCCCCAAAATATTTGAATGAATATAATCTAGAATACCCTTACTTGTTTGACTAGGTGTTTAATTTGATGTTTGACTAGGAGTATGATCCCTTTATGCACTCATAAGACTTAATTAACTATATTTTTTTAATGTAAAACCGATAAATACCATTAAATGCAACTTAATTCCCGACACCCACTTACAAGCCTAGAGTGGGACCCATTCACCATGGGTGGTGAATGAGTCCCTCTTGGCTACAAATTCAAAATGATTCAAAATTTCTTTCTGGTTTTTATTCAAAAAGACCTTATGTCAATCTATGATGAGGTATTATTGGGTTATTAGGGCATAACTATGTATAAATAAGTGTTTTTCTACCCATTTTACTCCTAATTCACTTGCATTCACTCATTCAACATCAATTAACATTCAAGCACTTTGCATCATTCAATAAAGCATTCATCAAGCATCTTGGAGCATCCATTGACATATCGTCAGATTTCTTCAATAAGGTTGTGGTGAGTTTACAAAATTTGCATGTTGTTTATTCATCATTCCTTGTTCATTCCATTTCATTTCTTTATCAAGGGTTTGATTACCAAAGTGGGATTTGACCAAGGAAAATCCCTATACTCTAACCCTTAACCATTTTCCCTCTTTTGCATGTGTGTTTGCATACTTTTGTATGTATATTTGTCAAGAAATTAGGTGTTGAAAGGTGGTCAACAAGTCAACAAAGTTTTTCAAGTCAACTAAACCCTATTTCAAGCTAGGCGACAACCTATAGTCTATTTTTTGTAGATTTAACTCTATTAACTTGACAAGAAGACAAGTGTAGATCTGGAGCTATAGAATTGACCTTTCATTTTATAGAATTTTGGAGGAGGACTGATTTTCCATCAGTGGAAAATGAGTCCCACCCTAAGGCTAAACAAGGTTATTTTGTTAGATTCCAATTCTCGACTATCGAAAAGTAGTTTTTAGGTGTTTTTGTCAGTAGGAGGATTGATTCGCCATCAGTGGTGAATGAGTCCTATTGGTAATTTACATTTATCTCTTCCATATTTCAAAGGATTCCAAATTCATCATCCAATTCCTAGGTGCACTCTATTTGACTTTGTTTAATTTTGTTTGCATAAGTTTTCATTTCTATTGCATTTTATGCATACCTCACTGTTTTTTCAAACATTGCATATTACATTATTTTTGCATTAATAATCATTCAATTACATAATTTAGTTGCATCTACATCAATCAGTGGTGAATGATTCCTATTGGTGATTTACATTTATCTCTGCCATATTTCAAAGGATTTCAGATTCATCATCCAATTCCTAGGTACACTCTATTTGACTTTGTTCAATATTGTTTGCATAAGTTTTCATTTCTATTGCATTTTATGCATACCTCACTGTGTTTTCAAACATTGCATATTGCATTAGTTTTGCATTAATAATCAGTTAATTACATAATTTAGTTGCATCTACATCATTGTGTTTAGTCTTAATTACATCACACAATCCTCTATTTGAGTGAACCATCACAATTTTGGGGTTCTATCTCTCTCCTTTTAGGTGAAAAATCCTAAGAGCGCAAGAGAAGTCCATATAACAACATTAAAATTGTTGGTTCAATGAGTTTTACACATCCACATTAGGTTTTGGGCTCTTCTAAGCTAAATAAACTTAAATTTTTCCTAATTTAATGATGTAAAGTGTATTTATTGACACCTTCACATTAAATTTAGAAGGTTTGTAAATTAAGTGGACCTAATTTAGTGTTGTAATGTGTTATATACATTCACATTGGATTTAGGGACCTTTTTAGCTAAATAAATCCAATTTTTCCTTTGTGATGCCTCCTTAGTTTTCTTATATTAGGACACCATTTTGGATTTCATCTAGACTATATGATGTTGTTTTGTTGACTCTACGTTACTTCTTGATAGACATTATGTCTTTGTTGGGTTCTATTTAGACATGGTGATATTTTGATGAGTAGATGTTATGATTGTTTGATAATTTTATGATGCTTAGCTTAGTGATATTGATGATATTATGATGTTTGGTTTAATGATGTTAATGGCATTGTGATATTTAATGTCTTTTATTTATGCAATGTTTTGCAAATTAGTTAACTGTTAATTTGAATATGATGGATAGTATTTTATTCTAGATGTATGCATTCTTGAGTTGATAATAGTTGTTATGTGTCAGTGATGAGAATAGTGTTGCATCACTTGCTTGCAAGCACCCTGTGACTCAATGATTTCCCCATCATGGTGTTACTAAATATTTCTTTATGCATATGCTTGACTCTTTGGTTTGATGCAAATTGCAGGTACGAGGCACCAAATCCACCTGTTTATCAGGTCTAAGCGTTCCAAAGCTCAATGGAGTTTTTTTGGAGGTTACACTAGGTTCCCCACTTTGAGCCATCATCCTTCTCAAGGATGAATCTTTGTTTTTGCACCCTATCAGTAAGTCTTTTGGTATCATTTTGTTTCCATGTGGTCATTTAATCTGCATCATGTTTTGGTTGACATTGCTTGACTAATCTTGGATTCATACTTGAGTTTTGAATCTGTTTTGATTATTTTATTTAATTTTTAATGTCATTTTGGAGCGCTTGGTTAACAATATAAAAGTATAATTAAATTAAAGGATTAAATTTATTCCATTTTCTAATTAAATTTTATTAAGTCAAGAGTTAATTCTTAAAATGGAATATTTAAATTATATATATATATATATATATATATATATATATATATATATATATATATATATATATATATATATATATATATATATATATATATATATAAACATATGTAAATACACTAATATGTTTGCATAAATAATTTATACAAGAAATTTAATATAATGAACTAATAAATTAAAAGGAATATAGTGTGTGTGCAATTTAATGAAAAAGAAAAACTTAATGGAAAATTTAAAAGGAAAGAAAATTAAATGGAAGTGGTAGAAGAGGGAAAATGTGATTTAGTGGAGGATGAAATAGTTAAAAAAAATAAAAATTAATGAAAGTGGAGTTAACTCCATAGGGGAAATTGGTTTTTATTGTTCCTAGATGAAAAAAAATGGATTCTTGCTTTTGGTTTGGTGTTTTTGGCCGTGAATGTCTAGGCTAGGGTTTTTTGATAAAAAAAATCTCTAGAATCTGAAGCTTTTGCTGGATATTGGAGAATCTCTAGAGTTTGTTTCTGGAAGCTTTGGTAGGTTGTAGAGGCAGTGGAAATTAGAAGTTGTAACTTAATTGAACTCGAAAACCATAGTCTTTTTTTAGTTGTGCAAGATCATACCAGGTTCCGCCTATATCTTGTATTGTGTTCTATTCCTATAGTAATTCTTTACTTTGGAATATTTGCTTTCGAATTTAAGAAAATGTTGTGAAGACTATTGTCAGGAAAATTGTGCCTCTTTGAGATTTTGGATTTCTTTGTGTTTACCCGTTTGTACCCTGATCAAGCACTGAAAGTGCTTCAGTAGAAAAAACATTTTATTTTCTATACGTATGCCATTGGCTTATTAGAAAGCCTACAATACTCCTCATAAATATTTATATAATTAAAGATATATCGTTTCCAGAACTCAAGAATGTCTTATGTTAGATAAAAAAGTAGTCATGTGCTAGATTTATAACTGACATTTTAAATTGTCGATGCCATATTTTTCTTTCCATCTATCATTATTTGTTTCCAATCTTCTTAACCCCTGTTTGTTGGATGACTTTAAATTCTGTAGAAAAGATAACTCCTTTATTCTTTTCAAGCGGTCTTGAGCCAACTTGTTATTTGGAGATTTATTCTTAATTGTAAATTAGATGACTTCGATGCTTCTATTGTGTTGGCTAAACTTTATAAGCATCCCATCTTCTTAAGTCGACATCAGTGATGATTTGGTCTCCATCAATGAGATACTTAACCACATGTAATTATGTAGTTTGTAGCCTGAGCTAAACAACTGTTCCCTTTGTTGATAGCAAAAGAAGTCATTTTATCTTTAAGTCTAGTTAGTGTTGTGAAGCATCGTCCTGCTCTGTCCAGTTTATCTCTTCTATTTACTGGTCTCTAGTTCTATTGTCGTGTCTAAAATTTTTGTTACAAACAAGGAAAGATTTTATTTAATATTCTAAGTTTCTTGCAAAGGATTTGAAGTATATTAAATATAAATATAGTACACTTTCTATCATATTGGTTGTCACCCTGTTACTCCATGTTATTTTTCTATGTGGAAGATTTTTCCTAACATGTGTAGGTACTTTATGTTCTATAAATCGATGAAATTTCAGAGTTCAACTCTAGTTATATGTAAACTTAATGCGTTGCTCCATATTCTTTTGACTTGGAAGATTTTACACTATCGACTTTCATCCCTTCTATTTGTAGATCACTATAAACTGAGGTTTAATTATCCTTTCATTCAAATTTTGGAAATTAGTTATAAAATAGTTTCTTGATGATGCCATCAACCTTCATGCCACGATGGTGTCAAATACTGGAAGGAGAGCTATCATTCGAGCCAAAATATTTGATACTGTTATCAAATCTGCTTATTGAACTGTCATTAACTTTCTCTTTGACTGTCACTAGAATGATAAGTCTGTAGATTAAATCGAATCATGCATGTGTTGCACAACGGTTTCTCTTTAAATTTTGAACTTAAAATTTTATCTTTCGTTCATCTCTTTCTCTTATCTAGCACTCTCGTGTTATCACTCTTGTTAACTACCAAATGAAATAAGTCCATGTTAGGTGTCGACCTTTCTTTTAATTCTTTCCTCTGTTAATAATAGGTAAGAATATCTTTAGATTGAGTCAACATTAATAGCGCCGCTTATTCAACGAGTTTAAGGAAGTTATCACTGTTTTTTGTATGTTCAATTTACACTTTGTTCTAGCTACTTGAGATTACATGTACTGAGTTTACAGTATAAGGGGTTGTTAGTATAAATATTGTGACAGTGAAATTACCCAGATTAAAGGAGAAACCGATTACTTTGATATTGTGTGAATTAAATGTATTTAATTTTATGCATGAACTAGAGAGTAAATATATATCTATATTTATGGTAGTGAAATTATTGTTTAGAAATTTATGTAGTCAATGGCTTATAGTCTGCCATTTGTTATTAGATTGTTTTAAAGTATGTATATATATATATTTCCATGTGTACATTTGTATATATGTATGTCTATTAATATATTAATTAAGTCTAAGTAAACTTGTAGTTTCAGACTGAAACTTAATTGAGGATAGTGATTATTCTGTTCTAGTCAATCATTTCATTTATGATTAGTTAGGCAGGACTTTATATATGTAATGAGAGAGGAACCATGTTAAGTTGAGTTAAGCATATACTGTGTGATGAGTTTCTTGTAATTCCTATTCTTGAATCTATCTATTGGTAATGTTTGTTTTGTTGAAGAAATATGTGATTAAGAATGTTGTTGAAGTAAATAGTAGTACTTTTCGTTTTACGTTATTTTGTGAATTGGATCTTAGTGCTGTCCATAAGTTAGGATGTTTCTCTTTTGGTGGATATGTTCGTCCAACTTGGTTTGGAAACATTTTTCATGATTATGTTATGATGGTCATTCACCTTGCACGTTAAATTGGCCCTTGTGATTGATCTTATGAATTTTGTGAGTGGGATGGGTAATACCTCGCATTGTGAATTCATTTTAGTTTTTTTTCATGCAAATGTTTTTTTTTTCTTCTTGTGTGGGTTTTTGGTTGGAAGTAGGGGAGTGACTTCCAATGGTGGATGATGCACAAAAGGGGCATCTGGATAACCCATGTGGAAGTTTGCTAACAAGTGATAACATTAAAAATAAATTAGGGGGGAAAGGGTAGTTTAAACACAAAACAAGATAAGTTGTACCTCGCTTAGCCTCAAGTGCTTGTTTAGGCTTGAGGTGAGACAGGAAGGCCTGGAATGGCATAATCGACTACTTCGTCCTCACGAGAGGTAGCTCGATTATACATAAGTTGGCATGAGGGGCCAAAGTTTGCTAGAGGCTACTAGGATAACCCAAGGGTGGGGGTCGAGGTCTAGGAAGAACTACCTAGATAACCTATGTTGAATTATGTGATGACACTTCCCTTATGACAACCATGAGTGTTCTTTACTTGTTTTACCTTGCATATATATGTGCCTCTAGAAGTATGTTCATGGATGTTAATTGTTCTTGTTGATGTGTTTGTCTTGTGTTGTGAGTTTTGCAAACCTTGTGATATCTAGTCCTTGTTTATTACTTGGTGGGGTCCTTTGTAACCTCCTAGCATGGGGGGTGAATCTTTGGATTCACATGGTAGAGTGGAATGTCTCACGTTCTCCATTGGGTTCTCCTTATGTTCGTGATGTGGTGATTCATCTGATTCATTGACTTCAGCATGGCATCTCCTCTTGGAAGCTCATTATTGTACTTGTAAATGTAATTTAATTTTATCATGTTTCCTATGTTTCATGTTGAGCACTCCTCACTTGTGTCAAGGAAGTATTATTGTACATAGTGTATTTGAAGCACTAGATTGATGTACCTCATGTATGTAAGGAAACTTGTAAATAGTGACATTGTACTTGTTAATTGAAATGAGAGAAATTAGTTATTCTTTTATGTTATATAATGGATGTTTCATATGGTTCTTATGTTCATTTATAATGAGTTAATGACATGCTTAATGACGATTAGTGGATTAATTGTTAATAAGACATTTGGTTTTATAATTTTGATAATGGGAATTTAGTAATGTAGTCATGCATCCTAGGGGACTTAGGATAATAGTTATAGTTATGTTCAATTTATTTGTGCAACTTTGAATTCAAAAAAAAAAATTGTTTTTCATTATTTAGTTCTTGGCCTCTAGGGTACTCGACAGGGCATTACACATGGTATCAGAGCTAGGTTTAAACACTGCGTGCTCTAGGTATATCGATTATCCCATTAAGTTATCTTAGTTGTATAATTGAAGTTTGAGTTTCCTTATTTTGACCTCGTCTAATACCCTAAATTTTTCTATGTAATATTATTCCTAGGAGATGGGGTACAGTTTGAGGGCAAGGCAGAGGTCATGGTGGTGGTCGTGGGGCCAATCACCAAGAGCCACCTGCATAGAGTTCTCATGAGTCAGATCATGAGGAGCATCAGAGTTCATATAACAACAAGGGTGGTGTAGGAAAGAATGTGGGTGAACCTGGGATGGAGGGTACTCAGTTGCACCAATTACTAGAGGTAGTTCTTGCCCAGCTTGGTTTGAGGTAGGAAGGAGAATAGTTAGTGATTCAGGAGAGAGAGAGAGAGAGAGATCTCCTGGGAGGAGGGAGTTAGTTGTTGATTAGGATGTTGTTTTAGATTTTCAAATGAGGGACTTACTTCATGCATGTCCTCCAACATTTGATGGGTCAGGCAATGGACTTGAGGCAAAGACCTAGCTTATCGCTCTAAACTGATGTTTTTCAATGCACCCATCTGGTAGTAATACCAAGGCCAAATGTGCCATTATGCATCTCTGTGGGTTTGCTTCCACATGGTGGAATCTTGAGGAGCAAAATCTCCACCTAGATATTGACTATGTGTCATGGGAGATGTTCCTTGAGTGGTTTAGAGCTTGATTTTTTTCTGACAATTGTTGGCAGAGCCGAGTAGATGAGTTTCATGATCTTAGACAATTTTCTATGTCAATGGAACAATATGAGATGAAATCCTATGAACTTAAGCAGTACGCTAGTATTGGTGATGATAAGGGCATGCTAGTACAACATTTTAGCTAGATTATATCCACTTTTTATACTTGGTTAATCTTCAATCATCAAGCTTATCAAAGGGATTGGGAAAGGGCATCTTTCCACATCAAAGGAACACCAATCTTCCTATGGGATTGAGGTTTGGTTAGATTAGTTGATTTCATGTTGTGTTCTTGCTTTATTTCATGTTTTCAACTTTATTTCTCCAAAAATTTCATAGGGAGCATTAGATTTTCTTTTCTAACATGTTTGACATTGTTTTGTTGATCAACTGTTAGCTTGTGTAGGTTTTGTGCTCATAGAACCTCAACAAACTTATCCTTATCTTGATGATTTTCTAGTGAGGGGAAGTCTAATGTTACCTTATCGTCTTCATCTAAAGAAGCCACAATACTATTTTTTGAAAGACATCTATCAATGCTATCATCTTCTTTCACTATGATATGTTCCCTAATAGGAGAGCAAACAATATTTTCATGACATTCAATGGTTGGGTCTTCTAACATAACTTCATCACAAGTAGGGGAGGTATCTAGAGAAGAACAAGTGTGATTTTCTTGCTTATCAATGATTGCATCCTCCTGTTCAATGATGCCTTCCCAAATAGGAGAAGAGAAAAAAAATAGGATTCTAATGGCTCTCCATGAGGGGTTCATCTAACACCAGAATATCTTCTTCACAAATATGAGAGATATTTGGAGAAGAACAAACTTGATTGTCATGATTGTCCATGATTGAATTCTATTTCACTAAGTTAGTTTCACACAGGGAGATGATTGAATTCATTTTAGATGTACAATGTCGGGTTCACCAAAATGAAACATAGAAAAGGGTAAGTGGAGCATCCATAATGGGATGGTTAAATGGATGTATGATGCACCTACACTATCTCTATTTTTATTAGGAAAAATAGATCTCAAATGGATAGGATTGACTTTCAACCCTTAAGTGAGTCTACCCTATTGGAGATCTTGTTGTTTTCCTTTATGACATAAAAGTGCAAAATATGACTGAAATGCACTTTTGAGAGATAAAAATAGACTATCAAATGAACTCAATTATCGAAAGTAAAACTTGTAATGAAAAGTTAAAGAATACTAAGTTAATATAAACCACAATCTTCTGGGAGATTTGAAAAGGTTAAATTACTATGCACCTATCATCAAAAATGTTGCAAGGCATCTTGCCAAGACTCTTTTCCCAAGGGTGAATTGATCTTTTATAGGGCTCTAAAACTTCTTTTTGCAGTCCTCTAATGTCAAATCTAAGATTTTTATTCCCCTAGGTTTCACTATCATAAGGCTAGAAATAAGACTTGTAGGTGAGTTTTTGTATCTTGACAACTTTGACAACTTTGCAAAATTGCACTTTTGGTCAATCTTCAATCCTTCTTCACCTACAAATCTATGCATACACTAAGAATATTTTTTTTATTACTTTTTTTGGATAAGGGTTTTCCTTGGTCAAACCCTAGTTTGATAATTAAACCTTGATAATGAAATAATGACAAAAATGAATGAATTGATGAATGGACAAAGCTTGCTACACCTCACCAAACCCTTTAATGACTACCCTTAGAGGATTGAAGTATAACACATCTCTCTAAGGTTTGTATCTTGCATGAAATGGCTTGATTGCTTGATAGATCTTGATGCTTGAATGCTTTATTGAAACTTGAAACCTACATCATAATGTTAGGTCCAAAAACATGCATGAATGCAAATAACTTCAAATGACATGATGATCTTGATCTTGATTGTTGTTTTAGATTACTGGTAAATCTACTCTCCAATACTCTTGATAATAATTTTTGTTAAAATATTTCTCCTTCAAAATTCTTAGGATTTCAATTGATAAAAAGAGCTTGTATTTATAGCTAATTTTCTAATTTCTCAATAATTAAACATCAAAATGATGAAAATTGCAATTTGAATTTAGATAATTAAAATTCCACCAAAAACATATTAAAAATCTAGGACACTTAATTTCCAAGGTGTTTAATTTGATGTTTGCAATTGTTTTATGTAGGTTCCCCTTTTAGAAAACAAAATTAATTCATCTTTTAAATGCATAATTGGGCCAATTAAAGGATTAATTAAGTCCAATTAATTAAGGGGATGCAAACATAGTGTGAAAATATAAAGCTGTATATTTTCCTACATTACACCAGATAATAAGCTATAGAAACTACTTCTACCAACAAATCTTGCTACAAATTGGTATTATTGAGCATGTTCCTTGCTCTTTCTAAAAGAGTCCTATTAATGTGTTCAATAATGCCATTTTACTGAGGAGAGTAAATAGTGGGTTTATTCCTTTCAATCCCAACTTCCTTACAATAATTATCAAATTCCAAAGATGTGAACTCACCTCCATTACATGTTCTTAGACACTTGATTGATTTGACAGTTCTCTATTCAACCAAAACTCTAAATTGCTTCAATACACTACACATCAGCTTTACTTTTAATAATATAGACCCACACCTT
Organism: Sequoia sempervirens; assembly: GCA_007258455.2. NCBI lineage: Eukaryota > Viridiplantae > Streptophyta > Pinopsida > Cupressales > Cupressaceae > Sequoia > Sequoia sempervirens. The sequence continues at coordinate 169,938,007 of VDFB02000008.1, read as the reverse complement.
TCTAGAGTAGTCATCTATAAATGTCACAAAATATGTTTGTCCTCCAAAAGAAACTATAGGGGATGGCCCCAAAGTATCTGAATGAATATAATCTAGAATACCCTTACTTGTTTGACTACCTACTTTTAAATTTTTTTGTCTAGAATGCTTCCCATAAACACAATACTTACAAAAATTCAAATTCAAAGATTTTTATTTTGAAAGTAACTTACAGTTTAACAATAACTTCAACCCTTTCTCACTCATATGACCTAGTCAGTGATGCCATAAATGAGTAGATTCATTTTCTTCTTTAGATACTACTACCACTTCATTTATTATAGAACTCCTAGCTTGTAAAAGTTTCTAATATTTGTAGCCTTCATTACCAAAAAGGTTCCCTTTGACACTTTCATTAATCCACTTTGACTTGTAAATTTATAACATCTAGAATCCATAACACAAGAAAATTAAATTCTTTTTATGTTTTGGTACATGACTTATCTCTATTAATGTCCTTACAATACCATTGAACATTTAAATCTTAATGCTCCCAATCTGAATAGTCTTACAAGAAAAATTATTTCCCATAAGAACAACACTGTCATCAATAGCTTGGTAAGAAGAAAATGAATTCTTATGTGGACACATGTGATTAGAAGCACCGAAATCTAATAACCATTCTCATGATACTGTAAGGAATTACAAATAGATAAAATTTCATCAATCATACATAAAATTGTCTAAACCGAATTTACTTCCTTTTTGGAGTCACCATTGTCTTCTACCCTCTTCCAATAATCTTTCTTGAGATGCCTTGATTTATTGCAATACAAAAATTTTCCCTTACCCTTTTTCCTTTTGAATTATATTTGGATTTACCTCTCAAATCTTCCTCTTTTTAGTGGATTGACCCCTAACCACCATTGCTTTCTATGGAGGTTTCTATGTTAGATTTCCTCCACATCTCTTCAGACAAAAACACTTCCACAATAGAATCAAATTCAAGGGTTTCAGTTGTGCTAAAGCTAATAGAAGTGACTAAGTGATTCCAGGATTCATGCAATGAACACAATAATGTAACTATCTTGTCTTCATCTTTTAATTTTACACACATAATTGATAATTGACATATAAATTATTGAAAATATTTAAATGGTTAGCAATTTTAATACCTTTTTTCATTTGCAAACTATCCTCTTCAAGTAGATTCAATTTTTCAAGGATTTTTTCATATAAAAACTCTCGATTTTACTCCACAAGTCTATTGTTGTTTCCTCTCCAACAATATTGAAAATAACATCATCAACTAAGCATAACCGAATTGTGTTAAGAGCTCTTGTATCAAGATCCTTGCAATCCTCATTAGTCATATTTGCATATTTCTTTGAATTTTCTACAAACACTTTTTGCAATCCTTGTTACACCAACAAATCACACATCTTGTGTAACGCCCTACCACACAACCCTAGAGGAAGTTGCAAACAACTACTTGAATGCACAATTTTTTTGTTTTTGTTTAAGTACAATTAACATGGAAGTTCACTACCCATTTCCAATAACCTCTAAGGTTACAAGACTATGATTACTTTAAAACCCAAACAAGAAACATGAATTGAAACCATAACATTTATTTACTTAAGGAATTAAGAACACATACATTCCATACATTATAAATTAAATCAAAGAATAAGAGATACCACATGATTTCAAATAACATAATTTCACAATAAGATTACAACTTTCATTTCTTGAATGAGGTAAATCCAATAAGCATGGTTACATAATACATTTTCCACCTTGATAACAAATCAGGGGTAATAAATTACAAGATTCAACTAAAATGAATGAAACCTAAAAAGTAACTAGATCCTACAAGCTCTCCAACTAGAAATATCGTCCACACGAACAAGAAGAAAACCCAACGGAGTAAGGTGCACATTCCACCCAACCATATGGTACCTGAATGACCAACCCCCGTGCTAGGAGATAGTAACAAGGATTCCTAGACAAGACCATCTACCTCTAGAAATAGGCTGACACATACTGACACAACCAAACACAGGTACAACACAAGTACAACTCTAACATATTCACATTGCTTCCAGATATAAAAAAGATCGAGTATGTTAAGAAACCATACACACAAATCACATACCAACTATTGTCATAGAAAGAGTGTCATCACACAGCTCGACATGGGATATCCTCTAAGAATCTTCATAGGCTCTGGCCCCTATTATTGGATATCCTGGTGGCCTCAACCAAATCTCGGCCCCCATACTCACTCATGCAGAATCAAATACCTCTCGTAAAGACAAGATAGATGACCTTGCCATTCCGGGAATTCCCACTCATCCCAAGCCTATACGAGCACTTGTGTTTATGAGTGAGGCTAAATTATCTTGATTAGTTTGAAATACTACCCAAACTTCTAAGTACATCATTTTAGTTATCACTTGATTAAACCACCTTCGAAGGTTACCCAGTTTACCTCTTTGGGCTCTAGCGCCTAACAGAAACCACTCTTCTACTTGACAACATACCAAACAAAACCAATCACCAAGGGTGCCAAAGTGCATACAAACTAGGTAAATAATCACTCCAACTCTAGGAGGCAACATATAATGAAACTCACTCCAAACAATTGGAGGCAACAAAACACATAATCCACTCCTTCCAAAGGAGGCATAGATCATCCCGTTCATGGAAACTGGGTAAAATACTGACAACGCACCATGCACTACCCAAGGGATTCAAAACAGGTTGACAAACATAATACGACAACCCCAATTAATTAAAAACCCCATCTAGAAGACTTATTAACCCCTACCAAACAATTTCCCCCAAAGTGATAACAAAAGAAATTACATTTGAAAAGGAAAATAAACAGGAATTAAATCTACTTTGGATTTCCTAAATCCACTTCCTTTAATAACATTCAATAGTTTATTGCCACAATAAAACTAATTAAATTATGTCTCTTTCAAACAAAGGATAAAATTTAACCAGATATTTAATTCCCTAACTTGCTCTTAAATAATAATAACATTTACTTCTATGATCTAGAACCTATCATTTAAAAATAACTATTGGTCCTTTGCAAAATAAATCATTTTAAAATCAATTAATCTCACTATTAAACACGGTACATTTAAATCCAATATTTGTCCTTCCAAGTATATTATTTTTAAAATAAAATCAATAATTTGACTATGAACACAATATTTTAAATTCCTCAATTACACATTATATGAAATTAACTAATCTTATTATAAATTCATTTGCAACCAAAAGAAATATAAATAATTAATAATCACTTTCTTAAAAATTTCATTTCATTTAAAGCAAATAACCAATTCTCTTAAAATCACTACCTTATTAAGTAACTACTTGAGCAATTGACAAGCAATAATAGATTTAAATCTAAAGGTTTAATTTAGTTTCCCAATAATAATTAAATATAAAAATCCCATTTCCCCAATTACAATCATTTCATTATAAAATAGCTACCTAGACATAACACAATAGTCATAAAATTTCTCTAAGCAAGGTCGATACATAATTTGACTCTAAATGGTTGACAACACTATATTTATTGGATCTAAATGTATACATTAAATAATAGTATATATTGTTAATCTCTTAATATCTTTTATTATCTAGGGAAATGCATTACTTTTAAAATAGTCTAGTTCACGAAATATGAAAAGTTCATCCTGGCGACTTATATCTATATATGAAATTAATGGTAAGTAATAAGATATCAGGACATGTTATAATATGTGATTGCAAATGGGTTTTCTATATCTCTACACAACCATTAAAATAAATGATAGTTTCATTCCCTTAATTCATGCAACAATCTAGAACTAGTCTCGTGGTTCAATTGATAGCTCAATTGTTATTTAAGAGTTCTATAGTCATCATGTAGTAGCATAACGTCTATACATATACTCCCGAATTTGAGGCATATTATCCAAAAGTGTCAATTTTAAATTATAATAAAATATGATTACAACATAGCTTTAGTTCTTATATGGTGGAATTTATTCTTACTTTCCATTTATGCTAATTATAGCCTTGATGGTCAACATTAAGGTATTAGAAGATGTCGCATAACGTGGTTACATAGAGTTTATCTCTTCACTCAATCTTAACCACATTGCCAAATTAAATGGTACTTTCTTTTCATTTATAATGCATTTATATTACAGTTTATTAAGGCTACCATATCCTTCATTGATTGACATGATAATTTCCATAACCTGATTCCATATTAAGAGGTTGATAAACATTTATAGCCATATAAAGTCTGCATCCGAACCTAGAGTAGATTACCAATATTATCAAGTTGAATGTTAAATTATGTTTGGTTCAATGTGTTTCTATTTACATTTAATATCCATTTATCATATTTAAATATTCATATATTAAACCACGTGCATATTATCCATTTTCCTTCATTACACAAAATGATCAAACTCAATTTTTGAATTAAAAAAATCAATCTTTTTACATCTAATGAAATAATCTTAAATTGATTATATTTAAATATATGCTTAAACATATAAATATTATTTAAATATATAATTATATTTTCAATTTAACTTCCATCTCATTAAAATAACTCAAATATTTTCCAATTTAAAAATACAAATAAAATCTATATATATATACATATATTAATAAAATTAAAAAGAATCTAAATAAAATAAAATTAAATTTATATAATATACATATTATATATATATAATATATAAAATATATATTATATATTATATATAATTTATATATATTATATATAATTTATATATATTATATATTAATTAAATATATATTCAAAATAAAATAAAATAGAAACTTTATTAAAGGCATAGACCGCACCCCAACATAGGAAGGAGACACAGCCCAAGGTTGCGCCAGCCTCCCCTATGGAGGTTGCACTACCTATGCGGCACTTCCAACACAATATGGGGAGCTGCCACAACAACGACCTCCATGGGTGTAGCTATGGCAGCCACAGCTGCCCCCCACCCCTTCCATTAAAATTAATCTCATATATCTTTTTATTTTAATAAATTTAAAATTAAATTACCCCTATGTATTTGCAGAGTATGAATTTTTCTAGAATTTTATACAGGGAAAAAAAAACAAACTTTCCAAAATAAAACAGACCCAATATGCATGAACAAAAAATATATATATACATTAAATCTCCATTTTACAGTCAAATTGGGCAAGATTTCAATAGGAAATTTACAATAAAATTAATTTTCAACATGATTTCTTGATTTCAATTTCAGGAAATCTCCAAATCCAAAAGAGAGGTTTTCCTAATTTCTTTTTGTTTCCTTTCCATTTTCTATTATTAAACTTGAGAATTTCAATTGAAAGAGTTTGTTTTTCCCCAAGAATCTAAATTCTTTCATGGTTTCAACATGGTTTTCAAATTTGTTTCCAAGCAAGTTTTCAAAATTGAAAATCTTAAATTTCAGTTCAATAAAACAAGAAATAACTTGTTTGAAGCTTGAAGAAGAAATCTAGTGTTTGAGTTGCAATTTCTAATTTTCCAAAATTCCTCCAAAGACTCACTCCAAATCCAAAATGCATCTCCCAAACAAGAAAGCCTTCATTTCTTTTTAACAACAATATTTTTCTCCAAAATGAAAATATATCCACTCTCATCAAGTTTCCCCAAATTTAGTCAACTTCTCCCAAAATATCCCATCCACCATAGTTATTTCTCCCTCCATGAATTTTGATATATTTTGTTTTTTTTTTTTAAATAAAAAAAAAAACCAAATTTCTTTTCAACAAGGTTTTATTACTTTTAAAAAAATTCTATTTCAAAAGGAATTTAAAGATTTTAATAATTTCCTTTCAAAATAATTTACAACTTCTGAAATTTTCATTTCAAAAGAATTTTACACTTTTAAATTCTAAAAAGAATAACTTAATTCCATTCAACATAATCAATTTAATTAATCAATAAAATAAACTAATCCAAGATTAGATTATTTTATTAATTAAATTAAATTAATTAATAAATTAAATAATATTTCTAACGTTATAACTAGATTTATTTAATAAACAACCTAAATACATAAAGCCATTTATTTACCTTTTCCAACTTGCAATTAAATAAAATCAAGGAGAGATGAACAACATAGAAGCAACTTAACCTGACTAAAACCCAACGACACACTATGACTAGAGTGATGACTTGGCACAAAAAACCTAGCTACTATCTCCCAATTGAATACCGTTGGCCAATGGACATGCTCAAACCTGTGAAACTAGGTGGAGTCAATGTCCTATACCTGTCAACCTGCAAACAAAGAGTATATCGAACATGCATACATATAACATGATAAAACACACCATGAAGAGGAAATCTCAGAATCGCAGGGTGCTCACAAGCGAGTGGTGCAATCCCATTCCCTTCACCAATACAGTATTACTAACTGACGAATCTAACATCAATTATATATATATATATTATTAGACTGTAGGAATCAGGTAGCACGACCCCCTATAAACTGTAGTGCGCCTGGTAAACTTTTTAATGTGACTGGCAGTGCTAGTGCGACACACCCTCCAGTACCACGGGGGTGGGGGAGACTAGAACTTGTGACCAACCTCCTGCTACAGGAAAGATTTAGCCAACCAAGCTAGGGCCCCAACCCCTAACATCAATAATATAATCAAAAGCATAAAGCATCATTAATTCAAATATTTGCAAGGCTAATCGAAAGCATAACATGAAACATAACATCCATAAAGTGCATCATCTCAACACAGAATAAAATCTGCATCGCTCTAAAGCCAACATTCATAAGGCAATAACAAATATCAAGGTGTATCATAGTAAAGGTATTGTCTAACACATATACAAATCTAAACACATAATAGTAACAACTAGAGGGGCACTACATCTTGAGCTTCCATAGCTCAAAATTATTCTTCCCATTGATTTTTTCCACTTAGAGCCTTGTATTTGAAACCTTTACCATTTGATGCTACAAAACAAAAAAAATAAATCCTAACACAAATGCTACAAAATAATTGTTTTGTTACTGTTTGTGGAAACGAAAGTGGAAAACCCACAAACTTAAATATTGCAGCACAAATTAATTGCAAAGAAATACAAAATTAAATAAAATGGAATAATAGAATAATATACAAGACATAGGTTTATGTGGTCAAACCTCGACAATATGACAAGGAAACACCCACAAGACAAAGTATTGATATTCTTATTGCTCAAAGAAACTGATTACAATCTTCACACATCTATTGTTCTCCAATTACAATTCATTACAATGATTTAGACTTAAAACAAGATATATATAATATCTTCAACCTATATCAAACTTAAGAAAACCAACTTTATTTTTATTTCTTTGTTTTTATTGTTTTGTTTTCTCTTTTTTATTTTTTAAATCTTTATCTTTTCAAAAATTAAGATTCTACTTTCTTTCTAATTTATTGTTGTCATATCCAAGGCTTAAATTTGATGGCCGTATATATGTTTTTGAAGATTTTAATTGTAAAATATAGTAAAAATAAATATTTAACCGTATGTTAATACATGCAATTTATTTTAGAAAGTATAAAAATACAGTTAATATGCAACTTTGACCATATATATACTTTTACTTTTAAAATTTTTAATAGAAACTTCTATGCTTTAATAAAAGAATAGAAACTTTTTTTTTAAATAAATGCAAACTTCTATGGTTAAAAAAACAAATCTCAAATTTTAAGATTTTTTAAAGATTCTAAATATTTTTAAATTTTTGAGTTTCTTTTTATTCTAAATACTTTTGAGTTTTTTAATAGAATTTTTTATAAAAACAAAAATCTTCTCCTTCAAACCATTTTTTTTTTTTAACTAGTGAATTTTTTTTTATTTTTCTTTTATTAATTTGGTTTTAGAGTTTAATCTTCATTATTCACACTCTAGAGCTGCAGAGAAGAAGCAAAAAGTCAGAAAAGGGAAAGATTTTTTTGCATAGTTACAACTTACAACAAAAAAGAAAGAAGATTTGCAAAAAGTAAAGAGATTTTTCTGCATAGTTACAACTTACAACAAAAAAGAAAATGATTTTCCTACACAATAAGAAGAGTAAGATGATTTTCATTTTCTTTCCTTTGTTCTTTTAAAAAATAATGATTTACAAATCTTATATTAAAAATTTGTAATAGTTTACCATAGTAAAATTAAACATTGTAAAAAAATTTATCAAACATTTTGGATCGCATTTAATAATATTCCATGAATTTTTTTCCTTTTTTTTTTTGTTTTGATGCAACCACTACAACCCCCCTACAACCCCCTCTTCTCTAGATGGTTGTTAGTTTATATTATTTATTATTTTATGGTTCATTTTTTATAAATTTAGATGAATTTGAACAAAATATCTAAATCTTTCTTATTTTTAAAATATGTAGGGATTACAATTTGAAAATGTCTTAGAGAAAAAAAATTAGCCTTCTATCAAACATTTTTTTTCCATGGTCAAGTACACCTGAAGTTGTAGCACCCAATGAAAATCATAATTTTGATTTAAATGAAGACTTAGATATTTTGGGGTACACTAAAGAGTATGTTGATAAATCTCAAACAAGAGAAAATAATACATTGAAAAAAGAAAACTTGAAGTAAAATGAGAATTTCGTGAGGAATGGAAAGTAAAGGTTAAGTGGTTGAAATGTACAATATATGAAGGAAAAAAAGTTATGAAATGTGTATATTGTTAAACACTTAATGCAGTTGGACCATGGGGAGTAGGTAATGGTTGCACTAATTTACAACATTATTCATTAGTTACTTATGCCAATTCATTCATTCATAAGATTTCACTAGCTAAATGGACATGTGGGGATGAAAAGAAAGAAAGACCTATTACAAAACATATTACAAATGTTGATGACATTAACAAGGAAAGAGTCATCACAACTATGAAATTAGTTTTTTGGATGGTTTAAGAGGATTTACCCCTTTCAAAATATGAATTACTTTGCTCTCTTGAAATGACATTTCAGTTACCAAATGTGCCAAAGAATAACAACTACAATTCATATAGAAATCAGATGGTTGTAAATCAATTTCTTTATGGTATATCTAAGTATCTTGAAGAGGTACAAACTACTAGAATGTTGGATAGTCCTTTTTTCTCTTTGATGTTGGATGAAAGTACAAATCACAACTTAGAGAAGCATTTTATGGTCTATGCAACTTTTTTAGACTCAAAAGGGTTGGGGCAGACAACTTCAAAATTTTGAAAGCTCATAAATGTTTGTGATGGAAAAGGAAACACAATTTATGATGCAATCAATGTTTTAAAGGAAGAAAGGGGGTTTTCAAATACATGCTTAATAGTTGTTTCTATAGATGGTGCTTCATCTATGGTTGGTAGTGAAAATGGGTTTGTTTCTTTTATGAAAAAAAATGTTCCTAATCTTGTAGGTGTTCATTGCATTGTTCATCGTGAAGCTTTAGCTGCATCAGATGCTTCCAAAAAATTTCTTGAATTGTTATTTGTTGAGAAATTAGCAAATAAGGTGTATTCTTGGGTACAAAATTCTACTAAAAGAAACAAGGAACTCATTTCTTTACAAGAAGTCATGCAACTTAAAACTCTTCATCCTCTTCAAATTCATGGAGTTAGATGGCTTTCAAGAGGACAAGTTATTGAAAAGCTTGTTGTATTGATGCCTCCTATATTGATTTTATAGAAAAATGTAAAGAGAGTCATGGTATGATAAGGAAATAATATTTTTAGTTCAATTTTGTTTACACATGCTTGTAGATATAATGCTTATGTTGAACAAGCTAAATAGAAAATTTCAAGAAGAGTATGTTGATGTTGCATCATTAGGGGGATCTATTGATATTACTATAAACACTTTAATCAGGTGGTTATGAGAAGTGATACATTTGCTGATGGCACCTATTACTTATCTAAATTCTTGGATGCCTCTAAATATGGTTATTTAGAGATTAATGATAAAGAGGGCATTGTTCATATGCATGAATTGTGGTTTGTGCAATTTCACATGCACATGGTGATTATGTTGATTCATAAAAACAATCACTAAAACCTTGCATTGATGGTTCATTAGAGAGTTGTAAACAACTTACAAAAGAAAATGTTCAAGCACTTATAGATTGTTTGAATGGAAGATTTCCTGATCTTGTGTTTTTCAACTCTATAAATTTGTTTAGTCCTTGTCATTATCTAAAGGATGCTTGTGCTAGTGAAGATAATTCAAAGTGTTGGCTTGATAATCTTTTTCAACACACACAACATTCTTTATGTGAGGGAGAAGAAAATGAAATATTATTTATTGTTGAAGCTTGTAAACAAGAGTTGCATATATTTGTTGATAGTCTTCATCTTAGTTGTGAAGGATTATCAATGAAGGAAGATTGAAGGGTTTTTTGTGTCACAGACTCACATACAAGTTTTCCAAACATGAAAAAGTTATGGAAAACAATCTTTACTATTCCAACAAGTACAATGGCATGTGAAAGAGGATTTTCAAGGAAAAACATCATAAAAGATATCCAACGAACAACTCTTAACATTAGATATATTGGATGCTTTGATGAGAACTCATGTCTCTAACAATGCTTGATGTATCAATAGTGGAATGGAACGGAGTATATGAAATTTGGAAAGATGCCAAACAAAGAAGAATTTAAAATGTTTTAAAAGTCATTTTTTGGTTCATAGTTGTAAGGGTGATGTATCCCATATGAGGAAAAACACACCAATGCATTATGATTTGTTAGTTTCATTTTAATGCCAGTATGTTACAAGTTCTATTCTAATACTATCATAAATCAAATTTATAACAGACTTTGAGGTTTTTTAAATTTGAGATGAATGGACAATAGGTGAAAAAATTGTCATCTTTTTCAACCTACTCCAAGAGATGATCACCTAGGTATTGACAGTGCTTCTATGGCAGAGAGGAGGCATTTGCCTTATGCTGAAAATGTTCCTGTCCCTCACTTATCAATGCCTTATTATATAAAATTTGACATGCAGTAAAAAAAAAAAAATTATCATGCGAAAGGCAATAATAAAGACTAAACTGTAGAAAAAAAAATTCATGATGGGCAAGGTGGACCATCAAATTTAAGCCCTGGTCATATCCAACAATTTAAACTGAAAAAAGAATAATTAAATGAGCCATTTCCTAAAGTTTTGCAAAACATAATTTCAACACACCCAGAACTAAGTTATAATCCCTTTTTATTATGTTAAAAGATGAGTTTGTATTTCATTTCCTGTCTACATACTTAATCCAGAGTATTAACTGAATGTTATTTATTTGCTTTATCAATCCTATTATAGGGAAATGCCTGTTTTTAATTTCCCTTCAAAGCAAAAAATTAAGTTAAAAGTAAAACAACGCAATGCAAAAGCACTGTTTGTTCACTGTATATGTCCAAAATAATGCAACGTTCATGTGAAGACACAAAAATCACAGCTACGACTACATGATCTCTGGGCTTGTACATGTAATACAGAATTCATGTTTGTTGGGAATGTTGCATTGTAGAAGAAGAAGATGAATTCAAACAAATTATTTTACTGCCCCAAGTGTCGGTGGATGAAAGTACGCTTGCATTAACAAAATTAGGAGACTTGTCATAGACAAGAACACTCACGTTCGAAGTGACTGTTCGTCAGCTGAATGACTTACAGAGAGTCAGAGCTAAGTTTTGAATTCATACGTAAACAAATTACCATAAACGATACTCATTAAGACAGTTAAATAATACACAGAATAATAGAGAACAACATAGACTGAGTGAAGAGAAACGCCATATAAATTTCCTTAGATGCCCGTGATACGTGGAATTTTCCAACATATATTTCCAAATTGTCCATAATCACGAGAAGCCAGAGCCTGTGAACCTGAAAAATCATCGTACAATTTGTCTTTTAGCATGGCAGGATTACAGAAGAGGGATGCGTGGAAGGATATAAATGATAATTAACCAACTTGTAAGTGAATAGAATAGTGAAAGAAGTGACAATTATTCAATCTTTGTTGTGGTCCGCCATAAGACACCGAAGTATTACATATATGTTACAGGAGTATATGAAGAAGGCAATTGACGCGACTATCTATTTAGACACCTCTTAGTCACGCACAATTAGTGATGTTTTTAACTGTCATTGAAAGAAGGGGTATAACCTCATTTACACTTAGGACTTTTAGTGGGATCATAAGTATTTTAGAGTTCTTGAAGTGTATCATAGATTAAACTAAGATGTAAGAATTTGCCTCTACTTCATTTCATATATACATGCCCACAGAATTTGCATGTATTCTCCTTTAAGGAACAAAGAGGGTCTTAATGTGATAAAAGAAAAAATACAAAAGAAAAAAGAATGTGTATTCTAATATCCTCCTAATCTTAAACTTGAAGTAGCTTGGTCCTCCACTTTTTCAGAATAGTAAACATGTAGTGTCGTGAAATATTAGTTTCATTGATTTAATTATCACATTATTTTATTTTCTTAGGTAAAAAGGATTTATTTTTAAGATTTTTTACTTGATTTAAAATTCTAAGAAGGTTGTTATCTAGTATACAAATATATATTTGGTTTGTTATCTAATATGAAATATTAATGAGGGTTGTTTTTGAATCTCATTTCTCATTAGGGGTTGGGGTCCTAGCTCGGTTGGCTAAATCTTTCCTGTTGCAGGGGGTTGTTCACAAGGTCTAGTCTCCCCCACCCCTGTGGTACCGAAGGGTGTGTTGCGCTAGCTTCCCAGTCACATGCAGTTTATAGGAGGCCATGCTACCCGATTCCTACAATCTAAAAAAAAATTCATTTCTCATTAAATGATATCATTTATATTAAAGATAATTATCACTTAATATATTATTTAATATGCGACCATAACTAGTCAAAAAAACCTAAACCTAAAAACTCAAGGGATATTATCAATTTGAACAAAATTTAAACTCTTCTTCAATCTAATGCTTAATAAAGAATATTTTTGTTGCCAACATTGAAATTTACAAATTAATGAATATTATCACCAAATTTGAGAACCAAATCATAATATAAATTTTGAAATTACTAGAAGTGTCTATAATTAGAAGGTGTGGTCACATCCCTCATAGCCTAAGCATAGGTAAAAGAAACAAAATAATTAACAAAAGAAATAAATAGACAAGAAAGGTGCCAAGGATGAAGTAATTCTGAAGCATCGGCACTTTGAAAGGGAATGAATGGAAGGGGGACAAGAGGGATGGTGCCAATATGGGAACCACATGAAGGTATGTGCATCCTGCTCAACTATTAATTTGGTAAGACTAAACACAATGAACTTTGTTGAAATTCTCCTTTCTCATGCTAAAAGGGGAAATTTCAAATAGGCTATGGATGCCTATCAAAGTGGGAAGTATATCTTTACATGCAAGAAAAAATTTAGAGGGCACGAGTGGTGGATGAAATGCTCCAACAAATTTTGTCTCATGGAGTACATTGACTGCAAGATATCCACGAAATGGATTTGTTGAACATGCTTTGGTTCTTTCGAGAAAGTTTGTGTAAAGTTAAATTTCACAACGGTTGTAACCATCATCCCTACCTATGCCACAATAAGATATTTTGAATAGGTTATAGATGAACATCAAAGCATAATAAAATTGAACAAGAAACAGTGCCTTGTACAAGGGTATGTATTTCCCATGAAGTAGAGAGGATAGAGGAATTTTGTGAGAGACGAGTATGTATAAATTTGTTGTAGGAAACATAGAGTAGAAGTAAAAGGATCTCTATAAATCATTTTTGATAATCATCAACACTAACTACAAAGTGAGAGCCAACCACAACGAAGCCTTTATTAAATTTGCAAGTACATTAACCTTACATTTTGAGATATTGAAATCTCCCACTTCTTTGTTTCCTAGAATATAAAATGGCTTCTCAATCTTAGAAGGTACCCAATGATGAAATTTAATGTGTGGTTATTCCATGACTTTGAGATGGATAGGAGACTTCATTATTATTATAATCTTCTTGCATGGAATATTTAATTCATCAAATATGGGGGTACACCATTACAAAAGAACTTGTGAAAAGTCCATAAGACTAACCATGAAGCAATACTTGATGCAAGAAATAGTAGAGCAGATGCATATGACTCATTGTATTCAATTGGTAGAATGATAGTTAACTTAAATATAGTTTGTATGTATATTATCAAGTTCTTAAATTTTTTGATTTGAGTATATTTTTTGTTTATTTTAATTATTTATTAGTCCTAATTTTAAGTATCTAAGATAGTGATACAAAAAAGGTTCCACTTTCGCATGGTTGTAGTTATAAGAGAATATTCAATAATTATTTTAAATTTCAACCTTAAGGGATCAAGATTTAATTTTTAACATTTATATTTAGTTGCATCTTTATAATTATCAATAGTTAGAGTAAAATTTTGTTGTTTATCTATAGGGTTAAATGTTAAGGTTCATTGCTTCGAGTTTGCATATTAAGGTTCACAATCTAAATTTTTATCTTTAAAATTTTAAGGTTTATCGTTTATGTTTCATGATTTAAAGTTTTGGTTTGCAATTCATGATCCATATCTTAGGATTCAAGGATCACTATGGAAGGATTATGTTACCTGGATAGGGTTCAAAATTTATCATTCATACTTTAAGGATTGGGATTCAAAATCTAGTGTATAATGTTTGATGTTTAGTGTTCAATGATTAGGGTTCAACATCAAGTGTTTGTGGTTCTATATTAATGATTCATATGTATAATATTTAGATTTTAACCTTAATGATTCAATGTTAAATTCTTATTATTGATGTATGGTGGTGTCTAATTAAGTGTCATCCTTTAGTGTTTAGATTAAACTTTATATGAATACATCTTATCATCAAGATTTTTGTTTATGATTTAGATTTCAAGGTTCAAAATATAGGGATTATGATTCATATTCAAGGGATATGGTTTGTATTTTGGGGTTCATATTGAAGGTACAAATTTCCACATCAACGGTCCAACATTCATTTTTTAACATTGACACTTAGCCATCTATATAGTACTGATCATTTAGTATTCAAGTATAGTTATTTTCTTACATCATTCAATATTTAGTTTCATAAGGTAAAATAATAAAGGAATAAGGTTCAACATCCAGGTGATAGAATTTCAACTTTAAGGTGCAAAGTTTAGGTATAAGGTAAAATATTTATTAATAATAATTTAATGTTCAAATTTATTTCTCTATGTAGAGGGATACGTGTTAACATTCATTATTTAAGGTTAAAGGATTAATATGTAAGGTTCACTATTCAAGGTTTAAAGTTCAAGATTTACAGCCTAAGGTTTACATTAAAGACCACAGATTTGAACATCATTGGACTTAAATTTTAATTTTTAGCATTAATATTTAATGCTTTATATTTATTCATAACATTTTATCATTTAGATTTATTTATTTGTGTATTATATTGATCTTTTAATATCATTATTTATATCTAAGAATGCAAGGCCTAAGGGTTTATTCATAATTTTGAGTTAAATTCTGATCTATGTTTTAGGGTTTGAGGTTCTTGGTGCCAGGTTTTGAATTCATGATGTGGTTGTTATAGTTTATAATTTAAATTTAGTTCTTAAACCTTCAAGCTTCATGGACTATGGATAAATACTCAAGTATCTAGACTTTGAGATTATGGATTTCAGATCATTATTGAAGGTTTATGGTTTAGAGCCTAGATAGGGAGAGACTAAGATAAAGAAGAGGGAGAGAGAATTACGTACAGAGGGAAAGCGAAAAAGGGTCAAGAGATATATATTAGGTTAAAATATTTGATCACTCATAGAGTAGGGAGAGATAGACATAGAAAGAGACAAAGAGAGAGTTAAAGAGTCAAGGCCTAGAGTTTAATTTATTAGATTTTAAGATTTATTCTTTAAAATACAAGTTATAGGGTTCAAATTCAAGGTTTAGTATTTATCATTTATTAATAAGGGTTCATGTTTTAATTTTTCGTCCATAATTTTTAGGTTTTACTACCTATGATGCAATTCCTAATCATCTTGACATTGAAATTCTATTTTAGGGTTGAGGGATTAAGTAAAAAGTGACTAAAAGATAGAGGGATACATAAGAAAATAGATAGATAATGGGGAGATGGATCTATATATTTCAATATTTTTATCATTTAAGGATAAATAGGGAGAGAAGAATAGAATGATAGAAAGAGATATATACAAATATTTTAATGGTTAAGGACTAGGGTCCACTAATTAGGGTTTAAGGTTTAGAGTTTAACATATAAGGTTTAGGGTTCACCTTTAATGTTTAGTATTCATCATTTGGTATTTATCATTTAGTTTTTAAATCTATTACATAAGATTTAATTTTCATAATATAGGGCTAAAGACTCAAGAAATTTGACTTTGAACTTATGGCTCAACACTCACTATTCAAGGTTTAAATTTTAGGGATTAGGTAGAAGGGGAGAAATGGAGATAGTTTGAGAGAGGGAGATGGTGGGAGAGGTAGAGATATTGATAGGGGTAGATAAACATAGAGTTTATATTACTTTTAGCATTTAAGAAAATTAGGGAGAGATAATGATAGAATAAAGAAATAGATAAATTAAAGAGAGTTAAAGGGCTAAGTCCTATGGTTTAGGTTTCATATTGAAGACTTATAATTCGTCATTTGGTAGTTATGTTTTAGGTTTTCAATTTAATGTACATAATTTTTAGCATTCATATCCTAAGGATAAGGAGTCAAGGATATTGACTTAGTACTTGAGGCTTACGGATCACAAGTCATGGTTTTGTGTTTAAGGTGTAAGTATGGAGAGAGGGAGGGAGGGAGGGAGAGAGATCTAGAAGGTTCAATGAATTTAGAATTTAGGTAGAAGTAGGGATATATATAAAGAAAGAGAATGAGAGATAAATAAAGATATAGTCCAAGGGTTGAGGTCTATAGTTCATTAATGAGGATTTAATGTTTGATTTTAAGGTTAAGGGTTTAAATTAAATATTTATTGTTCAAAATCTCATTTTTAGGGTTAAGATTTTAAATTGAGTTCAAGAGAGCCTTAATTTAATAATAAGTATGATTTTTTAGGGTTCAAGATTCAACACTTATGTTTATATATTTTTAAATTTACGGTTTTATTTTTTACCATTTACTATTTTTAGTTTAGGGAGAGAGGTATAGAGTTAGTGTCAGAGATAAAGGTAGATAATTAGTAAAATATAATTATGGAGGGAGAAAGAGAGAGAGGGTTCAATGATAAAAATACTTATCTAGGATCCAAGGTCCAAGGAATATGTTTATATTTTAAAATTAAGGGTTTAAGTTTAGGGTCTTGTCATTTATAGTTTAGGGTTTTGGGAAAGAGATAGAGAGGTGGGGAGTCATAAATAGAGGATTCACTAATTAGGGTCAATTGAATTTATTTTTTATGATGGTGAAAAATACAATGTTAGAAAATGAAACCAAATTGATAGTGAAAAATGTCCAAATGGGTGGTTTATACTAATAGAGATGTATTTTTATTTCCCAAGAATCCTTTTAGTTCTAGGCTAAACTAGACCAATACAAACTCTTATGAGAACTAACACCAAAAAGGAGTCAAACATTGGAACTAAATTATTTTTTTAAATTACTATAGAACATAAGAATATGTCATCTAAAATTCTAGCTAGAGGTTGGGTCCACCTATAAAAAACTATATTTATTTTTATCAACCAAAATTTATTTTCCCATGGTAGTGATGAATGCAACATTATAAAATGCTTAAATTTTGTTCGAGAAAAAGGTGCTACAGGTGATATTTTATATTTTATGGCTTCAAGAAAATTCACCACCAACAATTCACCTCCATCAACTCATTGCCAACAATGCATCACCAATAATTCATCGCCATGAAAAATTCATCTCATGAAAAATTCACCACCATGAATTGTTGGTGAATTGTTGTCAGTGAATTTTCCATGAGATGATTTTGTCATGGCGATGAATTGTTGGTGATGAATTGTTGGAGGTGAATTTGTTGTCAGTGAATTTTCCTAGAGCCATATTTTACACCTTGTTTCACCAAAGAAATAGAGTCAACACATGTATGGGTAGTTTAATAATATTGGAGATATTTTAAAAATTCCTAAGAAAAAATTGGAACCTCTTGTCTACACATATAGATGGAAAATTGGTCCACCTACGTAAAATTTTCTCTTTATTTTTCAACTAGAATTATTTTTTTCTAATTGTAATGAACATAATGTTTTTGATCAATGAAAAAATGGGTTTTACAGGGACCCAGAACCACAAATTTTACAACAAAAGAAAGGAAAGGAAAAAAAAGTCCAATGAATTAAACAGGGTGCTATAAAAGAAAAATCCAGGATAACTAGCAACTAGCCAAAAAAAGCCAAAAAGGACAATCAAAAATCTTGCCAAAACACAGACCAAAAAACTAATAGCAACTAATCCAGAGTCTTCAGAACAATCTCAGTCTCGACCTCTAGATCCTACATATTCTGGACACCCTTCTTGAAAGTTTAAATCATTTGTGGCATGGGGGGTGCCTTTCTTTTTAGATTAGCCCTAGTTCTTTTTGAAATCCCAATGTCCTCTTCCTAGTTTTTATCTTTCACCTCTTCCAAATCCACAACCAAAGACCCCTATTGAGCTTTATCCAATTTTTCAGTCATAGTGTTGATAATGATAGCATTATGTCTTGCCATTCTATTATTCTATTCAGTAATTATCTTCATAACATTTTTTATTTTTTCTAAATGAATTTCTATCCTTTTGTCCTTACTTGCATTGTCCTGGATCTCTTTACTAGCAGTGTTCTCATTACGCTCTTCACCCTTCTTGCATAACTCAGAAACCTTTGCTCCCACTTCTTCCAATTTACTCTAGAGGGCCCAATTTTTTTATTTTTAGGTCATTAATTTCATAAAAGACCCATTTTGAAATTTTGAAATGGTCCACATCATTACTCCTAGCTATGCCTAGAAAGTCAACAGAAGGTTCCCTATCAAGATTGAGGCAACTTTTAACAGGGTCAGAGGCTCCAAGGGACCCAATTCTAACATCTCTATTCGTCAACGGGACAACAGAGGAAGAATTATTATTTGTGCTAGAGTCCTCAGAATCAAGAGAGTCTTCAGAATATGAAATAAGGTTTTTGACAAGGAAGTTCTTTCCAACACCTTTGGCTATGGGAGTAGACCTTCCAGGCTCAGAAGCACGGCAGAATTTAATAGACTAGGGTTAAGGATTTGGGTTTTCTTGCCAGTCTGGACAGAGGGCGGATCCAAGACCGTCCTTACCAGACTCATATTAGGGTTATTCCCTGAACAACTAGGTCCAGTGTCATCCTCCTCAGACACTAAATAGGCATCCAAGTTAGCAGGGTTCGACATATTTTTGAAATGTTCAAAAATTAAACTTATCAGACTAGTATGTAATATAGGATATCTTTTAGGGTTTTTCTTATGGTCTTCCAGACTCTTTCGTAAGGAACAGAGTAAATAGTAGGGGAGAGAAACCCTGACCTTATAGCGAAAATGATTGAGCAAGGAAAAATGATAGTCGTAGACCCTAGTGAACCGGCCATCTAGGGTGATATACTCCATAATGACGTGAAAAACCTTTCTCCAGAGAGCTTTAATGGTGTCGGCCTCAAAGTACAAAGGGAATTCATTTAGGTTCTCTTACAATTAAAGCTTGAGGCAACAAATACAATTATGCCTCGAGGCAACAAATACAATTAAAGCTCGAGACAACAAATACAATTAAAGCTCGAGGAATTCATTTATTAGTAGTGGCAACAAATACAATTCTACAAAAATCTTCAATTTAATTTAGTGAAAGGTTGCTAGAAGTGATATTTTACATTTTACACTTTATGGTATTAAAAGTATAATAACATGTCCAAATAGGTTTGATAATATTTATGTAAGTGTATTTTTAATACCCACACATATTTATACACTAAGCTATATTTGACCAATAAACTCTCTAAGAGCCCAAAAACCAAAAAGTGCCAAACTTTGGCATGAATGTTCTGTTGGAATCAAGGAACACTGAGAGGGGGGGTGAATCGGTGTTCTACAAAATTTAACTTTATTAACTTGATCTTTAAGCATTGAACCAAAAGAAAGATGCAAGAACACAAGGAAATCAACCACAACACCATAACACAAGGATTTTTATATAGAAACCTTGTTAGGGAAAAAACCACGGTGGAGGTTAGTCGAGAAGATGAGTATACTCAAAATAAGTGTTTACAAATAGGGGATACACATGCAAATTTAGGCACACTGCCTAGAGGTCACTACTCAAATACAAAATGCTTACTACCCAAAAAAAGACTTATTGTCTTACAGTCACATATAAACAACTAGAGTGGATGAACTATGAGATAGCTTCTTCTAATGCCTGATTATAGTTCCGGTTAGGCACATTGACAAAATTCTTCACATTTTGTTTGATTCTACTCTTGAAACTCTGTTTGCTTTAATTCGAATCACCAATCTTTGTTCTTCTCAAATGAAATTATGCATAATCGATCTATATTCCTTACAACTCTCGCATCATATATCAAAATGATATGAGTAATTGATTATATATACCCGTGACTAGATATTAGAACTATTGCATGTCGACTTTAACAAAATATAAAATGTGTACAAACTGTGGGCCCAATCCATAAACAATTATCAATGCGATCCAAACAATGTCATCCAAATTATAGTAAGAACTCAAAACAACATGACTCAAACATAAAACACCTTAAACAATTATGCCTCAAAGTTCCGCAACACGCTATACTCATCTAGTCGGTCTTTCTACACTGTTAGACTAAAAATCAATAAACCGGATCTTGTAACTTGCACACCAATCAATGTGAAGCCCTATGATTCAAAGATAAGATAGTTCATACATCAAAAGACCTTCCTTGAAATCCACAACACAAAATGATAACAAGAAATCACATCTAAGTCAATGTACACAACTCTATTAGATGCCATGTTTTAGCTTGATGCATATCTTCAATCTGACTTCCGGTATAAGCAAATACTGAGGTGTGAATGAGATTACTGACTAGGGTTGCCATCAATGACAACACTAGTGACTTGTACAGTGTCTCTTCCCAACAATCTCCCCCTTTGGCATTGATGGCAACACTTAGTAAAAAATGACTAAGTGTGGGAATTAGTACCAACATGAATACACTGCAATCCTCAAAACTTCAAAATATTGTAGCACAAATTAGTTGCAAAGAAATAGAAAATAAAATTAAATGGAATAATAGAATAATAGACAAGACAAAGGTTTATGTGGTAAAACCTTAACAATATGTTAACGAAACATTCACAGGACAATGTATTGGTATTCTTATTGCCTGAAGAAATTGATTACAATTTTCACACAGATACTCTTCTCCAATTATAATTCATTACAATAATTAAACCTTAAAGACAACAAGATATATATAATATCTTCAACCTCTGCCAAACATAAAAAAACCAACTTTATTTTTATTATTTTGTTTTATCTTTTTATTTTTAAATCTTTATCTTTTCCAAAGATAAGATTCTTCTTTCTTTCTAATTTATTGTTCTCATATCCAACAATTTAAACTGAGAGAAACAATAATTAAATGAGCCATTTCCTAAAGTTTTCTAACATCAAATCAAGTCGCAGAACATAATTTTAACGACAAAGTGTTAGTCTTGGGTCAAAAGACTTTAACCGCACCCAAAACTAAGTTATAATCCCTTTTTATTATGCTAAAAGGTGCGTTTGTATTTCATTTCCTGTCTACATATTTAATCCAGAGTATTAACTGATTATTATTTATTTGCTTTATCAATCCTATTATAGGGAAATGTTGTTTTTAATTTCCCTTCAAAGCAAAAAGCTAAGTTAAAAGTCAAACAACGCAAAGCAAAAGCACTGTTTGTTCACTGTATATGTCCAATATAATGCAGCGTTCATGTGAAGACACAGAAGTCACAGCTACGACTCCATGATCTCTGAGCTTGCACATGTGAATGTTGCACATTAGTACGCTTGCATTATCACAAGAACACTCACGTGCGAAGTGACTGTTCGTACAGCTGAATGAGAGTCAGAGCTAAGTTTTGCTAAAATCGTACCTAAACATATTAACAGAAACGATACTCATTAAGACAGTTAATTATTACACAGAAGAATAGAGAACAGCATAGAGAGGGTGAAGCAAAACGCCATATAAATTTCTTCAGATGCTCGTGATACATGGAATTTTCGCACGTATATTTCCAAATTATCCATAATCACGACAAGCCAGAGCCTGTTAACCTGAAAAATTATCGTACAATTTGCCTTTTAGCATGGCGGTATTACAGAGAGAGGGACGCGTGGAAGGATACAAATGAAAAATAACAAACCTGTAAGCCAATAGAATAGTGAAAGAACTGACAATTATCCAATCTTGGTTGTGTTCCGCCATAAACAGCGAAGTATTGCATATATGCTAGAGGAGTATATGAAGAAGGCGATTGACGTGACTATCTATTTAGACACCTCTTAGTCACGCAAAATTAGTGATGGTTTTAACTGGCATTCAAAGAAGGGTTATAACCCCATTTACAGTTAAGGCTTTTAGTGTGATCATAAGTATTTTACGGTTCTTGAAGTGTGTCATAGATTAAACTAAGATGTAAGAATTTGCCCCTATTTAATTAGTAGTAAGGTACTCAGATAATGACGTACTTCATTTCATATATACATGCCCACAGAATTTGCATGCATTCTCCTTTAAGGAACAACAAAGAGGGTCTTGATGTGATAAAGAAAAAATACAAACGAAAAGAGAATGTGTATTCTAATATCCTCCTAATCTTAAACTTGAAGTAGCTTGGTCCTCCACTTTTTATGAATACTAAACATGTAGTGTCATGAAATATTAGTCTCATTGATTTAAGTATCACATGATTTTATTTTCTTAGGTAAAAAGGATTTATTTTTAAGAGTTTTTACTTGATTTAAAATTCAAAGAAGGCTGTCATCTAGTATACAAATACATATCTGGTTTATTATTTAATATGAAATATTAGTAAGGGTTGTTCTTGAATTTGATTTCTCATTAAGGGTTATTATTTATATTAAAGATAATTATCACTTAATATATTATTGAATATGTGATCATAACTAGTCAAAATGATCTAAACATAAAAACCCAAGGGATATTATCGATTTGAACAAAATTTAAGCTTTTGTTTAATCTAATGCTTAATAAAGAAATTTTTTGTTGCCAACATTGAAAATTATAAAGTAATGAATATTATCAACAAAATTAAGAACAAAATCATAATATGTGTTGAAATTACTAGAAGTGTCTATATTTAGAAGGTGTAGTCGCATCCCTCATAGCCTAATCATAGGTAAAAGAAACAAAATAAGTAACAAAATAATTAACAAAAGAAATAAATAGGCAAGAAAGTTGCCAAGGATGAAGTAATTCTGAAGCATGGGCATTTTGAAAGGAAATGAATGGAAGGGGACAAGAGGGATGGCTCCAATATAGGCACCACATGAAGGTATGTGCATCCCACTCAACTATTAATTTGGTAATAATAAACACCACAAAATTGGTTGACATTCTTCTTTCTCATGCTAAAAGGGGAAATTTCAAATAGGCTATGGATGCCTATGAAAGTGGGAAGTATCTCTCTACATGCAAGAAAAAATTTAGAGGGAATGAGTGGTGGATGAAATGTTCCAACAAATGTTTTCTCATGGAGTACAATGGCTACAAGCTATCCATGAAATAGATTTGTTGAACAAGCTTTGTTATCTTTTGAGAAAGTGGGTGTAAAGTTAAATTTCACTTGTAACGGTTGTAACCATCATCCCTACCTATGCCACAATGAGATATTTTGAATAGGTTATAGATGAACATCAAAGAATAATAAAATTGAACAAGAAAGGGTTCCTTGTACAAGGGTATGTATTTCCCATGAAGTAGAAAGGATAGAGGAATTTTGTGAGAGACAGGTATGTATAAATTTGTTGTAGGACACATAGAGTAGAAGTATAGGGATCTCTATAAAACATTTTTTATAATAATCAACACTTACTACAAAGTGAGAACCACCCACAATGAAGCCTTTATTAAATTTGTAAGTATATTAAAGTTACACTTTGAGAGATCAAAATCTTCTACTTCTTTGTTTCCTAGATTACAAAATGGCTTCTCAATCTTAGAAGGTACCCAATGATGAACCTTAATGTGTGGTTATTCCATGACTTTGAGATGGATAGGAGACTTCTTTATTTTAATAATACTCTTCCATGGAATATTTAATTCATCAAATATTGGAGTATACCATTAAAAAATAACTTGTGAAAAGTCCATGAGACTAACCATGAAGCAATAATTGATGCAAGAATTGTAGAGTAGATCCATATGATTCATTGTATTGAATTGTTAGAATGATAAATAACTTAAATATAGTTTGTATGTATATTATCAAGTTCTTAAATTTTGTTTTTGAAAAGGAAAAAATAGGTTTTACAGCGACCTAAAACTGCAGAGTTAAAACATACAAAGATAGATCATAAAAAAGTTTGAATAGACAGACAGTTGTCCCAAAAAAAGGAAACAATAGCAAAGAGAGACAACAGGGCCCAAAAAAGGACCGCCAAAAAGCCAGAAACAACAACAACAACACTACTCCAAGGTGTTCATCAAATCCTCGGCTTCCTTTTCAACTTCACTCATGTCCTATAACCCCTGCTTGAGGATTTGAACCATGTGTGGAGAAGCAGGGGTCTTCCTCTTCGTATTATCTTGGGTGTGAGTCGAAACCCCTTCAACAGCAACTCTGCTACAACCTCTGTCCGCATCCAAGTCCACGACCAATGAGCCCTTTTGATTTTTTTCTATCTTTTCCACCATAGCATTGATAATAATAGTGTTGTGCCTAGCAATTTTATGATTATTCGCCACAGTGGCCCTGATGTTTTGGCCAAGCATGGACATATTACTCTCCAGCTTAGTCAATCTTACCTCCTGCAACTATTGTCTTTTCCTCGGTAAGGAGGTGTCTTGTCCATCATTCTCATTGCAATTCCAGCTAACCTTATGCTCCAAATCCCTAACTTTGTTGTTGAGATCCCTATTACGATCATTCAAATCATAAACTTCCTTTTGGGCCCACTTAAGAACAGTTAAGAAACCATTAGTACTTTTTTCTGCCACACCCATTATGTCCTTAGGCCTGAGGTTATTCAGGGCAGAATTAATTTTGCCCTGATTAGGGGAAATATTAGGGACCTTCACAAATAGGGGTCAACTCTTTACTGACCATAGGTTTATCAGAATGAATTTCTAGAGAATTCCCAGAATATGAAACCAATTTCGTAACCAAGGTACCTTTAAAACCAGAGACCAAACCCAGGGTAGAGCAACCAGGGGACGGCTGGGGATTACAACAAGACGGTGAAGCAAAACCAGGGATGGGGCCACCAAGCGAAGGCTGCAGACTAGGACCCAAAGGCGGAGCAGAACCCATAAGGACATTCCGACAAGAAAGGGACTGGGGAATAGTGGTTTTAGACCCAACAATGGCAAAAGCAGGAGTGGCTAGGGGATCATTCTCCCCGCTACTTTCCATATATTTTTTCATTTATTTTAATTATTTATTAGTAATAATTTTAAGTATTTAAGATAGTGACACAAAAAAGGTTCCACTTTCTCAAGGTTGTAGTTCTAAGAGAATATTCAATAATTATTTTAGGTTTCAACCTTAAGGGATCAAGATTTAATTTTTTACATTTACATTTAGTTTCATCTTTATAATTATCAATAGTTAGAATAAAATTTTGTTGTTTATCTATAGGGTTAAATGTTAAGGTTCATTGCTTAGGGTTTACATATTAAGGTTCACACTCTAAATTTTTATCTTTCAAATTTTAAGGTTTATTGTTTATGTTTCATGGTTTAAAATTTTGGTTTGCAATTCAAGATTCATATCTTAGGATTCAAGGATCACTATGGAAGGACTATGTTACCTGGATAGGGTTCAAAATTTATCATTCATACTTTAAGGCTTTGGATTCAAAATCTAGTGTATAGTGTTTGATGTTTAGTGTTCAATGATTAGGGTTCAACATCAAGTGTTTGTGGTTCTATACTAATGATTCATATGTATAATATTGAGATTTGAACCTTAATGATTCAACATTAGATTCTTATAATTGATGTTTGGTGGTGTCTAATTAAGTGTCATCCTTTAGTGTTTAGATTACACTTTATATGAATACATCTTATCATGAAGATCTTTGTTTATGATTTAGATTTCAAGGTTCACAATGTAGGGATTATGATTAATATTCAAGGGATACGGTTTGTATTTTGGGGTTCATATTGAAGGTACAAATTTCTACATCAACGGTCCAACATTCATTTTTTAACATTGACACTTAGCCATCTATATAGTACTCATGATTTAGTATTCAAGTATAGTTATTTTCTTACATGATTCAATATTTAGTTGTAGAAGGTTAAATAATAAAGGCATAAGGTTCAACATCTAGGTGTTAGAATTTTGACTTTAAGGTGCAAAGTTTAGGTATAATGTAAAATATTTAGTAATAATAATTTAATGTTCAAATTTATTTGTCTATGTAGAGGGATATGTGCTAACATTCATTATTTAAGGTTAAAGGATTAATATGTAAGGTTCACTATTCAAGGTTTAAAGTTCATGATTTAGAGCCTAAGGTTTACATTAAAGACCACACATTTGAACATCATGGGACTTAAAATTTAATTTTTAGCATTAATATTTAATGCTTTATATTTAGTCCTAACCTTTTATCATTTAGATTTATTTATTTGTGTATTATATTGATCTTTCAATATCGTTATTTATATCTAAGAATGCATGGCCTAAGGATTTATTCATAATTTAGAGTTAAATTTTGATCTATGTTTTAGGGTTTGAGGTTCTTGGTGCTAGGTTTATAATTCAGAATGTGGTTGTTATAGTTTATAATTTAAATTTAGTTCTTAAACCTTCAAGCTTCATGGACTATGGATAAATACTCAAGCATCTAGACTTTGAGATTATGGATTTAAGATCATTATTGAAGGTTTATGTTTTAGAGCATAGATAGGAAGAGACAAAGATAAAGAAGAGGGAGAGAGAATTATGCAGAGAGAGAAAGAGAAAAGGGGTAAGATATATATATTAGGTTAAAATATTTGATCACTCATGGAGTAGGGAGAGATAGACATAGAAAGAGACAAAGAGAGAGTTAAAGAGTCAAGGCCTAGGGTTTACTTTATTAGATTTTAAGGTTTATAGTTTAAATATAAGTTATAGGGTTCAAATTCAAGGTTTAGTATTTATCATTTATTAATTACCTAGCAAGGGAGAAATGTAGATAGTTTGAGAGAGGGAGATGATGGGAGAGGGAGAGATATTGATAGGGTTAGATAAACATAGAGTTTTCATTACTTTTAGCATTTAAGAAAATTAGGGAGAGATAATGATAGAATAAAGAAATAGATAAATTAAAGAGAGTTAAAGGGCTAATTCCTATGGTTTAGGCTTCATATTGAAGACTTATAATTCATCATTTGGTAGTTATGTTTTAGGTTTTCAATTTAATGCATAATGTTTCACAATCATGTACTAATGATAAGGATTCAAGGATATTGACTTAGAACTTGAGGCTTAGGGATCACAATTCATGGTTTTGGGTTTAAGGTTTGAGTATGGATACAGGTAGGGAGGGAGAGAGATCTAGAATCTCAATGAATTTAGCATTTAGGTAGAAGTAGGGATATATAGAAAGAAAGAGAATGAGAGATAAATAAAGATATAGTCCAAGGGTTGAGGTCTATATTTCATTAATGAGGATTTAAAGTTTTACTTTAAGTTTAAGGGTTTAAAATAAATATTTAGTGTTCATAATCTCATAGTTAGGGTTGAGATTTTAAATTGAGTGCAAGAGATCCTTAATTTAATAATAAGTATGATTTTTTAGGGTCAAGATTCAACACTTATGTTTATATATTTTTAAATTTAGGGTTTTATTTTTTACCATTTACTATTTTTAGTTTAGGGAGAGAGGTATAGAGTTAGTGATAGAGATAAAGGTAGATAATTAGTAAAATATAATTATGGAGGGAGAAAGAGAGAGAGGGTTCAATGATAAGAATACTTGTCAGGGTCCAAGGTCCAAGGAATATGTTTAGATTTTGAAACGAAGGGTTTAGGTTTAGGGTCTTGTCATTTACAGTTTAGGCTTTTGGGAGAGAGATAGAGAGGTATGGAGTGATAAATAGAGGATTGAATAATTAGGGTCAATTGAATTTATTTTTTATGATGGTGAAAAATACAATGTTACAAAATGAATCAATATTTTTTAATATATTGGTGATAAGAGTAATATTATATATTTTACATCTCATGGAACCAAATTGATAGTGAAGAAATGTCCAAATGGGTGGTTTATACTAATAGAGATGTATTTTTATTGCCCAAGAATATTTTTAATTCTAGGCTAAATTAGATCAATAAAAACTTTTATGAGAACTGACACCAAAATGGCGTCAAACATTGGAAAAAAAATTATTTTTTAAAACTATAAAACTTAAGTATATGTCATCTAAACTTCTAGCTAGAGGTTGGGTCTAGTTACAAAAAACTGTATTTATTTTATCAACCAAAATTTATTTTCCCATGGTAGTGATGAATGAAACATTACAAAATGCTCAAATTTTGTTCAAGAAAAAGGTGCTACAAGTGATATTTTATATTTTATGGGTTTAGGAAAATTCACCACCAACAATTCACCTGCAACAAGTCATCGCCAACAATTCATCACCAATAATTCATCTCATGAAAAATTTGCCACCATGAATTGTTGGATAATTGTTGTCAGTGAATTTTCCACAAGATGAATTTGACATGGCGATGAATTGTTGGTGATGAATTGTTGGAGGTGAATTTGTTGGCAGTGAATTGTTGGTAGTGAATTTTCCTAGAGCCATATTTTACACCTTGTTGCACCAAGGAAATAGTGTCAAGACATGTATGGGTAGTTTAATAGGTATTTTAAAACTTCCTAAGAACAAATTGGAACCTTTTGTCTACACATATAGATGGAAAATTGGTCCACCTATGAAAATTTTCTATTTATTTTTCAACTAGAATTATTTTTTTCTAATGGTAATGAACATAATGTTACAAAAGGTATAAATTAAATTCAAAGAGAAAGGGCTAAGAGTGTTATTTTATTTTTTGTACATCATTGCACTAAAATAATAAGGTAAATAAATATAGATGAGCTGGTTACAATCAATGGAGATGTCTTTTCATTTCCCAAGTGTCGCAATAATTTTTGAATATATTGGACCATGGGTTTGTGCAAGAAGTTGAGTCCCTTTTTTGGCCAAAAGGTTGAAGTATTTTCCCTGATTTTTAGAATTTGTTTTATTTTACCTAAAAATTTGAAGTACTTAGAAATTGAATCTTAAAAAAAGTTAGGTATATGAAATGTAGTACTCCAAGTCTAGTTTCCAAATATGTAATTTATTTTAATACCTAGATGATACAAATTTATTTTCACTAGGCATGTCTAAAAATAACTATTTAAAATATTTTGTTACCATAACATGCA
This sequence comes from Sequoia sempervirens, assembly GCA_007258455.2. Taxonomy (NCBI): domain Eukaryota; kingdom Viridiplantae; phylum Streptophyta; class Pinopsida; order Cupressales; family Cupressaceae; genus Sequoia; species Sequoia sempervirens. The sequence goes on along the minus strand of VDFB02000008.1, from coordinate 169,908,310 downwards.
CGTGTACACCATCCATATTTTGACCTAAATAATTGATTTTTTTTTTAATCCTTTTGGGAAAAGATTTGTAACACACTGAAGAATTTGGATGATTTCTTTTTTTTTGAATATTTTTTTTGCTTAATTTTTTATTGGCCATATTTCTTGTTTTCAAAAATTCTCGTGTACAACATGCATAAGATGACCAAAAATTATCATTTTTTTTAAAAAAAATTCAAACTAAAAAGAATTTTCTAAAGAATATGGACATATAATTCATTTTTCAAAAATATATTATAATAAAAAGTTATAAAAAAATACTAAAATCCATGAAATTTCATGTTTATGGACCAGTTTCATAAATTTTTTTTTGAAAAATACAAAAAAAGTCCAATTTTTTTTTAAATTACATATTTGAAACCTACACAATCTCATCTATAATGGGTTTTAATTTGGTCAAAAGATTCTATAAAAATGTCTTCAGACATATGTCCAAAGTCACTCTTTTCTATTAACATTGACATGACCTTCAAGTTGCAGGTCAAAGTAGGTGTAAACCTAAGGGTTGGTTCCCCAAGCATTTTTTTCACCTGAAACCCATAGAAAAACTTGGCAATAAATTGATATTTTTTGAAATGGGATCCCATTTGGTTATTTTTGAAATTTTAAACCTTTGTGAATTGGGATCCCATTTTAGAACGTATCTTGTTTCTATAAAACAAGATCTCATTTCATAAAAAATACTATCCCATTTTTTCTTGTGGTCCCAAAGTGAAACAAGAGCTCGTTTTCTATATAACGGGATCCCATTTTGTTTTTCCCAATTTCAGATTTTTTCTATGTCCCAAACTTACATTAGAATTGGACAATTCATCTTCTTCTACTAAAATAGAGTGACATTTTCACAGGTTTTTTATCTTAAACTATGGAAATAGGAATATCTCATTTTAACCTTTTGGCGAATCTCATTTCTACCTATAAAACCCTATCTTAGAACTTGAATTCATTTATTAGTAGTGGCAATAAATACAATTCTATAAAACTCTTCAATTTAACTCAGTGAAAGGTTGCTAGAAGTGATATTTTACATTTCACACTTTATGGTATTGAAATTATAATAACATGTCCAAATGGGTTTGATAATACTTATGTAAGTGTATTTTTTAATACCCACACATATTTATACATTAAGCTACATTTTACCAATAAACTCTCTAAGAGCCCAAAAACCAAACAGTGCCAAACTTTGGCATGAATGTTTTGTTGGAATCAAGGAACACTAAGAGGGGGGGTGAATTAGTGTTCTACAAAATTTAGCTTTATTAACTTGATCTTTAAGCATTGAACCAAAGGAAAGATGCAAGAACACAAGGCAATCAACCACAACACCATAACACAACGATTTTTACATGGAAACTCTATTAGGGGAAAAACCACAATGGAGGTTAGTCTACAAGATGAGTATACTCAAAATAAGTGTTTACAAATGGGGAATGCACATGCATTCAGGCACATTTCCTAGAGCTCACTGCTAAAATAAAAAAGGCTTATTTCCCAAAAGAAGACTCATTGTCTTACAATAACATATAGACAAATAGAGTGGATGAACTATGAGATTGAATCTGCTAACACCTGATTATAGTTCCGGTTAAGCTCATTGACATCATTCTTCACATTCTATCTGATTTTGCTTTTGAAATTTTTTTTGCTTTAATTTGAATCACCAATCTTTGTTTTGCTCAAATGAAACTATGCACAATTGATCTATATTCCTTCTAACTCTCTCATCATATATCAAAATGAAATGAGTAATCAATTATATATACCCATGACTAGAGATTAGAATAATTGCATGTCGACTTTAACAAAATATAAAATGGGTACAAACTGCTAGCCCAATCCATAAACAATTATCAATGTGATCCAAACAATGTTAGACAAAATATAGTAAGAAACAAAAAGAACATGTATCAAACATGAAACACCTTAAATAATTATGCCTCGAAGATCCACATCACGCTATACTCATCTAGTCAGCCTTTCTACACTGTTAGACTGAAAATCAATAAATTGGATCTTCTAACTTGCACACCAATCAATGTGAATCCCTATGATTCAAAGATAAGATAGTTCATACATCAAAAGACCCTCCCCGAGATCCACAACACAAAATTATAACAAGAAATTACATATGAGTTAATGTACACAACTCTATCAGATGCCCTGTTTTAGCTTGACATATATCTTCAATCTGACTTCCGATATAAGCAAATATTGAGGTGCGAATGTGATTATTGACTAGAGTTACCATCAATGACAACACCAAATGACTTGTTCAGTGTCTCTTGCCAAAAATATCCCCCTTTGACATTGATGGCAACACTTAGTGAAAAATGACTAGGTGTTGGAATCAATACCAACATGAATACACTGCAATCCTCAAAACTTCAAAAAATTTAATAACAACTCCCCCTAAGATGAATATGAAATTTTTCACTATCCCACACTTCCCCTTTAACATCAATGGAAAAGACGGGAATCCACATACAAAATTTCTATGAACAAACTATATATGCATAGAAAAGCTTTTCTAACTTACATGAACTTGAATATGTTTGCAAAATTGTTCTTCAACAGGCTTAAACTAGTGTCCCAACGCTTTTTGAGACACTAAAAAATGGTCACGTGACCATAGAACAGGTAGGATTGCATCTCTGCTCACTCAATATTTTCTAGATCACTGACAACCATAACATCTTGTGCTTCCTTTGATGCACTAAGCATTGTCTCCATTTTAGGACTAATTAATCCTTTGAGCTCACATACCCTTTCAACAATTTTGTCTTTTTCATGCTTCAAAATTTTAATTTTGTCAGTCAGGGATATGACTTGACCTTCTTTCTTACCCACATAAATGGTTAGAGGATCAAAGGTTTGAAAAATATCTGCTAACTGTTTCTCATATTCATTAATTTTCTTCTTAGTGACCTTAGTGAATCTTGACAAGGATAAGCATGACTTGTAGATATTTCCACCCTTAGATAATGCACCTTTAATGTTCTTTTCATAGGTAGCTAATAAGGATTTATCATTAGCAATCATACACTTTAGTCTACTGAACCTGTTTGCATCAAATTCTTTCTAGACCTTATCCTCAATTTAATTTTCAAGAGACTCAAAGTGAGTACTTACAGAGTTGATAAGTTTCTTTAGCTGATCGGAGGGAGGATCAAATGAGTCCTTGACATGTGTGGGCATGATCTTCTCCAAGATACCGAATGCAAGACTTAGCAACTCACTATCTTCAATGTGATATTTCAATATTTGCTCCCTTGCCTTGGCCTGAGCAAATGATGCTACCTTCAACTTCTGAATAGGAGATAGAGTGGCCAAGTTGATAGAATTTTCATTGATATGATGTAACCTTTCTCGAAAACATATGACTTCGCATAGGGCTTTCCAAGTTGGCTCTCATGTCTTGTTTCCTTTTTGAAATTTGCCCTTTGCTACTTTAAAGTAATTTCTCACAGAATGGTGTGTCGCAATTCCTTTAAAGTGGGGGGCATACATTACCATTAATTCATTTGCATTCTTGTTTCCTAGTGTAGCCTTGTCATTTATATGATGTGTTAGTTAGTTTTTGGATGACATTGGGAGTGATATCCTTCATAAGTGTGATCTATCTTAGCATATTACATTCCTCTTGGTGGCTTGATGAGACACATTGCATCCCCTAAGTTGTGAATATACTATTCTCTGATTGTTCCTCTCTAGAGACATTAGACACAATGTTCCCTAAGTGACTGACCTTACATAAACTTAACAAGACTCCTTTGACCATCTTTTACATTTTTTACATTTTTTTTGCATTTTTACATTTTGCATTTTTTTTGCCACCTTGCATAATGCAACTTGCATGCCTATGGTACTTGCCTTTTTGTTCATGAGTTCTAAGCATACAAAGCTTTACTTGTCTCATGAAACACAAACCGACATTTTTCTTGTGGCACCTTGTTAAAGTTATCATGAGGTATAAGTTTAATATGGTTGAGTGGGAAGCCCATCTAGTGGAATGACTTTCCCTATAGCCACCTTTGTGTTTGTGAGTGCATACCAACCAGCGTATGTATCTCTCCTTTTGGGCTTTCTCACCCCATGGACAACTAGAAGTTTTGTGGCCCCAAAGTGAGTATACTTGGGCCTTCTCACCCGATAAAGCACCATGAGTGTTGTCACCCTAGAGCAAGTACACATTCTCTTTTAGCCTCGATCTAATCCACAACTAGTTGGACATATGATCAAAGCTTCATCCGATTCTCAACATTTGTGTGTTCCTTTGTTCTTATGCTTAGTTTGCTACAGGATCTTCATCCCGGGGGCTTGATCATCCCTCTTGATCATTATAATCCATCTTGCTAACATAAGTACATTTGAACCCTCCTCCTGATGTTCGCGGCTACTTTAGTGTGAGTTTGAAGCATGTTCATCCTCTCACTAAAGTGGGGGCTAAATGCACCATAGAAAAATGGACCCTTGCCATTTTCATAGTCTTTTAGGCCTTGGTTCATGATGTTTGGTCTATTTTTCTCTGATTTTATGTTGTAACATGGCTTGAACATGCATATTTAGGTACTAAAATTCAAATAATGATGTCTTGTCAAGGTTTTGTGATGTGTTGTAAGACATTTCTACACTCTTCTAGACTCTATTAATTAAAATTCATCTAAAAATAACTTTTTCATCAATAATCAAGTCCCATTTTGAAGTGTTGCAAAGTCTTGTAACAAGATTTCACACTTTTCTAGGCACAATTTCACTATTTACACCTTTCTTATCCTTTATTTGACCCCTTTATGCCCTTATAAGGTTTAATTAAGTGCATTTTTGAATATAATCCCAAAAAACAACATTATATACAAGATAATTCTTGACACCCATTTTCAAGTCCTAGGTGGGATCCATTCGCCACGGGTGGCGAATGAGTTCCCCTTGGCTCCAAATTCAAAATATTTCAAATTTCCTTTTGGGTTTTTATTCAAAATCACTTTATGTCGACCTATTATGAGCTATTAATGGGTTTCTAAGGCACAAGTGTGTATAAATAAGTGTTTTTTTTCTCATTCTAAGCCCCGTTCATCAAGTTCACTCATTCACCTATTCACTCAAGCATTCAAGCATCTTACAACATCAAATCAAGCACTATTCAACCATTGTGGAGCATCCATTGATACAACTTCATATTTTCATCAAAAAGGGTTTGGTAAGTTGATAGCATTTGCATGTTATTTTTTTATCATTCTCTTCTATTTCATTATTTTATTAAGGGTTTGATTACCAAAGTGGGGTTTCACCAAGGAAAACCCTTATTTTCTAACCCTCAACCATTTTCCCCCTCTTGCATGTGTGTTTGTAGACCTATGTATGTAGATTTAACAAGAATTTAGGTGATTTAAGATTGGACAACAAGTAAGCTATGTGCTTCAAGTCAAATCAATCATATTTAAAGCTTGGAGAAGGTTTTCTATCTATTTCTAGCATAATTGATTTCAGGAACCTGACAAGCAGACATTTCTAAATCGAGTGTTGCAAAGTTGTCTACTGATTTCTTAGAATTTTGGGAGAGGAATGATTCACCACTAGTGTTGAATGAGTCCCACCTTAAGACTGAAAATCTAGATTTTGTCAGATTCTAGATCCCGACAGTCATAAACTGGTTCACAATAGTTTTTCACCAGAAGTAGAACTAATTCGCCACCTTGGGCGAATGAGTCCCACTGTTGATTTTTCAGTAATTTCAAACAACATTCAAAACATTCTAGATTCCTCAAATCTTTCCTAGGTGCACTCTGATTTAGCCTTTCTCTTTTTGTTTTGCATTTATTCATCTTTTACTTCATTGTTCGCATATCACAATGTGTTTTCCAACATAGCATAAATCTTTGTTTTGCATTCATAATCAGTATTTTAGATTACTTAATTGCATTTAGTTCACTTCATTTAGCTTAAATAACATCACACATAACATAATTTGAATGAACCCCTTAGCATTTTTGGCCCTACCTCTCTCCTTTTAGGTGAAAAACCCTAGAAGAGCTAGAGAAGTGCAAAGTGCATTGGTGCCAAAATTCTACGGTTCAATATCAATTGTACAAAACATATGTTCCAAAATGCCACATAGGAATACAAAAAATTATCCTAATACAGTCATTCCCCTCTAGGGGAAGGAAATAGATCCCATGTTGCCTTCAATGGAGTGACTGTTGGTTCTCTGGTCTTTCAAACACACTCGCTAGTCCTCTTTTCACTCTAGACCTTCAACTAATACAATAAAATGTAAAGATGTTAATACAAAGAAATTCAATTATGGAATGACATAACAAAATATAATCACTTACCACATACATATAGTCATCATTCACATTTACATCATTACCACATCCACGATCTGGAGTGACAACCACCTATAGCAACCATTAAGATATAAATTAAAATACATAAAATTATCATGAAAATTTTCTATAATAGACCATGAAAGAGAAAATGTAATGTCAAATCGACTAAAATGTTGCATACCTCTCTCAATGGATCATAACTTGCTATTGCTGCAACAACTCCTTGGTCCGTCATGCCACCAACATCACCAAGGTTGTCTGATGTCAACGTCTGCAAATGGTAGATGAAAGCGTAAATGGTAGGGTGAACTATTAAATGTTAATGGGATGGTATTAGGAAGGAATAAAGGAACAAAAATTGAATTAGGAGAAGATAATGTGACATGATCAAGGAATACGAATGCAATGTTTGTGTTTCTCATCAATTTTTTATATTTGTATACGCAAAATTATGAAAACTAGTCATCATTGTTTTACAACACCATTAATGAATAAAGGATACCTGAGTGTAAGTTGTTTGAGGAAATGAATTGCAACGTGTGGAGGTCGAAGGTCCACCAGGAAATTTTTTGAAATCCAAAACATGTTATGAGACAAACATTCAAATATAACATTCAATTGTTCAAATGCAATAATAATATCTTTAATACTAGTTGCATGCTTGTGGACTCAACATCAAGAATGAATAAGGGTCTGTAGGAATGGGGCACATCTCATGAACACTCTAACCCTGAAATTTCATCATATCGAAATTCTACTAATTTACTTGTTCTTAAATTTCAAAATATAATTTAATAAATAAAATTAAATGAACTTGCTGAATTTTACCTTAGTGTCAATGTCGATTGTATCACTCAACAAATCATTTGTGAAAGTCATCACCTCTGCAATTGATGTAGGTTGTGTAGCTACATCTTGAGCACTCTAATAATTGTACATGAAAATTGCACCACAAGCACCACAATGGTGGGTTGGAGCTCGAGGCCTACACGTCTCCTCCACACCAGGCTCTACTAGATGCCTCACACACTGTAAAATGGTCTGGGTGAGTGAGCCAATTGAATCTAGCGTGTCCACCTCTAAACTATCCTTAACAATGGAAGGAATGGCGACATGCTCCACCATGGGTCTAGCCAAGGGTCTCGATGCCAACTATGGATTATGTTGTGCAACAAGTCTATCATGTGTGGAACCCCCACCTCTACCCTAAGAGTCTAAGATGTCAAAATAATTTGGCATCTTATCGAGGACAAACTCACAATAGAGTTTCCCCAAAAATTATTGTGGTACCTCATGGTTATTGCATGGAGGTTGGTCAAATACCATTGATCACCACTCCCAAAATTTATTTTTAATTAACTCATGGTGGCACCAATGGATGGGGAACCTCCTACATGCATGAGACAAAGGTGTCTTGGTTTTCGGGTCTGTAAATATGGCACACAAGTTGTCTTTGCTATTTTTTTGTTTTTCAACATCTACATATGACAAACCACTAGCATAATATTGTCTCATCTCATGCCTCTTATTCGACCAAAAAATTATTTTCTTGCTCATTTCTCCTACATGAGATATAATTTAATTCAATGATTCAACAATCCCTCTCCTACAAGGGAGGGTTTCAGCGTGCTCAGTTAATCTTCCAATTAATTGTTCAATGTCTCTTTTACCTTTTTCAATTTGATTTAGAATATTTTCTTGTGTTCCATGAGGATTCCTATGAATTTATGGAGGGGTTTCAAGTTGTTCTTGTATAGGAGGCTCTTCCTGAGGGGGTGACTATGAATTCTCAATGTTTCAAGGTGGAGATTCATTCCCTAAGAATTAGAACAAAATTTTATTACAAAAGCCTATTTAGATCTGCATTCTAAATCAAATTCAAAATAAATAGAATAAAAATACACACCTCTTTGCAATCTTCGACGTCTCTAACGTGTTGGCAGCATCCTTGTGAAAAATAACAAGCTAAGAGTGCAAAAAATGGTTGAGATTTGGCAAGCGCGAGTTGCAGAGCTCAAATCCTCCAAGCCAAGTCACGGGTCAAAATGAAAATGCATGTTTCAAATGCGTTTTTTCCTTTTAACTTTACTTTTTCATTTGGCGCATACCAAATTTGGAGAAAATGTAGGCTTCAACTGCATTTTTTCCTTTTAACTTGCTTTTTCATTTGGCACACGCCAAATTTGGGGAGCTCCAAATTTGGTGCATGCCAAATGACATAGTCATTTGTTGCATGCCAAGTTTAGTGTGCACCAAATTTGGCATGCACCATATATGGCGTGCACCATATATGGCGTGCACTATATTTGGCGTGCTCCATATTTGGTATGCGCCATATTTGGTGTTTGCCATATTTGGTGTGCACAAAATGGACAATTTCAAGTTTTTTTTGCAAATTTTTCAGTTTGGCACCAAAATTGTGTCACAGATTTGTGCACTTACCCTTATTGTTTGTGTTCTTTGTTCCAAATTGAAAACTGTGAATTATGTGATAGATTTTTCTACTTTTAGGTATATTAATGCAAGTGCAAGTAGTGACAAATAATGAAAAAGGTGATAAATTTTTTAATGTAATTACTGAAAGTACACTAATATGCAATTACTATGCACAATCAATGTAATATATATGGGATTTTTTGGATATTTTATATTTTAAACAATGCAAAATGCAAATTTAAAATGTTGGATGAAATGCAAAATAATGTAAATCCTAGATTTAGGGTTTGAATGACTTCCAATTTGAAAATTTTAGATGTACAATGTCGGGTTCACCAAAATGAAGCATAGAAAAGGATAAGTAGGGGATCCAAATGGGATGGTTAAATGGATGTATGATGCACCTAAAATTTCTCTATTTTAATTAGGAAAAAAGAGATCTCAAAAGGATAGGATTGACTTTCAACCCTTAAGTGAGTCTACCCTATTGGAGATCTTGTTGTTTTCCTTTATGACAAAAAAGTGTAAAACATGACTGAAATGCACTTTTGGGAGATAGAAATAGAATATTAAATGAGCTCAATTATGCAAAGTAAAACTTCTAATGGAGAGTTAAAGAATAATACTAATAAAAACCACAATATTCTAGTAGATTTTAGAAGGTTAAAATACTATGCACCTTCCACCAGAAATGTTGCAAAGCATCCTGCCAAGACTCATTTGAGCCCAAGGGTGAATGGGTATTTTTACAGAGCTCTAAAAATTCATTTTATAGTCCTTTGATGTCAGATCTAAGATTTTGATTACCCTAGGTTTCATTGTGAGAAGGCTAAAAATAAAACCTATAGGTGAGTTTCTCTATCTTGAAAATTTTCATTATGATTCAATGCAAGGTAGTCAAATTACTTCTCTTCACCATTCAAAAGGGATTCAATCCACTCTTCATTCCAAAACTCAATTCTTCACTTGTTTTCAATCTTCTACTTTGTCTTCCTACTAGGTTAGCCAACCTAGTTTTCTCACCTTAACTTTCAAATTCACCAAAAAACTTCTCCAAAAAATTATCAAACTAGGCACCCATTTTGGCCTATCTTCACATATCCAAAACTCACTTATAATTCTTTTGGAGCAACTACCCCAAATTTGGCTCTTGATGCTGAATTAGGCCACAATTAGGCCTCTTTTCCAAAACAACCTATTTCAAAACTCTTGAACGACACTTGGAACCTCCAAATAGTCAAAGGATAGCCTACAAAACCTCAAATTATTCAACTTTCACGTCTCCTCTCGCTCTTGTAGACTCCATTCCTTAAAACCCTCACTTTCTTTGCAATCAACTAGGACTTATTGAAAATCCTATGCCCTAACCACTCACCAACTTGAAACCAATTCAATCAAGCTTATTTATGCCTTCCCATGCTCACTTCAATCTCTTCTTATGCTTCCCTCATGTTCTTTATACACTTCCTTTACAAAATCACCATTTTCCCCCTTATTTTCACCCCTTACAACTAGGGTTTCTCCCTTTTCCATTCCTTTGACCACTTACAACCTCTCATATTATCTCAGCATCTCTAAATACACCTGCTCACTCTATTTTCAATAGGTTCTAACAAGTCCATCGAATTCTTCAAATCACATTTTCAAGCCTTGTACAAAGGCACTAAATTTGTGTTTTTGAACAAGGAAGCAAGGAAAACTCATATAAAAACTTCACCAAACCAATTTCCTACCTCCTACACCTACTCATATGTTATGTAGGTCCATTCCACCAAGAAATAGTTACTACTGAAAGGTGGAATGGACTTTTAGTTCATTACCTCAAACAAAACTTTTACCCCTATTTTTTTGGCCCCTTGGAGTATTCAAGCCACCAAATGCACAAAACTCAAAATAAAATGCTTAAATCAACTCTAAATTGATGAAAAATCCCATCTCATTCAATCCACACACATTACATATGTTCTACCACATGTACAAAACCGTACACTGGCAAATAATGGAGGAAAACACAGAAAATAACAGTATAACAGTGATATTTTATTAGTTTTCTCCTTCAAAATGCTTCAACAACTACTTACAGTGAGTTTACAATCATCTTTTAAAACATTCTCCAACCACTTCAACTTCCTAAAGTTCCTAAACTAACTCTATAACTTCCATGACTCTTCATTGGCCCCCACTTGGTGAGTTTTTGCATTTTTACAATGTTGCTTGACAACTTTTATCACAATTTGCAACTTTACATTTTCATGTCTAAGGCAACTTCCTAGGACTATAAAAAAAGGAAAAAGGACTAACTAATCCTTATTACATCTTGGGAATTCATATCCAACTTAAAAACTCAAATTTTCCTCTTGGAACCATGCTCATGCAAAGGTGCACCTACACCATTCACCCAGCCACAATTTCCTTCCAAGCTCTTGGAAGCCTTCATGCCTTGAATCAACATCTTCATGATCTTCAGTCTTTGATACTCCATCTTGTCCTTGCAATTCCTTCATCTTGACCTTGGGCTTGTATTTTTCTCTGATCAACAACTCTTCTCTTCTTTCTCTATCATCTTGTATTTGCATCTCTATACTCTTGCTTGTCTTTACCGACTTCTTCTATCTGCAATTGTTTTGTTCTTTAGCTTCAATTTCTACAAGGTAACTCATTCTCTATCTATTCTCTTTCACCTTCACACATGGCTTGATTCTCATTAGCATAACCATCGGAACAAGAAAGTAACACATGAATCCCTTCATCCTTTGTCTCTTAACCCTTCTTTTCACAACCTTTCTTAGGTCCTTCATGCTTAGTACCATTGTCATAGTAGCATACATCTGCCACATCAGCAATTTAATCAACCTTTTAAAATCTACTATCCTAACTACATAATTGTTCTCTTCTCCATCTCATTTGGAGATCTCACCATCACTTTTCCTCTAGCATTCACTTGGCTAAATGTTACCAACTCATCATCATTGGCCTCTTCCATCTTTGGGACTCTCAAACACTTTGTTCTTACAACTTCACTTTTCATGGTGACTGCTTTTTCCTCATACTCCTCAAACTCTTTCCCATTTTCTTTGGCTCAATACACTTTTTGACTTCTTGTCCTTCTCTAAACTCTCTATCACCACTGTGATCTTAGATTCTTTTTCTCATGTCCCTTTAATGGACAAATCATCACTCTTACCATACTCTTCTTGATCTTGTCTTCACTTTCCACTATCATGCCTTCTTTTCCTAGCCCTTTTTCTTGTCTATTTGCAACTCTTACCTTCATAACCTACTCCCAACTCTCTTTTTTCTTGATTTTTATGTCTTCTGACCTAAATGCCTCTATTTCAGCAGTACTTTGTTGCTCCTTGTTCTTTTCTTTCTCCAAGGGACGCATCATTGTTCCCACTATGAGTTCTTCACTCTTTTCAAGCCCTTCATGGCTTTTCACACTCTTTGCATTCTCTTTCCCTTTGCTCATCTTCTCATCCCTCAATTTCCTTTCATCTAAGACCTCTCTATCCTTAGGTCTCCCAACACTTCCTCTACCAAATTCTTGTTTCCTTCCATCTTTAGTTTTATCAGATGTATGTTTTCCTTGTCCAATCTATGGACCATATCCATTCTTCATGGTGTTCTCAAACTCTTCTTTCCTTTCACTAGACAAACCACTTGCATAATTGTCTTCTCTTTCTTTTGTCAGGGTCTCTACCCCAAAATTCTTCATCACCCATTTCTTTGTATCTAACTCTATCATGTCAAACCTTCTCTCTACTGTCCAAATAGTACTTGACTATCCTATCACACTTTTGGCTTTTTCTTGACCAATCTTCATTTCTTATTTGTTCCCATCTTGTTGTCTTGACTTGTCTTCTTTCTTGATCTTTTTCTTTTCATATTTGACCACTGTCTCCTTAACCTCTTCACTCTACAACCTTTCATCTTTATCACTTCTTGCTTCTTCAACTCTTTCCATCTTGTTAATGGTTTCCTCTTCACCATGTTTTTTCTTCTCATGTCTCATAGACACTCTACTTCCTTGCATTAGAATTATTTTTGTCCTATAGTTCCTATCTTCTTCTATCAAAGGAATCAAATTGAAAGTAACACTATCCTTAACTTTATCTCATAACTATTTTCTCTTCCATCATATAAAGGAAATATATTATGTATCCATAGCATCCCAAACAATAGATGGCACACACTCATAGGCACAATATCACACAATATTTTATCTCTATATGCACCTATATGAAACTCCACCCAAGCCTGTTCTTTAACCATCAAACCATGTTAACCATTCACCCAAGAAACTAAATAAGGTGACTCATGGGGTATCCTCTCTCAGTGCAATTTTTCAACCATTTCTTGAGACACCAAATTTTCTAGACTACCTAAATCAACCATCACAATACATACCTTACCTTGACACTTGCAGGTGGTCTTGAAAATTACATTCCTTTGTGTTGCTCCTCTAATTTCCATCACCATGTTGACTTAACTCTCTAACTTCCAATTGCAACCAATCACCCAATCTCCTTCAGGAATCCTCAAGTTGTGCTCTGATACCAATTAATGTAATGTAGGGAAATAAAATTAATTCTCTTCACCATTCAAAAGGGATTCAATCCACTTTTCATTCCAAATCTTAATTCTTCACTTGTTATCAATCTTCTACCTAGTCTTCCTACTAAGTCAACCAACCTGGTTTTCTCAACTTAACTCTCAAATTCACCAAACAACTTCTCCAAAAAATTATCAAACTAGGCACCCATTTTGGCCTACCTTCACATATCCAAAACTCACTTATAATTCTTTTGGAGCAACTGCCCCAAATCTGGCTCTTGACACTAAATTAGGCCACAATTAGGCCTCTTTTCTAGAACAACCCATCTCAAAACTCTCAACTGATACTTGGAACCCCCAAACAGTCAAAGGAAAGCTTACAAAACCTCAAATTATTCAACTTTTAGGTCTCCTCTTGCTCTCTTAGATTCCTTTCCTTAAAACCCTCACTTTCTTTATGATCAAGTAGGGAATATTAAAAATACTATGCCTTAACCACTCATCAACTTGAAACCATTTCAATTAGGCTTATTTATGCCTTCTCATGCTCACTTCGACCTCTTATTATGCTTCCCTCATGTTCTTTATACACTTCCTTTAAAAAATCACCAAATTTCCCCTTATTTTCACCCCTTACAACTAGGGTTTCTCCCTTTTCCATTCCTTTGACAACTTACAACCTCTCAGATCATCTCAACATCTATAAATGCACCTGATCACTCTTTTTTCAATAGGTTCTAACAATTCCTTCATCAAATTCTTCAAATCACATTTTCAAGCCTTGTTGAAAGGCACTAAATCCGTGTTTGTCAATAGGGCTGCGAGGAAAACTCATAAAAAAAATTCACCAAACAAATTTCCTACCTCCTACACCTACTCCTATATTAGATAGGTCTATTCCACCAAGAAAAATTTACTATAGAAAGGTGGAATGGACTTTTAATTCATTCCCTCAAACAAAATCTTTACTCCTATTTTTTTGGTCGTTTGGCATATTCAGGCCACCAAATGCACAAAGCTCAAAATAAAATGCTCAAATCAGCTCTAACTTGATGCCAACTCCTATATCATTCAATACACAAACATTACATATTTTCTACCACTTGTAAAAAACCGTACACTGGCAGATAATGGAGGAAAACATAGAAACTAACAGTATAAGAGTGATATTTTATTAGTTTTCTAGACTTCAAAATGCTTCAACAACTACTTACAACAAGTTTACAATCATCTTTTTAAACATTCTCCAACCACTTGAACTTCCTAAAGTGCCTAAACTGACTCTATAGCTTACTTGACTCTTCATACACCTCCACTTTGCAATTTTTTGCATTTTTACAATGTTGCTTGACAACTTTTGTCACAATTTCCAACTTTACATTTTCATGTCCAAGGAAACTTCCTAGGACTATTAAAAACACAAAAATGGCCAACTAATCCTTATTACATCTTGGGAATGTATATCCAACTTAAAATCTCAAAATTTTCTCTTGGAGGCATGCTCATGCAAAGGTGCACATGCACCACAAAACAACTTTAAAAACTCTATAAAATTGCACTTTTGATCAATCTTCTATCCTTCTTCACCTAAAAATCTACATATACACCAAAAGAGAATTTTGTTTTCTTTTGTGGATAAGGGTTTGCTTTGGTCATACTCTAGTTTGGTAATTAAACCATGATAATGAAATGATGTAAAAAATGAAGGAATTGATGAATGAACAAAGCTTGTTACACTTCATCAAACCCTTTAGTGACTACCCTTAGAGGACTGAAGTATAACACATCTCTTTAAGGACTGGATCTTACATGAAATGGCTTGATTTCTTGATAGATCTTGATGCTTGAATCCTTGCTTGAAACTTGAAATCTAGATCACAATGTTAGCTCTAAAAACATGCATGAATGCAAATAACTACAAATGACATGTTGATCTTGATCTTGATTGTTTTTGTAGATGACTAATAAATCTTCTCTCCAATGCTCTTGACAATAACCTTTCCTATAATATTTCTCCTTCAAAAGTCTTAGGATTTTAATTAATAAAAAGACCTTGTATTTATAACTAATTTTCTAATTTCTCAACTATTAAACATCAAATGCTGACAATTATAATTTGAATTTAGATAATTAAAATGTTGAAAAAAACATATTAAAAATCTAAGACACTCAATTGTTTCCAATTGTTTAATGTAGGTTCTCTCTTCAAAAAATTAAATTGATTAGGATTTTAAATGCATAATTGGGCCAATTAAAGGCTTAATTAAGTTTAATTAATTAAAAAGATACAAACATAGTGTGAAAATGTAAAGGTGTACAATTTCCTACATTACACCAGATAATAAATTGTAGAAATTGTTTCTCCCCACAACTCTTACTAGAACTTGGTATTCCTGAGCATGCTCCTTGGTCTTTCTAGAAGAATCCTATTGATGTGTTCATCAATACCATTTTACTTAGGAGTGTAAAATGTGGGTTTATGCCTTCTGATCCCAACTTCCTTACAATAATTATCAAATTCCAAATATGTGAACTCACCTCCATTATTTGTTATTAAACACTTGATTGATCTTTGAGTTCTCTTTTCAACCAGAACTTTTAACTGCTTAAATACACTAAACACATCAACTTTACTTTTAAGAATATTTAGACCCATATCTTTCTAGAGTAGCCATCTATAAATGTCAAAAAATATTATGATCCTCCAAAAGAAACAATAGGGGATGGCCCTCAAATATCTGAATGAATATAATCTAGTATACCCTTACTTGTTTGACTACCTACTTTAAAAATTTATCTAGATTGCTTCCCATAAACACAATGCATACAAAAATTCAAATTCAAAGATTTTGAATTTGGAAGTAACTTATAGTTTAAAAGCAACTTCAACCCTTTCTCACTCATATGACCCATTCACTGATGCCATAAATGAGTAGATTCATTTTCTTCCTTAGATACCATTGCCAGTTCATTTATTATAGTACTCCCTTCTAGATTGTAAAAGTTTCTAATATTTGTAGCCTTCATTAACAAAATTCCCTTGGAAAATTTTATTAATCCACCTTGACTTGTAAATTTATAACCTATAGAATCCAATGCTCCCAATAAAATTAAATTCTTTTTGAGTTTTGATACATGACTTATCTCTATTAATGTCCTTAAAATACCATTGAACATTTTAATCTTAATGCTCCCATTCCCAATAGTCTTACAAGAAACATTATTTCCAATAAGAACAACATTGTGATCAATAGCTTGGTAGGAAGAAAACCAATTCTTATCTACACACATATGATTAGAAGCACCAGAATCTAATAACCATTCTTATGATACTGTATGGAATTACAAATAGATAAAACTCCATCAATCATACCTAAAATTTTCTTAATTGGATTTTCTTCCTTTTCAGAGTCACCATTATCTTCTTTCCTCTTCCAATAATCTTTCTTATGATTCCCTAATTTTTTGCAATACCAACATTTTCTCGTACCCTTTTTTCCTTTTAAATTAGATTTGGATATACCTCTCAAACCTTCCCCTTTTTTTTCGTGGATTGACCCCTAACCACCATTGCCTATGCTATGAAGGTTTCTAAATTAGATTTCCTCCGCATCTCTTTAGACAACAAAGCACCCACAATAGAATCAAATTCAAAGGTTTCAGTTGTGCTAAAGCTAATAGAAGTGACTAATTGATTCCAAGATTCGGGCAATGAACACAATAATGTACCCGTTTTTTCTTCATCTTTGACTTTTACACCCATAATAACTAATTGACATATAAAAGTATTGAAATATTTAAATGATTAGTAATTTTAATGCCTTCTTTTATTCGCAAACTATACAATTTCCTCTTCAAGTAGATTTGATTTTTCAAGGACTTTGTCATATAAAGACTCTCGATTTTACTCCATGGGCCTATTGTTGTTTCCTCTCCAACAATTTTGAAAAGAACATCATCTGCTAAGCATAACCAAATTGTGCTAAGAGCTCTTGTATGAAGATCCTCCCAATCCTCATTAGTCATATTTGCAGATTTCTTCAACTTTTTTTACCAACTCTTTGTGCAATCCTTGTTACACCAACAAATCACACATCTTGAGCTTCCATAGCTCAAAATTATTCTTTCCATTGATTTTCTCCACCTCAAAACTTGTATTTGAAACCTTTTCCATTTGATGCTACAAAAAAAACACCAAATCCTAACATAGATGCTGCAAAATAATTTTTTTGATACCACTTGTGGAAACGGAAGTGTAAATCCCACAAACTTAAAATATTGCAGCACAAATTAGTTGCAAAGAAATACAAAATAAAATTAAATGGAATTATAGAATAATAGACAAGACACAAGTTTATATCGTAAAGTCTTGACAATATGTCAAAGAAACATCCACGGGACAAAATATCAATATTCTTAAAAGGTGTGTTTGTATTTCATTTCCTGTCTACATATTTAATCCGGAGTATTAACTAATTATTATTTATTTGCTTTATTAATCCTATTATAGGGAAATGCTGTTTTTAATTTCCCTTCAAAGCGAAAAACTAAGTTAAAAGTCAAACAACGCAAGGAAAAAGCCCTGTGTGTTCACTGTATATGTCCAAAATAATGCAGCGTTCATGTGAAGACACAGAAATCACAGCTACGACTCCATGATCTCTGGGCTTCTACATGTAATACAGAATTCATGTTTGTTGGGAATGTTGCATTGTAGAAGAAAAAGATGAATTCAAACAAATTATTTTACTGCCCCAAGTGTCGGTAGATGAAAGTACGCTTGCATTATCAAAGTTAGCAGACTTGTCATAGACAAGAACACTCACGTGCGAAGTGACTGTTCGTACAGCTGAATGACTTACAGAGAGTCAGAGCTAAGTTTTGAATTCATACCTAAACAAATTAACAGAAATGATACTCATTAAGACAGTTAAATAATACACAGAATAATAGAGAACAGCACAGACTAAGTGACGTAAAACGCCATATAAATTTCTTCAGATGCACGTGATACATGGAATTTTCCAACATATATTTCCAAATTGTCCATAATCACGAGAAGCCAGAGCCTGTGAACTTGAAAAATCATCGTACAATTTGCCTTTTAGCATGGCAGGATTACAGAGAGAGGGATGCGTGGAAGGATATAAATGATAATTAACCAACCTATAAGTGAATAGAATAGTGGAAGAAGTGACAATTATCCAATCTTGGTTGTGGTCCGCCATAAGACACCGAAGTATTGCATATTATATGAAGAAGGCGATTGATGTGACTAACTATTTAGACACCTCTTAGTCACGCACAATTAGTGATGGTTTTAACTGGCATTCAAAGAAGGGGTATAACCTCATTTACACTTAGGGCTTTTAGTGGGATCATAAGTATTTTAGAGTTCCTGAAGTGTGTCATTGATTAAACTAAGATGTAAGAATTTGCCCCTACTTCATTTCATATATACATGCCCACAGAATTTGCATGTATTCTCCTTTAAGGAACAACAAAGAGGGTCTTAATGTGATAAAAGAAAAAATACAAAAGAAAAGAGAATGTGTATTCTAATATCCTCCTAATCTTAAACTTGAAGTAGCTTGGTCCTCCACTTTTTAAGAATAGTAAACATGTAGTGTCGTGAAATATGAGTTTCATTGATTTAATTATCACATTATTTTATTTTCTTAGGTAAAAAGGATTTATTTTTAAGAGTTTTTACTTGATTTAAAATTCAAAGAAGGTTGTTATCTAGTATACAAATATATATTTGGTTTGTTATCTAATATGAAATATTAATGAGGGTTGTTCTTGAATTTTATTTCTCATTAGGGGTTGGGGCCCTAGCTCTGTTGGCTAAATCTTTCCTATTGCAGGAGGTTGGTCACGAGGTCTAGTCTCCCCCACCCCCATGGTACCAGAGAGTGTGTTGCGCCAACTTCGCCGGCCACATGCAGTTTATAGGGGGTCATGCTCCTCGATTCCTACAATCTAAAAAAAAGTCATTTCTCATTAAATGTTATCATTTATATTAAAGATAATTATCACTCAATATATTATTTAATATGCGACCATAACTAGTCAAAATGACCTAAACCTAAAAACTCAAGGGATATTATCAATTTGAACGAAATTTAAACTCTTGTTCAATCTAATACTTAATAAAGAAGATTTTTGTTGCCAACAATGAAATTTACAAAGTAATGATTATTATCACAAAAATTGAGAACCAAATCATAATATAAATTTTGAAATTACTAGAAGTGTCTATAATCAGAAGGAGTGGTCACATCCCTCATAGCCTAAGCATAGGTAAAAGAAACAAAATAATTATCAAAAGAAATAAATAGACAAGAAAGGGGCCAAGGATGAAGTAATTCTAAAGCATGGGCCCTTTGAAAGTGAATGAATGGAAGGGGGACAAGAGGGATGGTGCCAATATGGGAACCACATGAAGGTATGTGCATCCTGCTCAACTATTAATTTGGTAAGACTAAACACAACGAACTTTTTTTACATTCTCCTTTCTCATACTAAAAGGGGAAATTTCAAATAGGCTATCGATGCCTATCAAAGTGGGAAGTATATCTTTACATGAAACAAAAAATTTAGAGGGCACGAATGGTGGATGAAATGCTCCAACAAATGTTGTCTCATGGAGTACAATGACTACAAGATCTCTACGAAATGGATTTGTTGAACAGGCTTTGTTCTTTTCAAAAAGTTAGTGTAAAGTTGAATTTCACAATGATTGTAACCATCATCCCTACCTATGCCACAATGAGATATTTTGAATAGGTTATACATGAACATAAAAGCATAATAGAATTGAACAAGAAATGGTGCCTTGTACAAGGGTATGTATTTCCCATGAAGTATAAAGGATAGAGGAATTTTGTAAGAGACAAGTATGTATAAATTTGTTGTAGGACAAATAGAGTAGAAGTATAGGGATCTCTATAAACCATTTTTGATAATCATCAACAGTAACTACAAAGTGAGAGCCAACCACAATGAAACCTTTATTAAATTTGAAAGTATATTAACCTTATAGTTTGAGATATCGAAATCTCCCACTTCTTTGTTTCCTAGAATATAAAATGGCTTCTCAATCTTAGAAGGTACCCAATGATGAAATTTAATGTGTGGTTATTCCATGACTTTGAGATGGATAGGAGACTTCATTATTATTATAATATTCTTGCATGGAATATTTAATTCATCAAATATGGGGGTATACCAATATAAAAGAGCTTGTGAAAAGTCCATGAGACTAACCATGAATCAATACTTGATGCAATAAATAGTAGAGCAGATCCATATGATTCATTGTATTGAATTGGAAAAATGATAGGTAACTTAAATATAGTTTTTATATATATTATCAAGTTCTTAACTTTTTTTATTTGAGTATATTTTCTGTTTATTTTAATTATTTATTAGTACTAATTTTAAGTATCTAAGATAGTGAGACAAAAAAGGTTCCACTTCCACATGGTTGTAGTTATAAGAGAATATTCAATCATTATTTTAAATTTCAACCTTAAGGGGTCAAGATTTAATTTTTAACATTTGTATTTAGTTGCATCTTTATAATTATCAATAGTTAGAGTAGAATTTTGTTGTTTATCTATAGGGTTAAATGTTAAGGTTCATTTCTTAGGGTTTACATATTAAGGTTCACAATCTAAATTTTTATCTTTCAAATTTTAAGGTTTATTGTTTATGTTTCATGGTTTAAAATTTTGGTTTGCAATTCATGATCCATAGCTTAGGATTCAATGATCACTATGGAAGGATTATGTTAGGTGGATAGGGTTCAAAATTTATCATTCATACTTTAAGGCTTGGGATTCAAAATCTAGTGTATAATGTTTGATGTTTAGTGTTCAATGATTAGGGCTCAACATGTGTTTGTGGTTCTATACTAATGATTCATATGTATAATATTTAGATTTTAACCTTAATGATTCAATGTTAAATTCTTATCATTGATGTATGGTGGTGTCTAATTAAGTGCCATCCTTTAGTGTTTAGATTAAACTTTATATGAATACATCTTATCATGAAGATTTTTGTTTATGATTTAGATTCCAAGGTTCAAAATGTAGGGATTATGATTCATATTCAAGGGATTTGGTTTGTATTTTGGGGTTCATATTGAAGGTACACATTTCGACATCAATGGTCCAGCATTCATTTTTTAACATTGACACTTAGCCATCTATATAGTACTTATAATTTAGTATTCAAGTATAGGTATTTTCTTACATGATTCAATATTTAGTTTCATAAGGTAAAATAATAACGGCATAAGGTTCAACATCTAGGTGATAAAATTTCAACTTTAAGGTGCAAAGTTTAGGTATAAGGTAAAATATTTTGTAATAATAATTTAATGTTCACATTTATTTGTCTATGTAGAGGGATATGTGTTAACATTAATTATTTAATGTTAAAGGATTAATATGTAATGTTCACTATTCAAGGTTTAAAGTTCATGATTTAGAGACTAAGGTTTACACTAAAGGTACACATTTGAACATCATGGGACTTAAAATTCACTTTTTAGCATTAATATTTTATATTTTATATTTAGTCCTAACCTTTTATCATTTAGATTTATTTATTTGTATATTATATTGATCTTTCAATATTTTTATTTATATCTAAAAATGCAAGGCCTAAGGGTTTATTCATAATTTAGAGTTAAATTTTGATCTATGTTTTAGGGTTTGAGGTTCTTGGTGCTAGGTTTAGAATTCATGATGTGGTTGTTATAGTTTATAATTTAAATTTAGTTCTTAAACCTTCAAGCTTCATGGCCTATGGATAAATACTCAAGCATCTAGACTTTGAGATTATGGATTTTAGATCATTATTGAAGGTTTATGGTTTAGAGCCTAGATAGGCATAAACTAAGATAAAGAAGAGGGAGAGAGAATTATGCAGAGAGGGAAAGAGAAAATGGGTAAGAGATATATATTAGGTTCAAATATTTGATCACTCATGGAGTAGGGATAGATAGACATAGAAAGAGACAAAGAGAGAGTTAAAGAGTCAAGGCCTAGGGTGTACTTTATTAGATCTTAAGATTTATAGTTTAAAATATAAGTTATATGGTTGAAATTCAAGGTTTAGTATTTATCATTTATTAATCAGGGTTCATGTTATAATTTCCATGCATAATTTTTAGGTTTTATTACCTACAATTCAATACTTAATCATCTTGACATTGAAATTATATTTTAGGGTTGAGGGCTTAAATAAAGAGTGACTAAAAAATAGAGGGATACATAAGAAAATAGATAGATAATGGGGAGATGGATCTATATATTTTAATATTTTTATCATTTAAGGATAAATAGGGAGAGAAGAATAGAAGGATAGAAAGAGATACATCCAAATAGTTTAATGGTTAAGGTCTAGGGTTCACTAATTAGGGTTTAAGTTTTAGAGTTTAACATATGAGGTTTAGGGTTCACATTTAATTTTTAGTATTCATCATTTGGTACTTATCATTTATTTTTTAAATCTATTACATAAGATTTAATTTTCATAATATATGGCTAAAGACTCAATAAATTTGACTTTCAACTTATGGCTCAACACTCACTATTCAAGGTTTAAATTTTAGGGATTAGGTAGCAAGGGAGAAATCGAGATAGTTTGAGAGAGGGAGATGGTGGGAGAGGGAGAGATATTGATAGGGGTAGATAAACATAGAGTTTTCATTACTTTTAGCATTTAAGAAAATTAGGGAGAGATAATGATAGAATAAAGAAATAGATAAATTAAAGAGAGTTAAAGGGCTAAGTCATATGGTTTAGGTTTCATATTGAAGACTTATAATTCATCATTTGGTAGTTATGTTTTAGGTTTTCAGTTTAATGCACATAATGTTTAACATTCATGTCCCAAGGATAAGGAGTCAAGGATATTGACTTAGTACTTGAGGCTTAGGCATCACAATTCATGGTTTTGGGTTTAAGGTGTAAGTATGGAGAGAGGGAGGGAGGGACAGAGATCTCGAAGGTTCAATAAATTTAGCATTTAGGTAGAAGTAGGGATATATAGAAAGAAAGATAATGAGAGATAAATAAATATATTGTCCAAGGGTTGAGGTCTATAGTTCATTAATGAGGATTTAATGTTTGATTTTAAGGTTAAGGGTTTAAATTAAATATTTGATGTTCATAATCTCATAGTTAGGGTTAAGATTTTAAATTGAGTGCAAAACAACCTTAATCTAATAATAAGTATGATTTTTTAGGTTCAAGATTCAACACTTATGTTTATATATTTTTAAATTTAGGGTTTTATTTTTTACCATTTACTATTTTTAGTTTAGGGAGAGAGGAATAGAGTTAGCGATAGAGATAAAGGTAGTTAATTAGTAAAATATAATTATGGAGGGAGAAAGAGAAAGAGGGTTCAATGATAAGAATACTTGTCTAGGATCCAAGGTCCAAGGAATATGTTTAGATTTTAAAATTAAGGGTTTAAGTTTAGGGTCTTGTCATTTATAGTTTAGGGTTTTGGGAGAGAGATAGAGAGGTAGGGAGTGATAAATAGAGGATTTAATAATTTGGGTCAATTGAATTTATTTTTTATGACGGTGAAAAATATAATGTTACAAAATGAATCAATATTTTTTAATATATTGGTGATAAGAGTAATATTATATATTGTACATCTCATGGAACCAAATTGATAGTGAAAAATGTACAAATGGGTGGTTTATACTAATAGAGACGTATTTTTATTCCCCAAGAATCATTTTAATTCTAGGCTAAATTAGACCAATAAAAACTCTTATGAGAACTAACACCAAAAAGGTGTCAAACATTGGAACTAATTTCTTTTTTAAACTATAAAACATAAGAATATGTCATCTAAACTTCTAGCTAGAGGTTGGGTCCACTTAAAAAAAAACTATATTTATTTTTATCAACCAAAATTTATTTTCCCATGGTAGTGATGAATGCAACATTACAAAATGCTCAAATTTTGATCAAGAAAAAGGTGCTACAAGTGATATTTTATATTTTATGGCTTTAGGAAAATTCACCACCAAGAATTCACCTCCAACAACTCATCACCAACAATTCATCACCAATTATTCATCGCCATGAAACATTCATCTCATGAAAAATTCACCACCATGAATTGTTGGTGAATTATTGTCAATGAATTTTCCATGAGATGATTTTTTCATGGCGATGAATTGTTGGAGGTGAATTTGTTGGCTGTGAATTATTGGAAGTGAATTTTCCTAGAGCCATATTTTACACCTTGTTGCACCAAAGAAATAGAGGCAACACATGTATGGGTAGTTTAATAATATTGGAGGTAATTTAAAACTTCCTAAGGACAAATTGGAACCTCTTGTATACACATATAGATGGAAAATTGGTCCACCTATTTAAAATTTTCTCTTTTATTTTCAACTAGAATTAATTTTTTCTAATGGTAACAAACATAATGTTACAAAAGGTATAAATTAAATTCAAAGACAAAGAGCTAAGAGTGATATTTTCTTTTTTGTACCTCATTGCACTAAAATAATAAGGTAAATAAATATACATGATTTGGTTACAACCAATGGAGATGTATTTTCATTTCCCAAGTGTCCCAATAATTTTGGGATATATTGGACCATGGGTTTGTACAAGAAGTTGAGTCTACTTTTTGGCCAGAAAGTTGAAGTGTTTTCCCTGATTTTTAGATTTTGTTTGATTTGACCTAAACATTTTAAGTACTTAGAAATTAACTCTTAAAAAAAGTTAAGAAATGAAATGTAGTACTCTCAGTCTAGTTTCCAAATATGTAATTTATTTTAATATCTAGATGATACAAATTTATTTTCAATAGGCATGTCTAAAAATAACTTTTTAAAATATTTTTTTTACCATACCATGCATGTGTACACCCTCCATATTTTGACCTAAATAATTGAATTTTTTTTAATCCTCTTGGGAAAAGATTTGTAACACACTCAAGAATTTGGAAGATTTCTTCTTTTTTTTTGAATATTTTTTTTAGTTATTTTTTTATTGGCCATATTTCTTGTTTTAAAAAATCCTTGTCTACAACATGCATAAGATGACCAAAACTTATCATTTTTTGATTTTTTTTTTCAAAATAAAAAGATTTTTTTGAATAATTTGGACATATAATTCATTTTTCAAAAAATATATTATAATAAAAAAGTTATTAAGAAAATAATAAAAACCCATGAAATTTCAAGTTTATGGACTAGTTTTAGCAAAAATTATTTGAAAAATAATAAAAAAATCCAATTGTAAAAAAAATACATATTTGAAACCTACACAATCTCATCTATAATGGGTTTTAATTTGGTCAAATTTTTTTCTAAAAAAATGTCTTCAGACATATGTCCAAAGTCACTCTTTTCTATTAACATTGACATGACTTTCAAGTTGCATGTCAAAGTAGGTATAAACCTAAGGGTTGGCTTGCGAAGCCTTTTTTTGACCTGAAACCCATAGAAAAACTTGGCTATAAATTGAAATTTCTAGAAATGGTACCCCATTTGGTTATTTTTGAAATTTTAAACCTTTATGAAATGAGATCTCATTTTAGAACAATATCTCGTTTCTATAAAACAAGATCCCATTTCATAAAAAATAGTATCTCATTTTTGGCTTGTGGTCCCAAAGTGAAACGAGAGCTCATTTTCTATATAATGGGATCCCATTTTGTTTTTCCCAATTTCAAGTTTTTTCTATGTTCGAAAATTACATTAGAATTGGACAGTGCATCTTCTTGTACTAAAATAGAGTGACATTTTCACATGTTTGTTATCTTAAACTATGGAAATAGGAATATCTCATTTTAATCGATTGGTGGATCTCATTTCTACCTATAAAACCCTATCTTAGAACTTGAATTCATTTATTAGTAGTGGCAACAAATACAATTCTACAAAACTCTTCAATTTAATTCAGTGAAAGGTTGCTAGAAGTGATATTTTACATTTCACACTTTATGGTATTAAAAGTATAATAACATGTCCAAATGGGTTTGATAATACTTATGTAAGTGTATTTTTAATACCCACACATATTTATACACTAAGCTATATTTGACCAATAAACTCTCTAAGAGCCCAAAAACCAAAAAGTGCCAAACTATGGCATGAATGTTCTATTGGAATCAAGGAACACTGAGAGAGGGAGTGAATCGGTGTTCTACAAAATTTAACTTTATTAACTTGATTTTTAAGCATTGAACCAAAAGAAAGATGTAAGAACACAAAGCAATCAACCAGAATAGCATAACACAAGGATTTTTATGTGGAAACCTTGTTAGACAAAAAAATATGGTGAAGGTTAGTCCACAAGATGAGTATACTCAAAATAAGTGCTTACAAATGGGGAATGTACATGCAAATTTGGGCACATAGCCTAGAGCTCACTGCTCAAATACAAAATGCTTACAGCCCAAAACAAGACTCACTATGTTACAGTCACATATAGACAACTAGAGTGGATGAACTATGAGATAGCATCTGCTAATGCCTGATTATAGTTTTGGTTAAGCATATTGACAACATTCTTCACATTATGTCTAATTCTGCTCTTGAAACTCTGTTTACTTTAATTCGAATCACCCATCTTTGTTCTGCTCAAATGAAACTGTGCACAATCGATCTATATTCCTTCTAACTCTCGCATCATATATCAAAATGATATGAGTAATTGATTATATATACCCGTGACTAGAGATTAGAACAACTGCATGTCAACTTTAAGAAAATATAAAATGTGTACAAACTGTCGGCCCAATCCATAAACAATTATCAATGTGATCCAAACAATGTCATTCAAAATATAGTAAGAACCCAAAACAACATGTCTCGAACACAAAACACCTTAAACAATTATGCCTCGAAGTTCTGCAACACACTATACTCATCTAGTTGGCCTTTCTACACTATTAGACTAAAAATCAACAAACTAGATCTTCTAACTTGCATACCAATCAATGCGAAGCCCTATGATTCAAAGATAAGATACTTCATACATCAAAAGACCTTCCCTGAGATCCACAACACAAAATGATAAGAGGAAATCACATATGAGTCAATGTACACAACTTTGTCAGATGCCCTGTTTTAGTTTGACACATATCTTCAATCTGACTTCCGGTATAAACAAATACTAAAGTGTGGATGAGATTACTGACTAGGGTTACCATCAATGACAACACCAGATGACTTGTGTAGTGTCTCTTTCCAACAATCTCCCCCTTTGGCATTGATGGAAACAATTAGTGAAAAATGACAAAGTGTCGGAATCAGTACCAACATGAATACACTACAATCTTCAAAACTTCAGAATATTGTAGCACAAACTAGTTGCAAAGAAACACAAAATTAAATTAAATGGAATAATAGAATAATAGACAAGACAAAGGTTTATGTGGTAAAACCTTGACAATATGTCAAGGAAACATTCACAGGACAATGTATCGATATTCTTATTGCTTGGAGAAACTAATTACAATTTGCACACAGCTACTCTTCTCCAATTACAATTCATTACAATAATTTAGCCTCAAAGACAACAAGATATATATAATATCTTCAACCTCTGTCAAACTTAGGAAAACCAACTTTATTTTTATTGTTTTGTTTTATCTTTTCCAAAGATAAGATTCTTCTTTCTTTCTAATTTATTGTTCTCATATCCAACAATTTAAACTGAGGCAAACAATATTTAAATGAGCCATTTCCTAAAGTTTTCTAACAGCAAATCAAATCGCAGAACATAATTTTAGCGACAAAGTGTTAGTCTTGGGTCAAAAGACTTTAACCGCACCCAAAACTAAGTTATAATCCCTTTTTATTATGTTAAAAGGTGCGTTTGTATTTCATTTCCTGTCTACATATTTAATCCAGAGTATTAACTGATTATTATTTATTTGCTTTATCAATCCTATTATAGGGAAATGTTGTTTTTAATTTCCCTTCAAAGCGAAAAACTAAGTTTAAAGTCAAACAACGCAAGGCAAAAGCAATGTTTGTTCACTGTATATGTCGAAAATAATGCAGCGTTCATGTGAAGACACAGAAGTCACAGCTACGACTCCGTGATCTCTGAGCTTGCACATGTGAATGTTGCATTATAGAAGAAGAAGAAAAATTCATACAAATTATTTTACTGCTCCAAGTGTGGTACATGAAAGTACGCTTGCATTAACAAAATTAGCAGACTTGTCATAGGCAAGAACACTCACGTGCGAAGTGACTGTTCGTACAGCTGAATGAGAGTCAGAGCTAAGTTTTGCTAAAATCGTACCTAAACATATTAACAGAAACGATACTCATTAAGACAGTTAATTATTACACAGAAGAATAGAGAAAAGCATAGAGAGGGTGAAGTAAAACGCCATATAAATTTCTTCAGATGCTCGTGATACATGGAATTTTCACACATATATTTCCAAATTATCCATAATCACGACAAGCCAGAGCCTGTTAACCTGAAAAATCATCGTACAATTTGCCTTTTACCATGGCAGTATTACAGAGAGGGATGCGTGGAAGGATACAAATGATAAATAACAAACCTGTAAGCTAATAGAATAGTGAAAGAACTGACAATTATCCAATCTTGGTTGTGTTCCGCCATAAGACAGCGAAGTATTGCATATATGCTAGAGGAGTATATGAAGAAGTCGATTGACGTGACTATCTATTTAGACACCTCTTAGTCACGCAAAATTAGTGATGGTTTTAACTGGCATTCAAGGAAGGGGTATAACCCCATTTACACTTAAGGCTTTTAGTGTGATCATAAGTATTTTACGGTTCTTGAAGTGTGTCATAGATTAAACTAAGATGTAAGAATTTTCCCCTATTTAATTAGTAGTAAGGTACTCAGATGATGACGTACTTCATTTCATATATACATGCCCACAGAATTTGCATGCATTCTCCTTTAAGGAACAACAAAGAGGGTCTTGATGTGATAAAGAAAAAATACAAACGAAAAGAGAATGTGTATTCTAATATCCTCCTAATCTTAAACTTGAAGTAGCTTGGTCCTCCACTTTTTATGAATACTAAACATGTAGTGTCATGAAATATTAACTTCACTGATTTATTTATCACATGATTTTATTTTCTTATGTAAAAAGGATTTATTTTTAAGAGTTTTTACTTGATTTAAAATCCAAAGAAGGTTGTCATCTAGTATACAAATACATATCTGGTTTATTATTTAATATGAAATATTAGTATGGGTTGTTCTTGAATTTGATTTCTCGTTAGGGGTTATTATTTATATTAAAGATAATTATCACTTAATATATTATTGAATATGTGATCATAACTAGTCAAAATGATCTAAACATAAAAAGCCTAGGGATATTATCGATTTGAACAAAATTTAAGCTTTTGTTCAATCTAATGCTTAATAAAGAAAATTTTAAAGTAATGAATATTATCAACAAAATTGAGAACCAAATCATAATATGTGCTGAAATTACTAGAAGTGTCTATAATTAGAAGGTCCAGTCACATCCCTCATAGGCTAAGCATAGGTAAAAGAAACAAACTAAGTAACAAAATAATTAACAAAAGAAATAAATAGGCAAGAAAGTTTCCAAGGATGAATTTATTCTGAAGCATGGGCACTTTGAAAGGAAATGAATGGAAGGGGATAAGAGGGATGGTTCCAATATGGGCACCACATGAAGGTATGTGCAGCCCACTCAACTAATAATTTGGTAATAGTAAACACCATGAACTTGGTTGACATTATCCTTTCTCATGCTAAAAGGGGAAATTTCAAATAGGCTATGGATGCCTATCAAAGTGGGAAGTATCTCTCTACATGCAAGAAATTTTTTAGAGAGAATGAGTGGTGGATGAAATGTTCCAACAAATGTTTTCTCATGGAGTACAATGGCTACAAGATATCCACGAAATAGATTTGTTGAACAAGCTTTGTTATTTTTGAGAAAGTGAGTGTAAAGTTAAATTTCACAATGGTTGTAACCATCATCTCTACCTATGCCACAATGAGATATTTTGAATAGGTTATAGATGAACATCAAAGCATAATAAAATTGAACAAGAAAGGGTTCCTTATACAAGGGTATGTATTTTCCATGAAGTAGAAAGGATAGAGGAATTTTGTGAGAGACAGGTATGTATAAATTTGTTGTAGGATACATAGAGTAGACGTATAGGGATCTCTATAAACCATTTTTTATAATAATCAACACTAACTAAAAAGTGAGAGCCACCCACAATGAAGCCTTTATTAAATTTGTAAGTATATTAAAGTTACACTTTGACAGATCAAAATCTCCTATTTCTTTGTTTCCTAGAATACAAAATGCCTTCTCAATATTAGAAGGTACCCAATGATGAAACTTAATGTGTGGTTATCCCATGACTTTGAGATGGATAGGATACTTCTTTATTATTATAATATTCTTCCATGGGATATTTAATTCATCAAATATTGGGTTATACCATTAGAAAATAACTTGTGAAAAGTCCATGAGACTAACCATGAAGCAATACTTGATGCAAGAAATTGTAGAGTAGATCCATATGATTCATTGTATTGAATTGTTAGAATGATAGATAACTTAAATATACTTTGTATGCATATTATTGTACCAGAGAAAAATGGATCTCTGGACATTTTCATGGTTATTTAGGTATTTCTTCCATGATGGTTGACTTATTTGGCTTAGATTTAATGTTGCAATGTAACTTATGCATTCACATTAGGTCTTGAATATTAAAATTATGATGTCTTGTGAAGGTGATGTCAAGTGTTGTAACACATTTCTACACTTTTCTAGACTTTTCTTAATATAATTAATCTAAATATTCCCTTTTTTATCCCTTATCAAGTCCTATTTCAAAGTGTTGTAAAGTCTTGTAACAAACTTTTATGCATTGTTATAGGCCTCTCATCACTAATAACACCTTTCTTATGCTTTATTTTCCCTCTTTATGCACTTATAAACCTTAATTAAGTGTGTTTTTAAATAAAAACCCAACAAACAACATTAAAAGCAACTTAATTCCCGACACCCACTTGCAAGCCTTGAGTGGGACCTTATGTCAGCCTGTGATGTATTTTGGGTAATTAGGGCATAAGTGTGTATAAATAAGTTTTTTTCTATCCATTTATTCCTAATTCATTCAAGCATTCATCCTTGCATTTAATGTATTTTAAGCGTCATAGCATCATTCAGTCAAGCAATTATCAAGAATCTTGGTGCAACCATTGACATATCTTTAGACTTCAAAATCAAGGGTTTGGTGAGTTTATGATACTTGCATGTTATTTTTTCATCATTCATTTCTTTATCAAGGGTTTGATTACCAAAGTGGGATTTGACCAAGGGAAATCTCTATACTCTAACCCTTAACTATTTTTCCCCTCTTTGCATGTGTGTTGGCAGGTCTTGTAGGCAGATTTTTCAAAGAAATAGATGTTGAAAAGTGGTCAAAAGGTCATGAAATCTATTCAAGTCAACTAAACCCTAATTCAAGATTGGAGACAACATTCAACATGTTTTCTGCAGATTTGGTTTCGTTAACCCGACAAGAAGACAAGTGCAGATATGGACCCACAAAGTTTACCCTTGAATCTATAGATTTTTGGAGGAGGATTGATTTTCCATCAGTCATGAATGAGTCCCACTGCCAGGTTGGAAAAGTTGTTTTCATTAGAAACTAGTTTCAATAAAGTTTACTAGAAGCAAGACTGATTCTCCATCAGTGGAAAATGAGTCCCACTAGTCATCAATAATGATTTTTGTTAGATTCCAAAACCTTCTAGCATCAGCATTTCATCTCCAAGTGCACTTTGTTCAGTCTCATTCAATTTTGTTTTCATTTGTGCATGTTTCTAGTTCACTTCTCTATATCACACCGTGGTTTCAAACACTTCATATTTTTTAGGTTTTGCATAATTAATAAATCCATTTCATTAGTTTTCTACATCTAGATCATTGAACTTATTCTTAATTCCATCATACTTACATTAGTTCGAGTGAACCACCTCATTTTTTGGCCTATCTCTCTCCTTTTATGTGAAAAACCCTAAGAGAGCAAGAGAGTACATAGCCCTCAAAAATTGATGGTTCAATTATCAAGTTTTTGAATTTTTTAATTTGAGTATATTTTTCATTTATTTTAACTATTTATTAGTACTAATTTTATTAATTTGGAATAGTGGTACAAAAAAAGGTTTGACTTTCTCATGATTGTTGTAGTTATAAGAGAATATTTAATAATTATTTTAAATTTTAACCTTAAGGGATGAAGATTTAATTTTTAACATTTATGTTTAGTCGCACTTTAATAATTATCAATAGTTAGAATTAAATTTTGTTGTTCATCTATAGGGTTAATTCGTTAAGGTTCGTTGCTTAGGGTTTACATATTAAGGTTCACAATCTAAATGTTTAACTTTCAAATTTTAAGGTTTATTGTTTATGTTTCATGGTTTAAAATTATTGTAAATACAATTCATGATCCATATATTAGGATTCAAGGATCACTCTGGAAGGATTAGGTTAGGCAAATAGGGTTCAAAATTTATCATTCATAATTTAAGGCTTCAGATTATAAATCTAGTGTATAGCATTTGATGTTTAGTGTTTAATGATTAGGGTTCAACATCAAGTGTTTTTGGTTCTATACTAATGATTAATATGTATAATATTTATATTTTAATTGTATTGTAGAAAAAAGTATTTCTTGCTTGATTTAGGGAATAATTGATGATAAATTAGACTTAATGAGGCCTTGATTTGGTGTTGTGGGGTGTTTTTCACATCCACACTAGGTCTTGGACCCTTTCTAATGCATTTAACGATGTCTTGTAAATGTGTTGTAAAATACTTTCATGCCTCTCTAGACTACCTCCATCTTGATGTGAAAGCGATAATTTATTATGATTCAGTGCATGGAAGAGAAGTCTATCTTTGACATGATGAAACAGATAAAGATTAGGTACGTCGATTTCATTAGATTTGATGGGACCGACGCCATTTTCTTTTTCAAGAAGAGTCTCTGGCACGCTTTTTGGGTGTTTGATAAAATATGCCTAAATGGGACCCAGAGCAACTGTAGAGTGTTGTTTAACAAAGCTTTGAATATGGAGGGAGAATGAAAAATGAGTGGAGCCGAGCAGTTTTTAGGAGCACAGAAAGAACACCAAAGCCTGGGAAAGAATTGAAAAGGGAGGCTTAGTCCCGTATATGGAAAAGCTCCATGGTACTGATGAGGGGATGCTGGACTATTTTGTAAAAAATTGGAAAAATGGTGAGATTGTGTTGTTTGGCAAGAATGTTAAGCTGAATGAGGAGTTAATTGGTGAGATAACTGGTCTTTCGATAGAGGGTGTGAAATTTTATCGGGACAGTCGATTCTCTGATGAAGCGGTCATTAAATTTCCTAAAAAAGACAAGGAGAAGGCTAAGATGGTTAAGGTTGCCAATAGCTACTTTGATGTGGAGTCCATCAAATCTATTTGGAGGAAAGTTTTAAGAGTTATAATGGAATATATCACGGTTGACAGGTGCTTCACCAGAGTATATGGTTACCACTTTGCCATTCTAAACCACTTCCATCACAAGGTTCGTATCTCTCTGCCTTTTTACTTATTCTCTTCTTTGAAGAATTGCCTTGATGAAATTGAAAGAAACCCTAGGATGACTACTATTATTCACCTTGGTCTTGTTAGGCTCATATTTGAGCATTATCAAAATTTACCTGCTTTGCCTAAAACTGTTGAAATTGGAAATTTGGATGATGAGGAGATAGAAAGTAGTAGGGAGAATGACCCCCGGGCCCCCCCTACTTGTGCTCCTGTTGGTCCTCCCCAGTCCTCATCTTGTCGGAAAGCCCTTAAGAATTCTGCTCTGCCATCATGTCCTAAGTTGTAGCCTCTACATGAGTGCCCTAGCCCGGGTTTTGCCTCACCGCCCTATCTTAATCCCCAACCGTCTCCTGGATGCCCTACTCCGGGTTTGGTCTCTAGTTTTAAAGGTACCTCTGTTATGAAACTTGTTTCGTATTCTAGGAATTCCATGGAAATTCTTTCTGATAAACCCATGGTTAGTAAGGAATCGGCCCCTAGTGCCCCTGCATCTGGAAGATTTGGGAATGGCCCTTATGATTCCCCTATTTAGGATTAAATTAACTTAGCCTTGAATAAGCTCAAGCTTGAGGACATTGCGAGTGTGGCAAAAAAAAGTACGGATGGCCTTTTCACTGTTCTCAAGTGGACCCAGAAGGAAGTTTGTGATTTGAAAGGCCGTAATATAGATCTTAGCAATAGAGTCATGGATTTGGAGTAGAAGATTAGCTGGAGTCGTAGAGAGAATGAAGGACAGGAAACTCCCTTACCAAGGAAAAGACAACAAGCACAGGAGGAAAGATTGACTAGTATCGAGTACAGTATGTCCAAGATAGGCCAAAATATTAGGGCCACTGTGGCGAACAATCACAAAATTGCCAGGCATAATACTATTATCATCAATGCAATGGTGGAAAAGCTTGAAAAAAACTAAAAGGGTTCACTAGTCG
This sequence comes from Sequoia sempervirens, assembly GCA_007258455.2. NCBI lineage: Eukaryota > Viridiplantae > Streptophyta > Pinopsida > Cupressales > Cupressaceae > Sequoia > Sequoia sempervirens. The sequence goes on along the minus strand of VDFB02000008.1, from coordinate 169,873,363 downwards.
TGGATTTGGATGCAGACAGAGGAGGCTGCAGATCTGCTAGTGAAGGGATTTTAACTCGTACCCAGGGTAACACTAAGAGGAAGACCCCGACTTCATCACATACGGCTCAAATTCTCAAGCAGGGGTTACAGGATATGAAGGATGTTGAAAAGGAGGCTGAGGAGTTATTGAACACCTTGGAGTAGTGCGGTGGTGTTTGTTTCTAGTTTTTTGGGCAGTCCTTTTTTGGGCCCTGTTGTCTCTTTGTGCTGTCGTTTCCTTTTTGGGACAGCCGTTTGCTTGTTTGGACTTATTTTGTTATCTTTTGTTGTTTAAACTCTGTGGTTTCAGGTCCCCGTAAAACCCATTTTTTCCTTTTCAAAAACATTATAAAATGTATTTAATTGCATCTTCACATCAATCTCGAAGGCTTGTAAAATAAACTTAATGCTAATCTAGTGTTGTAATGTGTCTAACACATTCACATTGGATGTTGTTCCTTCCTAGGCAAAGTGGACCTCATTTAAGTGTTGTAAAGTGTATTTAATCACACTTTCACATTGAATTTTGTGTCCCAAGCCGTAATTACTCTTTACATCATCACTAATAGTCCCCTATGACTCCATATTGTGCATCCCGAGGCAATATCTGATGAAATACCTGACAAAGTCATCATATAAATCTTATTTTCTTACTTCCTAGCATCCTAGCTAGCAAATGGGCCCTTTTGGGACTAATTCACCATCTATGGTGAATCAGTCCCTGCCAGGTGGGATTGATTTTACCAAGGTGGCGAATGAGTCCCATTTGGGCCATTTTTTACTTTTGAGCCAAAAATTTTGGAATTTAAGTTTTGTTTTTGTTCATGTCGGCCTTAGGGATTCAATTAATAGGTAAATAAGGTGAATTTCCTATAAAATATCTCTAAACCCTATTTTTTTATCTCATAACTCATTCACACATCTCTTATCACTCATTTATCATCTATCTTCTCTATCAAGTCAAGCAAGTTAGGGTTACATCATTGCAAATCATAAAGATAGCTTCCTAAGACATTCAAGGGTAGAATCTTCCTCTATTGCTGCAAAATTTCAATATTAAACATCATGGAAAGGTATTGACTTCACTGTTTCATGCTTCATTACATTCTTTCATCATTTTGGTTTAATTACTGACAAAGGGGTTTGAACAAGGCAAACCCCCATGCCCTAACATCTAACATCTTTCCTTCTCTTCTTGTGTGTTTCTAGATTTAGCCATCTTAGAGGCTTGGAAATAATTGAAGATCAAGTTGCACTATTGTTCAAGTCATCTCTTCATTGGATAAGGAACAAAATCAACAAAAATTCACCTTTAGGCCCAAATTTGACAATTTCATAACCAAACACCTGGAGAAGTAGAAAGTGTACACCAAAGGCTCCTGTTTCCACCTTTGAATCTTCAAAAAATAAAAATTAGACTCATTGACCATGGGTGGAGAATGAATCCCACTACTAGGTCTAATTTTTGTTTTCTATAGCTTTGGATACCCATTTGTTTGAAATGGGCTCCAGAATAGTTTCCTAGATCTTGGAATGATTTGCCCAGAATGGTGAAAGAGTCCCACTGGGCCTAAAAATTAGGATTAGAAAAATTCCAGTAGTCATTTCCAGTCTTCATCAATATCTCAGGTGCATAATTTCAGTTTCATCCATATTTTTTGCAATTTGTGTTCATTTCTAGTTCATTTCTACATATCATAATGTGTTTTCCAACAAGTTGCATTTCAATCATTTTCAGTTAATAATCAATAGCTTTTACTAGTTTATTGCATTTAGATCATTTCATTTAGTCATAATTACATCATACATACCTTAGTTTCAGTGAACCACCACATTTTTTGGGGTTTATCTCTCTCCTTTTAGGTGGAAAACCCTAAGAGTGCAAAAGATGTACATAGGAAAATGAAAATTATTGATTCATTTTGGTGAACCTACTTGTTGAATCTTTATTGTCTAATTTGGAGTCCTACATCATAGATCTATCTTGCATTGACATTGCATTAGGGTGTGCATGAATTAATTTTCATGCTATTTGTCAAATTTTGCATTCATGAAAAGTGCATTTAGGTTGCATTTTTGGCATCTACACTCATTTAAATTTTCTAAAATTTTGCATTTTCATCTTAGGTCCGCATCTTACAGCCCAACAAACTTCAAAATCTATCAAAAACATTTGAAAATTCTAAAACCAATCCCTCACTGGGACTCATTCGCCACCTTGGGAAAATCATTCCCTTTTCACCCCTGAAACTGCCTTTTATAGTTATGAAAACCCTATTTTTATGCTTCTGTTTGGTGCCATTACCTAACTATATCAGTTGGCTGAGTTTTTGTAACATGCATTTCATTAGATCTAGCCTAAATTAGCTCATTTCACACAAGGTTTAAATTTCAAGTTTTCACTCCCATTTTGTTACATAGCATAATCAATCAATTGTCATCCTTAAAATCTAAAAATTTGCATTCCTCTTTTGCATGATTGCTTTGGCATAGTTACATTTCAAGTTTGTAGAATAATAATTACATCAAGTCTTCTTTACACAAATCTATAATTAATATCATATTTCATGTTTTATTTTTAGATCTTATTGCTTGTTGTAAGAGAGTTTTGTTAAGTGCATATGAATATGAGGTCCTTTCCCCTCTCTTTTTGTTCATCATTGATCCCTCTCCTAATTTCCCTTCTATGGATGAGGTTCATCTAGTGAAATAAACCTTGGATAATTATAACAATTAAATTTGTTCTTCTCCTATTATCTCTCACATTTGTGAAGTAGATATTATAGTGCTAGAAGAAACAATTGATGAGAGTTTTGACAATATGAGTTGTTTCTCTCCTCTTACCTCTCCTATGAGACATAACATTACTAAAGAAGGGGACATCACAGTAAGTAATCATGACGATCACACAACATAACAAGAAGATGAAATCATAGAAACATTTCTAGACATTACCTTACTTAGTCTCCATAATCATGATAATCAAACTTGTTCCTCTCCTAATATCCCTCCTTGATGCACAAAGGATAGGTTGGTTTTAGAAGATATACCTATTCAAGATCATGAGAATATTGCCCCTCCCTTCCCTAATGTCCCTACCCTATGGGAAGATCTATTTGGAAATCATAATGGTCCTTCTCTTAATGCCTCCCCACTTGTGATGAAGCTACTTTGCAAATTTCAACCTTAGATGAACATATTAAAAGCTCTCCTAGTAGGGTAGATAATATGGAACAAGAGAATGAGGCCTTACATAGAATGAATGATCAAATAGAGTCTTCCTCTAATTTCCCCACTATTAATAATCAAACAGATTGAACCATTAATAACTCTCTTAATTGCAACAAATTGATTTTGGATGAACCAAGCCTTAATTGTCAAGAACATGTGGTTTTTTGTTCTCCTAAGAAATCTCCTTCTAGGGAGGATATTATGATCCAAGACAAAGATAAAATTGATAATAATGATCTATTATGCCCTTACATGACAATGAAAATCCCATGTTAGACTCTCATTCACCAGGGGGTGTTAATATTATTCAACCTCAACTCATCCTTTATCCATCATCACACCAACCTTCATCTCAACACAAACTAGAAATCACCCTCTACCCACCTCATAATAATGTGTCACAGCAATCAAGTCATACTACCGTTGCTCATACATATCACACTAGAAATAATCCACAACCACAACAACCCATACCAACACCCTTACCTTTTCCAAATCCCATTTTTCCTAGAGATCCTCGATTAAACTCACACATTCAGGAGTACAATCTTGTTGAACAACTAAAGAATACTCTTGCTAAGATTTCCTTATGGGATCTTATTCAAGCATCCCCTCACTATCACAACATGATCCAAACGGCCTTGGAACAAGTTCATGTACCTTCTAATGCACAACCAAATAACATAGAGACCATCATTCATGGAATAAACAATGACATTGTTTTCCACCAAAGTGAACTCCCCTCTTTGGATGTGCAAAAAAAATTGACCCTTTCATGATCATAATGCAATAAAAATGAAAGGGGATAAAGAGAACTCTTGTAGATACTAGTTTTTCCCTTAATTTGTGTAGTGTAATCCTTTTGGATAGGCTTGGCATTGATCAATTGACCATTCAAATTGATTCTTTATCTATTAAGGGATTTGACATTGTCAAAAAGAAACCACTTTGGGTTATCATTATACCTCTTACAGTTGGACTAACCACTTTGAGTACACCAATCCATGTTATGCCTTATGACCTTTCATGTAATCTTATCTTAGGCAGACCGTGGATTCATACAATGAAAGGTGTTCCTTCCACTCTTTGTCAAAAAATGAAATACATTTACAATGACAAAGTATACACACTTGATGTTGATCTTGAGCCTTATAGTGTCTTACAACTTGAGAAAAATAAAGAAAATACCTTACACATATCAACATCAAATACACTAGTGGAACCCGTAAAATAGAACAACAAAGAACAACATATTGAACAAGGCACACAACTATTAGAAGATGATTGGGGTTCCATGGATTTTGAACATGACTTCATGGGCTAGTACAAGATCATACAAAAATATTCAAATAGGGGAAACAAAAAAGAAAACAACCCTTCAAAAGCATCCACCTCAACCACTTTAGACAATGACACAAACTACACAACCACCAACCGATCCAAAAGCAATAAAAAATATTTATGACAAAGGGTATGAGCTTTTGAAACAACTTGGCTATAGTGGAAAAGGATGTGGTGCTAATGGAAAAGTTATCCACATCCCTATATACCGTATCACACAACAAACCACTCATGGTCTTGGTTGTTTCCATTTGATAGAAATTTCCAAGCTTTCAATCAATGCCAACAATCTCACACAACATACTCTTAAATCAACCTTAACAGTTATCCATCCTGAACTCCTTGACACTAGTGGTCTTGAACATCATCCTTTACACAACATGACACAAATAGAGAACTCTTCACTATCAATGTCATCTCACAAGACACTAATAATTTGACTTCATTAGATTTTACACCCTCCTATAAAGGAGAGAAGAAAATCTCACAATCTAAAGAGTCTTGCAAAGATATGACAACTCATACTAAGCAAGATGTAACTTGGAAGAAAACCATAGGAATATCTTCTCCCGTTGATTGAGAGGGTATCTTGTCGAGACTCCTCCAAGAACACAAAAGAAATTTTATTACAAAACTTCATTTTGCACCTATCACAAAGTTCATGGCCACTCCACTAATGAATGTAAGGCTTTGAGTAGTAAAATCCAACATTTTAAGGAATTCGGTGTTCTTCCTTATGTGGGGAACCTAACCTCTACTTGATACTGATTTTCACTCTACCTTGCATCTTATCAACCATTTTAGCTCATCCTTGTCCTACTCTAAGTGGGGACAAGGGGTTATGTAGCCTTGTCCTCATATTTCATATGTCATTTCCTCCTTTGGCTATTCATTAACCTTTTGTGAATATATAAGAACAAGCTTGGGACGTGGATGATGTGCCTTAAGTTAGCTTTCCTGTGACATACTCCCTCTTTCGTGACGTAGCTTATTAGAAATATATGACTTGGCATAGGGCTTTCCATGTAATCTCTCATGTCTTCTTCTTCTACTACTTTAAATAAATTACTCATAGTACTGGTGTTCACAACCACTTTAAAGTAGGGGCATACATCACCAATCACATTTCATTGTGTGATTTCTTTCTTCTTGCAATGCATCTTTTTCTTGGTGTTGTCATTAGGCTCGATTCCATCCAAGAGCATGATACTTCTATTGACACATTCTCCCTTGGAAACATTAAGCATGATGTTCCCCAAGATGAGACATTGCATGAACTATGCAAAATCCCTTTGAACATTCCTTGCACTATCTTGCATTAACAATGTCTATGGGTGCCAAGCATACAAAGTTTTGCCTACCTTATAGAGCTCAAAAATAATTTTCCTTTGTGGCACCTTATTAAAGTTATCAAGAGGTATAACTTTGGTATGGTTGAGCAGGAAGCCCATTCCGAGGCACGACTTTCCCCATAGCCACTTATGTGTTTGTGAGTACATACCAACTGAGTATATGTTTATCACCTTTTGGGATTTCTCACCCAAAAAAAAAGCAAGAGTTTTGTCTCCCTAGAGTGAGTATGCATTTTCTCTTTGGAAAAATAGTCTAGATGTAATCCACAATGTGTTGGAAAAATGATCGAAGCTTGATCCACCTCATTTTCATTTCTCTTCCTTCTAGTTCATTCCATTGCATGATCATGTATCTTGTTTTGATACACCTTGTGTGTGTCTTTTTGCACACATGTCAGCTTGACTTAGGATCTTAGATCCTGGGGGCTTGACTACCTTCTCGATCTTTGTTATCACTAGACCATTCACATTCGTATGATTGGAGCTCTCTTGAATGTCTACTTTAGTGTGAATTTGGAGCAAGTTCATCTTCTCACTGAAGTTGGGGCTAAATGTACCATAGAAAAAAGTATTTCTTACTTGATTTGGGGAATAATTGATGATAAATTAGACTTAATGAGGCCTTGATTTTGTGTTTTGAGGTGTTTTTCACATCCACACTAGGTCTTGGACACTTTCAAATGCATTTAACGATGTCTTGTAAAGGTGTTGTGAAGTGTTGTAAAATAATTTCACGCCTCTCTAGACTAAATGGACCCATTTATCCCTAATTCAACACTATAAAATGTATTTAATTATATCTTCACATCAATTAAAAAGGATTGTAAAGTAAACTTAATGCTAATCTAGTGTTGTAATGTGTCCTACACATTTGTTGTGCCTTCCTAGGCTAAGTGGACCTCATTTTAGTGTTTTAATGTGTATTTAATCACACTTTCACATTGAATTTTGTGTCCCAAGCCCTAATTACCCTTTACATCATCACTAATATGCCTCTATGGCCCCATATTGTGCATCCTAAGGCCATATCTGATGAAATACCTGACAAAGTGATCATATAAACCTTATTTTCTTACTTCCTAGCATCCTAGCTAGAAAATGGGCCCCTTTGGGACAAATTCACCATCTGTGGTGAATCAGTCTTTGCAAGGTGGGATTGCTTCACCCAAGGTGGTGAATGAGTCCCATTTGAGCCATTTTTGACTTTTGAGTCAGAAATTTTGAAATTTAAGATTTTTTTTTTCTTTATGTGGGCCTTAGGGATCCAATGAATGGGAAAATAAGGTGAATTTCCTATAAAATCAAGTCTCTAAACCATAATTTTCATCTTATAGCTCATTCAAATACCTCTCATCATTCATTCATCATCTATCTTCTCTATCAAGTCAAACAAGTTAAGGTTTCATCATTGCTAGTCATCAAGATAGCTTCCTAAGACATTCAAGGGAAAAATATTCCTCCATTGCTGCAAAAGTTCAAGATTAAACATCATGGGAAGGTATTGACTTCATTTTTTCATTCTTTATTACATTCTTTCATCATTTTGGTTTAATTACCTACAAAGAGGTTTGACCAAGGCAAACCTCCATGCCCTAACATCTAACATCTTTACTTCTCTTCTTGTGTTTTTGAAGATTTAGGCATCTTAGAGGCTTGGAAATAATTGAATATCAAGTTGAATTTTTTTTCAAGTCATATCTTTATTGGATAAGGAAAAACATCAACAAAATGTCACCTTCAGGCCCTAATTTGACAATTTCATAACCACACACCTAGAGAAGTAGAAAGTGTAGACCGAAGGCTCTTGTTTCCACCTTTGAATCTTCAAAAATTCAAAAGTGGACTCATTCACCATGTGTGGTGAATGAATCCCACTACCAGGTCTGATTTTGGTTTTCTGTGGTTTTGGACACCCATTTGTCTGAAACGGGTACCAGAACAGTTTCCCAGATCAGGGACTAATTCGCCCAGAATGGCGAATTAGTCTCACCAGGCCTAAAAATTAGGATTAGAAACATTTCATAAGCCATTTCCAATCTTCCTCAACATCTCAACTACACACTTTTAGTTTCATCCATTTTTGTTGCAATTTGTATTCATTTCTAGTTCGTTTCTACATATCACAATGTGTTTTCTAACAAGTTGCATTTCAATAGTTTTCAGTTAATAATCAATATCTTTTACTAGTTTACTTCATCTAGATCATTGTATTTAGTCATAATTACATCATACATACCTTAGTTTGAGTGAACAACCACAATTTTTGGGGTCTATCTCTCTCCTTTTAGGCAAAAAACTGTAAGAGTGCAAGAGAAGTACATAGAACAACAAAAATTGTTGTTTCATTAACCTTAAGGATTCATTATTAAATTATTATTATTGATTTTTGGTGATGTTTAATAAAGGGTCACCCTTTACTCTTTAGATTAAATTTTATATGAATACATCTTATCATGAAGATTTCTATTTACGATTCAAATTTCAAGGTTCAAAATGTAGGGTTTATGATTCATATTCAAGGGATATGGTTTGTATTTTAGGGTTCATATTGAAGGTACAAATTTCTACATCAACGGACCAACATTCAATTTTTAACATTGACAATTAACCATTTATATAGTATTCATGATTTAGTATTCAAAATATAGTTATTTTCTTACATGATTCAATATTTAGTTTCATAAGGTAAAATAATAAAGGTGTAAGGTGCTACATCTAGGTGTTAGAATTTAGAGTTTGAGGTGTAGAGATTAAATTTAAAGGTTTAGGTATAAGGTAAAATATTTAGTAATAATAATTTAATGTTCAAATTTATTTGTCTAAGTAGATGGATGTGTGTTAACGTTCATTGTTGAAGGTTAAAGAGTTAATGTGTAAGGTTCACTATTTAGGGTTTAAACTTCATTCTTAGAGCCCAGAGTTCACATTAAACGTACACATTTCAATATCATGGGACTTAAAATTTAATTTTTAGCATTAATATTTAATGCTTCAGATTTATTCCTAATCTTTTAGCATTTAGATTTATTGTTTATTTGTGTATTATATTGATCTTTAAAGATCATAATTTATATCTAATAATGCAAGGCCTAAGGGTATACTCAAAATTTAAAGTTAAAGTTTGATCTATATTTTAGTGTTTAATGTTCTTGGTGCTAGGTTTAGAATTCATAATTTGGTTGTCATAGTTCATAATTTAAATTTGGTGCTTAAACCTTCAAGCTTCATGGCCTATCGATAAATAATCAAGCATCTAGACTTTGAGTTTCTGGATTACAGATCACTATTCAAGGTTTATGGTTTAGGGCCTAGATAGGGATAGAGTAAGATGAAGAAGAGGGAGAGAGAATTAGGCAAAGAGGGACAAAGAAAAGGGGTAAGAGATATATATTAGGTTCAAATATCTGATCCTCATGGAGTAGGGAGAGATTGACATAGAAAGAGAAAAAAAGAGAGTTAAAGATTCAAGGCCTAGGGTTTACTTTATTATATTTTAAGGTTTATAGTTTAAAATATAAGGTATAGGGTTCACATTCAAGGTTTAGTATTTATCATTTATTAATCATGGTTTATGTTTTTATTTTTTTGCATAATGTTTAGATTTTACTATCGATGATGAAATACTTAATCATCTTGACATTGAAATTCTATATTAGGGATAGATATTCTAATTTTAGGATTGAGGGCTTAAATATAGAGTGACTAAGAGATAGAGGGATACATGAGAAAATAGATAGATAATGAGGAAATGGATCTATATATTTCAATTGTTTTTTCATTTAAGGATAAATAGGGAGAGAAGAATAGAAAGATAGAAAGAGATACATACAAATAGTTTAATGGTTACATACTAGGGTTCATTAATTAGGGTTTAAGGTTTAGAGTTTAACATATGAGATTAAGGTTTCAAATTTAATGTTTAGCATTCATCATTTGGTATTTATCATTTAGTTTTTAGATTTATTACATAATATTTAATTTTCACAATATTGGGCTAAGACTCAAGAAATTTGACTTTGAACTTATGGATCAAGGCTCACTATTAAAGGTCTAAATTTTAAGGATTAGGTAGTGAGGGAGAAATGGAGATAATTTGAGACAGGGAGATGGTGGGAGAGGGAGAGATATTTATAGGGGTAGATTAATATAGAGGTTTCATTACTTTTAGCATTTAAAAAAATTAGGTAGAGAGATTGATAGAATCAAGAAAGAGATAAATTAAAGAGAGCTAAAGGGCTAAGTCCTATGGTTTAGGTTTCATATTGAAAACTTATAATTCATCATTTGGTAGTTATTTTTTATGTTTTCAATTTAAGGCATAATATTTAGCATTCATGTCCTAAGGATAAGGAATCAAGGATATTGACTTAGTACTTGAGGCTTACAGATTACTATTCATGGTTTTGGGTTTAAGTTGTAAGTATGGAGAGAGGGAGGGAGGGAGAGAGATCTAGAAGGTTCAATGTATTTAGCATTTAGGTAGAAGTAGAGATATATATAAAGAAAGAGAATGAGAGATAAATAAAGATATAGTCCAAGGGTCGAGGTCTATAGTTAATTAATGAGGATTTAAAGTTTGATTTTAAGGTTTAGGGTTTAAATTAAATATTTAATGTTCATAATCTCACAGTTAGGGTTAAGATTTTAAATTGAGTGCAAGAGAGACTTAATTTAATAATAAGTATGATTTTCTAGGGTTCAATATTCAATGCTTATGTTTATATATTTTGAAATTTAGGGTTTTTTTTTCACCATTCACTATTTATAGTTTAGGGAGAGAGATATAGAGTTAGTAACAGAGATAAAGGTAGATAATTAGTAAAATATAATTATGGAGGGAGAAAGAGAGAGAGAGGTTTCAATGATAAGAATACTAGTCTAGGATCCAGGGTCCAAGGCATATGCTTAGATTTTAAAATTGAGGGTTTAAGGTTAGGGTCTTGTCATTTATGGTTTATGCTCTTGGGAGAGAGATAGAGAGGTAGGGAGTGATAAATAGAGGATTCACTAATTAGGGTCAATTGATTTTTTTTTTAATATGATGGTGAAAACTACAATGCTACAAAATGATTTAATATTTTTTAATATATGGGTGATAAAAGTAATAGAATATATTGTACACCCCATGGAACAAACTTGATAGTGAAAAATTTCCAAATGGGTGGTTTTATACTAATATAGATGTATTTTTATTTCCCAAGAATCTTTTTCATTCTAGGGCTAATAGGACCAATAAAAACTCTTATGAGAACACCAAAAAGGTATCAAAAATTGGAACTAAATTATTTTTTAAAACTATAAAACATAAGAATCTCTAATCTAAACTTCTAGCTCGAGGTTGGGTCCACTTACAAAAAACTATATTTATTTTTATCAACAAAAAATTATTTTTTAATGGTAGTGATGAATGGAACATTACAAAATTCTCAAACTTTAAATTTCAAGAAAAAAGTGCTACAAGTGATATTTTTTATTTTATGGCTTCAGGAAAATTCACCACCAACAATTCACCACCAAAAAATTCACCTCCAACAATTCATCGCCAACAATTGGGTATGTGCAGGATCATGATGGGCCAAAAAGTGGCAATATGATGGGTATGTGGCTGACAACTTTTTTTTTACCCAAAATTGATGAAACAAAAAGGGGTTTTTAAAGGAGATTCTCAACTTTCCACCAATATAAATTATGCTTTACTTTGAATTTAATAAGTAATTATTATTTATTTTCTATTCAAATTACGACTAAACTTTTGATTGATAGACTGATTGATAAACATCTATAGCTTTCAAACAATATCACATTTTTGAATCCAAAACATGTATCACATTCTATGCTTCACATAATATAGGATTAAAAAGAGAAAAATTGAATTTCATGAAGTTTTGACCAAGTTAAGGTGGTTAGACATACCATTTTTTATATTTTTTAAAAGTTGTAATAAAAAATTATAATTAATTATTTACTTGGAAAAAAAAAAAAAAATGTGCATCACATCGGGACATGAGTTGTCTACTTATATCTAAAATATTATAAAAAAATATTATCATTTTATTGTGGTTAGGGTGGTCAGACAGACACCTTATTTTTTCCCTGAAATTTAAGTACTACTGAATTGAAATTTCAAAATTTCACCAAATAGATTTTTTTGTTTTTAAATCCTAGTAGTTTAGAAACTAAATTCAATTTGCTACAGATTCTATTCTTACATATTTTTAAAATAATATAGATAACTTATTCAGATTTTTACATCAAGTTTCCTAACTCTTAACTTTTTTTATTTTTTTGCCACTTAAGGGCCAGTTTTTTCCATGATGATCCTGCACATACCCAATTCATCACCAATAATTCATCGCAATGGAAAATTTATCACATGGAAAATTCATCGCCATGAATTTTTGTTGAATTGTTGGAGGTGAATTTGTTGGTGGTGAATTTTTGGTAGTGAATTTTCCTAGATCCATATTTTACACCTTGTTGTACCTAAGAAATAGTGTCAACACATATATGGGTAATTTAATAATATTGAAGGTATTTTAAAACTTCCTATGAACAAATTAGAATCTCTTGTCTACACATATAGATCATGGAAAATTGGTCCACCTACAAAAAAATTCTCTTTATTTCTCAACTAGAATTATTTTTTTCTAATGGTAATGAACATAATGTTCCAAAAGTATAAATTAAATTCAAAGAAAAAGGGATAAGAGTGATATTTTCTTTTCTATACCTCATTGCATTAACCTAATAAGGTAAATAAATATAGATAAGTTGGTTACTAGTAATGGAGTTGTCTTTTCATTTCTGAAGTGTCCCAATAATTTTGGGATATATTGGACCATGGGTGTGTGCAAGAAGTTGAGTCCACTTTTTGGCCAAAAGGTGGAAGTATTTTCCCTAATTTTTAGAATTTGTTTGATTTGACCTAAAAATTTGAAGTACTTAGAGATTGAATCTTTAAAAAAGTTAGGAATACGAAATGTAGTACTTCGAGTCTAGTTTCCAAATATGTAGTTTATTTTAATACCTAGATGATACAAATTTATTTTCAATAGGCATGTCTAAAAACAACTATTTAAAAGTCACTTTTTGTCTTACCATACCATACATGTGTGCAACATCCATATTTTTTCCTAAATAATTGAATTTTTCTTAATCCTCTTGGGAAAAGATTTGTAACACATTGAAGAATTTGGATTATTTCTTCTTCTTTTTTTAATATTTTTTTGGTTAATTTTTTATTGGCCATATTTCTTGTTTTAAAAAATCCTCGTGTACATCATGCATAAGATGACCAAAACTTATCATTTTTTTATTCTTTTTTTTTCAAATTCAAAAGATTTGTTTGAAGAATATGGAGGTATATTTCATTTTTCAAAAAAATATTATAATAAAATTTTATTAAAATACTAAAAATCCATGATATTTTAAATTTATGGACTAGTTTCATCAAAAAATATTTGAAAAATAGAAAAAATCCAATTATAAAAAAATTACATATTTCAAATCTACACAATCTCATCTATAATGGGTTTTAATTTCATCAAAAATATCTACAAAAATGTCTTTAGACATATGCCTAACATCACTCTTTTCTATTAACACTGACATGATCTTCAAGTTGCAAGTCAAAGCAAGTATAAAGCTAATGGTTGGCTCCCCAAGCCTTTTTTTGACCTAAAATCGATAGCAAAATTGGTCCATAAATTGATTTTTTAAGAAATGGGACCCCATTTGGTTATTTTTAAAATTTTAAGCCTTTATGAAATGGGATCCCATTTTAGAACGGTATCTCGTTTCTATAAAACATGATCTCATTTTGTAAAAAATAGGATCCCCATTTTTGCTTGGGGTCCCAAAGCAAAACAAGAGCCCGTTTGCTAAATAACAGGATCCCATTTTATTTTTCTCAATTTCACATTTTTTTACATTCAAAACTTACATTAGAATTGGACTCGTCTTCTTGCATTTACCCCCTTTGATGTCACTTAAGACCCCTATGACTAAAATAGAGAATTTTTTTTGCATGTTTGTTATCTTAAACCATAAAAATAAGAATATCTCATTTTGTTAGAGTAAATTACATTTACCATCTTAAGTTTTAACTTATGCATAATGATACATTTATTAATTCATGTAGTTTTTCTTGTGCTAGGAATTTTCTCACCAGTCACCCACCTTTTATGCCTTTATAAGGCACTTTGTAAAATATGTAAATCATATCTCAATGCATTTTCCATTCTTTTAGTGAAAGAGCCCCAAGCTTCTCTCAACTTTGTGAAGGTGTTATTTGTAGTTGGTACTCTTTGGTTTGGTGGAAATCACCAACATGGCATTAGAGCAACCCATCTGTGAATCCTTCCTGAGAGTTTTTGCTAGAGATTAGTGAGATCGTTTATTTCGAGATTTGAATTTTTTTTAAATTTCAAAATTGCCCCATTTCCCATTAATTTTGATTTTTTTTTTTGTTGGCTGGAAGCGATTGAAAGAGGCATTAAAATTCATGAGGCCTATATTCTTCATGACTAAAGACCTACAATTTTTTGAAGGAAAACTATTGATTTGGTAGGACGTGTATCACCTCTAGACCGACATGATTTCTTCCTAAAGGGAATGACTTGCAGTTTGGAGCTGTTTCATTTTTTGGAGGAAATTTCCCCATTGGAAACACATGAAGAGGAGATTGCACAGTATTCTTTCGATGGCAGAATCCTTCTATTTCTAAAGTTCATAACTTTCTATGTGTATTATTGCTATTTCCAAGCACATTTTTTTAATTGAAGGATGTTGAATCTTCATCTAAGGTGCATTTTTCTCATATACAGGGTGAATGGCTATTGGAGGTATTGAAATTTGGTTAGAAAGGCATGATTTTCCTATTGGATTTGTGCAATTTTTTTATCCTTGTGGGAATTTCTCATTCTCGAAGTTGGTAGTCCCATTCTTGGTTCAAAGTGAAACCACTCCTTGGTGTGAAAGGGGTAGATTCATTCCAAGGAGTGAAAGGAGGTTTTGATTCAAACAAAGAGCACATGTTCTTTTCTTTTGTGGACTATTGTGGGGGCCTCAAACCATCTAGCATTCTACCTTTTGGAGGCAATGATTCATTCTTTTTTGAGGCTCGTTTCTTTCTTGAAGGCGTTTTCATTCTCTATCTATCCTTTCAACCTTGGAGGTTGTGAATTTCCTTGAAGGTGTCTTTTTTTGCATGTACTGTGGTGTTTTTCTTGGAGGGCGTGGCTTGATTTCTGCTTGCAATCCCAAATTCTCACAAGGCTCGCTCTCACAACATTTCTTCATTTTCAGACATTTTATTTACCAAATTTTATATTTAATAAAGTTTGCAACAAATTTAGGGTTTCCTTGATGTAGAGCGAAGTGAAGGTGGGCCCATTTTGAAGAGGCTTTGAAGTTGTTTTGGGATTTTAATCTCATATTGGCTGCAAGAGGAATTTTTTGGCTCCTTAAATATTTTTGTAGTGCCTCTTATTGATGTGAGCAAGACTCACAAATTGTGAAGAAGTTGTCTCCTGCGTGTGGTGGTTGGTGGTTGGTGATTTTTCCATATTGAACTTTGTTTGTTGGTGGCTTGGTGAGGCCTGATTGGTTGGGATCATTTTTTTTTTTCTGTCATGGATGAATGTGGTCACATGGTGGGACTAGGTGCTTGATTTGAAAGAGCCTCTATAGGCCTTTTTTATTTTTACATATATTTTACAAAAAAGGGTTGATTATCACAAACCACATATCAACATAAAGGTATTTTCATCACCTTTGTAGTGGTTGAGGAATTTCTCTCATATTTTTCTATCTGGTGGTTCTTTTAATCCATTGAAGTTCGATATTGGTTTCACTTCATTTGTAGTATTTGAGAGTTTCTATTTGTTGTTGAAGGTTATCGTCTTTGTATTTTTGGGAGATTTGTCATAGTTGATTATGGGGTTTTCATTGCATCCTACAATAATTATGCTGGAAAGGGGAAACTATAAACAATGGAGAGATGGTATCATAAAACATTTCAAATGACTCCATTTGTTGCCACATTATATAATCTTGTTCCCCTTCCTGGTACTGATAGTAAGAAATTTTCATGGAATTGCAAAAGGGATCATGACCTAGGAGTTATTGCAATGCATATTGATGATGCCACTTTGAATGCTATTAATAATTTTGAGCGTCCATAAATTCTTTGGACTAAAACTTGGGAAATACATGGAGATCCTAATATTGAGCCATTCCCTGATGATCTAGTTTCAGATTGTCTTGTGTCTCTTCATTTTTTAGACAAGATACCCTATGATCACACTACTATGCAAGAGTTTGAAGTTTTGGAATACTTTGAATCTTTAGATGAGGATGACGAGGGTTCTTCCAATGCCCCTTCTTCTCCATCAGGGATAGTTGATGTACCTTCACCATTAGTGACTCATTGTGCAAAGTCATTGATTGAGGCTCATATCATTCCTATTTAGTAGGACCATTCATCTTGTGTTGATGATTCATTGTGCACATAAAGTGATTCATCACAACTAGTATCTCATTGTCTTCCTGATTTTGATTCTTATTTGTCAGAAATTGGTTCATTGTTCATGGAATCTCACATTTCTAACTTGGAAGACATATTTGAGGGTATATCCCTCATAGTTGATGATAGTTGTTGTACAACTGTTGTCGCTCCATCTCAGTCTCTAGAGAGTGTTCAAGATTAGTTTCCAGTGGTACCTTGTTTTTCACCATTTTTGTGATTGGGCATGTTCTTGATTGGTTCGTGGCATCATTTTCCAAGGTCTTGACGACACATGAGTAGATTTCAAAGACATCATCATACATTTTCATGCTTCTTTCTTTCAATTCCTATATGGAACGAGAAGCATACCTACATTTGTATTTGGTAATGTTTCTTCTAAAAGGGAGACAAGTTTTTTTTTTACACTAGATCATGTTTTGTCTTTAGGCACTTACCATTTTTTCAAGTGATTACACATTGTGGGGGGGCTATATATTCTCTCTCTTTCCCTCTTATGGGGGGGTTGTTGATTGTATATACATGATTTATGTATTCCTTGGGGGGTTTAGTTGATTCCTCCATCCATGCATCATTTTTGTTTTATTTTCTCTCTTTTGGAGAGGGGTTTTTTCCCATAGGTTTTTTCTCCTTTTCTCTAGTTGAGAGAGACTTCTTTTCTGCATTGTAAATGGGTACCTAACATTTTTTTGTAGCTAGGACCCATACTACATCTTCATATTTTCATTTTCATTCTCCCTAAGTTGCACTTAAGGGGGTGTTAGAGTAAATTACATTTACTATCTTAAGTTTTAACTTAGACATAATAATGCATTTATTAATTTAGGTATTTTTTGCCGTGCTGGTAAGTTTCTCACTCGTCACCTAGCTTTTATGCCTTTATAAGGAACTTTGTACAATATGTAAATTAGATCTCAATGCATTTTCCATTCTTCTGGTAAAAGAGCCCTGAGCTTCTCTCATATTTGTGAAGGTGTTATTTACAGTTGGTGCTCCCAGGTTTGGTGGAAGTCACCAACAAATTTCTACCTATAAAAACCTATCTTATAACTTGAATTCATTTATTAGTACTAGTGGCAACAAATACAATCATACAAAAATCTTCAGATTTTAATTTAGTGAAAGGTTGCTACAAGAGATATTTTACATTTCAAACTTTATGGTATTGAAAGTATAATAACATGTCCAAATGGGTTTGATAATACTTATGTAAGTGTATTTCTAATACCCAAACATATTTATACACTAAGCTAAATTTGACCAATAAAATTTGTAATAGCCCAAAAACCAAAACCAAAAAGTGCCAAACTTTTGCATGAATATTCTCCCAAATTATGAAACCTATAAGTCTCTCATTTGAACCTAGAGCTGTAAATCAGGTCCTCCACGTGAAATTATGTCATAGATATTTTTTAATTTCATATTCCCATGCTAGTAATGAGCATAATCTTTCCAAATACTTCAATTTTTCATTCCATGCTTTGAGGCACCAACTTAACAATACCAACAAATTTGTGTGGTAGGTTACTACTACCAATGGATTATTTTTTATTCTCATCCATTTCAATCCTTCTAGGATATACTGGACTACAACAATCCCTTAATATCCCTAAGAAAAAAATATTCCAAATGTTGGCACAACTATTCTCTCAAACTATGACATCTAGAAATGTCTCATTTAGTCATAAAGACAAAAATTAAATCTACTTACAATAAAACATATCATTACAAAATATAATTTATATTTCCCATAGGGTGATAAGAATTTTTTTTATTTAATGGCTAAATTAATTTAGTGGAATGGTTCTTGTAGTGATATTTTGCATTCTATACTCTATGGTACCAAACTAGTTGTATCAACATGCCCAAGTGGGTTGATTTAGACTGGGGGAGAAATCAAATCAATGAAGTCTTATAAGATCAATAAGACTAAAAAAGTACCAAACAATAGCACCTAATATTATCTTGCTTAAACCTATAGGTGGATTTCAAGTCCATGTACAACATATTATCTCTATTTTTTTCAACTTCAATTTTTTAGTTTGAATAACGTGTTTTACATTTAACCAGTTCAACTAGTAGGTCCTAGTAATATTTCTATAAGTTAGTTTTAATTAGATCTTCTCTTATCTTATGTCATTTACTTCTTGTGTACTAGGTCATTTAAAGTTTTTTGTCTCATGTCATAAAATTAACACTTTGAGCATGATCATGTCTAATCCTATCTCTCACCTTGTGTATATAAGCAAGGCCTCTTGTACATTTTATAATCATAGGGGATGTATTATCATTGATATATTATTGATCATTATATATTGTATTTTGTTTTAGACTGCAGGAATCAGTCGGGTATCTGTCCCCCTATAAACTGCAGTGCGCCTGGTAAAAAAAAATTCATTTGACGATCATTGTATATTGTTGCATCAATATTGAGAAAATTATTTTATTTCTATACTCTCTTAAGGAAGGAATATTTTATTTTTCTAGGTGATCTAGGGATGAGGGAGCACACTGTTAGGTCCTTGTAGTTCAATATCAACTCCTACATGGTATTAGAGCTCCAAATCTACAAACCCCTTCTTAGATATAAGGGTGATTTAGGCATGATAATTTTGGGGTGAACTTTTGGGGAAATTGGACCCCACCATTGAGTCTATAAGATGAAAAATCCTTATTTTTATATAAAATACTTTAAATTTGGATATTGAGCTTTTTTGGCATTTTTTGAAAGGGTTAATTTGACCTGAAAAATTTAGTATAATTCATATGTCATTATATAGTCTATAATGGAGGGTATAGGGATAAGAAAAATATACAAAGAGTATCATGGAATATTCAAGTGATAGAGACTTATGTCTCACCTATACGCAAGAATTGAGACACCAAGTACAATTTTAGATTTATAAAAAAATTATGAGTGTTTAAATTGATGATTGCTCACTTGTTAGTATCATGCTATTGTACTACCATTGATACATTATCACCACATGGTTGCCAACCTAACTACCAAAGAATTTAGTCATATTAAGGATCACTGAAAAGTGCCCAAAGGAGTTAGCATTTTGTACCTAGGGTCCTAATTGGGAAAAAAAATTCAAATCTCCATATCTTTTGACATGCGTATCAATTTTGGTGAATAATATATAATTGGAAATTTTGGTTCAAAGTAATTTTTATTGGTGTATGTCTCATTGTAATAAAATCGTTTGGTGAATTTTATTTCTATTTGAAGTCAAATCTCTCATTTGAACATTCAAGCTCATAAACTTTTTCTTATCTATCCAAGAATTTTTTCTAGATTCATCCATAGGAAAATTTTATTTAACTTTTTCTAATATCATATTATGAATAATTACTTGGAAATCCTCACACCTATAGAATTTTTTTGCTTTTGGGGAGAATGAATTTTTAGTATTTGTCATATTTGGGAGTTTTTGTTTGATATTCAATCTTACTATTTTTGTAACTTTTGATATTTATCTTGGTAAATATTGGTTTTTCATTTCTTCCTTCTCTAATCATCTTGAAAAGGGGAAACTATAAGAAATATATATATGGAATCATAAAGCATCTATAATGGATACATATTTTTCCACATTTGTATGGTTTTGTTCTCCTCTAGGTACTCCCTGTAAGTATTTTTTAATTACAAAAATCATCATGTCTTAGGAGTGATTTTTATTCATTTTGATCTTCAAACTTTGAATTCCATTATTCACTTTGAATTTCCTCATGCTCTTTGGATTAAATTTGGGATATATATGGAGATTATGATACATAACCATTCCTAAATTATCCTATTTTATATTTTCTTATACCTCTTGATACTTTAGATAACATACCATATGAATATGAGAATATTCAAGATTTTTTTCTTTAGAGAGATTTAAATCTTTAGATGAGCATGATGATGGATTTTTAGTTACCCCTTCTTCAAATATAGCTTTTTATCCTTCCCCTTCTTTAATTTCTTGTGCAAAATCATTGTTTGAGACTTCCACCATTCCTTCTTAGTAGTAACATCATTATCTTTTATATTCAACTTTGTGGGATGAACATTTGGAAGGTATTTTAAAATTTTTATTGTGAATATTGTATTGTAGATTTGGAGGAAACATTTGAGGCTTTATTTATCCTCTTTATTGATAGTCATATCACTACTATTGTCAAACTATATTTTTCTTTAGATATTTTCTATCATCACTTAGCACTTGATCTTGGTTTATCATATTCTCTTTGTATTGGGAGTGTATCTAGTTTGATTTTCACATCATTATCTTTCATAGACATAGAAACACATGAGTAGATTTAAGAAAAAACATCATACATATTGATACCTTTTCCGATCAATAACTATCTTGAATGGGAAGAATTCCTACATCTATACTTGGTTTTATTTATTTCCAAGAGGAGGAATGTTTTTTGTAGGCATTAGATATTTTTTTTTTCAATCATCTACCATTTATGTAAGGGATTATACATTGTGAAAGGGATACATATTCTCTCTTTCCCTCTTATGGGAGGATATTGATTGTATACTTGTGATGTATTTAGTGTTATAATTTTTAAGAACATGAGCCACAAGATCAAACAATGATCAAAGATACCTTCCACACAAAAGAGATACCAAGAATAATTTGCAATATCCTCAACAAGAAAAAGCTACAAAATGAACCTCTACAATATCAAAATTTTATCAAAAGAGGTTATCAAATGTATGATAATATAATGAGGGTTGAGTGCAATATAGGAGTAACCCTAAATGATAAAGGGATAAGATCATGAAAAGTGTGAACATCTCAACAATGAAAAATAATGATTTAATAATAGCTCATTGATAAAAGAATAAAAGTACTTATATGTTTAGCTTAAGAACATGAGAATAAATTAGACTAATAATAAATTAAATATTAATTTTAAAGTATTAGCTAATATATTATTAATCTAACACCCATTTAAGATGAACTTAGGGAGTAGCTAAAAACCCTTAAAGGAATATGAATGATGTGTCATGACAAATAGGGCCTAGTGACGTACCCATGCATAAACAATCTAATCTCTCACAAATGGAGAAAAAGAGAAAACCACTTGGGAAAAACTCCTCTCAAAAGGAGAGAAAATCAAAATGGATTGAAAATCATCCAAAATAATGTGAGGGACTATCAAGCCTCCAACCAATATTATGTCCCAAAAAGAGGAACATGAAGAACATTGCTAAAACATGAAGAAGATGTTGTCACATATGAAGAAATGATTGATATAATGTTGAAATGAATAATTTCCAATAATAGGAATGAAAGAGTGTCCATATGGTAAATTCTCTATCTCACCAAAATGCATGGGTAACCAATCACTACATAGACATAGTACATAGGAACAAGAACTAGATAAATTGATCACTCCAAAAAATGAAACCAAGGAAGCAGTAACAAAAATAGTAGAAAGCCCCCATAATGTGGAAAAGGGATAGCCAAGAAAGATACACTAAAATTATGTGAAACTAAGAAGTGCATGTAGGAGAAAAAATAACATGTGAATGTGCATAGAAGAGTACATACAAATAAAAGGGTGTTAAAACAAAGGAACAGACACATGTGGAAAGAATCATTGGGATTGATTATTATTGTGAAAAGGAAACTCACTTGAAAAAAGTTTGATGACAAAAAAGTGCAAACATCAACCCTCCCATGGAACTTTATATGATAGTGCATGAAAAAAAGGCACAATAGGATGTTCAAAATCCCTAAAAGGTATACACTAGAATGACACTTTATCTTAGTGCATCCATAAATATAAATTACATGCAAAAGAGGTTGAAAATGCCCAAATAGGACATAATACTAGAAACACATGTAGAATAGCCAAAAATGAGTCATACCATGGAAATGAAATTTTTTCAAGAGCTAAGACATCCAAGTAATTCACTAAAATGTAAAAAATCTAAAAACTAAATAAAATATACCTAGAGAGTAGTGTAGACAAAAAAAATGATGTGAAGAGCTCTGAGAGACCATTCCAATGCTGCTCGAATCATGAAAAGTGGAGAAATGGGTCAAAAGTTATGAGATCGGCAATGAAAAAATCACTTCTAACTTCAGTAGGTTATAGAATTCACTACTAAAAAGTCTGATAGAAGACTAGAACCATTGGATATTTCTTAAAACAAACTTTTTGACAATATCTTATTTTCCCAATTTCGATACTCGAGAGAAAAATTATGCTTATTTTACTAATTTTTCCTATTTTTTAAAGGGAAGAAATTTTTTTTTAGCCCCCAATGGCTGGACATTGATCACCCATGTGCCCCTTGGCAGTAAAGAAGGCATTGGTGGAGTTATTTACAAAATAAAAAATGGGGCAGCCTTCACCACAACCAAGCGATGGATGGAGACCCCACACCATGGTGGTTGGATAATTAGAATCACCATGGCTTTGTAGGCCACTAGTGATTAGCGATAGAGTCGTTGTCGTACTATATGGTCTGATGAGGGTTGTACATAGGCCCCTACAAAAATAAATTTTCCTCAAAAGCTCCCAACATGTAATATGGGTGAATTTATAGTCAAAATTCATCGAATCCACCTCTTGAATGCCATGGTGAGGTCCTTTTCATTTTAAAATACACCTAAAAATTTCTCAACTCAAAAATCTGCAAAAAAAAGAAAAGGAGATCCTAGATCCAAAGCTTGTAACCATTGTTGAAGAAAACCCTCATAAACTGATAAGGGGTTCCTTGATCCACAATCTAATACTATGTTAAAATTATGAAAAATATTAGTAATAGGATCAAACAATGAACAAAGATACCTTCCATTCAAGAGAGTTACAAACAATAATATTTAATATCCTTAATAAGAAAAAGATACCAAATGAACCTCAAGAATAACAAAAAATTATCAAAATAGGTTATCAAAGGTATGGTAATACAATGAGGGTTGAGTGCTCTATAGGAGAAACCCTAATGATAAAGGGAATAGATCATGAAAAGTGTCAACATCTTATGCAATGAGACATAATGATCTAATAATAGTTCACTGATAAAAGAATAAAAGAACTCCTAATTTTAGCTTAAATGTATGAGAATAAATTTGACTAATAATCAATCAAAGATTAATTAATTATTAGCTAATGTATGGTTACTCTAATATTTAATCCTTAGGGGATATGTTGAATTCCTTTATTCATCACTTCTTATATCCCTTTTACATTATTAATTTCTTGTATTCTCTCCCTTTGAGAGGGGTTTACTGCCATATGGTTTTTTTCCTTTTCTTTTTTGTGAGATATCCTTTGTAAATTGGTATCTAACATTTCTTAGTAGTCAAGAAACATCATGCATGTATCTTTACATAATATTTTCATTTTTTTATTTTCCCACTTCTCCCTATGTTGTACTTAAGGAGGGCATTGGTGTGAATAAAGTCTTTTACCTAACTATTTTAACTAGTAGGTCCTATTCACATCTTAAGTTTACTCATGTCCTAAAAATATTTCTAGAAGTTTTAGTTATCTTTAGGTATTCTCTTATCTTATGTCATTCAATTCATGTGTCGTACATCATGTAATGCTTGTTGTCTCATGCCACATGATTAAGATATTTTTCATATCCTTATCTAATTCTATCTTTCACCATTCCTATATAAGAAATACATCTTGTACATTTAGTAATCATATGAGATATACTATCATTGATGTATTATTGATCACTATACATTATTGCATAAATATCAAGTAAGATATCATATTTACATACTCCCTTTTGGAAGTTATCCTTTTTCATTGTAGGTTATCCTAGGTTGTGGGAACTTACTATAAGTTCCTTGTAGTTAACTATCAACTCTTAAATAATTCATCTACATTAGAATGCAACAAATGCAACATTAAATGATGCTTCAATTTTTTTCAGTGAAATGATTTTTAGAGTAATTTTTTATATTACATAGTTTGTAATACTAAGTTTATCATGTAATACTAAGTTTTGCATCCACAAGGCTCATTTAGTGCATCTTTATGAGGATGATCTCGACACAAATAAACATCCAATCATAATTCAGGTATTTTCAAGTTGTGTGGCCCAAATTTAGTGATTTGGGACTCATTCTCCATCCTAGGAAAATGATTCCCACCTAGGTTTTTGGGTCCCGAACATAGTTTCAAACCTTTCTAAGAATTTTTGAATTTAGTCCCATAAATTATGCCTAATGGGACTCATTTACCACCTTGGGTGAATGATTCATGTGTGGTCCAAAATTAAAATTAATTCAAAATTTTGGTGAAATTTTATCCTCCTAGATTTGATATTGGCTTGTAGTGTTGTAATTTTAAGAATTCTTACATAATTAAGTATAAATACAAGTTTATTCCACTCATTTTACACCTAGCAAGTTGAATGAGAATTCTTATAGGAAGTTTGAGTTCATAAGAGCATTCAAGAGTCTTCAAGACTAGATTATCAAGCATTAGATAGAGTTTTATTCAAGCATCAAGCATCATGTCAAAGTCTTCATGCATCATGTTTGTTTTGGAGTTAACAATTGTGATTTATAATTTTATGATTCAAGCTAGCATTTCATTCAGGATCTACCACATTCAAGCAAGAGTTAAGATCTACATCCATTTGAGCCATTTCATACATGTTTGCATCACTTCATTGCTAGGGTTTGGTGAGTTGTAACATCATATTTTGTACATTCATCATTCTCCATTCCTATCTAATTTCATTTCAAGGTTTGATTACCAAAATAGGGTTTGACAAAGGAAAACCCCTATCCACTAATAAAACAACATTTTTTCCCTCTCTTTAGTGTCTGATTTGCAAGAAAATTGAGGAGAAAGTTCAGAGAAAGTTACCAAAGTTCCTAAAGTTGTCACCTTGTATTGAAGATACTTGGAGAACTTCTACAGGTTGGAAATCAAGGTTTTAGATCTGGAAATCAAGTTTTCAGATCTGGAAATCAATTGGGAAGCACAAAGCAGAACTTGAAGACCTGATTTAGACTTTAAAGTTTTAGAAAACCCTAACTAGACTATTTTTCCACTTCTGGTAAATGAGTCCCAGTTTAGGTCAAAATTTAGATACCCATTTTCCAGATTCCTATTTCTGCACAGAAACCCAAATCTAGGACTAATTTTCCCAGCTTGTCGTATGAGTCCCACTCAACATTAAAGTGAGAATTTCTATCATTTCAGACCTCCTTCGAGTCATCTTCATATTTCCAAGTGCACATAATTCATCTTGTAATTTTTTATTTTGTTTTACATACTTTTCTAGGTCATTTAGTTAGTCATTGCATCAAACTAGGTTTAAGCATTTCATCTTGCATTGCATTTTTCTTTCCATGTCTTAACTTGGTGGTGAACCCATCATTAGTTTACATTCAACCCTTAGGACAACCCTATTGCAAGATATCTTTCTCCTTTGCAATGAGATCTCTAAGGTTTGTTCTTAAATGAGAGAGAGTGAAGATTGTTACTCTATGTCCTAAACCCTAGAACCCAAACAATTTTCCACCTTTCATTTTGGAAAAAATTCATTTAGAACATCATAATTTTGATTTGGAGTGCATCATCATCCTATATCTTACTTACATTAACATTGCATTAGAGTTTGCATTAAAGTTAATTGGAATCCTAGGGTTTCTAATTTTGCATTAGTGAAAGTTCATATAGCTTGCATTTTTACATGTAAAATCATTGGAAATCATACAAAATCTTCATTTACACTTAGGTTATATATCATACAACATAAAAAGCATAAAAATCAATTGAAATTTTTTGAAAATTTTGAAAAAATCCTCACTGGGACTCATACACCCCTCTGGGAATATCAGTCCTCTTGCAAATCCTGCACTAAATTTTATAGCATTTAAAACATTGTTTATGAGCTCCTATTTCCTATTATTACCTTTCTGTTCTAGTTTACATACTTTCTATTTCATCCAATTCATTGCATTTAGTTTAAATTAGTTCATCTTGTGAATTTCCTAAAATTCAAACTTGCATTTACA
This sequence comes from Sequoia sempervirens, assembly GCA_007258455.2. Classification (NCBI taxonomy): domain Eukaryota; kingdom Viridiplantae; phylum Streptophyta; class Pinopsida; order Cupressales; family Cupressaceae; genus Sequoia; species Sequoia sempervirens. The sequence goes on along the minus strand of VDFB02000008.1, from coordinate 169,846,887 downwards.
ACATTACATTTATCATTATTGCATAGTTTGGAATCTAAAATTTACATTACATTTCATCATGGATATATGCTTTGGTAAGCTTTGGATTTCCTTTAAGTCTTTAGTGGATGTGTCAAGTTGTGCTTTTGGAAATGACCCTAATGAAATTGAACTTACTCTTGCTCACTCAACTCCTAATCCATGTCCTCCTCTTGATGTTGACATTATTGAATGAGATGATGACATCATGAACAAGTTCTGAAATGATTGTCTTAACAACCTTGAAGCTAACTGTACAATAGAAAAATGGTCCCTTTGTCATTTTCATGGTCTTTTAGGCCTTTCTTCATGATGCTTGGTCAATTTTTATTTTATTTAATGTTGCAATGTGGCTTGAACATTCACATTAGGTCCTCAAAATTCAAATTATGGCATCTTGTGAAGGTGTTGTGAAGTGTTATTAAACATTTCTACACTTTTCTAGACTCTATTTATTATAATTCACCTAAAATCCATTTTTTCATCACTTATCAAGTCCTATTTTGAAGTGTTGTAAAGTCTTGTAGAAGATCTCACACTTTTCTAGGCTCAATTTCATTATTTATACTTTCTTATGCTTTATTTGACCCCTTTATACCCTTATAAGGCTTAATTAAGTGTGCTTTTTAATATAAACACAACAAACAATATTAAATGCAAGATAATTCCAGACATCCACTTTAAATTCTAAGTGGACCCATTCACCAAGGTTGGAGAATGAGTCCCTCTTGGCTCAAAATTCAAAATATTTCAAATTTTCTCTTGGGTTTTTATTTAAAATCACCTTATGTCGGCGTGCGATGAGGTATCTTCAAGTTACTAAGGCACAATTGTGTATAAATAAGTGTTTTTCTTTTCATTTTAACCCCCATTCATCAAGTTCACTTATTCACTCATTCATTCAAACATTCAAGCACTTTGCATCATTGAATCAAGTATTAATCATGTATTTTGGAGCAACCATTGTTATATCTTCAGAATTCTTCAATAAGGGTTTGACTTGTGTATGCCAATTTCACAAGCTATCAGGTGTTAAAAAGTGGACAAGAATTCAACAAAGTGTTTCAAGTAAATTACAACCTATTTCAAGCTTGGAGGAGACATTCTATCTATTTTTTGTAGATTTGACTCCATCCACCCGACAAGCAGACAACCTCAGGTCTGGTGCTACAGGATTGCTCCCTGATTTCATATAATTTTGGGAGTGGATTGATTTGCCATCACTGGGGAATGAGTCCCACCTTAAGGCTGGAAATCCATATTTTGTCAGATTCTGAATCCTGACACTCAAAAACCAATTCTCAAAAGTTTTCATCAAAAGAGGGATTGATTCACCATCAATGGAAAATGGGTCCCACTAGTGATTCTCATTAATCTCTATCAAAATTTAGGACACTCTAGATTCTCCATTCTCTGCCTAGGTGCACTCTAATTTAGACTTCTTCTCTTTTGTTTTGCATTTGTTTATACTTTAGTTCATGTTTTCATATCACACTGTGTTTTCCAACATTGCATAATTCTTAGGTTTTGCATTCATAATCAGTCAAATAATTCATTTAACTACACTTAGATAATTCCATTTAGTCTATATAACATCATAAATTTCCTAATTTGAGTGAACCATGTAGAATTTTGAGTGCGGTTTATCTCTCTCCTTTTAGGTGAAACATCCTAAGAGTGCAAGAGCAGCCTATAAGCCCTACCCAAAAATCTATGGTTCATTTTGGTGAACCTACATAGTTTTCACTTTATATTTCTAATTTCCATTGCATCTTTCATCCTAGAATTCATTTGCATCAACATTTAATGGCATCTGAAAAGCATTTAAATCACTTTAAATTTTTTGAAAAACACAAAAAACTCTCATAGTTGGACTCATTCGACACCTTGGGTGAATTAGTCCACCTGCACATTTTAGACTACATTTTCAGGCATCTTTCTAGGCATTTACTGCATTTCTGTTCTTTGTTGTTATTTCTCTATTTCAGTTTGTAGAATTCCTGTTATTTGCATTTTGCACTTCTAGATTAAATTGTGTTTACATTCACCCCATCTTTTGTGGTACTTGTATGAGTGTTTGGTGCCCCATTGATAATAATTTAGTGAAATGAACTTCTAGACTCATGGCTTCTTGTGATAACACTTTTGCTGTGGACCTTGGGATCTCAAGAGATCCTAATCCTAGTATGGACAATGGTCCATTAGGCATGAATACCACTACTATGACTTCACCTTTCCATCCAATAAATGTTGTCACACAAAACAATTCCATTTCTCAAGAAAAATTCATTAGTATTCATGAGGATTTTTCACATTTCCACCAATGCTATACCTTAAATAGAAAACCTTCATCGTTTGATTGAAAGTGATGATGGCTTGCAAGTTATGAAGAGAATAGCTAAGATATACAATAAACATGTTCCTTCTATTTCCCAGTCAACAAACATTATTGTGAGCCAAGGAGGACCTCACAATCCTTCTCCTTCAACCATCATATCCATGCCAACTTATACCACTCCTCAGGTTACAACAACTATGTAACAGGTTATTCATGTGGCTCCTTTGGAAATTCCAACTAGCATTCCTAGTTCTTTTGTGGCATCACATATTCCTTCTTCCACCTTCACCCCTCTTAGTGTCCCTTTCACTTCCCCTAACATTACATACACTCCATCACCATTTTCCTTCCCACCTCATACCACTTACACCGATCCCATCATTACACAACTCTTTAACACTATTTCATCCATGCAACAAAAAATATCCACCATTAGCCAAAGTTAAAATTCTCCACCCACATATCATGTCCATAGAAGTCCATAATCCTTAGAGATCATACACACCCAGATGCCACAAGGAATTTAAATGCCTAGGTTTGAGAAATACGAAGGTAAAGGAGATGCTACTAATCATGCCAATTCCTATACAGTCTTGTGTAGTGACTTTTCCCTCGATGATAATTTGTTAGCCAAACTTTTTCCTAGGACCTTGAAGGACACTACATTGGAGTGGTTTTCCAACTTACCCAATCATTTAATTTGATTTTTCAATGAACTTGTGGATGCCTTTATAAGCCATTTCCAATTCCATATAATGCCTAAAAAGACAATGGCTGATTTAATGCGATGTAGACAAAATAATGATGAAAGGGTCACCGATTTCATTTCATGATATCAGTCATTGTATGCTCAAATTGATGTCAAGATCCCTGGTTGACATTTGTAGAAGATTTTTATTGAAAAATTCCACACTCACCTTCAAGATAAGTTGACTATGTTGAAATTCTCATCATTCATGCATTTATGCATGACCCTTTGTGATTATCATAACTCAGTTTCTAGTCGTGATTCAAATTCCACTTCTAACCGAGCTGAGAAGTCTAAGAAAAACAACCAAAATGTGCAAAACTTTAGAAAACTGAATGGAGGCTTTTTATAGTTTAACCCACCTTCTCCACAACTAACCCAACCTGTTTAGAGTCAAGTGGTAGTTGTTAAAGCAATGGTGCCTTATACCTATGGGGACCCGAAGACACAATTTACTCCCTTACTTGATACTCTCCATAACATGATGAACCAATTGCTCCAGTGACAAATGATCACTTTGCCTACCATTAAACTACTTGATACCACCAAGCCTTTATTACCCACCTTTAAACCTAATGCTTATTGTCATTTTCATTGCCAAAATGGACATGACACCAAACAATGTAAGCATCTCAAACACTTAGTTCAATACCTCATTGATTTCGGTCGTTTGTCCATTGTGGGTGTCAATGATCAAGGAAATAAGTCTATTACACCCCCTAACCAGAATCTACAAATCTTTACAAACCCCATGTCTAAACATAATGTTTCATTTGTCAAAGCTAGTGAACCTTCAAACCCTCAAGTCATGAACATTGATACAAATAATGAACAACATGATATACCTCCAAATGTTACCCAAGTTAATCCTATGGATGAACTTGTGGGTGTGATAGATGTTATCCCTCATAAGGGCCAAATCAACAAATCTCTTAATATCAATTTTTCTTCCAAAGATATACTAAAAAAACTTCTTGATGGTCCTCTTTACATAGCCGACCGAATCTATGATAAGCCCACTAATGGGATATTAATAGATCCTGCCTATGGTGAGAATGTGATCATAGAAGAGTTTTTAGTATTACATGAGTTGTATAAAGATGACCATAATAAAACAGCTACATGGATTAAGACACATACTATTTTTGTGTGCCCTACGATCGAATTGATTGTACTCCCCTTACAAGTAGGACCCAAAAATTTTGATGTAACATTTTCTATTATTCCACAATCAGATCAATTTCATCTATGGTTGGGTCATCCTTGGCTCTGCTCAATGAAAGTAGTCCCATCAGTTGTTCACAAATGTTTGAAGTTTCCACATGGAAATGAAATATTTACCATACACCATAGTGGCTTTAATCCATTATCCTCTAAAGGTAATTTTTCCTTAGAAGCCTTTTGGCCTAAATCTATGGAACCCATCACCCCCTGTAAAGATTTTTTTTTCATAGCCTATCAAAAGTTCAAAGCCAAATAAATAGCCAAATTGTCTCTTCGTAACATGTCCCCATCCACTTCCACTCCTCCTATCCTAGATGAAACCATGCTTCAGCCTAAGTCTGACATTGAAAAAACAATACAATCTCATGAGAAACTTACCATAGACACTTCCCCTCCATCATTTAAACAACCAGGAGAAAATGAAACCAACCCTGTTATGCCTCCTTGCATTAAAAAAAGTGTATAAATATAAAGAGAAAGTGGTTGACCTATCTTCTTTGGTTTCTTCCATTCTTCCCTCTCCAAAAGAAAAGGAACCTATGATGGATCAACCCATGCTTACGCTTGAACAACTTCAAAATAAAATAAAAGGAGATTGCAGTGCTAGGGAGCGTAGGCATCATCGTCGTCTCCTTGCTCATCAGTCTTGAATGAAAGAAAAAAAAGAAAACCAACCTCCACCTTTGATAGAAGAAATATATGGACACCCTCTTCCTCCTAACCCACCACAAGATAATATAGTCTATCCCTCACAACAAAATGAACCGATCCAACAACCACAACTTTTGATACATCCTTCCTTGGAAATAACCCTTCATTCTCCTATCGTAATCAATCTTGATGATGATGATGAAGAAATACATAATGATCTAAAATCTTTATTTTCATCTACCATGAGCTTAAATGACAAATCTTCTATACCAAGTGAAGAGCCTGGCACATCTCCTAGTTCAGCATTGGAAATTCTTCCATTGGACAGTCAACCACCATCACAATACATTGAACATGATTGGGAGGTCGATGACTTGTTAGATGGTTGACCTGCATTTTCCTTACTAGCCTTTTTGCATTTATTTCCCTTTCTCTTTTTCTTTTGGTTTGATTTTACATGTGTATCATGTTTCTCTGTATCATGTGTTTGATGTTCTCTCTCTTTGTACACTTCTTCTATTTGTACCTCTATTCTTATCTATGTCATGCATTTCCTTTTTCATTTTTGTTTTGTGTTTTCCTTTCGGGGATGACACAAAGCATTGAGATGCCCTATGTCTCTTCCATGTTGACCCAAAAGGTTCTTTCATTTTCATTTCTATTTTGTGTTCTCCTTTTGGGGATGATGCAAAGCATTGAGACAAAATCTCTTCCATGTTGACCAATTGGTCCCCTTTTCCTTTTTACTTTATCCTTTTTCTTGTGTTTTCCTTTTGGGATGACGCAAAGCACTGATGTCTTATGTCTCTTCCATGTTGACCTAATTGGTCCCTTTCCCTTTTTACTTTTTATTTTTCTTGAGTTGTCCTTTTGGGGATGACACAAGGAATCAAGACTAACATGTCTCCTTCATGTTGACTCAAAAGCTTTTCCTTTTCTTTTTCCTTTACATTTTCTTTTCCCTTGTGTTTTCCTTTTGGGGACGATGTAAAGCATTGAGAATGTAGTGTATCTTCCATGTTGATCCAAAACAGACTTTATTTTCCATTTGTTTTTTCTCTCTTTGTGTCATTATTCCAATTCTATGTGTTTTGGGAAATGATGACAGTTCTGAGCTCTTTCATAAAAAACATTGCAACAACAAACATATTGACCCCAAATCCATAGATCTCTTATGTGTTTGGTGTGTTCCTTTCTATGGGGAAACCTCCCTTTCTTTTTCATTCTTTTAAATTTACATGGCGTAGCTTCACTTAGAAACATATGACTTGGAATAGGAGCTTTTCAAGTTGGTTCTCATGTCTTGTTTTTCTTTTAGCATTTTCTTCCCTTTGCCACTTTAAAGTAATTGTTCATAGAATGGTGTGTAGCAATTTCTTTAAAGTGGGGGGCATACATTTTCATAATTCATTTGCATTTTTTATTCTAAGTGTAGCCTTGCTTCTTCATATGATGCATTCATCACTTTGTGGATGACATTGGGTGTGATTTCCTTCATAAGTGTGACCTATCTTAGCATATTACATTCCTCTTATTGGCTTGATGTGACACACTATATCCCCTAAGTTGTGAATATTTTATTCTTTGATTGGTCCTCTCTTGGAGACATTAGACATAATGTCCCTAAGTGACAAACCTCACATAAACTTAACAAGACTCCTTTAAACATCTTTTACATTTTACATTTTACATTTTTACCACCTTGCATAGTGCAACTTGCATTCCTGTGGTACCTTTGCATTTTTTCATGAGTTCTAAGCATACAAAGCTTTGCTCGTCTCATGAAGCATGAACCAACATTTTCCTTTGTGGCACCTTGTTAAATTTATTAGGAGGTATAAGTTTGATATGGTTGAGTGGGAAGCCCATTCACTAGCACAACTTTCCCCATACCCACCTTTGTGTTTGTGAGTGCATACCAACTAGCGTATGTACTTCACCTTTTTGTGTCTTCTCACCCGACAGACTTCCATGAGTTTTGGTGCCCCACACTGAGTATGCATTCTCTCTTTCAAATGAACAACCTAGATCTAATCCACAACTAGTTGGACAGACGATTAAAGCTCAATCTAATTCTCTATTTTCATCTAATCCACATTTGTGTTCCTTTCTTCTTATGTCTAGTTTTCCATGAGATCTTCATCTTGGGGGCTTGATCATCCATCTTGATCGTTGTTGTTCCATCTTGCTAATGTAAGTACACTAGGACCTTTCTCTTGATATTCATGGCTGCTTTAGTGTGAGTTTGAAGCAAGTTCATCCTCTCACTAAAGTGGGGGCTAAATGTACAATAGAAAAATGGTCCCTTGCTAATTTCATGGTCTTGTAGGCATTTCTTCATGATGCTTGGTCCATTTTTCTTTTACTTAATGTTGCAATGTGGCTTAAACATTCACATTAGGTCCTTAAAATTCAAATTATGGTGTCTTGTGAAGGTGTTGTAAAATGTTGTAAACCTTTTCTACACTTTTCTAGACTCTATTTATTACAATTCACCTAAACATAATCTTTTCATCACTTATCAAGTCCTATTTTGAAGTGTTATAAATTCTTGTACCAAGATTTCACACTTTTCTAAGCTCGATTTCATTATTTACACCTTTCTTATGCTTTATTTGACCCCTTTATACCCTTACAAGGCTTAATTAAGTGTGTTTTTCAATGTAAACTCGACAAAACACATTAAATACAAGATAATTCCCCACACCCAATTTCAAGTCCAAGGTGGGACCGATTCACCATGGGAGGAAAATGAGTCCCTCTTGGCTCAAAATACAAAATATTTCAAATTTTCTTCCAGGTTTTCATTTAAAATCACCTTATGTCAACCTGTGATGAGGTATCTTCGGATTACTAAGACATAAGTGTGTATAAATAAATATTTTTCTTTACATTTTAACCCCCATTCATCAAGTTCACTTATTCACTCATTCATTCAAGCATTCAAGCACTTTGCATCATTGAATCAAGTTTTAATCAAGTATTTTAGACTAGCCATTGTTATATCTTTAGATTTCTTCAATAAGGGTTTGACTTGTGTATGCATATTTGACAAGCTATTAGGTGTTGAAAAGTGTACAAGAAGTCAACTACAACCTATTTCAAGCTTGGAGAAGAAATTTTGTCCATTTTCTATAGATTTGACTCTGTCAACCCAACAAGCAGACAACCTTAGATCAGGTGCTACAAGATTGGTCCCTGATTTCACAAAATTTTGGGAGTGGTGGTTCACGATAAATGGAAAATGAGTCCCACCTTAAGGCTGGAAATCTAGATTTTGTCAGATTCTAGATCCTGACACTCAGAAACAAGTTCTCAGAAGTTTTCATCAGAAGCATGACTGATTCACCATAAGTGGTAAATGAGTCCCACTAGTGATTCTCAGTAATATTTGACAACATTAAAGACACTCTAGATTCTCCATTCTCTACCCAGGTGCACTCTAATTTAGCCTTCTTCTCTTCTGTTTTGCATTTGTTTATACTTTAGTTCATGTTTGCATATCACATTGTGTTTTCTGACATTGCATAATTCTTAGGTTTTGCATTCATAATCACTTAAATAGTTCATTTAACTACAGTTAGATCATTCCATTTAGTCTAAATAACATCATACATTTCCTAATTCAAGTGAACCACGTAGAATTTTGAGTGGGGTTTATCTCTTTCCTTTTGGTTGAAACATCCTAAGAGCGCAAGGGTAGCCTATAAGCCCTACCCAAAAATGTACGGTTCACTAATGCATGCTTTTATCCATCCATGAAACAACCAACACCCCCTACAATACTACATGTTGATATGTTTGGTTATTTACATCCTGAAACTGAGACAAGAATTGAACCTAAGTCCCCTACAATAGGTGAATCTATTTCTTCTAAAAAATAAAATACTCAACCATTCTATGTTAACAAGGTGAAAAACACTACTATCAACCTAGAAGATACATATGGAAAATGCTTTACAATCTTGAGTAAACAAGGATGTGATACAACAAGTGAACATGAAATTCATCAACTCTTAGAGAAAATACCAATTGAAAGTACTAAAGGCATAGGATATCAAGACCCTCCTCCTGATATGAATTCCCTTCTTCCTAAAGAACAACCAATGCCTCATAATAATAATAAGGATTATAGGATCGTCTTAGGTCCTCCTCTTCAACATTCAACTGGAGAAATTGGTGAATCTAGCAAGTGCAAAAGACCTTATAAACTAAAAAAACTTCAATTCCCTTATCCGCCTAATGACATTGAGAGAAAATTCTAGATACTTCTACATAGAGGATTTATTACACTACTTCCAATAAGAGATGACCAGAAACCAAATCATAGGAACACAAACACATCACATTATCGAATGCCATAGAATTCTTGGACATAGTATCGATGAGTGTCGTGCTTTACAATAAATATTTGAAAGGCTTGATATCATAGAAATAGTCCCCTGAGGTGGGACCTTATTTCCCCTCATCATGTAGTGGTTGTAGAATCTTTAGTTCTCACCATTAGATGATATTTCCCACCACCTACCTTGGCTCATTATTTCCTTACACTAAGTTGGGACATGAATTACATATGCTTGTCCTAGTAGTGCATTTTTCATTGTCCCTTTATCTAGGTTGACTCACATGTGACTTACTAGTCTTTTGCATTAGTTCTTTTTCTTTTGTGTGATTGCATGTGCATCTCTCTCTTTGTGACATTCTTCTATTTGTACCTTCATTCTTCTCTATGTTGTACATCTTTTCCCTTTTATCTTTTGTCTTGTGTTTTCCTTTTAGGGATGACATAAGGCATCGAGACATTCATGTCTCTTCCATGTTGATCCAAAATATTTTTTTTTATCTTTTTCTTTGTCTTGTGTTTCCTTTCGGGGATAACGCAAGGCGTCAAGACATTCATGTCTCTTCAATGTTGACCTAAAGGATTTTTTTTATCATGTTCTTTGTCTTGTGTTTCCTTTCAGGGATGATGCAAATGCAAGGTGTCGAGACATCCATGTCTCTTCCATGTTGACCCAAAAATCCTTTTCTTTGTTTTCTCTCTCTTTGTGTCATTCTTCTAGTTCTACGTGTATTTTGGGAATGATTACAGTTCCAGGCTCTATAATAGCATTGTAGCAAGTACATACTGACTCCAAAGCCATAGATACCTCGTGTGTTTGGATTCTTATTTTTTGAGGAAACCTCTTTTTTTTTAAATTTTGTTGCATGGCGTAGCCTTACTTGGAAACATATGACTTGGCATAGGGATTTCCATGTTAGCTCTCATGTCCTCTTTATTGTTAGAAGCTATTATTTGCTACATTAAAGTAATTGCTCACAGTACGATGTTTAGCAATTTCTTTAAAGTGGCAGCATACATTAGCATTATTATTTTGCATTTTTTTCTTTCTTTCATGGTTCATGGTTTACTCTTCTTATTTCATATGATGCATTTTTTTCTTTATGGTTGACATTGGGTGTGATGTCTTTCAAAATCATGATCTCTCTCAACATATTACATTCCTCTTAGTGGCTTGATGTGACACACTACGTCCTCTAAGTTGTGAATTTTCTATTATTTGATTGGTACTCTCTGGCAGACATTAGGTACAATGTTTCCTAAGTTAAATACATTGCATGAAGTAAGCAAGACTCCCTTGAATGTTCCTTATTTTTGCATTTACATTTTTGGTTATATGGCAACCTTGCATAATACACCTTACATGCCTATTGAGCCATCTTGTTTGTTCATGAGTTCCAAGCATACAAAGTGTTTCTTTTCTCATGAAGCTTGAAGTTCTTTCTTCATGAGCTCTAAGCATATGAAGTTTTTCTTGCCTCATGAAGCTTCAAAATCATTTTTGTATGGCACCTTATTAAAGTTATTAGAAGGTATAACTTTGGTATCTTTTTTGACAAGAAGCCCGACTAAGGCATGACTTTCCCATAGCCACTTGTGTGTGAGTGTTAGGGCATACTAGTCATGTGTGTATGTGTCTCGGCTCTTTTGGATCCTCACCTAGTGGGCAACCTAATTTTTTGTTGCCTTAGAGTGAGATTTCATTTTTTGGACAAACAACCTAGATCTAATCCACATCATGATGGACAAACAGTCGAAGCTTGATCCTAATATTTTATTTTATTTTACTTTTCTTTTCATCTTTGGCAGTGTATGATTCTACCTTTATGATACTCTTTATATATTCTTACATGTGTTATTTTTTACCTATGTTGGTTTTCTATGGGATCTTTATCCTACAGTATTGATCACCCCTTTTGATCATTTTCATCTCATCTTACTGGTATTAGTGCACATTGACCCCTCTTGAAGTGAGTTTAGCTACTTTAGTGTGATTCTAAAGCAAGGTCATCCTCTCACTAAAGTGGGGGCTAAATGTAGTGTAGAAAAATGTCATCAATGACATTTTCACACTTATTTAGGTCCTCCTTGTAAAATTGAGCTTAATGATACCTTGACTTAGTGTTTTAATGTGATTAACACACTCGAATTAGGTCTTGGGCCCTTGTGAATTAAAGAAACCTAATCATACCTTATTTGAAGTCTTATAAAGTGTTGTAACACACTTTCACGCTTTTGTAGCATTGTCATTAATAACCGGGCTTATGCTTTAATTGACCCTTTTTTGCATCCACAAGCCTTATTTAGTGTATATTTTCAATGATGTTCAAGACAAAAATTAACATCCAATCATAGTTCAATTATTTTCAACTTATGTGACCCATATTTAGTGATCTGGCACTCATTTTCCACCCTGGGTGAATGAATCCCACCTAGGTTTTTGGGTCCTGAACCTCATTTCACACCTTTCTAAGCATTGTTTAATTTGGTCCCATAAATTATGCCTAATGGGACTCATTCACCAGCTTGGGTGAATGAGTCTTGTGTGGCCCAAAATTAAAATCAATTCAAATTTCTGGTGGGATTTTATCCTCCTAGATATGATGTTAGCTTGTAGTGTTGTAATTTTGAGAATTCTTGCATAATTAAGTATGAATACAAGTTTCTTTCACACTCATTTTACACCTAGAAAGTTGAATGAGCATTCTTATAGCAAGTTTGAGTTCACAAGAGTATTCAAGTGTCTACAAGAGAATTCAAGAGTCTTCAAGAGTAGATTATCAAGCATTCTAGAGATTTATTCAAGCATCAAGCATCATGTCAAAGTCTTCATGCATCATGTTCTTTTTGGAGTTAATAATTGTGATGTAGGATTTTATTATTCAAGCGAGCATTTCATTCAAGATCTGCCACATTCAAGCAAGATTTAAGATCTACATTCATTGGATCCATCTCATACATGTTTTCAACACTTCATGCTATGGTTTGGTTATTTGTAACATCATATTTTGTTCATTCATCATTCTTCGTTCCTATTTCATTTCATTTCAAGGTTTCATTACCAAAACTGGGTTTGACCAAGGCAAACCCATATCCACTAAAAAACAAGAAATTTTCCCTCTCTTTAGTGTGTGATTTGTAGGCACATTAAGGAGCAAGTTTCAAGAAATTTTTCAAAGTTCTTAAAGTTTTCAATGTTGTCACCTTGTATTGGAGATACTTGGAAAAATTGTATAGGTTTCAAATCAAGGTTTCAGATCTAGAAATCAGTTGGGAAGAACAAAGCAAAACTTGAATACCAGATTGAGAATTTAAAGTTTTAGAAAAGCATAACTAGACTGATTCACCACTTTTGGTAAATGATTCCTAGTTTAGGTCAAAGTTCATACTTTTACAAATTCAAATACCCATTTGTGAGATTCATGTTTCTACACAGAAACCAAGATCTGGGACTAATTCGTCCAACTTGGCGTATGAGTCCCACTCAACATTAAATTCAAAATTTCCATCATTTCAGACCTCCTTCCAGTCATCTTCAAATTTCTAGATGCACACAATTCATCTTGTAGCTTTCTATTTTGTTTTACATACTTTTCTAGGTCATTTAGTTAGTAATTGCATCAAACTAGGTTTAAGCATTTCATCTTCCATTGCATTTGTCTTTCCAAGTCTTAACTTAGTGGTGAACCTCTCATTAGTTTACATTCAACCCCTAGGACATCCCTATTGCAAGATCTCTTTCTCCTTTGCATTGAGATCTCTAGGGTCTTTTATTGAATGAGAGATAGTGAAGATTGTTATTTTAGGTCCTAAACCCTAGAACCCAAAAAATTTTCCACCTTTCAACCATAAATATTATAAATGCTCCAATGGAATTACTTTTATTTTTTATTGAACTATGGTAACCATATAAAAAATATCAAATAGTGAAATGGTGCTAGAAGTGATATTTTGTTTCGACACTTGTGGCATTAAATTCACAATTCCATCATGTATGGGATGGTTGGTTACTACTACTAGAGGTATGTTTTTTACTATCTAAGAATCCTAATCCTTCAAGGAAACATTAGAACAATGAAGTATCTCAATATCTCTATGAAAGAAAGCCATCCTTTAGCATGAATATTCATTCAATTTATGATACCTAGGAATCTCTCATCTAACCTAACAAGTGTAGGTTTATTCTACCTAAAAATATATATTTGTATTTTTTAACTATTTAATTCATTTTCCTATTTTGAAAATTAATTCAATGTTACAAAATTATTTAATTTTCTTTATTGTAATTATTTTAGGAGTGAAACTTTATGTTCCACACCTCATGTCCAATCACACCAATAGTTCCAACATGTCTAAAGGGGTTGGTTGTTGCTACTAGAGGTATATCTTTGTTACATAATAATCTCAATAATTATAGGTTACATTGGACTAATGCAGTGTTACAGTGAGGAAGAAAATCAAAATCCCAAGACCACTTGTAAAACCGAAAGACATCCTTCTACAAGAGTGCAACAAGGGAAAACTATTTCTTGATCATGGGCATAATAGATTTGATTAAACTCTTATATAATTACATAGCTTGCATGATTACTTGGATTGAATAGTGCATATCATTCATTTCTTATATAACCAAGGTTAAGAGATAGTATTAGTCAAGATTTTTAAAAGTGTGTTAATCACATGTTGTGACACACAAAATTAGACACCAAGATAAGATCAAATGATACCTAAGACTTCTATAAGTATCCATTGATCCCTAGGTAAACACATAAACATGTGTGAAAAGGACCTAATAGGTAGAACAACTAGGTAAAATACATTGTTTTGACTAATATCCCACTCAAGTGAAACTTAGGGAGAAGTAACAAATATAAATTATGCAAATATATTAGATTATGATGGGAACCAACTACTATTCCATGTTAGGTATTTATTGATAAATTTAACATCTCACAAATAGAGAAAAAATATAAAACCCAATGGAACAAAACTCCTCTCCAAAAGAGAGACAATATACATAAAAATATGAAAAGTGATGGATGGAGAACTCAGGACCCCCTAATGATGAGATCTATCATAATTATAGAGTAAATATCCCCTAATAAAAGGGAAATGGAGACACTATGTAGCTCCCCACTGTGTAAATATCATATACAAGTAGTGAATTCTTGAAGAGAAAACATGATCCAAAGCCTACAAATAATATTCATTCCTTTCAAAAGAAACACAACAAAGTACAAATACAAGAGTTATTCCCACTCTACAGATAAATTAGCAGGAAGAATAATTCAAATTTATGATGATAATTCCTATCAAATTTGCTACAAAAATCACATGAATCTTTTAAAGAATCATATTTGAAGATTGGTGATGTAATAGTAGATACTATTTTATCTCTTTGTATGGGGTAAGAGAAAAAATAGAGATCTCTTTATCATAAATATGCTCAAGAACTACATCATATTGAAACTCCTATAATGTATTATCATCAAAGGGTATATTATCAACATCATGAAATCGAATGAGGCAATCTAATACAGGATCATCTGAGAACGGATGATTATTTGGATCTCCATAGATCTCCAAAATTATGGTCCAATACAATGTGTAGGAACATCATTCCTAAGATTAGATAATATGTATCCTATAATATTATAACACCAATTTTCATACCAATGAAACTGCATTCTTCAATTTTTTCTTTGTCTTAGGGAATGAGTACATAAAGATGAGGTAAAATATTGAACCACTTGTAATGTGTCAGGATACCCTTTTCCTAAGACTCATATATTCTATTATAATTATAGAAGTATGAGTTTCATAACCAATGAATATAAAAATTATACACTCTTCAAATGATAAAATCGAAGATCAATATATATTAAGTAGTTGAATTGAATAAAAAATTCCCAAGTGCTAGCATGTCTAAGTAATCCTTAAAAATAAAAATATGAAAATAAATAAATAGAATATACCTAGTGTTGACTCTAGAAAAATTTCATAGATGGCTTAATAGAGCTCCTCAATACCTTTCCATGCTATAGAAATTAATTTCACCTACAAAAAACTCTACAAAAATGGCTTATACCATTTCAAATTTCCCAAACTATCTTTTCATTGATATCTCATTTGCAAATTTTGACACCTTAAAAAAAAGTTAGTACAAATTGAAAAAGGGCTTTGTTTAGGGTATAGAGGTAAAAAAATGATCTAGTAAAGCATTTATGTAGGAGAATTCGTAGATAATATGTAATTTGAATATTCTAAATATTCCAACATTACAAATTGGTGATACTTACAACAGTACAAAAGAGCTATAATCTACATATCAATATGGATGTATAGGTTACATATAATTATATAGATCTTTTAATTGAATATTTGATTAACTATCAAATTTGAGAAGGGTCTTGTAGATTTGAATCTTTGGTACCATGTTAGAGTTAACAAAGGACTCAAGATCCCAAGATTCTCTATAACTTCATTATGGGCACAATGAATTTTATTTCTACCCTAATTTGATTATATGGCCACTGGTACATTTTGACCCAATTTTTGACGAGCATCTGTTAGAATTCTGACAGTCGTTTGTAACTATTATTGCATCAAAATTTTGACATTTCTAATGTCATCAAAATTTTGACACAATAATAGCGATGAACGACCATCAAAATTCCAACGGACGCTCATCAAAAAATGGGTCAAAATGTACTAGTGGACTTACATTTATTACTTGGATCAAATTGTACATATGATGCCTTTCTTATATAGGAATGGTTGAGAGATAGGATTAGAAAAGATTGTGATAGGTGTCTTAATCCTATACAATGAGGCACAAAAGGTAAATGACAGATAATATAGGTTAAGATAAGGTAAGATCACATGGCACTTAAGACTTCTATAAATATTGGTAGATCCTTAAGTGAACTTAACATGTAAATATTTGTGAAAAAGACCTACTAGGTGAACTAGTCAGTAAAATACCTTCTTCACAACAACATGAAGTCCTTTAAGAATCATAAGAGAAAAAGGAAAATTATTTACATGAGTAACATCTTTAATCATAAAACCTAGGAGTTTGTAGTATAAACCTACATATTGATGTTGGGTCCACCTATAAGAATATAACAATTTTTTTGTGAAGTCAATTTTTTCCCACAACTATGAAAAACAAAAAGTTTTATAATTATTCATTATTTTTTAGTGAAATCATGATATGAGTTATAATTTTCATTCCACACCTTCTGGAAGAAAATTGGTTATGCCAACAAATCAAAATGAATAAGTTACTACTAATAGAGGTTTCTTTCTATTATCCAAGCATCCCAATTCTTTTAAGATACATTAGATTTGTAAAGCCATTATAGATTTGTAAGAATAAAAATGTGTTTGAATTTCATATGATTTTTCTCCCAAATTTTTGGCTTGAACTTGTTTTCTAGTGGTGGTCATGAACACAATTATATAAAATTATTTGATTTAATTTGGTGAAAGTATGCTATCACGATAAAAAATTGAAGTGAAAAGTAAATGAAGAAATAAAATAAGTATAAAATGAACAAATATTTATGTGGAAAACTTAGTAAAATTATAATAGGAAAGAACCACAAGAAAATATCTTTAGTGTTTTATTAAATTTGAAAAAATCTCTAATACAAAAATCAACAAACTATAATACAATATGACATGTGGAAAAATATAAGATTGTCAATTTTTTTTTTGAAAAATATGAGTGTGCCAGATATTGAAGTCCTTGATCCAACAAAAAAAAAAATGAATTTTGATACATATAAAAAAAATTGTATTATACAGTTTACCTATTTTAGAATTATAATTGGTTTGACCTCAGAACTTGATTAAGGAAAAAATATTGAATACAACACTATGAAACCAATTGGACGCACTAGATATCATAGATACAAATCTAAATTTGAAAAAGTTAGAATTTTATCCTTCATGGAAAAACATTTATACATGTTATACAGTGAGTGTCACTCCTTAAAAATGGTGTTTACTGAAAAAAAAAAACTAGTTTTCGAAGGAGATGGAAAAAGAAGTGCAATTTGATTCTACAAATTTTGAAAAAAATATATTTAGAATCTAGACAAAATGTCACAAATCACTAGTTTGCATCATATTCAAATTCCTCATGGTTTAGCCGCTATAGGTGTCTGAAAGTGAAGATTTAGTTAGAAAAAATCAGTTCAATGTCCAGTTTGGCCAACAATTGTAAACCACTATTGTGAGATCACCCCATGCTTAGTGTAATGAACTTTGGTGTCACAATGTAAAAACCATGTTATCTTGCTTTACATGAAATTCAACCAAATTATATGAACCCATATTGCCTCCTTGATAGCCTATGTTGCTATCATATATTTAGCTTTAGTAGTGTACAATTCCACCACTATCTATTAATTTTATACCCATATAAACAGACTTCTAGGTAAGGAGATTATGTAACTTGTAGTGGAATTTATATTTTCTTTAGTTGAAAGTTTGGAAGTTTGTCATTGTTGATGCAACTTGGCAACATAAGCATGAAATGTACATACATCAATTGGTTTGGCTAACCCAATGTTGTCATTGATGTCAAAATACTGGGGAAGCATTTTTGGTGCCATTTGTATAGTACTAACTATACCAAAAAGCTGATCTCTACCATGAATTTGGTTGTGCTCTATGTTGATGATGTTGTGGTTTAGTGTGCTGGTTTTTGGGTTCACAATTCACAACAAGAAGAGGTATAACTCTACATTTTTAACCATCTCATTATGACTGGCTTATACAACAATATTCAAGATCTTGTGAAGTTATGTGAAGTGTATTGGAAGATATCAATGACAAACTTCAACTTTGTATATCACTGTCATCTCTCTATTTAGTGTATCAGTGTGGGATATTTTGCATCTCCTTAAGAAGAATTTTTTTTTGTTGCAGTTCTAGAGTTAATCTCACTAATGTTGGTGAAATGTGGAATTGAAGAAAGATTGAATCTAGAAGTTGCCTATATTGGGAAGCACATGTATGATTGGATTTTTTTGTGATTAGGTCCTATTCCTAGCTGACCTAATACATGATATGTGTTGATAAGTTTAAATATACATTGTAGATGTTAGTTGGATCTATGTTATTTCTGTTCCAACCTAAATTAAGTATTGCATGTTTTCTTGGGTATGAAGAGGATTTTGAATCATGTGTGGTGATGACAAAGCATATTTTGGATTATTTGTGTTTACATCTAAATAGTCTGACCTAATTGATGTGTGCGAATGTATTTTGGTATATATATGGGATATTTTGGAGTTGGAAATAGAAGTATGAGTGAGAATACGTGACACATTAGTTGTGAGTGGTCTCATATAATGTGAACATGTGAATTAAATAGTAATATTTCATAATTAGTGTAGATTAATTGAGCAATTGCTAAACAGAGTAGTATTTTCTATTCAGAGCTTCAAAGGAACTGAAATACATCACAAGGAAGGTGCACTTTGTATCAATTCATACTTTGGTAGTGAGCCATTCTTATATTATATTTAACTTTGGTTGTGAGCCTTATAAGGATAGTGTGTCTTGACAGTGATCCCCTGTAATATACTATATCCAGATATAATATATTGTGAGCTAATCCTCACTATGGATTTTACCTTTTTGGGTTTTCCACATAAAAAAACCTATTTTTAATGTGTTTTGTGACTTTTTGTATGACTCATGCTTTCATTCTTTATTTTTGTTAATATGTTTTGGTGATTGGGCAAGCTATGTTCAAAATTTTAATAGAATATTGATTCACCCCCCTCTTAGTATTTTGAATGTTCAACATCTTTGTCACTAGAAAAATATACATCCACATACCCATTAACTTGAATACTACTCCCACTATAATAGATAGTGACATTAGAGTTTCCCCTCAAATACTTGAGAATCAACTTCACATTTGTCCAATACTCAATACTTGGATTTTCAATGTAATAACTAGGTCTACTCCCACTACTTATACAATGTGTACTTTAGTGAATATCATGGCAACTATAAGACTATCACTAATTAGTATGGTACTCAATCTACATTTATTTATTCTTCGCTTCTATGCTAGGGAATTTTTTTGAAGAAAATTTAATATGAACAAGAAATAAAATACTAACTAGTTGTGCATTCCACATATTAAAGTGTTGTAGAACCTTCTCTACATAAGATTTTTGTGAAAACCATATTTTCATATTATTTTTTTCTATGTATCCTAATTCTAAGAATCTAATTTTTAATACCTAATTTGTTCATCTCAAAATCTCTAGCAATAAGAGCTTTAAAATGGATGGTTTTGTGCATGCTACTACCTAATGCCAGCATATCATCAACATGTACAAAATAGAGCTTACCCTCAATTAGGAAGAGAATAAGTGATAAAAAAGTGAAAATTTGATAATTTTTGCAACTGACCACTCAAATTTGTATTCCTTGATGGATTGAAGACTTTGTACTCATCACCTTCAACAATAAATTGATACTTGGTTTTAAGTATTGCAAATACTAGCAAAAAAAATAGACATAAAACATAAACAAACTAACCTGGAAATATGATGTATTGATAACATGATGCTTGATTGAAATAATGTTTGTATATAATTATGCTCTTCACTTCTTTAAGGATGTTCAATTACTCGATTAATTCCACTAGGATTTTAAAAGGTGAAAAATAATTAATTCATATGTAACTCTTTAATTTCCTACAAATTAATTACCGATAGCTAACAAATGACTTCATGTTTCTAAATTTTAAAATTCCAACACCAACATATTTTAAATTGAGCCAAAATAGGTTGGATAAGGGTGGTAGGTGCCCTATCCTAGACCTATTATTTTGGTTCCTTAATAATTAGTAAATGAATATTAAATCCTAATTCTTATTTAACCTCTTATTTTCCAAAGATTATTATAAAATAGGAAAATGAAATACACAATTGGGTCTAGGCACATGGGGGAGCTAAACCTAGTGTGAAATTAGCAACGGTGACAATTTAAGATGCCACATTTAGCCCCTTCTTTAGTCAGAGTATGAAATTACACTCAAATTCACAATAAATTAATGAAAACTCAAGAAGTGTTCAATTATCCAAACATTGAAGAGATAGGAGGATATTAAATTTAAGGGGTGAGATAACCCTTAGGATCAAGATCCTCTGGCACAACAATTTAAGGATAAAGGAACACATAAACATGAAGTGAAATGCAACATGAAAAATATAAAGCATACACAATGAAGACACACAATATAACATAATGAAAATATGAATATCATACAAAAATAATGAAGATACAAAAAAAAAAGTAAACACACAAAATACATAGGGAAAATATATAACAATCACAATAAAAATTAAAGCACATGGTTAGTAATAAAAAGGATTCAAGTCGGTAGGGAAAAGAGACCTCATTCTTAAATTTAACTCACATGTCAAACGTCATCTCTCTAATATGATGTTAGACAAGATAGTACTCCAATAAGGACCATCTAGCTACATTATGCTAGACCACTCACGAGCTACATAAATCTACTTGGTAGAAAGGTATATTATGTTAGGTGTGCATACAATATGATGGGTTTCACAAGGCTAGAAAGCTACATTATTCTAGTTGAATCATGAAACGCATGGATGCACTGACAGTCAAGTTGTCATATGCTATGCACAAAAATATTAAAAATTCTCAAGTACATGAATTAACAAGTTGTGTTATGCCAAATCCATGGACTATTTTTCAAATCACACCTCAAGTGGAGAGAACTACTTATAACACAAATAGTGAAGATATTTTAAGAACATGGATAGAGGAAGAACCTAAAGTGCACTAGTGAAGAATTACTAGGTTTAGAAGGATATTTTTTATAAGGAGGACACTAGAGAATCTCCTGCATGTTCTACCCAAGTGCATAAAATGAATTGTAGGAAGGTTGCTTAAACATAAGATATCATGAGAAACATATAATAGGAATAACACATCAAATAAAATACATTACACAAATAGAATAAATTTTTCACACTAAGGAGCTAAGGATCGATATATTATAACACACACTCATTTGGAATGCAAAAATTGGTGCAATACACATAAAGAAACAATTAATGAAAGGGAGACATTTAAAATCTTAATTAACATAAGATACCTATCAAAAGAAGGTGAATGTATTGATATACCAAAATATGGTGGTGATATCTGATGATGGTGGAAAATAGGGTTTACCATTGAATTGAAATGAATCAAGATGATAAACAATTAGAATTTTCCATGTTAATCACTACAATTAATGTAATTATGAAGGAAAAAAGATGCAAATAATAATTAAAAACTAACCCTAACTATTACAATAGTTATGAGGGGAGTTTTTAGAGCTTAAAAAGGTTTGTACCTTAATACAAGAATCTTATTTTTTAGGTACAAAGGACTCATTCGCCTTTAGTGGCGAATGGGTCCCTGTTAGGGTTTGTAAAACTGATATCTAGGTTATTTTCCTTGATGTATGCACTCTTAGATTCTTGGTTGTCAGATCTTGAAAACCTATAATAAATTTTGTAGCTTCAATTATTTGTTCTTGCACTATAAAGATCAATCTTGGAACTTGACAAGTTTGACAAATTTTCTCTAAACTTCTTCTCCACTTGATCTTCAACCTATAAATCTGTGAAGACAAACTCAAGGGAAGAAAAAACTATTGATTGTTAGTGAATAGGGGCTTTCCTAATTCAAACCCCTTGTAGGTAACTAAGCCAAATGATGAAATAATGAAATTGAAGCATGAACATGAAATGATGTAATGTTGATACCTTGGATGTTGTCTTGGAAGATAAATCTATAATCTAACATGTAGTGGCCATGAAGAATGTAGATGTTGATCTCAATAGGATGTAAACAATGCTTACAAGTAGATCTTCAATGCTACATCGACTATCTTAGCTCAACAACATGTAGGAATGCACTAAACCCTTGTTGTAATGAAATGATCTTAAATTGTTGCAATAAAAATTTGATAATCTTCCTTCAAATGCCTTTGAAGTTCTCTTGTAAACTCTATAATTCTCTTGTGATTGTACTCTTGAGTTCTCATGAAAATCTAGGATGAAACTATGTGAATTAACCCCATATTTATACTAAATAAAGAGATTAACCCCGAAATTCAAACAATTTAAGCCGAAACCCGAATTTTGAAAAAAACATTACTTAATTCTCGCCAAAATGAAATTCAAAAAAAGGGTCTGAATTAAGGGAGGATCCATTCACCACCTAGGGTGAATGGGTCTTGGCACTATTTTCTAGGACCATGCCTTTAAGGAATGAAAGTACATCACAAACCCATCTAGAATCTGCCAGAAAAGGGGGCTCCTATAGAGGGAGGACCCATTCGCCACCTAGGGTGAATGGGTCCTAGCACAAATTTCTAGGACCTCAAGTTTTCCCAATTAAATGTTATTTAATTTGAATTATGGGTGTCAGGATAGATCTTCGGGAGGTGTCGCAAATAAGGCTTAAATTTGAATTAAAGGGGCTAATTAACTATAATTAACCATAATAAATTAAGAGGATCCTATATAAATGTGAAAGTGTGATACAACACTTTACAACACCATAAATAGGGTACAAGTACATTTTATTAAAAGGGGCCCAAGATTAAATGTGAATGTGTACAACACATTAAAACATTAAACCTAGGAAAAATTAGGTTAATTCAATGACAATTATTCCCAAATAAAGTAAGGAAAAGGGATATTTTTTCTGTTACTACATTTTTCCCCCACTTCAGTGAGAATATCACCCTATGTCAAACTAACACTAAAGTAGAAGATGCTTAAGAATGTAGCAATAAAAAAGATACATAATCAGGGTATGTGTAGGATCATGATGGGCCAAAAATTGGCAATATGATGGGTATGTGTAAGGTATGTGGCTGACGACTTTTTTTTACCCAAAATTGATGAAACGAAAAGGGTTTTTAAAGGAGATTATCAGCTTTCCACCAATATAAATTATGCTATACGTTGAATTTAATAAATAATTATTATTCATTTTCTATTTGAATTATAACTAAAGTCCTAATTGATAGGCTGATTGAAAAAAATCTATAGCTTTCAAACGGTATGATATTTTTTGAATCAAAAATATGTGTCACATTCTATGCTTCACATACTATAGGATTAAAAGAAGAAAAAATGAATTTCATGAAGTTTTGACCAAGTTAAGGTGGTTAGACATACGATTTTTTATATTTTTTAAAAGTTGTAATAAAAAATTCATAATTAATTATTTACTTGGAAAAAAATTACAAAATATATGCATCACATCCGACATGAGTCCTCTACTTATATATAAAATATTATAATAAAATATTATCATTTTATTGTGGTTAGGTGGTCGACAAACACCTACTTCTTATTTTTCCACGGAATTTAAGAACTAAATTGAAATTTCAAAATTTCACCAAATAGATTTTTATTTTTTAAGTAAACCTAGTAGTTTAGAAAGTACATTCAATTTTCTATAGATTATATTGTTACATATTTTTGAAATAATATAAATAACTTATTCAAATTTTTACATCAAGTTTCCTAACTCTGATTTTTTTGAATATTTTGCCACTTAAGGGCCTATTTTTTCCATGATGATCCTGCACATACCCATCATACCCTATCAAAGGCCAAGAAATAGTAAACAAAACCAAAAGGGATCAAGCACAATTGTCCCAAAGTGATGTAGAATAGGAATGTTTGTCTATTGCTCACTCTGGGGTAGTGGAACCTCAGCCTTTCCACTAGGTGAGTTGTCCCAAAATATGTATATGCTCAATCTAGTGTAGTGGAACCTCAGTCTATCCACTAGGTTAGTTTTACCAATGAGGTGGAAAATAAGAGAATCATATTAGCCTCTCATACCATACGGAAGTTATCCTCCTAAAAAATTTGATGAGGAACCACAATGTAATGATTTTTGTAAATGCTTTTCTAATGTCATATAAAATTTTGTTGAAGGGGATTTTTCTTTATTAGTGTAATGTCTTCTTCTTAGGGAGAATTTTGCCTAATGTCTCCAAGAGAGGACATGTCAAGGGTGTCAGATCATTCCCTCATGGGATGCCTCATTCACATCATGCCTTGATGGTAGATCATACACTCTTGGAGGACATCAAACCCAATGACACCACCAAGAAGAGGACACGTCACAAGAAAAAGGAAAATAACTCCATGTGAAATTTTCCAAAAGATATCATTAATGTATTCCCCCACTTTAAAGTGATTTCCACACCATTACTGTGAGCAATTGATTTAAAGTAGTCAATTTTTTTCCCTAAGACATGAGATCTTTCCCCAGAAAATCCTATACCGAGTCATATATTTCTGAAATAAAGTTGCATCATGAAATAGGAAGGAAGGGTTACCCTTACAAATACATAAGGGATCTATGGATTCAAGGTCAATATGCCTTTGCTACAATGTTGTCATAGAGGATGGAACTGTCATCAATTCCCAAATACTCATAGAACTAGAAGAATAAAACAAAGAGAGTGAAAACAAAGAAAAATCCTTTTAGGTCAACATGTAAGAGACCTAAATATCTTGACATCTTGCATCATCCCCAAAAGGAAAACACAAGATGTAAATGGAAAAGAAAAGAAAATCTTTTGAGTAAAATTGGGAGAGACATAAATGTCTCAACACCTTGTATCATCCCCAAAGGAAAACACAAGACAAATGAAAAGTGCTTACAACATAGAGAAGAATGAAGGTAGATATAGAGGAATGCACAGAAAGAGAGAGGTACATCAAATGCAACAACACAGGGGATCACATTACGCACATGCAATCACATAAAGAAAACATGAAAATGCAAAAGACTAGTAAGGCACATGCGAGTCGACCTAAAGCAGGTCATCCATATCCCAATCTCAGTCGGTATAAACAAAAGGCAAACAACTAGTCAAAGGGACAAGAGAAAATGCCTAACTAGGGAAAGCACCAATTTAATACTCTTTTTAGGATATTATTCATTTAAGTTCATAGAAGAAGAAGAAAATATATTCAACTCATCATGCACTTATTAATCAATCTTTACAATGTCAATGTCATCATCTAGATTTATCACAAAAAGATGTTGAATGACAATGTCCATGTAATGTTCTTGTTTATGTTGTGGCGAGGGTACAAAGCCATCATGCATTATTTCAAGAAGGTTCAAATTTTTATTTTTTATGTTATTCTTTTCTTCTTGAGTTTATAATCTATGAGCAATAACATGTTGTCTATTCCTACACTCTCTAGCACTTCAATTCCATTTTAATCTGTTTTCAATTTGTGTTTGTGTAAGAGTGGGTTTTTCAATCATAGGTTCCTTCTCTTCCTTGGGAGGAAAACAATAAACAACAGTAGCTTGTTCAACCACCTTCTCTTTGAATTTGTAAATTTTTTTTACTTTAGGAGGGACAATTGGATTGTTTTGGTTATCTCGTGGTCTCTTGTAGGAAATTGTAGGATTTTTTTTCTATAGGTTGGTACTGTATGTTCGAAAGGGCTTTTGGTTTGATCATTTCTTCGTCAAGGATAGGTGTTTTAGTTATAGGTTGAGGCATGTTTTTAAGGGACAATTCTACTATTTTCTTTTCCTTGAACTTTTTATATGATTTAAAAAAAAATCCTCACGAGCCTTGATAAGTTCCTTAGGCTCAAGTGAAAATAAATCTAATGAAAAATTCCCTCAGACCGAGGTAGGGTTTAATCCACTATGATTCATAGTAAAGATATCATTGAAAAATGGAAAATTTAGACATTTATGCACAACTAAAGGGATGAAATTCATGGAGCAAAGCCACAAATAGCCTAGCTTCACATGAAATTGGTCCGACTATGGGATGATGGAAAATGAGACAATTAATGTTTTTTGTCCCACTTTTAAAGGGAGATCTATCAAGCCTATCGTAGGGAAAGCAAACCCAAAATGTGTCTTGATCCATGCTTTCGGTTTGCCATATATTTCTTCATATAGTTCATGCACATATAGGAATTCTTTAGCGATCACATTCTCTCCACAAACAGGATCAATCAATATCTCATTAGTGTGCTTATCATTTATTTGGTCATCTATGTAAAGAAGACCATCAGGTGCACGTTTAAGTATGTCATTTTATGAGAAAGCAATATCAAGAGGCTTTTTAGTTGATCGCTTATGAGGTGTAGCTTTGATAAATGCTACCACATTATCTATGGGATGTGGTTCCATATTGTCATCATCTGTGTCAACATTCATCACATCACTCTTAGTTTCACTAGGAATATTGATTGTGGAATGTATATCATTATTGTTTTCTTTATTCCAATACACATGAAAGAAGGGACTAAGAATATAGATAATTTGTGCTCCATTTCAAATTTTAAGCACTTTCCTTAGATTTGGTATGACGGGAACCAAGCTAATGTCTATGCATTCACTAAGGATATGGGATTGTAAGTTTTTGAATGTGTCATCTAGTTTTTTTAGGTCATCCGATGAGATTTGAAGGGAAGTATATAAATCATGATCCATGGAGGGTTGATTATCAAAACTATTAGAAAGAGAGCTAGAAATCCCAATATCC
Organism: Sequoia sempervirens; assembly: GCA_007258455.2. Classification (NCBI taxonomy): domain Eukaryota; kingdom Viridiplantae; phylum Streptophyta; class Pinopsida; order Cupressales; family Cupressaceae; genus Sequoia; species Sequoia sempervirens. The sequence goes on along the minus strand of VDFB02000008.1, from coordinate 169,819,949 downwards.
AAGGTGAGTGAGATATCGCATGATGACATGAGCCTTGAATTGTATCTTACAATAGTATTGCTAATAGGACACCAAGTTGTAAATATCATACAACTTTTACAACCCTAGTGTGAAAACCCTAAAATATCAAAGGGGCAATGCAACAACATAGAATGAAATGCAATTTATTGATTACATAATACTTGATAAGTTGAAAATGAAATATTTGAATGTAAATTTTGAATCTTAACAATGCATTGAAATGAAGAAATTTAAGCTAAATGCAATGAATTTGATGAAACAACAAATTAGGAAATTGAAACAGGAAAGTAATAGCACCAAAGAGAAGCCTAAAACTAAGATTTTAATTTCTAGAAATTGCAAATCAAGAGCTAACAAGGACTCATTCACTAGTAAGGGTGAATGGGTCCTGGTAAGGTTTTTCTAAGATGTTTCTATTCATTTTAGAGTGATTTTTAATGCCTTCTCAAATGCTAGAAGGTTTAGGTTTGACCTGATCAGGGACTCATTCACCAGTAAGGGTGAATGGGTCTTGGTTAGGTATTTTTAAACTATTTTTGGATGATTTGCAAGCTTTTAGTAATATCTTTAAGTTTTAGGTCTGAGGTAGTGAGTTTCAGTTTCAAGTTTTCTAAAAATGAAATGTGAAAATGAAAGGAAAAGATAAATGTAAAAACCTATGTTGAAATGCAATTTTGTTTTTTTTCAAATGTAAATGAATGAGATCTAAATGATATGCATAATTACCAAATTTTTTTTGTATTTAAATTAAGATTTAGAAAGATGCAAAATAATGAAAATTTAAACCCTAAATGAGATGCAATTTTGAATGCAATGCAAGAAACCCTAAATGAGATCTAATTCATTGCAAATGAGATGAAAATGAATCCAAGATCTAATATAGGATGCAATGAAAGACCTTAAAATTAAAAAAAAATCAATGTTCAATAAGTCGAGTTCACCATTAATGATGATGGTGGAAAATAGGGTAAATACCAAAATGAAATGAATCAAGATGATAAACCACTAGAATTTTTCACGCTAATTACTAGAATTAGTACAATTATGAAGGCCAAAAGATGCAAATAACAATCAGAAACTAACCCTAACTATCAAAACAACTATGAGGGGAGTTTTTAGAGCTTAAAAATGTGTGTACCTTGTTGTAAGAAGCCTATTTTTAGGGTACAAAGGACTCATTCGTCTTTAGTGGTGAATAGGTCCCTGTTAGGGTTTATAAAACTAAGATCTAGGTTATTTCCCCTTATTTCTTCACTCTCAAATTCTTGGTTGTCATTTCACGAAATCCTATAATAAATTTGGTAGATTCAATTCTTCATTCTTCAACTATAAAGATATCAATCTTGCAACATGCAACATTGACAATTTTTCTCTAAACTTCTTCTCCACTTGATCTTCAACCTATAAATCTACAAACACACACTCAAGGGAAGAAAAATTTCTTGATTGTTAGTGAATAGGGGCTTGCCTAAGTCAAACCCCTTGTAGGTAATTAAACCAAATGATGAAATAATGAAATTGATGCATAACATGAAATGAAGTAATGTTGATACCTTGGATGTTGTCTTGGAAGATAAATCTACATTCTAACATGTAGTGGCCATGAACAATGTACATATTGATCTCAATAAGATATAGACAATTATTGCAAGTATATCTTCAATGTTGCATCCACTATCTTAGCTCAACAATATGTAGGAACGCACTAAACCCTTGTCATGATGAAATGATCTTGAATTGCTACAGTAAAACCTTTATAATTTTCCTTGAAATTCCTTTGAATTGCTCTTGTAAGCTCTATAATTCTCTTGTGAATGTACTCTTAAGTGCTCATGAAAATCTAGGATGAAACTATGTGAATTAACCCCATATTTATACTAAATCAAGAGATTAACCCCGAAACTCAAATAATTCAAGTTGACACCAGATCTGGAAACAAAAATTATTAAATTCCTGCCAGAATGAAATTCAAAAAGGGGGTCCTCGTTAAGGGAGGACCCATTCACCACCTAAGGCGAATGGGTCATGGCACTATTTTCTAGGACCTTCCCTTCGGGGAATGAAAGTACATAAAAAAACCATCTAGAATCTTCTAGAAAAGGGTGCTCCTATAAAGGGAGGACCCATTCACCACCTAGGATGAATGGATACTAGCACCAATTTCTAGGACCTCAACTTTACCTAATTAAATGTTATGTAATTTGAATTATGGGTGTCAAAATAGATCTTCAAGAAGTGTCACAAATAAGGCTTAAATTTAAATTAAAGGAGCTAATTAACTCTAATTAACCATAATTAATTAAGAGGACCCTACATAAGTGTGAAAGTGTGTTACAACACCTGGGTATGTGCAGGATCATGATGGGCCAAAAAGTGGCAATATGATGGGTATGTGGTTGACGACTTTTTTTTACCCAAAATTAGTGAATCAAAAAGGGTTTTTAAAGGATATTCCCAACTTTCCACCAATATAAATTATTCTTTACTTTGAATTTAATAAGTAATATTATTCATTTTCTATTTGAATTATGATTAAAGTCTTGATTGATAGGCTGATTGAAAAACATCTATAGCTTTCAAATAGTATCAGATTTTTTGAATCCAAAACATGCATCATATTCTATGCTTCACATAATATATGATTAAAAAAAGAAAAATTAATTTCATAAATTTTTGACCAAGTTAAGGTGGTTAGACATACAAGTTTCTATATTTTTTAAAAGTTGTAATAAAAAATCATAATTAATTATTTACTTGGAAAAAATTACAAAAAAATATGCATCACATCGAGACATGAGTCATCTACATATATTTAAAATATTATAAAAAATATTATTATTTTATTGTGGTTAAGGTGGTCAGACAGACACCTACTTCTTATTTTTTCCCTAAAATTTAAGTTCTATTGCATTGAAATTTTAAATTTTCACCAAATAGATGTTTTTTTTTTTAAAGAAACCTAGTAGTTTAGAAACTGCATTCAATTTGCTATAGATTCTATTCTTACATATTTTTGAAATAATATAGATGAATTATTCAAATTTTTACGTCAAGTTGCTTAATTCTGATATTTCTAAATTTTTTGCCACTTAAGGGCCTATTTTTTCTATGATGATCCTGCACATACCCACTTTACAACACCATAAATAGGGTACAAGTTAAGTACATTTTATTAAAAATGGGCCCAAGATTAAATTTGAATGTGTATGTAACACATTATAACATTAACCCTAGGAAAAATTAGGTTAATTGAATGAAAATTATCCCCAAATCAAGTAAGGAAAAGGGATCCTTTTTCTATTACTACAATACATTGTCAAAAGACTATTGAAATGCTTATATACAAAGGTGGGAGCCAAGGAATGGGCATGATGAAAGATTATATATTATAGTCTTCTATTGTAGACTAACTTTGGTTTCGTAGACTTGGAACATAAATCAAGAAATAATATGAGAGATGAAATCTTGGACTAGGATTAAAATGGATTTCCTACATAACTTTTCTTTTCACAATCAAGTTATCTAGATACATGCCACATTACATAATATGAAGGAAATAATCTTCAAATAATACAAATAATGAAATTGAGGTAGCACAACATACTTCCCCACGTCTATAGATAGAAGTAATATGAAATTATATTGAATGGATATACAAGAAAATAAATTTTAGTGATATAATATGTTTCATAACACAACAAGAATAAAATAATGGTTAGAGAGAAAAAAATTTCAAGTAAGGGGACACTAAAATTTTAGAAATAGAGAAATATTAGGATGAAAAGGCAGTAGAACAAGTTATATAAATCTCATTGGCATTTGAAGAATTGTTCCCTAGAACATTAAGAGATTTAAAGGGGATAAAAGAATAAGTAGGTGTAATGAAGATGCAACTAAAAGAGGGAGCTAAAAAATAATAGAAAATACCATATGTGTAATGCCCCGCCACACAACCCTAGAGGAAGTTGCAATTAACTACTCAAACGTACATTTTTTTTTTGTTTAAGTACAAATAAAATGCAAGTTCACTACCCATTGCAACAACCTCTAAGGTTACGAGACTGATATTACTTTAAAAACCAAACAAGAAACATGAATTGAAACCATAGCATTTAATTACTTAAAAAATTAAGAAACACATACATTTTGAACATGATAAATCACATCAAAGCATAAGAGATACCACATGTTTCCAAATAAAAATCATTTAACAATAAGATTACAACTCTCATTCCTCGAATGAGGTAAATCTAATAAGCATGGTTACATAATACATCTTCCACCTTGATAACAAATGAGGCATAATTAATGACAAGATTCAATTGAAATGAATTAAACATGAAATGAAACTGGATCATACGAGCTCTCCAACTGGAAATCTCATCCACACGAACAAGAACTGGGAACCCAATGGTGTAAGGTGCATGTTCCACCCAACCAAGTGATACCCGAAGGCTCACCCCCCATGCTAGGAGATAGTAACAAGCATTTATAGACAAGACCATCTACCTCTAGACACAAGCTAAAACATAGCTGAACTGAATCGAATACAAACACAACATCACTTAACACAATGGTTACAATGCTTCCAGATATGAATGAACCACTGCACAGTACAAAAAAATTGACTTATGGTTATAATAGAAACAGTGTCACACATCATTTGTTATGAGTTACCCTGGCTCAACCTTCCTAGGCTACCGAACCCCCATCCTAGGTTACCTTGGCTTGCCTCTACTAGTTGTCGGATCCCCATGCAAACTGTGCTTCTCATCTCATCTCAAGCCTTAATAAGTGTATAAGTAATGAGAGAGGCATTCCTTATTTTAATTAGTCTGAAAGTTTTTCATTAATTCTTTTTAAGTTATCACTTACTTAAACCCTAAGTGAGTTACCTTGGTGCCCCTTTGTGTGTTGGACCCCTACATAGAGCCACTCTCCTATCAACAACATACCAACAAAATAAATCACCAAGGGTGCCGAAGTGCATACAAACAAGATAAAAAATCACTCTAACTCTAGGAGGAACATATAATGAAAAACTCATTCCAAACAATGGAGGCAACAAAAGTCAAACACCTCTGTAAACACTGGAGGCAACAAAACACATAATCCACTGCTTTCAAAGGAGGCAAGAACCACATAACCCACTCCTAATCCAAAGGAGGCACAAATCACATAATCTAATCCTAATCCAAAGGAGGCACAAATCACATAATCTACTCCTAATCCAAAGGAGGCACAAACCATCCCCGTTCATGAAAACTGGGTTAAACAACAGGATACAATTATACGCACTACCCAAGGCAATATAGAGGCTAACTAACATAATACCGCAACCCCAACTCATTAAACCCCTTATGGAAGACTTAACAACCCTTCTAATCAAATTTCCCTAAAGCAAAAACAGAAGAAGTGTACATTCAAGAAGGGAAATCAAATAGGAATTAAATCTATATTTGGATTTCCTAAATCCACTTCCTCCATTAAAATTCAGTAATTTATTGCCTTAATAAAATTGATTTAATAATGTCTCTTTCAGACAAAAGATGAAATTTAAACCAAATATTTAATTCTCTAATTGCTTTTAAATAATAATAAAAAACATTTACTTCCATGATCCAAAACCTATCATTTAAAAATAACTATTGGTCCTTTGCAAAATAAATCATTTCAAAATCAATTAACCTCGCTATTAAACAGACTCCATTTAAATCCAATATTTGTCCTTTCGAATATATTATTTTTAAAATAAAATCAATGATTTGACTATGAACACAATATTTTAAATTCATCAATTACGCATTATATATGATATTAACCAATGAGCCACTACACAGTACAACAAAACTGACTTATGGTTGTCATAGAGAGAGTGTCACACATCATTTTCTATGAGTTACCCTGGCTCAACCATCCTAGGCTACCGGACCCCCATCCTGGGTTACCCTAGCTTGCCTCTACTAGCCACTGGACCCCCATACAAACTGTGCTTCTCATCTCATCTCAAGCCCTAATAAGTGTATGAGTAATGAGAGAGGGATTCCTTATTTTAATTAGTCTGAAAGTTTTTTATTAATTCTTTTTAAGTTATCACTTACTTAAACCCTAAGTGAGTTACCCTGGCGCCCCTCTGTGTGTTGGACCCCTACATAGAGCCACTCTCCTATCAACAACATACCAACAAAACAAATCACCAAAGGTGTCAAAGTGCATTAAAACAAGATAAAAATCACTCCAACTCTAGGAGGAACATATAATGAAAAACTCATTCCAAACACTGGAGGCAACAAAACACCTCTGTAAACACTGGAGGCAACAAAACACATAATCCACTCCTTTCAAAGGAGGCACGAACCACATAACCCACTCCTAATCCAAAGGAGGCACAAATCACATAATCTACTCCTAATCCAAAGGAGGCACAAATCACATAATCTACTCCTAATCCAAAGGAGGCACAAACCATCCCCATTCATGAAAACCAAGTTAAACAACAAGATACAACTATACGCACTACCCAAGGCAATACAAAGGCTGACTAACATAATACCGCAAACCCAACTCGTTAAACCCCTTATGGAAGAGTTAACAACCCTTCTAATCAAATTTCCCCAAAGCGAAAGCATAAGAAGTGTACATTCAAGAAGGGTAAGTGCACCAAGATGGTTCCCAAAAAAGGGGCTTAAGTGGCCACTTTTTTTCTGAAATCAGGAAATACTGACCTTGGACATGAAATTGAGGATAGCTACACTCAAAATTTTTAGATGGAACAAAAACAAGGACCGTAGTGCTCCGAGTCTAATTTCTAAACTACTAATTTATTTTGAAAATGGTTAAGATTAAGGGGTTCAAAAGAGGGAAACACACAAATTGCCGTTGTTTCTATCAGAAAAACATAACATAGCAACTCTTGTGTGACCCGAGCACGGTGGACTTTTTTGTAGTATTTTTAAAATCACTCTAGTCAGAAGTTAGATAACAGTATGTAGTAAGGACTGGATATTTTCTGATAATTTTTTAATGAATATTTAATTTTTTATTAATTTTCTAAGTGGGCACTTCCTAAAAAGCATAATTTTGGCCGTGCTCCCCCTAAATTTTTTTGAAACTAATATATTTTTTTTAAAATATATTTTTTCTAAATTTTAGAATGGAGTCTAGTTTCTAAAAATATAATTTATTTCAAATTTTGATGAACGGTTAATTTATAGCAAAAAAAATACCAAACACTGCTTTTGAAGAAAAACGGACATACAAACAAAAGAAATTATGGATGAAAGGCTTAACATTGTTAGAAAGTGAAAAAAATTACATTGTTGGAAAGCTAATAAAGAACCTAACATTACCCATGTGTTCGATTTTCTTGATATTGAACTAGATGCAATCTTGATGGTGAGCACGAACCTGATTATGTGAAAATTTGTTGAATTTGGAAGAAACACGTCTCTGGTCTTTGGGAATTCCCTCCAAGCCTTTGGGATGGTATTCCAAGGAAAAACCAAAGCAAATTTACAAAGAAAAAAATAACGCAAACGCGTTTTTTGTTAGTTTGGCCACAAAAGTGCGACCATTTCGGTGCACTTACCCAGAAGGGAAATCAAATAGGAATTAAATCTATATTTGGATTTCCTAAATCCACTTCCTCCATTAACATTCAGTAATTTATTGCCTTAATAAAATTGATTTAATAACGTCTCTTTCAGACAAAAGATGAAATTTAAACCAAATATTTAATTCCCTAATTGCTTTTAAATAATAATAAAAAATAATTTACTTCTATGATCCAAAACCTATCATTTAAAAATAACTATTGGTCCTTTGCAAAATAAATCATTTCAAAATCAATTAACCTCGCTATTAAACACACTCCATTTAAATCCAATATTTTTCCTTTCAAATATATTATTTTTAAAATAAAATCAATGATTTGATTATGAACACAATATTTAAAATTCATCAATTACACATTATATATGATATTAACCAATGAGCCACTACACAATACAAAAAAAATGACTTATGGTTGTCATAGAGAGAGTGTCACACATCATTTGCTATGAGTTACCCTGGCTCAACCTTCCTAGGCTACTGGACCCCCATCCTGGATTACCCCGGCTTGCCTCTACTAGCCACTGGACCCCGATACAAACTATGCTTCTCATCTCATCTCAAGCCCTAATAAGTGTATGAGTAATGAGAGAGGAATTCCTTGTCTTAATTAGTCTAAATTTTTTTTATTAATTCTTTTTAAGTTATCACTTACTTAAACCCTAAGTGAGTTAACTTGGCACCCTTCTGTGTCCCGAATCCCCACATAAAGCCACTCTCCTATCATCAACATACCAACAAAACCAATCACCAAGGGTGCCAAAGTGCATACAAACAAGATAAACAATCACTCCAACTCTAGGAGGGACATATAATCAAAAACTCACTCCAAACACTGGAGGTAACAAAAGTCAAACCCCTCTCCAAACACTTGAGGCAACAAAACACATAATACACTCCTTTCAAAGGAGGCATGAACCACATAACCCACTCCTAATCCAAAGGAGGCGCAAATCACATAATCTACTCCTAATCCAAAGGAGGCACAAATCACATAATATACTCCTAATCCAAAGGAGGAAAAAACTATCCCTGTTTGTGAAAATTGGGTTAAACAATAGGATACAACTATACACACTACCCAAGGAAATACAAAGGCTGACAAACATAATACCGCAACCCCAACTAGTTAATCCCCTTCTAGAAGACTTAACAAACCTTCTAATCAAATTTCCCCAAAGCGAAAACAAAAGAAGTGTACATTCAAGAAGGGCAATCAAACATTAATTAAATCTAGATTTGGATTTCCTAAATCCACTTCCTCCATTAACATTTAGTAATTTATTGCCTTAATTAAACTGATTTAATAACGTCTCTTTCAAACAAAAGATGAAATTTAAACCAAATATTAATTCCCTAATTGCTTTTAAATATTAAAAAAAAAACATTTGCTTCTATGATCTAGAACCTATCATTTAAAAATAACTATTGGTACTTTGCAAAATAAATCATTTCAAAATCAATTAACCTCGCTATTAAACAAACTCCATTTAAATCCAATATTTGTCCTTTCAAATATATTATTTTTAAAATAAAATCAATGATTTGACTATGAACACAATATTTTAAATTCTTCAATTACACATTATATGAAATTAATTAATCTTATTATAAATTCGTTTGCAACCAAAAGAAATATAAATAATTAATAATCGCTTTCTTAAAAAATTCATTTCATCTAAAACGAATAACTATTTCCTTTAAAAACATTCCCTTATTAAATAACTACTCTTACATTTGACAAGCAATAATAAATTTAAATCAACAGGTTTACTTTGGTTTCCTAATAATATTTAAATATAAAAATCCTCATTTCCCCATAGAAATCATTTCATTATAAAATAAGTGTTTTCATCTTATATACTAAGATAACCTTATGAAGCACCTAAAATCTGGAAACACTCATAACCTCAAATGCACATTAAATAATGGGTTAGTCATATGCAAATTTATCAAATGCTTTTATGAAATAACAATGTCATGCTCCAAAGATGCAAACAAATAGCAAAGAAGATCAAAGAGACATATAGAAGCAAGAAAAGTACCTATTTTATATTGGATTGGTGTCAATTGTGCCAATGACCCTTTCCCAATCCTTGCTAAAACTCAAATGATGCAATGCAATGGTGATGGGGAAAATTAGTTCTCATTTGAAGAGAGTAACTTTGCATGAGAGTGTAAATGGGTTGATGAAGAATGAAGCTTTCATTTATAGATTTTCAAATTGGAAGAGAGTAACTTTACATGAGAGTGTAAATGGGTTGATGAAGAATGAAGCTTTCATTTATAGATTTTCAAATTGGAAGAGAGCTCAAAATAGAGCAATGTGGGATATTGATTTGACCAATGAGATGAAGCCACTTGTCACATTGTGATAAATTGAGGAATGTGCAAGTTTTGGCCAATGTGCCAAATAAGGGGGAGATTCAAATTTGAAATTGAGAGTTAAATGCTAAGTGGGGGACATGTAAGAGAGAAGTTATTGCCATGTTGGAAAGGAAAAGTCAACTTGTCTTCATATTCAAACTTGGAGAATATTTTCAAAAAATATGCTTTGTTGAGGGAAAATGATGATTTTAATAAATCAATAAATTGATTTATTGGTGCAAGTAGGAAAAGCTAGAGGATGTGATGGGTGGTTAGATTAGCTTAATCAAGATTAGATAATCTTAAATGATGTTTAGGTGATTTGACCCATTTGACTTGAATTTTTTGATTTATTTAAATAAAAAAGGGATGGAATATGCATTTGGGATTAATTAAATAAAGTTTGGTTTATTCAATTAAAATGGTGATGTGAGACTTAAATTAAGCAAAGTTGATTTATTTAATTTAAATGGATGACCTTAGGACATTGAATTTAATGAATTTGATTATTTTCCTAATGAATGGATTAATGTGAATTTGATTTAATGAGCGGATCAATATGAACTAATTAAGTGCATAATGTTAATTTCATGTTTCTATATTTTGCCCCTCTTTGAAGCAATGTACTTGCTGCATTGGTTCAAAGAATAAGCTTGCTGCGATCAACATTCAAAAAATTTCTAATTTTTTCAGATGCCCCAGTGGAAAGAAGTACACTAGTTTATTTCTCCCTCGAAAGATCAAGCGAAAAGATTTGATTTGAGGGTCAATCTCACGATAAAGAGGTTCAAAATGGATGGTTATGATGATGATACAAATGAGATGATTTTAAGATGCTTTGAATAACCAATGTATATTATCCTAAACAACTTAAATGATGATAAAATGCATGTGAGATGAATGATGCGATGATGCCTATATGATTGTGCAATAGATGTTTTATGTAAATGTATGATTTTATGAGATGCTTAGACTAACCGATCTATATTATGATGATGAACATGCATGTGAGATGATATGTAGAATATTGATGGTTAGTGGATGTAGGATGTATGCACTAGTGATGATGATTAACTATTCATGATGTAATGGTAGTGTGGAAAAGAATAAATTAGATGATGAAAAGAGGATCCAACAAGCCAACTTTATGAGAGATGATGATGAGGAATGATGATGAAAAATGGACGATTTGCTTACCAAGGATTGGGATTTTAAAAGGGTCACTAACCTTATGTTTGATAACACGCATAAGCACAATGCATTAAGGTATAAAGGACTAGGATGGTGTTGTACTTAGTGTGATAGACTTTGACTCGACAAATAGATAGGAGTATTCCTGTTCACACTTGACATACAAAAACCTTGCTAGGATGCATTTTAGAAATTTCAAGCACCTCAAACAAAAACATGGAAAGGTGTAACCTATCAATGCAATAGTCAACAAGTTGCCCAAAACACCCTCCATACATATCTAACAAAGCAAGTATTCACCAAGATTATTTTACAAGAACGTCCAACAAGCACAGAAGATAAAAGATAATGATCGTTGCCCCATTCCTATCTATCTAAATCCCTTTGTTTGGACATCATCGAGAGGTTATTGGAATGCGTGCAAAGAGATAAGTCAAAAGACCAAGATAAAGTAAACAAATAAGTTGATGTTCTTCAATACTGCTAACCAAAAGGAAATGTGTTTTTAAGGATAAGAACTGAAACTATTGCCAAAAGATAATGCCCATTGTGGGAAGGATACATCCTAGGACATGTTAGTGGATGGCAGCACATCATTTCATTTATCCAAAGTGTTCTTTCTGATAAATAATGCCTCTTGTGGGGATGATTCATCCTAGGACATGATGTTATCAGATGATTGATATGGGATTGATTGGATGATGGACTATCAACACAAAGAGTTGACCATCTTGTCTACATACTGACTTAAACTTGAGACTTGACATTTGGAGTTTTCACTTTTTTTACCTGCTAGGCTTGTTTCTAATTGTTTTACCAAAGGTTGAGGACGACGTTCGTTTATTATGAGTGATGTTATTGTGGGTGCAAGCGAGATGAGACAGATGTATTTTTCAAATATTTGGATGTTTTTGATATTTTTGGGATGTTTTGAGGCCACATAGTTCGACTGATGAGCTTGACCGATTTATAGACTATGATATACATGATGAGATGTTAGTTTTTTATGACGGACTCCTATAGGACTGACTTAATTGTCTCTAGGGATGATCAAAGATCAACCTTGCCTATGTTGAAGGCTTAGAGAACCGTAGTTCGACAAGACGACTTCGTTTTTGACCTTTTGAATGACTTTTTGACCTATTTTGGGATTTTGATATGTTTTGATGTTTTTGGATTTTTTTATTTTTTGAAGTTTTTGGATTTTTTTGATGTTTTTGATGTTTTTGGATTTTCTAATTTTTAGGACTTTAAGAATATACAAAAATCCGATCCAATAATAACATTCCCCAAGCGTGATGCAATAGACTACTCTGATAAAGTCAAAACAAATTGACCTTGAGGATGGGCCGAGTAGTACTAGGAGGGATCATGATATGAACATAGGACCAAGATATGGTGCGAATGCGAGTGGATGAGTGATGGATGGAGGTTTGAATGTGATGGATGATGGAAGCGGAACGGATGGATGATGTCAAACAAGCCGTAAAGATCCTTGTGGATGGAAAGTGCTTATTTACTCAAGCTGCCTGCTTGCTAGGTTTTCACCAAGGTACTTGCCCAAAGTGCCACCGAAGTGGTTTTCACTAGAGGACAATTTTTTTATTTACTATTTTCAATCCTTTTTCTGATTTTTTTCTTATTTTTTTATTTTTTTATTTTTTGTTGTTACCAAGATGCCTGTTTGCTAGGTTTTCGCCAAGGTAACCATTTTTTCAGGACATTTTTTTATTTTTTGGATTTTTGGTTCTATACCTTGAAAGATTTAGGCATAAAACTTTTTGAGGTGAGAGCTATTCATGGGCTCTTGCAGAGGTTCCCCTTTGGGTGTTGATAACTGATATGCCCCTGACTTGTAACTTGTTGTGATAATGAATGGTCCCAACCAATTAGGTTCAAATTTTCCTTTGCTGCTTGGATTTGGGACATTCTTCTAATTGTCTTTTAATACCAATTCTTTGTCTTGGAGAGTCCTTTTGATTTTCTTATTGTAGCTCCTTTTGATTCTATTTTGATAGACTTGCAAATGATTCAAAGCACCTATACGTCACTCATCCTGTAGCTCCACCTCTTTCAATCATGATACTCGGTACTCTTCATCTGTGATGAGGTTTTGCAGTGATATCCTGAGTGATGGGATCTCGATCTCGATGGGGAGTACTGATTCTGATCCATAGACCAGGGAGAAAGGGGTGGTGTCAGTGGGTGTGTAGATGCTTGTTCGAAAGGCCCAAAGGGCAGGATTAAGCTATAGATGCCAGTCACGACCTGCATCATTGATTGTTTTCTTGAGGGTTTTCAGAATTATTTTGTTTTTTAGCTTCTGCTTGGCCATTGCCTTAGGCATAGTATGGGGTGGAGAAGCGATGTTGGATTTTGATTTTTTTGCATAAGTCACGGATCTCCTGATTCTTAAATGGTGTCCCATTATCTGGGATAATGGCTTGTGGAACACCATATCGGCAAATGAGATAGTTTAGGATGAACTTTGAAATCTGCTTCCTAGTTATATACATCATGGGTATGGCTTCCACCCACTTAGTAAAGTACTCCGTTGTGGTTATGATGAATTTCTGGCCATTAGATGAAGTGGGAGTGATTTTTCCAATGAGATTGAGTCCCCACTGCAAAAAGGGCCATGGTGTGACGATGGGATGAAGCTCTTGAGCTGGAGCATGGATGAGCTCCCCATGCTGCTAACATTGTAGACAACTTCTGACATAGTCATGTGCTTCTCTTTCCATTGTGGGCCAATAATACCCCATCCTCAGCAGTTTCTTGGCTATGGTCATTCCACTCGAGTGTGACCCACAAATACCGTTATGTACTTTAGTTAGAGCGATTAATGCCTCCTCAGTGTTTAAACAACACAATAAGGTTCCTTCTATGCTCCTATGATATAGGGTATCTCCTAGGATGACGAATTTGGATGCCTTTTTTACAAAATTTCATTTTAGATTTGAAGGTAAGTCGGTAGGTATGACTACTATTCGAAGGTATGTATAAATGTCATGGTACCAATGATCACTGGGACCAACGATTTCACACATGAATTTTGATTCTGGTACCTTGAATGTGGGAACGAGAAGCTGCTCTATTAGGAATTCATATTTTGGAACATTGTTGGGGATGTCCAGTAGGGACCCAATTGTTGCCATGGCATCTGCTGCTCTGTTGTTGGCTCTAGGTATCTACTCAAATGTAATTTCAATGAAGGATTCTTTGAGAGTCTCCACCAACTTCTTGTATGGAGTGAGCTTGTCATCCTTGGTCTAGTATTCATCGTTCACTTGATTTATTATCAATTGGGAGTCTTTGTATACTCTGAGAGCTATAATGTTCCACTACACTACTATTCTGAGACCTATGGTTAAAGCCTCATATTCTGCAATGTTATTGGTGCAGGGGAATGCCAACTTATAGAACCTTGGTATGCAATCCCCTTATGGGGTGATAAAGAAGACACTGGCTCCTGATCCATTTTGCGTGTATGAGCCATCAAAGTACAGTTTCCAATGGTCAGCTATGTTTAGATTGAAAATAGATTCATCTAGAAACTCTAAGATTAGAGGATTCTCTAAGTAGATTGGTGCTTCTTCAAGCTGATCTGCGATGACTTGGCCTTTGATTGATTTCCTCTCCACATATTCAATGTCATATTCTGAAAGTATCATCACTCATTTGGCCATTCTTCCTTGTGAGCATTTCCTTTGACAATAAGTATTTGAGAGGGTCAATTTTGGCAATGAGTTTTATTTTATGTGCCAACATGTAATGTCTGAATTTCTAAGATGCAAACACTATTGCTAAGCATGCTTTCTCGATGAATGAAAAGTTTAGCTCATGCCCAGCCATTGTTCTGTTGATGTAATAAATAGCCCTTTCTGTTTCATTTTCGTCATGCTGAGCTAAGAGAGCTCCAAGGGCTGTTGCTATTGCTGACACATATAGAATCAATGGTTTTCTATGGATTGGTGGCATTAGGACTGGTGGTGTTAGTAGATATTCTTTGATTTTATTGAATGCCTCTTCACACTTGTTATCCCATTTGTACACTACTCCCTTGTGAAGTAGGTGAGAATATGGGTTATGTTTGTCCACCAATTGTGCTATGAATCTTCGAATGGATTGGAGTCTGGCTTGGAGACCTCTCAATTGCTTTAATTTTTTGGTGCCTCCATCTCGAGGATTTATTTTACCTTTGTTCGATCTACCTTGATACCTCACATTGACACTATATATCCTAGCAATTTTCCTGTTTGTACGCAGAAGACACACTTTTTTGGGTTTAATCTGGCCTTGTACTCTTTAGTCTATCAAAGATGGCACTTAGGGTTGCTTTTGATCTTTTCTCTTTCTGGACTTGGCTAAAATGTCATCAACATAGTCTTTGACTGTCTTATGGATCATGTCGTGGAATATTAATGTCATGGCCCTTTGATATGTTGCTCCTACGTTCTTTAAGCCAAATGGCATCATGTTCCAATAGTAAGTCCCCCATGGACAAGTGAAAGTTGTTTTATGTTGGTCCTCTTTAGCTATCATGATCTGATTATACCCTGAGAATTCATCCATTAGTGACAACATTTCATGTCCGACTGTCATGTCGATGTTTGGAAGTGGGAAGTCATCTTTTGGACATTCCTTATTCAAGTCTCTGAAGTCTGTGCAGATTCTTATGTTCCCATCGGGTTTTGAAATAGGTACCAAGTTTGACACCCATTTTGGATAATCTATCGGTTGGATGAATCCTGCATCTAGGAGCGTTTTTAGATCCATTTTGACTAATAAGGTGATTTGACGGTGCATTTTTTGAAGTTTTTGTTTAATAGGCTTTGCTTCTAGATACATTGCTAAGTGGTGAACCACAGTCTCTGGATCAAGCTCTGACATGTCAGCATAACTCCATGCAAATTTTATCTATCTTTCTCTTAGGAAGGCTGCTAGGAGCTCGTGTTCCTCTGATAGTAATGATTTCACATAGAATGTGATATGTAGGGTGTCCTTTGTTCCTAGATTGACTAGATTGCATTTTTTTGCCAAGACTGCTAATTTTGCTTGATGAATAACTCTAGAAGGAAGATTGAATCCCCCATCCTCGGGTGCCTCAGAGAGGTTTTCACCATTGGTTGCACCCTTTCTTTTTACTTTTTTCTAGTTGGAGAGTGCCACAATGTGGTTTTCACTCAAGGACTTAGATATTATTCTTAATTTTTCACTTTTGTGACTCAGGGATTCAATCGTTTCCCCATAATAGGCATGTGTATCTAGCTCAATTATGAACTCTGCTTTATGATCCCCATCTAGAATGTTATCCTATAGTCCCATGAATTCTGAGAGTGCCTCATCATTTTTGAATGTATCAAGAACTGGTGGTCCTCGTTGGTTGTAGTTGATGAGTTGGGGATATACTAGGTGGATCTCATGATTTTGGTGGTCTGATTCAAAAGATAGGGTGCTAATCATGCAAAGAGTGGTATCCTCAAATAGCCTAGGTAAGTTGGTTGAGGTATCCTCGTCATCACTACTACTACAAACATCGATTATATCAAATGTAAAGTTATCTATGACTCTACCTGTAGACACTAGTAAGCATAGTTCTGTTGGGGTTGGATGAGGAGGATCATTAACCGTTCTAACTGGAGGACTTCGGTTGCACATGTTTATACTCAGAGGGGTACATCCAAGGCCAAGATTTGTTATCAGTCACGTCTCTGGCATGATAGGTATTATAAGCCCATTGTCATTTTGTCCAAGTCTTTGATTTCTATCATAGCCCATTGCGAGCATCATTTGTAGACCCTTGCTTCTTTTATCCATTGGTAAACCAGCTACTGGTCTTTCATCTTGATATAGAATATGATATGGATCCACCTCAATAACTTCTCAGCCAAGATCTCCCCAACTCATAAAATTGGGATAGTTTTTAGGACACGTTTGGGATGTGGAGGCTTCATTTATTTGTGGGAATCCCTGTGATCTAGAAGATTGTTGTAACTCTCCTACCACAAAAGAATTATTAGGGAGCTTGTAGTTTCCACAACCGTTATCTTGGATGATGACCTTGATGTCAGAGATGGTGGGGATGGTGGGAGTGGTGGGTGTCTTTGTTGCAGAAGTGGATGCGAGAGTGGCAGGATCGATGTATGGTGTAGATTGGCCCTCATCATTTTTTGGTACTTGGGGGATTTTATAGTATTTTTCTTCAAGGCTTTTGCAATAGGAGAAGGGTTCAGGATCTCCATGGATGGTAACTTCTTGTCCCTCATGTGTGAATTTCACACATTGATGAAAAGTCGATGCTACTGCCTTCATTGCATGAATCCATGGGCATCCTAGGAGGATGTTATATGGAAAGTAGAGGTCCAAGACTTGACAAGTGGTTTCCATGATGGTGAGACCTACTTGAATAGGGAGTTTGATTGTGCCCTGTGACACTCTTTCTTGATCATCGTATGCTCTTATTGTGATACCCTTTCCTTTGTTGATAGAATCCTCTGATATTTTCAATTGTTTTATGAGGTTGAGAGAACATATATTCAAGCCCGCACCTCCATCCACCAAGACCCTTTTGACTTTTCTTTTATGTACAATTGCTTCCAAGTGGAGTGCATGGTTGTGAGATGGTTGAGCAGGGAAATCCTGGTCGAAGAATGTGAGGAGATTTGGCGTAATGATATTTCTGACCATAGCTTGGAATTTCTCCACATTAAAATCTGTGGGGATAGTGGATGAGGCTAACGCTTCTTCAAGGAATTTCCTATGGACAGAGGATATTTTTAGCAACTCCATGATGGAGATTTGCGCTGGAGTTCTCTTGAGTTGATCTAGGACATTGTAGCCATTTGGAATAGATCTAGATGTAGGGACTTTGTTTGGCTGGGATGATCTTGCAATAGTAACTTTTTCACCTCTTGTGGTGATGACCATGCATTTTTCATCTAGGGAGGCGACAACTGTTTTGTAGACATGATTCACGTTTGTGTGGGTGCCTTTCCCTTTATCATTGGTATTCCCTTTCTTGCCATGATTACACATCAGATTCGTGTATATCTTAAGATCTTGGTTTCTTGTAGGTTGTTTCACATTTATAATTCTTTTATTGATGAGATCTTCAATTATGTTTTTTAATCTCATCCAATTGTTCATGGTATGGCCTTTGATTTTATGGAATTGACATAGTTGATTCTCATTATACCAAGGAGGTTTCACATCCAATTCTTGGTAACTCTCAAAGGTAGGAGCCTGAATGAGTTTTTCGTTTATCAACTTCTTCATTATGACTTCAAGTGGCTCCCCCAAAGTAGTGTACTTTCACTTGGGATAACTCTTGTTACGTTGGGGTGGTCCCATTTGATCATTGAGATTGTCGATTGCTAGATTGTTGTTTGGTTGTTGTATTGTGTGATGATTGTTTTGGTGTTGGATTTGGATATGTGGTGTGGGTGTATTTTGATGAGGGGCACTAATTACCACCTTTGTATCTATCACACCATCATAACTAACATTTTTGTTCCTTGTCCACATGTGAAGTTTATCGTTGTAATTGGAGGGTGGGCAGTTGTTTTGTTGTTTAGGGTATGAAGTTGATCCTGCAAGTTGAGTCATAAGGGTTCGTTCGATGCTAAGCATCTCGGAGATCAACTGATCATATGTGGTGATCCCTTAAACCTTGAGATGGAATGCCAAGAGGCCGTCAAGGTTGGCTATGATGGTGCAAACTTGTTCTTTGGGCATGGTCCACTTGCTCCGATTGGCCTTGGATTGCCATCATTGTAGGAATGAAGTGAATGATTCACCCTTTCCTTGTTTCAGAGCTGAGAGTTCCTCTAGACTAACATCCATGGCAATGTTGCATTCGTAGTTTTTTATGAATGCATCTATAATTTCTTGGAATGTCCTAATGCCTGAAGGTAGGAGAGAGAACCATTCCATAGCGTGGCCAACCAAACTCCTAGGGAATAGCCGCATCAGATAAGTATCATCATATGCGACTTCCATGCAATGAACCTAGAATTCCCTGATGTGATCTTCAGGGTTTCCCATCCCTCGATATTTGTCAAACTTGGGGATCTCAAATCCCTTGGAAAATGGTTTCATCACTAGGCTCCTGTCAAATGGATAGGGTCACAAGTTGCTTGGTGTTTTTGTTGTTCCCCTTGATTGAAGATCAATCACTTTTCTGAGAGCAACCTAATTTGTGTCATTACGTCATTTTGTAGATCAGGGGGTGGGATGAAGGTGTTTTGGGGTATTTCGATTGTGGGTTGGATGGGTGGGCTGTTTGATGTGTTGTTCAATGGTATCTGTATGTTTTGTCGAGCTAGGTATGCTTCCACCTGCTGTTGTATGAACAACGCCTATTGTTGATCTTGTTGTTGTTGTGCTAAGATTTGTTCTTGTTGTTGTGCTTGTTGTTGTGCTTGATGCTATTACAACAACACTTTTTTTTGTGCTTGTTGTTGTTCCAACAACACTTGTTGTTGGGCTTCCAATAGGCTGCTTCTTGCTACTCTTGATATTGCTTTATTGCTTGTTGATATGCTTGCAATTGTGTTGCTTATTTTTGTACAAGAAGTTGTGCTTTTTCTTGTGCGTGTTGTGCTTGATATTGGGTGTTTTCTTGAGCTTGAGCTTGTGCTTGCATTGCTTGTGCTTGTGTCGCTTGTTTTTGTAATAGAATTTGTGCTTGAGCAGCTTTTTGTGCTTGTAATGCGGCTTAGGTTGCTTGATCAGCTTGCATGGCTTGAGCGGCTTGTTGTTGTTGTTGCAGTAACGCTTGGGCTTGTGCAGCTTGTTGTGCTTGTAATGTGGCTTGGGTTGCGTGGGCAGCTTGCGTAGCTTGAGCGGCTTGCTAAGCGGCTAGTTGTGTGGTTTTTTTTTTTTGCACTTGCTGGAATCCCCTTTGAAAGGTAGCTTGTTGAGCTGCTTTAAATACCATTTGGTTTTGGCTTGATATGCTGGAAGTTGGTGGTGGTGGGGGTGGTGGTGGATTCGGGATGTTGTTTGTGAAGATGGTGAGTGGTGATGTCGTGTTGGTGATTTGAGTGGTGAATGGTGTTGTCATGTTGGTGGTCAGTCCTTGACAAACCATGCTTTGAGATGTTAAGGGGGAAATTAATGATGTCACAATTTCTTGTGTCATTGTCATCTGTTGTTGTGATATCGATGACAAGTTTTGAGCATTTGGCATAATTCTTTGATTGATACTTGGTAAAGGGGGAAGCCCTAAGCCAAGGAGTGGTGTGGATGATGATGGTAATGGTGGGAGGGGTGAAAATGTGAGGGGTGTGAGTTCTTGAGAAAATGTTGTGGTGTCGAAAATGCCCCTTGGTCCGAACATGTCTCCCTCTTCTTGCGGATTTATGAGGAGAGAATTTTGAGGTGTTGCGCGGAAAGATGATAATGATGGATCATGATGGAAAGTGAGAGGAACATACTTGTGTAATGGATTTTTGGGTATGTTTTGTTCCAATATGGTGTTTGCATCCAAGTCTTGATTATTAACAAGGGGGTGTGTTTGAATATCATTAAGAAATGCATTTCCCTTATTAACATTAGGTTGGGTTGGAGCAAAAGATGTTGTGATTTGCAAAAAAATTTGAGTGATACTTTGGGATGGGGGTGTAGATGAGATGGGAATGGTGGATGATATTGGAGGCAAAGATGTCTCCACTATAGTGCTCATGTTGAAATCAAAAGGCAATTTGGCCCCTTGTTTTGCTACCTCAAGCATGTATAGTGAAGGGTTAAGCCTCATCATGATGTTGATGATCTTATGGTTTTCTAGATTTTGGAGGATTTCAGTTATTTCTTCATGGGACATTCCAAAGGGGTTATTGGTAAGATATTTCATTTGGACAACTTCCTCTTAATGGTCTTGCGAAGATGTAGGAAGGTTAACTATGAGATTTCCAAACCTAATGGGGTTCAATTCAGGAGTGGTTTGACTTAAGTTACTTGTAGTAGATGTTTCTTTATTGGCTTCCATGTTCCTCTTGTGTTGCGATCTAGTTTTCACCATAAAATAGGGATCAATCTTCAAGAATACAGAAGGTGAATTCTTTAATTCTTTTGGATTGATCTAACTTTAGGTATAAAATAGAATTTTTAGGGTAATTTAAGGATCAAAGGGTGATAATGATATGGATGTAAGATGGATGTTTGATGGATGAGTGGAACTCTTGAGAAAATTTTGAGGGGATATGTTAAACTTTTAGGACCTGATTTAGGATTGATTTGTTTCGGATTCAGATTTTGGTGGACTCATAAACTCTAAGAGGTTGGATGTTATCCTAGAGTTAACTTGTTCACAAGATGATAATTTGTCTAGTTGTGAGAAGAAGGATTCATCTAAACACTCCTATGCAAACAAGATGATATTGATAATGAACTCCTAAATCCCAAGACGTTGGATGTTATCAAGGGATGAATTTGTTCACAAGTTTTGATAATTTGATAAAATATGTGTAGAAGGATGCATCAGCACACATTCAATAAAACAAGGTGATTTTGGATTGATTTCAAATTCTTTTCCCAAAGTTTAACATTAAGGATTTTTCCAAGATTTTTTGAAGAGTTGTTGATGAGATGATTTTGGTTTTTTGATGTTCAAGGATGGATGAATTTTTTTTTGATCATAGGATGTACCTAAAAAGGCACTTGTTTACTTAGACTTCGGTATTGAAGAACATGCGATACTCTAAACAAGATGTTCAAACTCTCTAAAAATATTTGGGTTTTGGAAATAATAGAATGAATACAAACTGGGATTGTTTCTTGAAGCCTTTCTATAAAAGTTAAAAAGAAGTCTTCATCTGAATTTGTATAGCGTTGAGAGACGCTTTTGCTGGGCTTGCAGACTAAGAGCTTTTACCTTTGGTTTCTTGATCTTGATCTTGCGTGAAATCATTGGAGACACATGTGTGGGGTCCAATTGTCTTTAATCTTTTCTTAATGACCTTTTTTTTACCACAAACACTTCTTGATTAGGTTTTCAAGCTAGATGTCCAATATCTCAACTTCTTCTCATTTCACAAGGTATATTATGTGAAACTTTGATGAAATTAAGGCAAGGGTTACCTATTGTCTAACTTTAGTAGGAAAATTGAGATGTAAATCCAAGTGTTTAGAAACCTCTAAGGATGAAATCCCAATGGCAAGCAATAACACATGAATTAGGTCAATTGTATTTGCCTCCTAAAGGGTTTGCATTTTTTATGATGATGTTAAATGTTTGTTTCCAAATGTTTTCGAACAAGAAAAGTGTTTTGTAATGACAAGCAATATGACATCCTAGCTCAATTGGTATGTTTTTCTTAGTGGGCTTGCCTCATGCCCTTCATAGAAGAAGAGATGATTTTACATGCAACCAAGGAGAGAGTATAAAGGTATGTTAAGAATTAAGTCTTAACCTCTATAATTTAACCAAGATCGGACATGGCAAGTAACTTCTTGGAATCTAAGTTCCAATGCACCACTTTGATAAACTCGTTGAATGGATCAGTTGGTCACTAAAAACAAAGGTTTTAGTTTGGACTTTCTATTCATGGAGATTGACCCATACAGCGAGAGTCCCTTTTTAGATCCATCTCATCGGAGCCAACCGCTTGATTTGTTCCCTTGGGTGAGTACTTTTTCCCCAAGGTAGGCCCTCTAAGATAAACAAAAGCAAATAAAATTATTCATAGTTCGATCAACCCTTGTTTAGAAACAAAGGGAGAACACATGCAATAAATTTATTCACACTCACACAAGATTTTTTTCAATTTTAAACAAAAAATGAAGTGTGGAGGTGATCACTTTAGCTCAACCTAAGATCACAAAAAAGGCCTTTCAATTCTCAAGATCGCTATAAAGCACAAGAGAAGAGCATACGTCCTTTTCAATGATGTTAGTTTAAGTAAGCAATCACAAAAACAAATTTTCACATGTTCGTTTTAAATCCACAAAGCAATGATTTTGATTCATTTTAAAGCACCAAAATGAGATATGAGAGTTCCCTTGTTCAATTTGTTAAGCTCAAACGAAATCTAGTCAATGTTGCCTAAAGTTCGTTTCAACCCTTTTGCAATGAAATTTGAAAGCCTAGGTAATGTTTGTTTTAAAGCCCAAAACTAAAAGATGAGTTAGCCTAAAACAAAAAATTAAGGCGTGCAAAGGAAGCTCAAAGCATTTAAAAATGCTTTTGGGTTTCACATTTGATGCTCGAATTTCCTCCAAGTTTCTTTAAAAGACCTCTTGTAAGCTTCTTGTGCAACAAAATGCTCCTTCTTGCTTTTCCTTTGTTTCCCTTCATTTTCCTTTTGCTTTTCTTTTTTTTCCTCACTTTGCTATTTTCAAAAATAAAATTTAGGCATGTATTGATAAAAATAGATACAAGATTTATCAATCATTTGAGGAATAAAAAATAAAATTGCATTAACCAATGACATGAGTTCCTTATATTAACTTAATAATAAGTGCCAATAAATTGTTAATTCACCCCTATTTTCACAGAGAAAAAAATGATTTTAAAATCTCATATTGTTAATGTATAAAACTGCATGTAGTTGTAGACAAATAATACCAATGGTCAAATCTCAAATGATAACTTATGATATGCAGCCAAAAAAAAAAACCAAAATAAATAGATTGGAATGACTAATGTAAGGTATGACAACATTACCCAAGAAATATGTCACACAAGTACACTTGCTTTCAGTGCCAAAACTTCTCATCGCCAAACTTCATTGCTTGGATAAAAAAAAAAGACATCTCAACAACTTTAGTAAAGAATGATCCAATCATATATTTAAGTTTTCACCGTCCATAAATTTTGTAATGAAATGTAGAGAAGTTGGGTGAATAATTGACATGTTGGGCACATCAAAACAGCTTCAAGAAGATTTTAATTATTTTTGACTATCAGACCAAAAGCAAATCTACACACTTTGTAAATCAATTTTATTCAGTGTATATGGTCATAGTGGATAGATTGGACAATCTCTCCATTAAATTGCAGATCATTACTTTTGATCAGAGGCATTTATGCATTAAATGAGCTATTGGAAATTGGTCGATATTAGCATACAGTCCAATTAAAGAGCAACATGGATTTCAAAAAGAGATTGTGCGCATTTTTAGACATGGGCAATTGGAAGCAGCTATCAAATCATGTAATACTTTGGGGAGACACTTAAAATCAGCTAACAACTGCTGCAACTTAAAGAACGATGGTCTCATGGAATAAAAATGCTCAATCAAATGTAATGGGCGGGTGTACTACCAAATTCCATAAACTGTGCACAACTTACTCTCAGCATGCATGAGAGATAAATTCAGATGCTGTGGTGATTGGGTTTCAGAATTTGTAGATGCAAATTGGTAACTCCAAAACATAGAAATATTCATCACTTCCTGCTGACACTATAGTTGATAAGGATAAAGGGCCTGAAAATGCAACTTAGGAAAGCTCCAAAGTATATTGTGATGTTGCATACTCATTCAATGATGATGATGAAGAATGGATAGTGAAAGAAAAACCCAAGGCCAAGGTAAATGGAGGAGAATCAGGCATTTCAAGAATGGGATGCAATGCAATGATGAACTACTTGAAAAAATGCCTAAAAGAAAAAAAAATCTTCTTCAATTTCCTCAGTCAAAACTTTTACCGAATGGAATATTAGAATTCAGGCAGCATAGATTGATTTAATCATTGTAAAGATTATGAAAAAGTAAAGAAATTTTTAGTAAAACACAACAATTGTTAGGGAATGTCAATGTACTTTTCTCCTCCTCCACCTGTCATAACAAAATCTTCTCACAGACAAGCATATATATTTGGAAAACAAATAGAGAGGACTTAACTTATCAATTAAATCGAGGTCCCATCAATCTACTGTTGGAAGAATAAATTCACCTCTTAAGAAAGTATTTGATGCAGCAAGACTCTGAGATATGTTTTTAATGCCACATATTTCAAATAGTGAGATTCTTTTAACTTATTTAGCGACAAGTACTTACATCCTTATGTTGCACATCTATGCACACTTACTTATTTTCCATCAATCAAATGCACTCATGTACATCTTTCAAAATCAAATCAAGGATTATTTATATTAGCAACTTCAATGATCTTTTATCAGCTTGTGTAGTGCATACAAGTTGTGTCTTGTACATAGTCAAATTCGGTGAATATTGTAATGAAAATCAAACTCCAACTCTTACTCACACAAGGATAAAGAAGAAATATGCTAAAAGGACACATGAAGACTTTAAAATATTGCAGAGTCTTTACCCTATACCTAGGAAGGCTGTGACCATACTCAACAGAAGCAACGGATAAGGTGTAACTTAATATGCATCTTCCTGTAGCTGGATTCTAAAAATATGAGCTTAAACTGATAAAACTTAGGACAATGATCTAGAATTAATGCCTATCATATGACACCTATACCAGAATTAAACGAGCAGACTCATGAAGCATTACCGAGCTTATCAATTCAAGATTCAAGAAGGCGCACAAAACATGAATAGGAGAATGGTTAGATATGGAAAAAGATAGTCATTATGACAGAATGCAATCATAGAAAGAATGAAAAGCATGGGAATTTTGAATCATAAACAATACACGCTAGCCTTTGCAAAATTATTCAAGATATAGAAGCATAGGCTAAACACGTTAGCTTTTAGAGAATTTCCAGCAAATGAAATCTAATATTAAACTATCACATCAGTTATTAGAGAAGCTCAATACATAGTTTTGCCCTCCGTCTAGGGCCATGATGAAGCACCTAAAATCTGCAAACACTCAATCTCAAATGCACATTAAATAATGGGTGTCATATGCAAATTTATCAAATGCTTCTATGAAATAACAATGTCATGCTCCAAAGATACAAAAAAATAACAAAGAAGATCAAAGAGACATATAGAAGAAAGAAAAGTACCTATTCCATATTGGATTGGTATCAATTGTGCCAATGACCCTTTCCCAATCCTTGCTAAAAACTCAAATGATGCAATGCAATGGTGATGGGAAAACTTAGTTCTCATTTGAAGAGAGTAACTTTACATGAGAGTGTAGATGGGTTGATGAAGAATGAAGCTTTCATTTATAGATTTTCAAATTGGAAGAGAGCTCAAAATAGAGCAATGTGGGATATTGATTTGACCAATGAGATGAAGCCACTTGTCACATTGTGATAGGTTGAGGAATGTGCAAGTTTTGGCCAATGTGCCAAAGAGGGGGAGATTCAAATTTGAAATTGAGAGTTAAATGCTAAGTGGAGGACATGTAAGAGAGAAGTTATTTCCATGTTGGAAGGGACAAGTCAACTTGTCTTCATATTCAAACTTGGAGAATATTCTCCAAGAGATGCTTTGTTGAGGGAAAATGATGATTTTAATAAATCAATAAATTTATTTATTGGTGCAAGTGGGAAAAGCTAGAGGATGTGATGGGTGGTTAGATTAGTTTAATCAGGATTAGATAATGTTAAATGATGTTTAGGTGATTTGACCCATTTGACTTGAATTCCTTGATTTATTTAAATAAAAAAGGGATGGAATATGCATTTGGGATTAATTAAATAAAGTTTGGTTTATTCAATTAAAAGGGTGATGTGAGACTTAAATTAAAAAAAATTGATTTATTTAATTTAAATGGATGACCTTAGGACATTGAATTTAATGAATTTGATTTTCCTGATGAATGGATTAACGTGAATTTGATTTAATGGGTGAATCAATATGAACTAATTAAGTGCATAATGCTACTTTCACGTGTCTACACCTTAAAATAATTGTATTTAAATATAAATATATTTAAAACCATTAACATTATTTAAATAAATATTTATATTTTCAATTAAAATTCCAACTCATTAATATAACCCAAATTTTTCCAATTAAAAAAAAACAATTAAAATACACACACACAGACACACACACACACACACACACACACACACATATATTGTAAGGCCTCGTATTGTATGGAATTAATACAAGCCTAATGTACTATGTGTATTCTATTGATTACTAGTGAATTGCATCGGAAATGTTGAATGATGTGTATTATTATTAATGTATTATATTAACAAACTTATTTGGACTCTCTAATACATCAAAATGAGAACATGTTTATATAACAAAATAGAATTTTTGGATTTTGAATTGTTTCAAGAAAGGGAAAACTAACCCTTGTATCATATATTGTGTTTTATATGTAAGGATTGCTATCTAAGTTAAATTATTATACTTTGAATCTCTAGCTTCTTAAATTTTCATCTTATAGAATTATGACAGTTTATTTAGTGATATGTAAATTGAAAAAAATGAACATCTAGTCTAACTAGGATTAATGTGTTATGGTGGAGATGATTATGATTTACAAGTCACATTACAATGAACTAGTTGATTTAATATGAAGTTGGGAGGGATATTAGAGTTAGATATTACTTGATAAATACTATTGATTTGTATTTTTCCTAAGGTGGATACTGGTAGTGAGTGCGACTAGAAGATTTACAGCTCAAGTATGATGGAACACGAAGGTTGGTCGACTACAACCTGATATGCATGGATGAAACATCGATCAAGTAGGTAAGACCACAAGCATGTAGTAGAGGTGAGTAAAACATATTCTATATTTAATTGAGCTATAGTCAACAATTATGAATAAATTAGATAAAAATAAATTAAGTGGAGAGATGAATAATTCTTTCTAATTGTAGTATTTACTGATTTAAGATAGATTTTTAGTTGGATATAAATGGTGTTAGGTAATGTGCAAGTATACGAATTATGTCAAGGATAAAGGGAGGGCCATATGGACCTAAGTAAAAAACCCTTGTAATAAAAAAGGAAAGAAGTGTTAGTTTTTAATGTTGGAGTGATTGTGTTTTAGGGTTTAATGGTTGGGGTTATGTATTAAGATGTCTTGAGAGGGTGAGTAAGAAATTATGGGTTGCAAACACTCAATTGGAGTTAAAACTCGGATGCATTCTTTATGATAGTTTTAAAAGGGGTTAAAAAACATATTTTTGAGTGGTCACATATTTTTTAAGGTCCTAGGATAGGTACCTAAAGGTTAGGGGCTTAGTTATAGCCATATCTTGGACCATATCCAAGATATGACCCTCATTTATTGCTCTTTTGAAAAATGGCGGATTTGGGGAAAAATGAAAGTTCTTGGTCTCAAAAAAACCATGAGATGTGACATGAGAAAGGGAGTAACCAAGTACTCCATCCCCCTCTTAATGAAGATGGAGACTTTTGAGATGGAGTGGAGTACACTCCTTCTCTTCCCATCTCCCCAAATTTTCTCACACATGCAAATATAAAGAATAAAATATAATATAAAGAGATTCAAAGAGACGAGTAATGAAGTTTAAAAATAAAAAAATAAAAAAATAAAAATGAATAATCACAAAAGTTGGAATCAGAGGTGTTAATCACTCAGATCCTCTGTTATGCCTCTCTGCAAAATTATCCATCATAGCTGTGGCATTCACCAAAATGGCTTGAACCTCGTTTAGCCGCCACTCCATCTTTGCCCTCTTATGCAGCCAGGAGGAGGTGGATTATAAGGGCGCATGATGTTAGATTTAGGGTTCAAGATATTTTCTTTATTAGATTATTTTAAAGTAGTGTTTTTAACTATATTTTACGGGCTCCTTCTCCTATCCTTCATGAGATCTAAATCAATAGCATCCATGCAATAGCATTTTGGTAGAAAACATTAAGTCTTGACTTGAAAATATTAATTCTTGGATAAAATAAATAAATTACATTATTACTACTAATGTCTGGAGAAACATTAATATTACTATAATTAAGGAGATTAACTTCATAAGTAATAACTTGGAGTTGTTAATGTTAATAGGGAATTAATAGTGACTTTATGCCCCAATTAAAGTGGAAAGAAAACTATTTTTTTTACAATTTATTTATTTTGAGTGAAACTTAATTTAAAATAATTATTTGGTTAGTTTGAAAATCTTCAAATAATAGTTATGATAAAAAGGTTCGTTTAGTGTATTAATGATCTTAGGAATAGTGGTATTCAATTAAAATAATAATTAATCTATGAATTATTTTTATTTATATATTTTTTTAACAAGAGATTTATTTAAAAATGATTGGTATTAACCATGTTGTGGAAATATTACTTTATACAATAAATGAGAATGATTGATCTTAAATCAAATATTGAGTATAATTACTATTTAAATTGTGTGGAACATCAATGGATGTAAAGTTGATCATATCATCCTTAATAATTTAGCTTAATTTAATTAACAAAGTAATAGACCTTGGCATCAAATAATAATGTGGATCAATTAAAAGGTTTAAGCTATCTCATTGAAATGATCAAAGGGTTATACTTAAACATTATGGTTATGAAGGCTATTAATGTTAAACCCTCATGGAAATCAAAATATTATCATAGGAGTTTACTCAATTTATTATTACTTCAAACACTTAGAGTGTTGAAGATCTTATTTATGGGTTAAAAAAAAAGTGTTGGGTCTTCCTAGTGATTATTTTTTTGGGCATGACATATATTATATATTTAAAATAATATATCACATATATAATATATATATACTTATATTTAAAAATTATAAAAAATATCTAAATAATCATATATATATATAATAAATAATATATATATATATACATAATATATATCACATATTATACATAAATATATAAAAATTTATATTTTAAATAAAAAAAAATGTTTAAAAAAAAAACATACAAACTACTTCCCACGCAGGGGTCGCAGGGTCAAACCCTGCCCCCTATTGTGGGTGTTGCCAACACAACTTCCCCCTTATGGGGTCGCTGCATGTGGGGGCAGCATTGGGCGCTGCCTCCAAAGCTAGTGCCTCCCATATGGGGGCGGCTATGGGGGCTGCTCCCCCAGCGTCCCCAACAACTTTATATTAATTTCTTTTTTTAATAAAAAAATTTCCCCTATTACATTTTGCCGGCGGTTTCTATAGACCTAATTTTTTTTGTTTTAAAATTTATCAACTACAAGAAATTTAAATACACATATGCATATATATATATATATATCAAATCAATTGTGTAAAAGAAAAATTCTTTTGGAAAGAAAATAAGTTTTCTACATAAAACAAAATTGTAAAGCACAAAGGCTATATTTTCACAAATTTAACAAAGTTTTTGAACCCATTTCTATAGGAAAAACTCTGATGTTTTCATTTGAATTTTTTTTTTGTCACAAATTGATTCTCTATAGAGATATGAGATCTTCATAATTTCCTACTAAGATTTTAAAAAATTTACAACAATTCTTTCAAAATTAAAAATCAAAACTCTTAAACCATGAAGCAAATTAGAACCTATTTTCTGAAGTTTGAAGAAAATCAATTCCATGTTGTGCTTCTTGTCAAATCAAAAATTCTAGATCCTCCTTCCAAATCTCCACTTCCAAATCAAAAAATAGATGAAAACCAGAAAAACCCTCTTCTATTTTTTTGCAACCAAAAATAAAATTAAAGATATTTTCTTTTTACAGCCATCTCCTTTTTTCAAAGTGAAATATCTTCCCCAAATATAGTCAACTTTCCCCAAAATATCCCACAACCACCATAGTTATTACTCCCTCTATGCATTTTGGAGATATGTTGCGTTTTTTGAAAATTTAAAACTAAAATTTATTTTCAACATGACTTTATTACTTCTATTTCAAAAAGAATTTTAAAATTTTAAAATTTCATTTTCAAAAGAATTTAAAATTTTAAAATTTTCTTTTTCAAAAATCATTTAACACTCCTAATTCCCAAAATGGATAACTTAATTCATTTCAACACAATTAATTTAATTAATCAATAAAATAAATCTAATCCAAAATTAGATTATTTTATTAATTAAATTAAATTAATTAATGAATTAAATAATATTTCTAACATTATAACTAGATTTATTTAATAAACAACTTAAATACATAAAGCCATTTATTTACCTTTTCCAACTTGCAATTAAATAAAATCAAGGAGGGATGAACAACATTAAAACAACTTAACCCAATGACACACTATGACTAGAGTGATGACTTGGCATGAAAAACCTAGCTAATATCTCCCAGTCAGTTGCCATTGGCAATGGAGATGCTCAAACCTATGAAACTAGGTGGAGTCGATATCTTGTACCTGTCAACCTGCGAACAAAGAGTATATCGAACATGCATAAATATAACATAATAAACACACCGTGAAGAGGAAATAACAGAATCGTAGGGCACTCACAAGCGAGTGATGCGATCTCATCCCCTTCACCAATACACGCATCATAGACTGGCAGTTCCATCATAAACAAATATCTCATTCAATAACATGTTACAATAACTAATCATCATTACACCAATTAAAACATGTCAAATAAAGCATCAGATAAGATACATCACATCACACAAATAGACTATCACTCTATAAATAGCGATCAAATAATACACACATGATAAAGTATCTCAATAACCAAAAATCACATCAAAGCAAACAAGGACACACTATCCAGCGAAAAAGAAAAATAGAGGGGTATTACATCCTCCCCCCCTAGGGTCAGGCTTACTCCTAGAAGCTTGCAAACACAAATAGGTAACACACATAAACACAAATTTACATGCTATACAATTGTCTATAATGCATTCACCTAGTAGGAAGGATATCAGTGCATTGCGAACTGCACTGAGGATCCTATCTTTTCCACTAGTTTTTTGCACCATTAGACCTACACCACCTAACAACAACTTCTAGGTAGACAAGCGAGATCAACCCAAAAGGAAAACATAAACTAATGAATGAAGCATCTAGGTCAATGTAATGGGCTCATAGTGCCCAGAGTATAAACCTACGCAACTAATAGCTTAATGGGTTCCACATTATCCTAGAGCACCTAGTGTTTAAACTTGGGCTCTAATACCATGTGTAATGCCCTGCCATGCAACCCTATAGGAAGTTGCAATTAACTACTCAAACATACAAAAATTTTTTCTTTAAGTACAAATAACATGCAAGTTCACTACCCATTGCAACAACCTCTAAGGTTACGAGACTGGGATTACTTTAAAACCCAAACAAGAAACATGAATTGAAACAATAGAATTTAATTACTTAATGAATTAAGAAACACATACATTCCGAACATGATAAATCACATCAAAGCATAAGACATACCACATGTTTTCAAATAACAATCATTTAACAATAAGATTACAACTCTCATTCCCCGAATGAGGTAAATCCAATAAGCATGGTTACATAATACATCTTCCACCTCGATAACAAATGAGGGGTAATTAATTACAAGATTCAACTAAAATGAATTAATCATGAAATGAAACTTGATCCTATGAGCTCTCCAATTGGAAATATCATCCACACGAACAAGAACTAGGAACCCAACGATGTAACTTGCATGTTCCACCCAACCAAGTGATACCCGAAAGCTCACCCCCCATGCTAGGACATAATAACAAGGATTTCTAGACAAGACCATCTACCTCTAGACACAGGCTAAAACATAACTTAACTAAATCGAATACAAACACAACATCACTTAATACAATGGTTACAATGCTTATAGATACCATTGAGCCACTACATAGTACAACAAAACTGAGTTATGGTTTTCATAGAGAGAGTGTCACACATCATTTGCCATGAGTTACCTTGGCTCAACCTTCTTAGGCTACCAGACCCACATCCTAGGTTACCCTAGCTTGCCTTTACTAGCTGCTGGACCCCCATACAAACTGTGCTTCTTGTCTCATCTCAAGCCTTAATAAGCATATGAGTAATAAGAGAGGCATTCCTTCTTTTAATTAGTCTAGAATTTTTTCATTAATTCTTTTTAAGTTATCACTAACTTAAACCCTAAGTGAGTTACCCTGGTGCCCCTCTGTGTGTTGGACCCCTACATAGAGCCACTCTCCTATCAACAACATACCAACAAAACCAATCACCAAGGGTGCCAAAGTTCATACAAATAAGATAAAAAATCACTCCAACTCAAGGAGAAACATATAATGAAAAATTCATTCCAAACATTGGAGGCAACAAAAGTCAAACCCCTCTGCAAACACTGGAGGCAACAAAACACATAATCCACTCCTTTCAAAGGAGGCACAAACCACATAACCCACTCCTAATCCAAAGGAGGCACAAATCACATAATCTACTCCTAATCCAAAGGAGGCACAAACCATCCTCGTTCGTAAAAACCAGGTTAAACAATAGGATACAACTATACGCACTACCTAAGGCAATACAAAGGCTGACTAACATAATACCACAACCCCAACTCGTTAAACCCCTTATGGAAGACTTAAAAACCCTTCTAATCAAATTTCCCCAAAGTGAAAACAGAAGAAGTGTACATTCAAGAAGGGCAATCAAATAGGAATTAAATCTATATTTGGATTTCCTAAATCAACTTCCTCCATTAACATTCAGTAATTTATTGCCTTAATAAAACTGATTTAATAACGCCTCTTTCAGACAAAAGATGAAATTTAAACCAAATATTTAATTCCTAATTGCCTTTAAATAATTAAAAAAATATATTTACTTCTATGATCCAAAACCTATCATTTAAAAATAACTATTGGTCCTTTGCAAAATAAATCATTTCAAAATCAATTAACCTCGCTATTAAAAACACTCCATTTAAATCCAATATTTGTCCTTTCAAATATATTATTTTTAAAATAAAATCAATGATTTGACTATGAACACAATATTTTAAATTCTTCAATTACACATTATATGATATTAACTAGTCTTATTATAAATTCATTTGCAACCAAAAGAAATATAAATAATTAATAATCGCTTTCTTAAAAATTTCATTTCATGTAAAATGAATAACTATTTCCTTTAAAAAGATTCCCTTATTAAATAACTACTCGTACATTTGACAAGCAATAATAAATTTAAATCAATAGGTTTACTTCAATTTCCTAATAATATTTAAATATAAAAATCTCATTTCCCCATAGAAATCATTTCATAATAAAATAAATGTTTTCATCTTATATACTAAGATAACCTTAAAATAATTGTATTTAAATATAAATATATTTAAACCCATAAAC
This sequence comes from Sequoia sempervirens, assembly GCA_007258455.2. Classification (NCBI taxonomy): domain Eukaryota; kingdom Viridiplantae; phylum Streptophyta; class Pinopsida; order Cupressales; family Cupressaceae; genus Sequoia; species Sequoia sempervirens. The sequence goes on along the minus strand of VDFB02000008.1, from coordinate 169,785,649 downwards.
ATTATTTAAATAAATATTTATATTTTCAATTAAAATTCCAACTCATTAATATAACCCAAATTTTGCCAATTTAAAAAATAAAATTAAAATATACATATATATATATGCTTATATTTAAAAATTATAAAACATATATAAATAATCATATATATATACATAATATATTATATATATATATATAATACATAATATATATCACATATTATATATAAATATATAAAAATTTATATTTTAAATAAATAAAAACATTTAAAAAAAATGCAAACTACTTCCCACGCAGGGGTCGTAGGGTCAAACCCTACCCCCTGTTGTGGGCGTTGCCAACTCAGCTTCCCCCTTATGGGGGTCGCTGCCTATGGGGGCAGCACTGGGCGTTGCCTCCACAACTAGGGCCTCGCATATGGGGGCGGCTGTGGGGGCTGCTCCCCCAGCTTCCCCAACAATTTTATGTTTTTTTTTTTTAATAAAAAAATTTCCCTTGTTAAATTCTGCTGGCGGTTTCTATAGACCTCTGGTAAATTTTTTGTTTTAAAATTTTTCAACTACAAGCAATTTAAATACACAGATGCATATATATAATATATATATATATATATCAAAAATCAATTGTGTAAAAGACAAATTCTTTTGGAAAGAAAAGAAGTTTTCTACATAAAACAAAATTGTAAAGCACAGAGGTTGTATTTTCACAAATTTAACAAAGTTTTTAAACCCATTTCTACAAGCAAACCTCTGATGTTTTCATTTGAATTTTTTTTTGTCACAAATTGATTCTCTACAGAGATATGAGATCTTCATAATTTCCTACTAAGATTTTCAAAAATTTACAACAATTCTTTCAAAATTTAAAATCAAAACTCTTAAACCATGAAGCAAATTAGAACCTATTTTCTAGAGTTTGAAGAAAATCAATTCCATGTTGTGCTTCTTGTCAAATCCAAAATTCTAGATCCTCTTTCCAAATCTCCACTTCCAAATCCAAAAGTAGATGAAAACCAGAAAAACCCTCTTCTATTTTTTTGCAACCAAAAATAAAATTCAAGATATTTTCTTTTTATAGCCATCTCCTTTTTTCAAAATGAAATATCTTCCCCAAATATAGTCAACTTTCCCCAAAATATCCCACAACCACCATAGTTATTACTCCCTCTATGCATTTTGGAGATATTTTGCTTTTTTTGAAAATTTAAAACTAAAATTTCTTTTCAATATGACTTTATTACTTCTATTTCGAAAATCATTTGAAACTTTTAAAATTTCATTTTCAAAAGAATTTAAAATTTTAAAATTTTCTTTTTCAAAACTCATTTAACACTCCTAAATCCCAAAATGGATAACTTAATTCATTTCAACACAATTAATTTAATTAATCAATAAAATAAATCTAATCCAAGATTAGATTATTTTATTAATTAAATTAAATTAATTAATGAATTAAATAATATTTCTAACATTATAACTAGAATTATTTAATAAAAAACTTAAATACATAAAGCCATTTATTTACCTTTTCCAACTTGCAATTAAATAAAATCAAGGAGGGATGAACAACATTAAAACAACTTAACCTGACTAAAACTTGACGACACGCTATGACTAGGGTGATGACCTGGCATGGAAAACCTAGGTACTATCTCCCGATCAGTTGCCGTTGGAAATGTACATGCTCAAACCTGTGAAACTAGGTGGAGTCAATATCCTGTACCTGTCAACCTGCGAACAAAGAGTATATTGAACATGCATATATATAACATAATAAGCGCACTATGAATAGGAAATCGTAGAATCATAGGGAACTCGCAAGTGAGTGATGCGATCTTGTCCCCTTCACCAATACACTCATCATAGATTGACAGTTCCAGCATAAAAAAATATCTCATGCAATAACATGTTACAATAACTAATCATCATTACACCAATTAAAACATGTCAAATAAAGCATCATATAAGATACATCACATCACACAAATAGACTATCGCTCTATAAATAGCAATCAAATAACACACACATGATAAAGTATCTCAGTAACCAAAAAGAACATCAAAGCAAACAAGGACACACTATCCAGCCATAAAGAAAAATAGAGGGGTATTACAATATGACTTAATCCAAACATCTAAAATAATGTAAAAGTTGAACTAGATTAAATACTTGATGCAAAATTTATAAAAATGATAGAATATGTAGAATGAATAAGCCTTATGGTCATAGAAAATAAAAATATAGGGGAAGTAAGAATATGTTTTGATTTCAAGGAATTGAATAAAGCTTGCATACATGATCCCTTTTGCACACCCTGTCTAGAAGAAATATTAGAATCAATTTTTGAAAGGGAGATTTATTCATTTACTTATGGGTTCTTTGGCTATCACCAAGTCAAAATAAGTGAAGAAGACTTTCCCAAAACCACATGTAGCACAAAATGGGGTTCCTACATGTGTACAATAATTTCATTTGGATTGAAAATGTACCTACAATATTAATAGAATAATGATAAAGACATTCAAGGACTTAATAAATTACTTTTATAAGTATATTTGGATGACTAGACAATGTATGGATTATTTAGAAACCATGTAAATGTAATTAGGATGATGTTGACTAGGTGTCAAAGTATACAAATAGCAATGAACTTAAAGATATGCATTTTTTCAATACCTTATGGGACAATATTGGGGAACATGATTTATAAAGGCCTTATGACACATGGAAGTTAAAAAATCTTGGGATACATTCGTTATCAATAAAAATTCATAAGAGGTTATGTTGGTATTGTCATACCTGTGACACCCCTCCGTTTTGTTATGTTTTTCTTGATAGCTCAGATACTTTGTTAGACCTTATTTTATGTTATGGTTGTTCTATCACTGATAGTGGAGTGATGATAGACTATATGGATGTAATGATACATTATATGCATGGTGATTATGTTTAAAATGCTTTATGTTTGCATAGATGCTTGGTTGTGATGACATTGCTATATATACTTATGGTAGTTAATTGAAATATTATCTCATCAGTTGATGTGACATTGTATTGGTGAGGAGAATAGTAATGCATCACTCGCTTGCGAGTGCCCTGTGATTTCCCCAATTCTCTCTTCATGATGTGTATGAATTATTATCCGGATACATGTACGACATTTTCTTTTTTTTAGGTTTGCAGGTATAGGACAACGACTTCACCTGGTTTCATAGGTATGAGCATGTCCACTACTCAACAATAAATTTGATTGGGAGATAGTAACTGGTTAACCTTCTCAAACCTTTACCCTAGCACAGTGTGTCGTCAGTCCTATGTTGGTCTTGGTATTTTATTTATCGTACAAGTTTAGATTGTATGGATTAAATTATGTGTGATTAAGTATTTAATTAATATGGAGATTTTATTATAAATTAATTAATTTAATTTAAGTTATATTATTAAGTAATTTTAATTATTAAATTAATTGGGAATTAAAATAAATAAGTTATTTAATTGTAAATTAGATTAAATAAATTGTTTTAATTTTAAATGCATATTTGGGAAAAGATCTTAGAAATAACTTGGTTTGCTTAAGAAGAGATATTTGTTGTGTGAACAGGAAGTTAGAAGGAATTTTTTTCTTACTAGATCTTAAAATTGATTTACGAAGAGATTGATTGAAATTGGGGGAGAAAAGAGGAAGTTGTTTTCACGGGAAAAGGAGGACAAAAGTTTTTGGGAAATTAAAAAGAATTGTTTTGTGGTTTGAAGAAATAGTAGATCTTAGAAGCTTTCTGATAATTTTAGGAATCTAGATTTTTATATTCTTGGCTGTGGATTGTTTTTGTTCTCTGGGAAGTGGCAATTTTTCTAGAGGAAGCTTTGGCAACATTGGAAAATTGAAGATTATAGAGAAGCTCGGCATCAATCCTTGAGGCAACAATTCTTTTGGAGCAGGTTCCTTAATTATTTTTGTGAATTTTTATTTGAAAGAGTTATTTAATTATTGCAATTATGCAAATTGGAAAAGATTAGAAGAGGTTTTCATTACTATAGCAACTTTTGTTTTTAAAATATTACCAAGAAAATTGAACCTCTATAGAAAACGATTTAGATCCTCTATGTAAATTGGTCATTTGAAACATATTGATACAAAAGGAAATTATAGATCTCTATAGAAAATGATTTATTTTAACACAATAGGAAATTCAAAGAAAATATTTGAGAGTTTAGGGAAACTCTGATAAATTTATAAATCTTTTTCTTATAGAAAAGTATTGTGAAAATTTGTTCAACTGTAGTATTCATTGATAAATTTATATATATTTATATATGTATATATATATTGTAAAATATATATACATATACATATACAAATATATATATATATATATGACTGCATATTTTCATAAAATTTCCCTGTTGAAATTTATTCTAATTTTTTTTATATGAACAAGATCCGTTGTCAAATTGTACAATGATTTTTGTATTAATAAAATCGCAAGTTTAAACAATAGTTATGGTGGAGGCCGGGGCTACCACAGCCGCCCCACAAAGGGATGTGCATGGTGGGAACTGCCCAACACTGCTCACAGGCCGCAGCCCTGTGGGGAAGGCTACGTAGCAGCCAACCCCCCACACAGGCTTTGCCTGTGCGGGCAGGCCAAGCCTGTGATTTCATACCACTGTGTGTTTTATTTAATATATATAATATATATATATATATATATAATATGTAGTATATATTATATATTTTAATATATAATGTATATTTTATATATTATATCTATATATATATATATATATATATATATATATATATATATATTTGTTTGTATAGTTATAAATATAGTTCATTTTTATATATTAGATAATATATTTATTATATTTATAATTAAATATATTTATTTAAATTATTTTTATGAGTAAATGGATTTGGGTTTTTAAATAAATGATATTCTTTTATGGTGTAGTTTTTTTTTTATTCAAGGGGTAAACACTTTTGACTGGAGCTATGAACCAGATACAACCATTCAACAATTTCACCCCAATGGGGTTTGAACCTTGGTGGCAAGAACAACAATGCCACCGATAAACCATTACACAATGCCAATACCGGCATGGTGTAGTTGATTTTATAATTAAATAATATATTTATATGTTTATATTTAATTGTCTATATACATATTAAATATATTTGTTTAATGTTAGTTTATTACAATAGATGTATGCAAGCACGATTAGTTAATTAGAAAAGATTAATTATTTTTAATTGTGAAATCGAGTTGATATTAAGTGTGGTTGTGAAACTGTAGTTAAACTTATTATTATATTTTCATTGTTGATTGTCAATTGGAATTGTGTTTTTAATAATGTGTTTTAGAGTGAGATATTGATTGATTGGATTTAGGAAATCCAAATAGTAGTACTTTTAATTACATGAGATTGTTTATTTTAGTTTCTAGTATCTCTGTAATTGGGTACTATGGGGAATATTTTTTGTAGAGAAAATGTAAGTCTTCCATATTTTAATTGTAAAAGGGTTGTTGTTTTGTTATTCGCCCTTGATATTTCCTTGGGTAGTGCATGTAGTTGGATTCAGTATTGGACATCCATAGGGATGTGTTATCTCAGATTGTGTTATGTTATTATCAGTTTGTGCATTGTCTACCCTTGGGTGTAGAATGAGTTATTGTGTTGTTGATAAGGGAGTGGCTTTCAACGAGGGTTGGGACACAAAGTGGTCCCTGGATAACTCATGTGGAAGTCGGTGTAATCAGTGGAAATTAAATAACCTACATTAGGGGAATGGGTAGTTAACATATTTAACTTGGTAAGTTGCCTTACTCATTGGCTCAAGGGCTTGTGTTAGACTTGAGATGAGTCGGGAAGGCCTGGAATGGCAAGATCATTATCTTTTCTTCTTGAAAAATAATTGATTCTGCATTGGTGTGCATGTGGGGCTGGAGTTCGTAAGAGGTTATCAGGATAATCCAAGATGGGGGCCGAGAGCTAGGAAGATATCCTTAGGATAACCAATGCAACATTTGCGATGACACTCCTCCTATGACAATAGTCAGTTTATATTGTACAATAATTTTTTTTGATTCAGTGATTATGGAAGCAATGTAACCCTATGTTTGTAATTACTAGTACAGTTTGGTTTTGTACTTTGCCTATGTTTAGAGGTAGTAGGTTGTCTTGGTTACCTGTTACTATCTCCTAGCACAAGGGATGGGCCTACGAGTACCACATGGTTGGGCGGTGTGCACCTTACTCTATTGCTCAAGTTTCTCTTCTTGTTCATGATGGCGAGATCTTCTTGTTTGAGGAGCTCATGTGGTTCTATGTATTTGTACTTCTCTTTCTCATTGTAACAGTGGACACTATATATTGTATTCTTTATTTGTAATCAAGGAGAAACCCTTGTGATGGAATTGTAACATTATGTATGATCTATTCATCATTGGATTAAATGGCATATATTGTTTATATGATGTTATATCTGTGGAAATATGATCATTACATTTCTATGTGTTAGATTTATTATGGAATGGTGAATGCTTTGTTGTATGTTGTCATCATGAGTTAATTCCATATACTATGTTTTAAAATAATTTTGTGAGTTTGGAATTTCACATGTAGACACGTTGTGTGGCCTAGAGGATGTATGTGTTAGAGTAGGTTACTTCACTCATCATTGTTACTCTTTTTAAGAAAAAAAATTAGTTGTGCTTCCGTAGTGTTGCATCATCCTCTAGGTTGTGGGATGAGGTTTTACAATACCAATGGAGGAATTCTTGAAAAATAAATCTAGTAAGAATATTGAATCGAATGAAGACTATCAAACCATATTTGACACATTTAAAAAGAAAATTATTGAAGCATCCATCTTAATCTTTAAGAATTGGAGCATATCATTCCCTATACAAGTGGATGCATCTAGGATAACAATATGAATAGTTTAGCTCAACCCAAAGGAAAATTGATCATCTAATAGTGTTTGCAAGCAGAAAACTATCAAAAGAAGAGAAAAATTACACTACAATAGAGAGAGAGGCACTTAGATTGGTCAATGCACTATAAAATTTTAAATATTACCTACTATCTACACCCTTTAATTTCTTTATAGATTATGAGCCACTAAATTATCTACTGAAAAAACTATTATGCGAGATTAGATACGTAGATGGCTAGTCTTGTTTTAGGAGTTTGAATTTAAAATAGAGGTAAAACCTAAAAAGAACAACCAAGTTCAAAATTAGCTGTCTAAAATATAAATATGGGAAGAGTTAGAGGATCATCTAAGGATATCCTTAGACCACATTTATGCAGAGTAAATGTGGTACCAAAATAATTACATCACATTGTTAAATACAATTATCAACTGGTGAATTCCCTTAAAATATCTCACCACAAGACAAACAATTACTAATATTGAAGTACATGCATTACACATTAATAAAGGAGAACTAAATCACTTAGGAAGAGATGAAATTATGAGAAGGGGTTTTTTATGTACATGAGAGAGAATTCATCTTAAGGGAAGCACATGAGGGCATAGTTGGAGGACATAATTGAAGTTATACCATAGTAAAAAGAGTTAAATTAGTAAGACTTTAGGAAAACTCTTCACAAATATGCAAACAATTTCACAAGTATTTGTGATATTTTTGAAAAGGAAAGATCACCTACTAAAAAACATGAACTTCCCTTAGAACCAATACTAGCACAAATTCCTTTTGAAAATTGGTCAATAGACATTATTGGCCCCATTTATCCCCCAAACAAGCATTCAAAACTAAAGATTGATAAGAACAAGGATACAATATATAACAAAGTGGATAAAGTAAAAAAAATATTAGGGATTATTCCATAAATACTGCTGCAAGGTTTCTATATTTAAGTGATTAGGCTAAACACTTCAAAAATAAAATAATTTTGGAACTACTAGAAAACATTATGATTACATATAATAAGCACTCACCTTATCATCTTCAAGAAAATGAGGAAATTGAATCCTTAAACAAGATAATTGGGACAACACTAACTAAAATGTGTGATAGAGACAGGTCAAAATAGGATATAGAAGTACCTGTGGTACTTTGGGCCTACCACACATCCTATAAAAGAACCAAAAATTTCACAACATTTCAACTAGTATATAGTAATTATGTCATAGTTCCCATGAATTTTAATCTCTAATCTATGTACCTCACTTCTTTTTGGTTAGAAAATGATGAGTCTTTTGTATAAAGTATAGAAGAATTAGAGAAATTAGATAAAAATATGCTCATATCCCTATATAACCATTAGTTAGAATTCAAATGAAAAAATGTATGGCATGAAAAAAACCTTCAACACAAAACTTTTAAAATATGTAATTTAGTCTTACATTATGATATAAATTTCAAAAAGAAAGGGAAATTAAAAGTAAGGCAGTTAGAACCTTGCTACATACATGCAATTGTAGAATTTGGAGTTATAAGATTAAGAAAATTAGATGGATATCATATAATAGGCTATGTGAATGGATCAAGACTTAAACATTATCACCAACTCAAATGATAAAATATAAAGGGAAATATTAAAATATTGTACATTATGTATTGTACATACATAAACAAAAAATCAAACCATTAATAGTCAAGGGTTACAAATAGATAGAGAATCCCCTAAAGCATAATAGCAAAAAAAAAATGATCATATTGCTAACTCAAACCTTGCTTAAGATCTAGCTCATTCACTTAATTTTTACCTTGTATTCAAACACTCTGGTGAAATACTAAACTAAGCTCTTTATATAAAGATTAAAACACATGATGGAAAAACCAACCCTCATGAACAATTTTGAGAGCCAAACATGAAATAAGAGAAGTATCCATTTAAGTTGATGAAAGTGGATAGAGATGGGGCATTTTCTAGTATTTTAGTAAATGTGGTGTATATGGAAGATGCAAGGAAATACATCCATGATCTAGTAGCATAAATCAATCAAACAAAGTTTGACTAGAGAAAATATTGGCCATAATACTAAGAGGTGGGATGGGAAAAATTGGACATATAAAGTATTACCTAGACTTATGTGATGAACATGATAGGGTGAGGATAATTTTAAGTAGGGTACATGAAAAGTTCATCTATTTGGAAAAACCTTGCTAGATCATGAAGGAAGGTAACCATGTTATCATAGGGTTGAGTATGGAAGGGGAGATATTAGAAAAGAAAATTTTCAAGAGCAATAGGCTAATCGAGCTAACTAGGGCTACATGAGATGGTTGCATCTTGAGTGTGAAATAAAAAAAAAAAACCCTATAGTGTGGTGCACAACCATGGTATCCCATACAAAATTTAATCTACAAACTAAGGACTCAGCCAATACAATCACCATACACACCATAAATCAAATGGTAGTGGAAGGGAAGGAATTAATTATATTTGAGAGGTAATGAGGGAGTAGCTAATGGAGAACATTCAAAAGACATACTTACTCGTAAAATTTTTGATATGGTAGACTAAAAATTTACCTAGTATTTTATATTCTTAATGAATTACATAAATTCAAAGGGAAGCAAAGGGAAAAAAATGTAACATTAGGAGAAAAAATCATGTACCATATAAATTATTCAAAGATTAACCAACATACACTATCACCTACTAGGGATTTTCCAAAATCCTTCAACAATAAATGTAAGAAGAGATTCAATCCCCTATGAATCATTCAAATAATACATCAACAATATAACTTTCCTAGTAGACAAAGACTACACATACATGGTTCATCCCACAATAATGGGTCCCAAAATTAGGACATCCTGATTTTTTGTTAATATCACATTTTTTTTAATAAACTAATTATTTAAGCCTTGAGGTATTTTATCTAAATTGTTTTAATTGAAGAGGGATAGATAAGACTCCCTTAGATAAAAACCCCTTGGATAGAACCCCTCTAGTCTTAAATCATACCCATAATGGAGTCTCCTTTGCACCTAGCAAAATATTGCCAAAAAAATACTTTTTTTAGCTGAATAAAGTCATTTATAAATTATGTTTTGTAAGTATGTGGCTCTTATTATAATATTTTTAGAAAGTATAATTTTAAATTTTTTAAATTTTATTATTATATTTATATTTTATTTCTTGTTAATTTTTTTCATTAAACATCAAGGTATCTGTCTCATCCATGTACAAAAATTAAAAAATGGAGAAAGATATCTAAAAAATATGTGTGCACTAGGTATTGATGTTCTTGTTTCAACAAAAAAAAATAAAAAATTAATTCTAATACATAAAAAAAAAAGCTATGCATGATGACATACACTTATTTCTATATTATATTTAATTTGACTTCAAAAATTAAGTAAAAAAAACTATGCAACAAAAAATTATGAAAAAATATCCATTCACTAGATATTGATGTTGAAAGTATATATTTCAAAAATCATAATTTAACCTTTCAATAAATTTTTTTATGTGTGATGACATAAACATCGCTTTTTTAGCATGTTGCTTATTGTAAGAAATAAGTTATTAAAAGTTACGTAAAAATATCACAATTTATTTCTAAACTTGTTTAAAAATATATATTTATAATCTACACACAAATCCTCACAAAGCACTAGTTCACATCATCTCCAAATTATTAATGGTTTTGTCGCTATAGGTTTCATAAAGTGATTTAACTTTGTAAGAAATATTGATATTAATGTCCTACTTTGGCCAAAAATGTTGGACATGGTATTGTGGAATGACCCACATAAATGTGTTAGATTCAAGAACAACCTACATACCTATTCTCCCCTATGAGATGACATGGATTGAAGTTGATGCTTGAGTTGCAATATTTTAAGAAAACCGAAGCACCCACATATGGAGAGATTTAGGACATACACAGAGATCATGGATATTATACATAAGAAAATTTTAGCTTGGAAATGGTAAAAAAGAACAAACAATATCTACATAAATATTTGGATATCCCATTGAAAGGTCTAGTACAACCATCTTCCCCCATATCACTACTAAACCAAACCACACTAGTAGTACACAATTAGAAGGGCCCACCTCATATCTAAAAATAGTGTCAAATATGAAGGTACATTAGATCTTGTAGACCCTACTATAGATGAGTGCAGAGAAAGGGACTAAAAAGGAACGACCAAAATAATTTTTAAAAAGGAAGATAATCTAGATTTCTAGACATGAGGATGAAGAAGAAATTGAATAATTACAAAAGATACCACACCAGAAGAAGAAAAGGGAGAAAACTATTAAAATCCTATAGAAAGACACTTTTGAAAAACAATAGCCCCAAACAATAGATGTTAATGGCACTAAAAATGCCATCATTTACCATGGAGTGCTACCACAAGTGCTCAACATGTATAAAGAATTTGATGTGGGGAACAAAGAAAGAATAATCCAATGCTTGGGAAAGTACATCTAGAATTTTATTAATATTTTGAAGGAAGTCATTCAAGACTTCCTAGAACTAATCTTTTCTACACTAGGAAAAAAAAGAGAGAAAACCCTAAAACAAGAAGATGAGATAAGAGAAAGGGCATTACAATATGTGGGGCTTGATTTGACCATACAATAAAAGAAGAAATTTGCACAATCATAGGAAAAATAGATCTAGACAAAACATAGGGTAGACACACTAATGGAGGGAGAGAAAATAGAAATGGACAATGTACAAGAATAAATAATAGAGCTTACCATTAAGCTCAATGAGTCCCTCCTAAAGAAAGAATGAATAAAACAACAAATACAAACTCTTTCAAAAAGAGTCTAGCCAAGTGTGAGAGATGATGGGGGACACGAGGTAAACACTGCGAAGGCCTCCACATCTACCTCCCCCAAACAATCAATTTAAAGTACTTTTTAGTACAAAAGAAGTAGTTGTAACCGACACCAACACCACAAATACTGTAGTTGGTAGCTGTGAGTTCCCAAGTGAACCTATCAAGCATCTCCCCATTGCAAAAACCTTATCTAGGAGACATATTCGATGCTACTTATAAGGAAAATATTTTTTAAAAACATGTGGAGATTGTGGAGTAGCTATAAGAGATGGTGAAAACATTGTAGAATATCATGCCACATATACATAGGGACACTTCCCTTACCTTGTTGCAACAACTCAAAAAATTAGTGGATGGCTTGCAATTAGATTTGTAGTCACAAAAGGCCAGTATAACACAAGAACTCCAAGATGATATTTTGAAGAAGTAAGATGATACGACCACAAATAAATGTGTAGCATCACACTCTCAATTAGAATTTCAAATAAATAATGTTTAAGAAAGCATAGGTGAGGCCAATGTAATATATCATTTCTTCTTCACTGGCCCAACCTCAACTAAAATAATAATGATCAAATCATTGAGTTGGAGGCCAAAATAGTATATATTTCCTCTACATGTGACCCTCTAAAATATATGGATAGTAGAGTAAGACAACAAACAAAAAATATGCATATAAAACTATAACAAGTTTAGGATATGAAAGGGAGCAAATTAAGATGCAGATCAAACAATTAAGAGATAAAATAAGTATAAAACTAGCACACTTAACAAGAATTTTTGAGGAAGCAAAGAACTCAGTATAACAGATACAAATACTTGATAGTATTATTGAGGAAGAGCTAACACACACCAGTTTCCAAGGACATGTCAAAGTCCTACAACAAGAAAATAAGAAATAGGAAACAACAATTGAATAGTTAAAGGTAATCTACAAGCATATTCTTTCTAGGAACTTAACATCATGTCTTGAGGATAAGATATCATTTTAAAAGTGGGGTGATGTTAGAAAGGTTATAAGATAACACCAAATCCTACTGCAACCTATTAGATAAGGCTTGTGGAACTTGAGGATGACATAGGAGACCAACTAAAAGGTGTTTTATAATGGTCATGTCTCTCTAAGAGACAATGTATAAATATATATATATATATATATATATATATGTAATAGATATAAAGATATATAGAATAGGATAAGAGATGCAAAGAAGAATGTAATATAGAGTAGAGACTAAGCCCTTCCTTTGTAATTGATTAAGTATTTAATATATATAGATATATAAGGATTGGTATTGTGTAAGGGGGAAATTGAGAAGAATAAGGAAATTAAAATAATAAATGAAATAAAAAAGATTTAATTCAAATGAAAGATAGATTCCATACCCATTACTCATGAAATGAACAATATAAATAAATGAATTCAATGAAACAATGGTTATCTAATGAAGAAAAAACAAAGAATTCACTAAACTATATTGTTACCCATCTCATGTTGAAGTGTATTCACAAGGATGTTGGATTGAATTATATCAATGTGAAGCCTTCATTATGTGTTGCAAAAGCTCCAATGTGTGCTTAAGAAATTAATTTTCAATTAAACATTACTTTGTTGCACAAAATATGTCAATTCTATGATCATTTTTTAGGATGAAGATGATTATAATATAGATTTTATGTTTTGAGATGAATGATTGAGATTTTTGTTGCATGTATGAGCTAGTTTGGTGGTATTGTCATTGATGTTGTCATTGATGTCATCATAGTTCAGTATGTTGCATATTGTACATTTATAGTTTATATGCTACTAAGATGTTGTGAGTACATGGAACTATCTTGTATAGTTGCATATGTGTTGTGTTGATGAGCTTCCAAGAGGTTTTGACAAAATTAATAAAGAAGTGAAGTCAGAAGAAGGAAAGTATTCAGATTGTGCTTTGGTATGTGCTTTGCGTTTCTCCTATGTTGATCCTATGCTTGTGCAGATCTGAAGGAATGTTGTTGGAATTTTAATTGTAACATATGTTTAGTTTCAAATTCTGGTGAGATGGTATGTGAAAGTTGTGTCCACAAGTATGTGTGTTCTACTAGCAGAGTCAGTGTTCTGTGGACTGGGCGAAATATGTTTGCTCCTTAGTCCTCCACCACTTTGTTTCAGATCTTGAAAATCTTGAATATGATTTATGAAGGTCTTTTCTATGCTCTAGCGAAGAGTTTGAAGTCCAGAGATTCGGAAATCATGTTTCAGTATTTTTGTGTGTGTCTGCATAGTCTGAATTCTCTAATGAAATAAATTCAGTGATTGAAGCCTATTGTTCATGTTGTGGATGTATCTAGAAGGTTATGAGATGTATTATCATGCTTAAGGAAGTGTGTTGTGGTGCTTGCATGTCATCTTGTCATTGGGAAGCAAGTACATCAATAATTATTTGTGTTTTCATTAGGTTTGGCTGACCTAGTGTTTACACTTTATTCGACGAATAAAACCTAATTAAGGTTCAAGCATGTAGAAGATTCAAGAATATTATTTTTGGTCTTGGTTAAATGTTTTTATTGGTCCACTATTACTCCTTTCCACCATAGGAATTTAGAGTTGCCGACCTAATTTGAATTTATGAAATGATGTATTGTGGCCAACCTTGGAGAAATTTTCTAAGGTTGAGAATAGTATAAAAGCAAGTCAAGTTGTGAAGAATGGTATGACAGTGAGATGCAAAGTGATGAAAGTGTTCCAAAAATCACAAGAATAGAAGTGTGTGTGAGTGAGTTGTGATAGCAATTTTCAGTTTGTTGAAGGCAGTGAACTGAAGGTTTTTGTAATCCTATGAATGTGCTTTAATTGCAGTGGTGGATCTTTTGTTCTCTTTTGTATCTATAGGTAGTGAGCCTCTTTGTTGGACACTAAGTCCTTTTTGTAGGTAGTGAGCCTTTGCATTTGGACAGTGAGTCCTCTTTTGGGAATGAGCCTTTGTATTCAGTTTATAATCTTTATATTGTGAGTTAACATACACTGTGGTTTTTTCCTGATTGGTTTTTCCACATAAAAATCTGACGTTCATTGTGTTGATTTACTTTCTATTATTTATGTTTCATTCTTATATTTAATAAAATAATAGTGTGGTTGAAGATTTGATAAGTGATAAAGTTTTAAGTTTGAATTTGTGTGACAACTAATTCATCCCCTCCTCTCAGTTGTCTTGGGCTTGTTTACCAAATTGGTATTAGAGCTTCTGGTTCCTTTTGTAGAGATTAACCACTTAAGGAAGATCCAATGGTGCACAAATTAGTGATCCTTATGTTTGATGGAATTAACTAAAAAGATTGGAAGGGATGGATGAGAGGATATATTATCTCTCCTAGTTTCAAGACCTGGAAGGCTGTTGAGAATAAGTATACACTTATGTCTGGTTGTGTTAATTCTATAGATGAGATATCTGCTTGTGAATAAAAAGAGAAGGCAAAGTATGTGATTTGCAGTGGTTTATCTAAAAATGAGTGAATTAAGGTTAATTATTTGGATACTGCATATGATGTCTGGAAGAAGTTGGAAGACATGTATGAAGGAAATGAAAAGGTGAAATTAAAAAAGAGACTAGTGACAAAGTGTAGATTTGTGAACCTAAAGATGGAAGATGGTGAATAATTTACAAGTTTCTTTCATAGGGTTGAATAGACTGTAAATGAAGTTAGAAATCAAGGAGGAAAGCTAGTAGATGAAGACAAAATTGAGAAGATCCTCATCACCCTACCAAACTACTATAGTGATAAAATCTTCGTGATTGAAGAAATGTATGATCTTAACAAGTACACCTTGAAACACTTATTCAACACCTTGCAAGCATTTGAATTGAGAAAGTTCAGGAAATATGACAAGATAGAAGAAAAGAAAGAAACAACATTTAAAGAAATGAAGATTGAGGAGGAACTAGATAGCGATGGTGTTGACGAGTTGGAAGCTAACTTCACCAGGAGAAAGGTATCGGAAAGTATAAAGGTTGTGGTAATATTTGTCATTATGCTTCAAGATGTCTGAATAGGGCTACACATAAGAAGTACAAGGATTATAAAGATAAGGATAGGAAGGATAATAAGTATAAGATGTTGCACTATGTTAAGGAAGAGGCATGTATTTCTGATGATGAATCTGACAATGAAGTTGATGATAGTGAATGTTTATTCTTAGCTTTGGAAAGTAAATATGTATCCACTAACCTTGGAAAATGTGTAAGTAAGAAGGCTCTGAAGGTTAAGAAGAATAGGATGGAAGGTACTTTGGTTACCACTTTTCATGAAAGACAGGATGAAGACTACTAGGTAATTAATAGTGGATGTTCAAATCACATTGCCAAATATAAGAGTAAGTTCACTAAACTCGAGAGGTATGACAGTGGGTTATTTATGTTTGGCGATGATTCAAGAGATAAGATCTATGGAAAAGGTTCAATTAGTTTTGATTGAGTGCATTGTACTGATGATGTGTATTATGCGAAGGATTTGAGGTATAACCTTCTAAGTGCTGGTCAAATGTGTAGCAATGGCTTTAAACTTGTGTTTCAGAAAAATACCTATGAAATCAAAAAAGGATCCAAAAATGGAGATATGATTGCTACTAGAGAAGAACTCGTGGAAACATCTATCAGCTAAAAGGAGTTGATGGTCATTGTATTGTATCTCAAATCAGTGAAAGTTGGCTATGGCACCGAAGAAAGGGACATGTGAACTTTGATAACCTAGTCAAGAATAGTACAAAAGAGATTGGTCGAGGACTGCCTAGAATCACAAGATCTGATAATGCCATCTATAGAAGTTTCCATTTAGGGAAGCAGACAAGATGTAGCTTTAAAGGAAAGTAACATTCTACTACTCGAATGTTGTAATTAGTACATATTGATCTTTGTGGTCCGACTAAGATTGGAAGCCAAAACAGTGATAGATATTTCATGTTGCATATTGATGATTACACTCGAATGACATGGGTTGCTTTTCTTAGAGAAAAGAATCAAGCCTTGGATAGGTTTAAGGTATTCAAAGCAAGAGTGGAGAATGAAGTAAATATGAAAATAAAGTGTTTAAGATCTAATAGAGGCGGTGAATTCACTTCTAGTGAATTTAATGCATTTTGTGAGAAGCATGGCATAAAAAGATAGTTTTCTTATTCGAGAACCCCTCAACAGAATGGAGTAGTTGAAAGGAAAAATAGGATAGTTCAGGAAGCTGCTAGAACTATGATGAAAGAGTCTAATGTACTGGATGTATATTGGAGAGAAGTGATACATACTACTATTTATGTTATTAATAGAGTTCAGATTAGGCACAACAACACAAAGACACCTTTTGAGTTATGGACTGGTAAGACTCATACTATAAAATATTTCAATATATTTGGAAGCAGATGCTACATTAAAAGAGATGACAAAAATCTTGGAAAGTTTGATGCTAGATGTGATGAACGAATATTTCTTGGATATTCTACTACTGGCAAGGAATACAAATACTTTAACAAAAGATTGAGAAAGATCATTGAAAGTGCTAATGTGAAATTTCATGAAGATGTACATAGACCTATTGAGATAAGTGAAGTTGAACTTGATGATCCTATCCACAAACATGTACCTAGAGAAAACAAGGAGAAGGAAGAAGAACAAGATAAAGAAGAAAAAGAACAAGTGGAAGAAGAAGAAGAAGAGAGTGAATTGCAACCTATTGCTAGGACTCCAAATTATGTATATAGAAGAGTCATCCAGAAGATCAGATAATTGGAGACAAGAGTGAATGTGTGAAGACAAGAAGTAGAGTTGCATTTGAGGTAAATTTTTGTTTACTCTCCAAAATATAACCTAAATCTATAAAAGAAGCATGTGAAGATGAAAGTTGGATGAAAGCTATGAAAGAGGAACTATAGCAAATAGAAAAGAATCAGACATGGGAAATAGTCCCTAGACCTATCAACAAAAATGTGATTTTCTCAAAATGGGTGTTATGGAACAAACTGAATGAAAGTGGAGAAGTAGTAAGGAATAAGGAAGGATTGGTATGCAAAGGATATTCACCAGTTGAAGGCATAGTTTTAAAGAAACATTTACCCCTATAGCCAGAATGGAAGCTATAAGAATGTTTTTGGAATTTTCTACACACAAGGACTTCAGGGTATATTATATGGATGTTAAGTCATCTTTTCTAAATGGCGATTTGGAGGAAGAGGTGTACATGGAGTAACATGAAGGGTTTTAGTTGTCTGACAAGCCAGACATGGTTTGTAAATTGAAGAAAGCCTTGTATGGATTGAAGCAAGCTCCCAGAGCTTGGTATGCAAGACTAGACATATATCTAACAAAGAAAGGATTCAACAAAGGTTTTGTGGACAACAACCTCTACTTCAAAGGGAAAGGTAATAAGATGTCGATTGTAGTTGTTTATGTTGATGATATCATCTTTGGTGGACATTAAGGCATGTGTAAAAATTTTGCTAAAGAAATGTAGAAAGAATTTGAGATGTCTATGATTGGTGAATTAAATTTCTTCCTTGGTCTACAAGTGAATCAAACTAATAAAGCGATACTAATTTCACAATCTAAGTATGTAAAAGAGTTGTTGAAAAAGTTTGGGATGGAGGATTCTAAACCAGTTTGTACTCCTATGGTAACTTGATGTAAGCTGAGCAAGGATGATGATTCTGCTAAGACTGATCAAAGAAAATATAGATCCATGGTTGGAAAATTGTTGTATCTTACTGCTACCAGACTAGATATTATGCATGTGGTGTGTTTACTTGATAGATTTCAAGTAGATCCTAGAGAAGCACATCTTATAGCTATAAAAAGGATATTTAGATATCTTAAAGGCACACCGGATTTTGGACTATGGTAACCTAAGAGTAATGATTTCACCTTGAGTGCTTACATAGATGTTGATTCTAGGCCAGATGTGTAGATGACCAAAAGAGTACCAGTGGTGGTTCTTTCTTTCTTGGATGAAGACTAGTTTCATGGCTAAGTAAAAAGAAAGACTCAGTTTCTTTATCCACTGTAGAGGCAGAATATATTGTTGCAGCATCCCACTGCACACAAGTTCTATGGATGAAGAAAACTCTGAAAGAAATTGGTATGGTATGTGATAAGCCTATTTCTATTTTCTATGATAATACAAGTGCAATAAACATTTCAAAGAACCGAGTTATGCATTCAAGAATGAAGCACATATCTATCAAGTATCATTTTTTGGGAGAGAAAGTGTTGGAGAATGAGGTCATACTGGAGTATGTGACAACAAAGGAACAAATTGTAGAGATATTTACTAAAGCTTTTTTGAAGGATAATTTTTAACATCTTAGGGAGAGGTTGGGGCTCATTGACCCTCGTAACTAGGTGTACATGAAGGTGCATCAATCCAGTGAATTCATAGGTTCTTCATTTATCTGGACTGATAAATGGGTCTACTCCGCAAGGGGAGTAAAAAAGGTTTTCATTGTTGCAGTATGAGTGTACTCCTAAGTGGGATTAACCAGAGTAGTTGTTCTTTTCCATTGATTTCAAAGGGGGAGAAAAAATTTTGTTTCCATCAATGACAAAGGGGGAGATTGTTGCAAGTATGAGCTAGTTTGGTAGTGTTGTCATTGATGTCAACGCATTTCAATATATTGCATATTGCACATGTATGGTTGAGATACTACTGAGATGTTATGAGTACATTTATCTATCTTATATAGATAAATATATGTTGTGTTGATGAGTTTCCAAGTGTTTTTGAGAAAATTAATAAAGAAGTGAAGTCAGAAGAAGGAATGTATTCAGATTGCACTTCGTTATGTGCTGTATGTTTCTCCTATGTTGATCCTATGCTTGTGTTGATCTAAAGGTGTGTTTTGGGTATTTTCATGGTAACATATGCTAAGTTTCAACTTCTGGTGAGATGGTACGTGAAAGTTGTGTCCATCGGTATGTGTGTTCTACTGGCAGAGTCAATGTTCTATGGACTCAGAGAAATATGTTTGCTCCATAGTCCTCTGTTGTTTCGTTTCAGATCTTGTAGATTTGAAATATGCTTTATGAAGGTCTTTTCTATGATTTGGCGAATAGGTTTGAAGTCTGGAGATCCAAAAATCGTGTTTCAGTATTTTTGTGTGTGTTTGTATAGTCTGAATTGTTTGATGAAATAAATTTAGTTATTGAAGCCTGTTGTTCTTGCAAATGTATATGGAAGGTTCTGAGATGTATTCTCATGATTAAGTGTTCCATGGCATCCATGTGTCATCTTCTAGTTGGGAAACCTGTACATCAATAATTATTTGTGTTTTCATTAGGTTTGGTTGACCTAGTGTTTACACTTTATTCAAGGAATAAAACTTAATTAAGGAAGTGTGTAGAAGATTCAAGAGTATTATTTTTGGTCTTGGTTAAATGTTTTTATTAGTTCACTCTTATTCCTTTCCACCACAAGAATTTAGAGTGGCCAACCTAATTTGAATTTATGAAATGATGTATTGTGGCTAACCTTGGAGAAAGTTTCTAAGGTTGAGAATAGTATAAAAGCATGTCAAGTTGTGAAGAATGGTATGAGAGAGATGAAAAGTGACAAAAGCATGCCACAAATCATAAGAGCAGAAGTATGTGTGAGTGAGTTGTGATAGCAGTTTTTTTTAATTTGTTGAAGGCAGTGAACTGAAGGTTTTTGTAATCCTATGAATGTGTTTTAATTGCATTGTGGATCTTTTGTTCTCTTTTGCATTTGTAGGTAGTGAGCCTCTTTGTTGGATAGTGACTCCTTTTTGTAGGTAGTGAGCCTTTCTATTTGGACAGTGAGTCCTCTTTTGGGTAGTGAGCCCTTGGCTGTGAGCCTTTGTATTCAGTTTATAATCTTTATATTGTGACTTAACCCTCACCGTGGTTTTTCCCTTATTGGGATTTCCACATAAAAATCTAGTGTTCATTGTGTTGATTTACTTTCTATTATTTATGTTTTATGCTTATATTTAATAACATAATAGTGTGGTTCAAGATTTGATAAGTGATAAATTTTTAAGGTTGAATTTGTGTGACAACTAATTCACTCCCCCCTCTTAGTTGTCTTGTGCCTATTTAACATATTTCTAGTAGAAGATCTTGATCAATAGTTCAAAATTGTTGAGAGGAATAAGATGGGAAGAATCAGTGGATTTATATTGCACAATCAATGTGATTGATAAAATTAGTTTGAGTGTTAATTAGAATTGAGGAAATAGATTGAGACGTTAGTGTGATTGAAGATTAGGTGAATCAGTTAGGAAATAGATGGATCAGTTGGCTAATCAAAGTGAACAATTCACAACCATTTAATTTTCTCAATCACAAAAGGGGTGAGGGTAATTAATTAATTTGAATTAATTAATTAATTAATCTTTTTGAGTTGAACGTGCAAGTCATGTTTGAATTTTACAAATAAATTTATATTTTTTTCTTGATGATGTTTGAATAATTAATTTAATTATTCTATTTAGAAAGAGGAAAGTGATTTAATTAAACTATTAATTATTCAATTAATAGGGAAAATTATGGTTTTTAATGTAAATGATGTGATATTAAATGATAATGATGCCTATGATGAAAAAATGCTATTCAAGATGTGTGATAAGTGTTAGGTCATTTTTACATGTCTATATTTTGCCCCTCTTTGAGACAAAGTATAGGTTTCTTTGTATCAAAATTTTTTATGTTAAGATTAAGATTTGAAAATTTTTATATGCCCCATTATGCCCCGGTGGTCAACAGAATGATGGTAAGACATTGGGCTGCCTTGTCGAGAGGTTGGCTGAAAAAATCATTTTTTGGGTTGAGTTTGTGAAAATGTTTATTTTAGTTTAGATGTGTATAGGTTGAAAAATTAAGTTTATAGGACCCTCATTGATAGTTTAGATGTTTCTCGAAGCTCATAATTTCAACCTAAGAGGGTTTCCTAGGTAAAAATTAGGGTTTGGGAGGGTTAAATAATGTAATTAGGGTTTAATTTACCTCATTTGTATTCTTGGTGCTCAGTAAATTCTTGTCTCTGGGTTCCTTGATTTTGCAAATTTCAAGTCATGATCTCAAGGATTGCAAAAGCCCCACATCACACAAAGGTAGTTCATGAGTTTGGGAGGCTCGCTAGTATCGATGCGGTGATATGTACCCTCTCTTTTCCTATTTTTGTCTTTCCATTTTTGAGTAATTAATGTGTGAAAAGTTTTTAGGTGATAGCAGTAGTTTCATGAATTTTATGCTTTGCATTGTTCTTGTCACTTTTGATGTTTGTGAGTGTACTGCTCTTGCATTTCTTGGTTGCACTTACTTTGGTTGTTCACTATTGCTTTACATATTTGCTCTTATTTTTTCCATTGTTCAAAATATTTTCTATTGACTTTCTTCATGTGAAATGACTGCCTTTGCCATTTTTGCACACACTTGAGAAACTTTTTCACTTTTTTCATATGGAAATTTTTTGTATTCTATGAGTGCTTTTGACAAAAAAGTAACTGCTTTTGAATTTGTTGACAACTTTTATAAAAAATTTAACCTCTTTTTCTATTTTTCAAATTTTGAGCCAGCTTGTTCGTTGTCTTAGGTTCATTTTGTGTTTTCATAGCAACTTCTTAATGTTGCGGGTCAAATGTTTGCAAGTAGTTCTAAAAATGATTTAATTGAGAGAACGACGGCCATGTCATTTGTTCAATGTGATCACTGGTTTCCACGAGCTTAAGTGAGATGTGGTAGACATTGTGGGGTGCTGACATATATACTATATGTAACTATTAGATGCCACAAAGCAATGATGATCGCTCTCATTGAGAGATGGAATTTTGAGTCATCATCCTTTCACTTGCCAACTAGTGAGGCCACCATCACATTGGAGGATGTACAAAGGATTCTCCTTGTTCTAATCAATGGAGAGCTTGTGACCTATTCTATATGACAAGGTACCATGCTATGTGACAAGCTCTTGGTGTCATGCATCTTCAAGTTATGGAGTCAGAGATAGACCTATTCGTTCATTGATAGCACAAATCCTATTTCTTTGGCTTTATGTGCTTTAGTCTTGGGGCTCATCATTCTTGATCGACGAGGAAGATAGTTTCCCATTGGTTGGGGTGTATGTTTGGAGTACATGTTATCTAGAGCATTGTACTACATATGCATGGAGCTTGTGTCTCCTTGCCCATCTATATAGAGACCTACATGAGGTTTCTCATTAGGGAGGTAGTTCCATTTCCATTGGTGTCACATTTATACATGTATGGTCCTAGAAGCAGATCCCAGTGATGATACCTAATGGTGTATTGGATTAGGATCCAAAGGATCCATATTCTTACAGATTTGTTGACTTTATTCATTACACTTGGCCTAGCTAGCTATCTTATTGCCATCATGTTATAGATGATATGCTTAGCCTTTTTTTGAGGCCATCGTTAGATTGTGATGCATGTCACGATGACTAGGAGTAGCTTCAATTTTTTTAGCAGACTCATTGGTTGATTGGTCATATTCATTCTTTACTCGACTATTATCTACTAGTTTGAGTGCTTCGCTAGTTCAGTGAGTGATAGTCATGATTTGTCAATGATTACCATGCTCGCTTCAGGAGGACTACACGAGATGTCAGAGTGTGGGGGCTCCAAGCTGATCATGACATAGTAGTAGCAGAGTTTAGGGAACTTGCCCCATTTGTATGGCAGTTGCCTATAGGACTAACAGAGCTAGGTACTACATGAGATTAAGATTAGTGTTGGGCTCATTAGATTCTACTCCTATTTACAGATCCTGGTGGTGGTGCTCTAGTTGTTGGTGGAGCAGGTATTAGTGGTTGTAGGGGTAAGAGACAATGGTTTCAAATTGTTGTTGAGTAGCTTGATAGAGAAGGACAAGATGGGTAGTAGGATCAACAAGATGATTCAATGTAGTAGGATCGACTAGTGGCACTAGGTCCTTCTCCTCCACTTGGGGATGCAACAACTGTTGCACAAATCTACCAATTGACTATGGCCATAGGCTACCAGGGCACAAGTTATAGTGCTAACTACCAAGCATGATGCATCCAAGCACCTAAGATGGAGGTTTTGAGACATGAGAGGGATGCAACACAACAAGAGCTAGTGATAGAGTGGCAACAAAGATTAGATGCAAAGATCTCATTGGATTCATATATTCCTATGACTCAACATTAGTTTGAGAAAGAGTAGCTAGTGTAGAGGGTTACCTATTATCAGATGCTCTACGAGGTTTTTGTACCCTGAGGTCAGTGACGACCTCGTTTTTGGGAGCTTAGCACTCAAATAGGGGTGGAGTCAAGTGGTCACTCTGTTAGACAATGTGATTAGTCTCCAGTTATGCCACAACTATTGCCTCATCAGATTCATGACCATCAGAGGTGCCCATCTCTGGCCAGGTAGTAGGACTGATTTTACTTGATCATTTGATGTATATTATTTTGGAGACTTTGTAGACATGTTTTGTATATATATTCATTTTCCCAAATGAGGCCTCGCATATATGTATCTTGTAGTGCCCCTCCATGATTCACCCTTTCATGATGATTGATTAATTTTGGTTGGGTTGTTTGAATTAAATTAGTTTATAATGTTGTTTGTTTTTTTATAAATTAATATATATGTTGTTCTTGGATATTTAGTTTATTAAATTAAATTATTAAGTTAAAAAGAAATTTGACAGTTAAATCTAAAGATATTGATTATTAATATAGAGTTTTAATTATAAATTAAAATGTGAGAAAATATTAAAAGAAAATAAAATATTAAAAATAAAAGGTGAAATTAGAAAAAGATAATGAACAACTAGTTAAAACAATTAAATATAGAAAAAGTAAAGTTCGAAGCACATGCATGCCTTCAAACTGGTTATTGTTTGGAAACTTGCCGTTTTCATTTTTAGTTTTTGGAAAAAAAAAAGATTGAGGGTTATTAAATATCATTTTTGGGGGAGATTCTGGGTTTTCATCTTTGATTTTTTTAAAAAAAATTTGTTTCGAACAAGAACTGGGTGGAAAGGAAATTGTTTTGTAGAATAGTTGCAATTTTATGAAATGTTTTAAAAAGAAAATATTGAATTGGGGAAAAGGGAAGGCTCGATAGCAAACCTTTTTGGGGAATGTGAAATTCTAGGTAAATCTTCGTCCCTCTTTACAGTCGTGCCATTTTTTTGAATGTTAAAACAATTTATTCGTATGTTTATAAAATTTAGTGCAAATATATCCTTATGTTCAACTTGTATTTATTAGCATTTGATTTATAGAATGCGATGCACCTGTTTTATGTTCAAAGATCACATTATCAATCGTAGATTTAAGAGGGATCAACTTCATCTCACTTTTTCACTCCCTTGTTGTCTTAGTTGCGTATCTATGTCAGTTGTTTTCTTCTAGTGTTTTATTGTTTATTGCGTATAGCTAATTTACTCCTGCATCATTCGTTCAATACTGGATGTATCAATACCATTTTAATGATTATTTGGGATTGTGTTGGATGGTGATTTCCTACCTCAATGCTACGATTTAGAATGGCATGGCATTCAATGATGTTGGCATTTTCCTTTCGGAGGTTCTTATCCAGTATGGAGTAGATTTCAATCTCATTTTAATGGCTTTGCTGGGGAGTTAGAATTACTTGCAATATATTTGGCTTGGGCTATGATTCTTTCCACACATTTTGCCACGTCCCCCTCGCCGCCTTTCCGTCCATACACTGAGATCTCTTTATGGCGCCTTGAAGTCTATGTTGCTCTTAGTTTTTTGCATTCTCTTTATTTATTGCATACCGTGTGATGTCATCTCTTTATCTTCAAATTGGTCTGAAACGATCTTGTAATCGGCCTTTACACCTGCCAATTACTTTTGCTTGAAAGCTTCTGAAGTCCAATCAAAGCAAGCCAAAAATTTAGATTATTTCATTTAGCATTGTCGATAATCTCCACAAGAACATTGTTCATGTTCAAATGATGGAAATGGTTCGATTTTATGATTCTATCTTATCATTGTCGATGCTTGTATAGGGATGATTATACCTTGTTCTTAGAGTTTGATACCTTGTTTAGCAAATTTAGCTCTTGTGCCATTGCCCCTTGGGCCTTTTAACAGCTTAAATCTGACAAAGTTCATTTTCTCAAACACTTCACTATGTTCTTCACTGCCTCACACAGTACTTTTGGAATTCGATTTACATTTATGAACCTTATCTCCAATTTAGTTCCTTATCTCAAATCTTGTAAAATCCCCATTCGAATCTGGTGAAAAGAGCAGTCACAGGATGTAGACAAGCAACTTAGTATTGTCACTATTCGACCTCTTTATGAAGACCTTCTCACCGTTTGGACCTACGCCTTCACCTGCAGCCATTAGCAAATTATGCTCTCTTTTAGATGCTTTCAAACCCATTGATGCGGGGTTGTGTATTGGTATCCCGGTATTGGATTTGACTTTTTAGGTGTAGGCGACCTTGTATGTTGCTTTCGATAGTAGTCTTTTTCCTTATTCTGTTTGGAGTTCAACTCACATGATGGGTTCAGAGGAAATGACAATTCATTTACAATCGGATGCCTTCTCAGGAGAATCAGTGAATAGAGAATAGGATATAAGTTTGGGTTATGATTCTTATGTTACAAACAGAAACTTGGGGAATTTTCCATTCATTAAGAGCTGATATGAAGTGATTTCTTTTTCCATACATTACATTAGTAATTGGTATATGTTTTACTGTGGGTATGCTAATATATTTGATATACGTATGTTTTGATAGAAGAGTGTATATATATAAATATTTGTATGTTTGAAAATGTATGTTGAGATTTATAATAGTAACACAAAAATTCGATTATACCATGAAATGGTCAGAAAATCCAACACAGAAATGAGTTATTGGGTAAATTTGTTCTATACTGGCAATTAGTTATCTTTATACTCGATTTGATGACTATGTACTTGGGTTGGGATTTAGTATAAGTGTATATATATATATATATATATATATATATATATATATAGTTGTCTGTAGATATATATATTTATATGTGTATGATCTCTCTTTATAGGTGAATAAGAACATTGTTCGATTAAATTCTGTAATATCAAGTAACTTATGTTTTAATATATATACATATATTTATATGCGTACATATAAATGTATATGTTGATTTGGGCATATTTATTTATATGTACACATATATAATTATATATGTATATGTGTCGCTGAGTATGTTGGATAAGTGAAATTGAAAAAATAATAATAATAATAGTTAGAGTAGGAAATAAATAGTGTTAATTGTATTTAGTTAATTGAATTAATAAATATGATGAACTTTTTTTAAATATTGATTCCTTTACAATCATTTATTCAATGATTTGTTATTATATCTTGATAATTTGGTTTATAGTTTTATTGCGAGTTGAATTTGCTTTATGTAAGTGAAATTTAAGTGAGTTGGATCATTGGTTTAGTGGGAGTCTATGAAATAGGGAAAAGTCCATATAGTTTAAGGATTAAGTTGTTTGCTTTTATAATAGAGACTTGGGTATTTAAGTTCATCTTATGGGTATTAATGCTTTTATTTGAGGAATGTCTTCAAGGATATTTTATGATGATTAAATAATTGGATTAGACAGTGTGCCTTGACTAAGTGTTTATGAAATTGTTAAGATGGTTAGTTTTAAGTGTTTGTATAGTTTTTTTAAGTGTTTGGATTAAGTGATTAATTCGTTGAGTTAAATAGAAAGTGGGAGTGATGTTTATTTATGGAGATGTTCACGATTACTTGTTTATTGTGAGTTTGATTTAAATAGTCGATTTCAAGGTTGCAATGTTTGATTCTTTCCTTGTGATGAATTATGTGTGCGATTTTGGAATTTAAGTTGATTTTGATTATTTTGGTTGATTTTTTATTGAGTTGTATTTTGTTATTGTTTTATGGAGGATGCTTCTTGTGTCTAATGGTTAAGGAAGTCCTCCAGAGGCTTGGGGAAAATAGCATGCATTTTGGTTTCATGTTTTTGTCATTTTGAAAGTGGATTGATTTTGTACTTGAATTGTGTTAAAAAGGGTTTTAGCCTTGCACTACATACCTGTTATTAGGGTTGGAACTTGTGAGTGAGATGGTTCATGCCATACTTTGGATATGTTTTTCATATAGGTTCGTTCAGCGTGCAAGTTGGCTTTACCCTATTGGATGTGTTGGGTCCCTAGTTGCTAGAAGGGGGAGTGGCTTTCAATGGGGGCCAAGACCCAAAAGTGGTTCTAGGGTAACTCTTTGAGAGTTTCTTTAATCCAATGCTAACTTAAAATGAATTAGGGGGTTGGGTAGTTCTCACATTAATAAAAGATAATGGTATGCCTCACTCATGGCTCAAGTGCTCGTTTAGGCTTGAGATGAGTGGGAAGGCCTAGAATGGCAAAGATCAACTCCCTTGTCCTCTTGGAAGTTATGTTGATCCTACATGAGTTAGAATGGAGACTGGGGATCGATTGAGGTTGCCAAGGTAACCCAGGATGGGGACCAAGAACCTAGGAAGATTTGCATTTGGTAACCCATATCGAGCTATGCGATGACACTCTTTCCTATAGAAACCTTACATGCCTTGTTTTTTTTCCCCTTGTTCATGTACCTCTAGAAGCTATTGTTCTTTATGTTTTGTTGTATTACTCTTGGGTGTTGGAGTCTTGTTAAACCTATGTCTACTTGTCTCATTGTGTAGTGGGTCCATATTTCCATCTACTAGCATGGGGGGTCGACCCTAGGGTTCCACATGGTTGGGTGGAATGTGCCAGGAACTCCATTGGGTTCCCAGTTGATGTTCATGAGCATGGATGTTGTACCTCATGTAGAGATTTTGGTTCTTGTACTAGAATTGAAGATAGCATTAATATTATATAATGTAATCATTTCAGTTGTATCTTATCATGTAGTTGATGTATCCCTTCCATGGTTATAAGGGAAGCCAGATTTAAACTTGTAAATAGTGTAACTATCTACCCCATGTATGAGGAGTTGTATATGTATTCATTGGTTTGTATTCTATGCTTTTGAATGGTCTTGTATTTGTGGAAATATGTATATTGATTCTTTTAATGTTGAAGATGTAAATGAACTCTTGTTATTAGTTATTTTACATTGTATGTTTAGGTTGGTTAATCGTTATGTTCGTAATGCAGTCATGATATGCTAAAGGACATAGTTAGTGCAAATGTACCTTTGGATTACATTCTATTTTATTGTTAGTAACATTGATTCACTTTTTAAAAAAATTTGTCATAATTGTTAGCTAGTTGTGTTGGCCTTTGGGGGTTTCATGGTAGGGCATTACATATCTTTTTGTATTATGATATCACACATGTTTCTTTATGATGTATATGAAATTTTTAGTTTTGATGATACTTTAGATATACCATGTGTTTCAATTCAGACTTTTTATGTGTTATGTGATGATTAAGGATGATGATGTATGCATGTTCACATTTTTGTACTTTTCTAATGTATGCATATGATGTAGATGGATGATTGAATTATTGTCTTTGTGATCTATGATGATTTATTATGTATACGATGGATGTTGATATATGATGGATGATGCTATCTTATATATGTGATGTATGATTATACATGATGTATGATGTTTTTATTGCTTTACTATGGCCATGATATGTACTGATGAAATTATGGATGCAAGATAGTTGCAGTACTAATGATATTTTGATGTAGGATGGAGCTGTTAGTTAGAAGTGTTTGGATGATTTATAAATGAATAGAAATTAATGTTGTTAGTTATTCATGAGTTTTTTTTTCTTGCATGGAGACTTCATATATTTTAGTAATCCTTTTGATGTAGCAAACATACAGGATGCAATAGGGTATTAATAACCAAGGTGGCTTTATATCCATTGCATGGAATTTGAATCAACACACAAAGAATATTCTTTCTCATACCAGACATACGGAAACCCTATTAGAGCATATGGTTGAGTTGTGTTAAAAAAATTTAGACTAGTTACACTGAGAGTTATGAAATACCTAACATGTAACTGCTACACGAATTGTCTCAAAAAAACTTCAATACACAAAAAAGCAAGTATTCGCCATGGTAGTATCACAAAAACATCTCACAAACAAGACAAACATAAATCGAAAGCTAATGCCACCATTCCTTTTTCTCTAAATCCTTATGGATATCCTTGAGAGATACTAGGAATGTGGTATTAACATAAATCAAAAAGATAACACTTTAAAAAGATAAACAATGTTGTAGTATCACTTGCCATAGTTTTTATTATGTTTCTTGATGAAATCCATTGATGATGTCTATTGTAGGAATGTTTTATCTATTAATACTCATGTTTAGGATTTGTTGATATAATTTTCAAATGGGTATGGTAGTCTATACCTAGGCATTTTTTTCACTTAATTGTTGTCTAATTGTTTCAATCTTCACTTTGGAATTTTTGATTTTGATGTTTGATTTGTTTTTTTTTTTTTTGGATTTTCAAAGGGTGATGGTGATGATTTTTTTTTATTATGGATGAAAAGTTTACTGTAGAGAATTCATAATGGATGTAGGACCCTTTTGATTTTTTTGAGTTTATCGAATGTTGTTTTCCATTGTTTTAAAAAATTATAGAAACAAATAGGGGGGCCTAAAGGGATTGACCTAGTGCCTCAGGGGTTCATTAGAAATTATTCTTGCCTACATGATGAATGCAAATAAATCGTAGTTCATTTGTATTGACTAACTTCTTTTGGAGTTTCAAAATTTTTATGAATGTTTTTGGATTTTGATTTAAGATATTTGTATGTTTTATTTTCTTGAATTTTGGGGGACTAACCTAGGGCCTAGTTGGCTTATTAGTTGTGATTGCTTTTCCTATGTGACTATGTAGAGGCTCATAGTTTGCTTGTTTGATAGGAACATGTTTTTGACTTTTAAAATTTTTTATTATTTTTGAATTTTGAATTTGTTGACTAAGTTAAAAGACCATTATGAACACCTAAGGGGACTGAACTAAGGCCTCAATAGCTGATTAAAGATAAGCCTTTCCTATGTTATACATGTAGAGACCATGTAGTTTGACTAGTGTTGATTGAAAAGCATAACATGTGGGTATGTGCAGGATCATCATGGAAAAAATAGGCCCTTAAGTGGCAAAAAAATTAAAAAAATCAGAGTTAGGCAACTTGACGTAAAATTTGAATAAGTTATTGATATTATTTCAAAAATACGTAAGAATAGAATTTGTAGAAAATTGAATATAGTTTATAAAATAATTGGTTTGTTTAAAAAAAAATAATCTATTTGGTGAAAATTTCAAATTTCAATGTAGTAGTACTTAAATTTCAGGGAAAAAATAAGAAGTGGGTGTCTGTCTGACCACCCTAACCACAATAAAATGATAATATTTTTTTATAAGATTGTATATATAAGTAGAGGAATCATGTCCTGATGGGATGCATATTTTTTTGTAATTTTTTTCCAAGTAAATAATTAATTATAATTTTTTTATTACAACTTTTAAAAAATATAAAAAATTCATATGTCTGACCACTTGAACTTAGTCAAAACTTCATGAAATTCAATTTTTCTTTTTTTAATCCTATAGTAATAAAAGTAGAGAATGTGATGCATGTTTTCGCTTCACAAAATGTGATAACTATTTGAAAGCTATAGATGTTTTTCAATCAACCTATTAATCAGGACTTTAGTCGTAATTTGAATAGAAAATGAATAATAATTACTTATAAAATTAAAAGTAAAGCATAATTTATATTGGTGGAAAGCTAAGAATCTCCTTTAAAAACTATTTTCATTTCATCAATTTTGTGTAAAACAAAAGTCATCAGCCACATACCCATCATATTGCCACTTTTTGGCCCATCATGATCCTGCACATACCAATGTTTTCAAGATTTTTTATGTTTTTGACATTGTTTATTTTTTGGATGTTTTTTATTTTTGATAGTTTTCAACCATGATGGGATTTACAAGGATCCAATCTATAATCCATTTCTGGAATTTTCTCCCAATTTGTAACAATATTACCCTCATTAAGGGATATAGATGTTGATGGTGCAAATTTTTTTTACACTTGATCAATCATCGAGCCATGGTTGACAACATGTTTTATTATGAGATGAATGGGATGGATTCTTTAGATAGTTTTGATAGATAACGATGCATTTCTTATTCAATTTTAATGCTTGTTTTCGATGTTTTCACTATTGTACCTATTCTGGAAGTGCCACAATGTGGTTTTCCCTTAAAGAACATTTTATTTCTCTTTACTATTTTTCTTGCTTTTTTGCTAGGATACTGTGATGTGTTCAAGTATAAATTTTTTTAAGGTGGTTGCTATTCAGTGGTTCGGCCAAAGATTCTCCTTCAGGAGTATCCAATTGATAAGCTCTAGAGCCATACCTTGCGGTGACATTGAAAGCACCTAACCAGTTTGGTTCAAACTTAATTTTTTCATCTTGATTTAGTTGTATTTTATGATTCTCTTTCAACACTAGGTCATCGACCTGAAACTTTATGTTCTTGATCTTTTTTTTATAGCTTTATTTGAGTTAATTTTGATAAACTTGAAAATAGTTTAATGTGCTCAAACACCTTTTTTCTAAGAGTTTTAACTTATTTAATCTTGACACCTGATATTCCTTATTATTAACCATTCCTTTTAGGGATACTCATAGTGACGAGATTTCTACTTCAATAGGTAAGATTGCTTCAGATCCATAGACCAAGGAAAATGGTGTGGCACCTATAGGTGTATGAATGTTGGTTTGATAATCCCATAGGGCTGGGTTTAGCTACAAATTCCAATCATAGCTGATGTCATTAACAATATTTTTTAGTATATTTAGGAGGTTTTATTACATCCTTCAGCATGACCATTTCCTTGGGATTGTAAGGAACAAAAAATCTATGTTGGATAAAAAACATAGAGAAAATTTCATGAACATATTGGTTCTAGAATAGGGTTTTGTTGTTTGTTATGATGGTTTGAGGAATTCCATATTGACAAATCAGATAATTCAAGATGAAATTGGATATATGTTTCTATGTGATGTAAGTTAGAGAAATCACTTCTATCCACTTCGTGAAATATTCAGTTACAGTGATAATGAACTTGTGACCATTTGATTCAAAGTAGTAGATATTTTACCTACCAGGTCTAATCCCCACTATGAGAAAGGGCATGGTGTTTTGATAGGTATCATCTCTTATGTTGGTGTGTGAACAAGGTCATTTTGTTGTTGACATTGTCAATATTTTAAGGATTATTAAATATTTATATTCGTATTCCATAGATTGCCAATAGTATCATGTTATTAGCAACTTTTGTACTAGGTTAGGTCCACTAGAGTGGGACTCGTAAACACCTTCATGTACCTCTTGTATGGTGATTTTTGCTTCTTCTTTGTTAATAAATTTGAGTAGTGTACTATCTAAACTTTGACGATATAGGGTGTCTCCTAGGATTGTGAATCGAGAAGTCCTACAAGAAAAGGTTTTCTTTTAGTTTGTTGTTAAGCCAAGAGGTATGATACCATGTTGGATATAGTCAAACATATCTTGGTACCATGAAAAGTTAGGACCAATAACATCACAAAATAGTTCTAATTTTGAGATATCGAATGTCGGTATAAATAGTTGCTCCACAAGGAATTTGTATTTGGGAATATTATGTGGAATGTCGAGGAGTGAACCAATTGTTGCCATGCATTGACTGCTTTGTTGTTGATTGTGGAAACTTGTTCAAAGATGATCATGACAAAGAAATATTTGAAACTATCCACCATTTTTTTACATGGCATTAGCTTGACATGTCTTTTTGGTATTCATCATTCACTTTTCTTATTACTAGTTTAGAGTCTTCATAAACCTATAGTTATTTTATCCTCCATTCAATAGCCATTTTGAGTCTTGTGAATAGCATTTCATATTTTGAGATGTTATTTGTACATTGGAAAAAAATTCTATAAGCTTTAAGTATACTATCATCCCATGGTGTGAGAGATAGGATGCTTGCTCATGAGCTATGTTGAGTATGGGACTCATCAAAGTATAAGGTCCAAGTGCTTGTCTATTCTATTAGTTATATACTTTCATTTGGGAATTATATTGTAAGAGGTTGGTGATCTTCCATAAGTGCTTCTTCTAGTTGATCTACTATTATTTTTCCTTTGATAACTTTCCTATCTATGTAATCTATGTCAAACTCACTCAATATCATTACCCATTTAGCAATCTTTCCTATTAGAGTTACTTTTTCCAATAGATACTTTAGTGGATCTACTTTTGAGATCAATGTTACTTGTCTATTCAAGATGTAGTGTCTCAACTTTTGTGCCACAAAGACGATAGAGATACATGCCCTTTTTATTGGTGCATAGTTTAATTCATATCCTAATAGTGTTTGACTGATATAGTAGACCACTCTTTCTTTGTTATTGTCATCTAGTTGTGCT
This sequence comes from Sequoia sempervirens, assembly GCA_007258455.2. NCBI lineage: Eukaryota > Viridiplantae > Streptophyta > Pinopsida > Cupressales > Cupressaceae > Sequoia > Sequoia sempervirens. The sequence continues at coordinate 169,751,417 of VDFB02000008.1, read as the reverse complement.
AAAATATCTCCTATTGTTGCTTGTGTTGTAGATACATAGAGGATCATTGCTTTATCTAAAATTGGTTGCATTAATACTAAGGGAGTGAGTAGATACTCCTTGACTTGTTGGAACACTTGATCACAGTTGTCATCCCATTTGAATGTGATATCTTTGTGTAGTAGATGGGTGAACATATGACACTTGTCTACCAATTTTGTAATGAATCTCCGAATGGATTGTAGTTTCCATTGTAGACTTCTTAGTTGCTTGAATGTCTTTGGAGGAGGCATCTCTAATATGGCTTTTACCTTTCAATGATCTATTTCGATGCCTCTTCTTGATACTATGTACCCTAGCAGTTTTCCAAATTTTACCGCAAACACACACTTCTTTGGATTGAGCCTCAAGTTGTATTTTTTGATTCTGTCAAATATTTTTACTAGGCCAGTCAAATAGTCTTATCTTTTGATGGATTTTGCTAGTATGTCATCTACATAATATTCCATAGTTCTATGTAACATATCATGAAATATTGTAGTCATTTCTCATTGATAGGTTGCACCTACATTCTTTAGACCAAATGTCATGGCATTCCAATAGAAGACTCCCCATGCATAAGTGAATGCTATTTTATGTTGGTCCTTGAGGGATATTTTGATATGATTTTATTTGAAGAAACTATCTATTAGTGATAGAATTTCATGTCCTATAGTTAGATCTACAATCATGTCTATGCTGTGAAGAGGGAATTCATCCTTTGGGAAAGCCTTATTTAGATCTTGAAAATCTATGTAGATTCTTATGCCCCCAACGAGATTTGATACTAGTACTAGATTTTACACCCATTTAGGATAATCAATTGATCTAATGAAGCCCACATATAATAATTTATATAGTTCTACCATTACCAAAAGTGTTATCTGTGGATGCATCTTTTGTAGCTTTTACTTGATGGGTTTAGATCTAGGGAATAGAGCTAGGTGATGTACAACTAATACTGGATCCAGCCTTGGCATGTCTACATATGTCCATGTGAAGTTGATTTTCCTTTCATTGATGAATGTTGAGAATTTCACCTTTTCTTTAGGATCAAGTGATGTTACATGATATGTGATTTTGGATGTTTTATAGTGGCAAGATTGATAGGTTTAGCTTCTCCAACTAGGAGTGTGGAATTTTCTTGATATTCAGAAATGGGGAGATTAAATCCTCCATGTTCGAGAACCTCAGAGAGGTTTTCACCCTTATATTCATCCTTTCTTTTTCTCTTTTTAGAATTGGATAGAGCCATATCATAGTTTTCCCTAAGGGATCTCATTTTGATTTTTACATTTTCCTTTTCAATTTTGTGACTAGAGGACACAATCTCCCCTCCAAAATATGCTTCATGTTCGAGTTCCATGACAAACCATACTTTATGATCTCCTAATGGTATACCAGTTTGAAGTCCCATAAACTCTTCAATAGCTTCATCATTTTGGAATTTATCCAAAACAAGCGTATGATGTTATTGGTCCCAATCTATTAATTATGGGTAGAAGAGGGGTAGGCTTTCATTGTTATATGTAAAAGCTTATGGAAGTTATTAAAATGGTCAATATAGCTCTAGTATCATTCTCCCATTCGGTACCTAGGTCATCATTACTAGAAGCAAGGGAATACCATTCATACTCATTAGAGTCTATTTCATAAGTATAGTCTTTAAGTATAAGTTTTCTAGGTCAAGTAGGGACTATACTTTTGCTAAGGCTTTCAAATAGGTCTTCAATTGTTAAATCGTTGTGTATAAGATGGTAGGTATCTAATGTCTTAACGTTAGTAGAAGGATCTCCTTTCTCAAAATAGGTATATCCAGTGTTTGGAGTAACCATGTCTATCAAACCATAGCCTAGTCCCATGTTCTTTCTTTTTTCCATTATAATAGGTTCCTGTTTTCCTTATTAGTGTCTCCCAAGGCCACCTTTTCTAGTGTATCCCATTTTTTATTCATCTTATACCCTTTACTTATAGGATCAATGGGAAGGGGTTGAAGCTATTTTTTTTTTCTTGTTCTTCTTTGTAGATAATTAATGAGAGGTACTCTTTGAATATTTCCTCATCTTTCATCTATCCCCATTTGGTAAAGATCACAGGTTTGATTACCATTGTTACTATTTGAACATTTTTGATATCCCTCCATAAACATTTGGTGTTGGGGGAAGCATTCCAATACAAAAGGCTTGATTGAAATGGTATTTGATGTTACCCTTGTCAAGTACTTGAATCTTGGGATCAAATTTTGGTTGTTCACTTAATGGGGGTTTGATGGAGGATGAAGCTAGTGATATTGGGTCAACGTATGAGGAGTGAAAAGATATATCATTGCTAGGTATTTTTTGAATCTTTTTATATTTTTCCTCCAATTGATCATAGTAACATTTGGAAGGGTTTTGGGTTAGCATATATGGTAATTTCATTATTTTCATAAAGAAACTTTAGACATTAGTGAAATGTAGATGGTACTACTTTCAAAGTATGGATCCATGGTCATCCTAAGAGAAGGTTGTATGGAAGCTCAAGATCTAGTACTTGACAAGTAGTTTCTATTATTGTCGACCCTATCTAAATGGGTAGCTTGATTGTACCTTCTAAATTGCACTCCATTTCATCATAATATTTGATAGTGATTCTCTTTTTTATCTATGACATCATCAGAGTATCCCATTGTTTTCACAAATTTTAATGTACAAATGTTTAGAGTTGCATTGTTATCTATGAATACCCACTTTATTTTGTGCTTGTGAACACCCAATTCTAAATAGAGGGCTTGATTGTGGAACAATCTTTACAAAAGTTCTTTCTCAGAAAAGACTAAACGGTGAGTGGACATGATATTTCCAACCATGGCTTGAAATTGATTAGCATCTAGTGTGTTTGGGATAGATGTTTTGGTAAGGGATTTCTCTAATGTCTTGTTATAATAGTCAAGGATGGAGATTATTAGGGCACAAGTTTTCTTAAGTTCGTCCATAATACAATAGTCATGTGATTGATTATTTTTGGCCTTTACTTGCATTGGTTCTCCTTGTATGGTTACTCTTCCCCTTCAGGTAGTCATGTTAGATTCAAGATCTCTATCCCATATAGTTAATGTTCAGATAACATGATTATCGCAAGAGATATATCCTAGGACAGTATCCTCGCCATATGAGAAGGTGGGCTTACGATAATCTTGCTTTTTGTCATTTTTTTTTCCCCTAGAGTGGTCAGGAATTGGATCCTTGTAGATGTTGAGATTTTTATTTTTGGGATGAGGTTCCATGTCTACCTATCCCTTTTTTTTCAGATCTTCCACAATGTTTTTAAGTCTCATGCAGTTGTTGGTTGTGTGCCCCTTGATTTTGTGAAATTCACATTTATCATTCTCTTTATACCAAGGGGGTTTGAAGTTTGGTTCCTCATAATTTGGTTAGCCATTTATCGTGATTAGATTCTCTTGGACTAGTTTTTGCATAATGACCTAAAGGTTTTCTCCTAAAGGAGTAAATTTCCTTCATGGTTTGTAATATTACCGAGGTGGTATCCTTTTGCTATCCTATCTTCGATTTTGTTGTTGGTTGTTGGGTTGGTTATTATGATGATAATTGAGTTGATTGTTTTATTGATAATTGGGTGGGTTGTTATGTTGATAAGAGGGTTGGTTGTTCCGCTGATAACCTTGCGGTGCTATTTGAACTTGATTTTGTTGTATGTTAGGAATTTGCACATTTCATGCAACCTTAGAATCAACTACTTTGTCATTGGTTACATTCTTATTCTTTGCCCATATCTTTGGTTTGTCATTCAAATTATAAGGTTGATCTTTGTGGTTGTAAAGTTTAGTTGTTCCTCTCGCAACAAGGGCTCTTTCAATGAGTATACCTTTTTTAATAGTTTCCTTGAAATTTCTTAGACATAGTACTATGAGGTTGTAATTGATATTTGTATGTATGATGGAGATAAAGATATCAACAAGGTTTTTCTCTAGAATGGGCCACTTAATTTTACTCACTTTATGTCTCCATCATTGTAGGTATGAGGAAAATGATTCACCTTGACTTTGTTTGATTTTATAAAGGTCATTGATCATAATTTCTTGTTTTATGTTATATGAGAAGTGTTTTAAAAAGTTATCTAATAATTCATCAAATATTCTAATACCTAGAGGCAAATGCACAAACCAATCTATAGTGGGTCCATTGAGACTCTATGGAAAAAGTATCATCAAGTAGGTGCCATTTCATTTTGGTTCCATGCAGAACATTGAAAACTCATGAACATGCTCAATTGGATCTCCTTTTCCCTATACTTGTCAAATTTTGGTTTCAAATCCTTTAGGGAAAGGTTCCATGGATACGTTTTGGTCAAATAGATATAGACAATTGTCATGGAGAGCATAACTCATATGGATTTCCAATTTGTATATCCAATATCTTTTGATTGAGTGTTTGAAGTTTCACATATATGCCATTGTTTGGTGTGCTCATTTGAGGACTTTGGGTATTGTAGATCTGTTGTCCCATGATGTTTGTTTGGTTGTAAATTGGATAGTGTGTAATCATGTGATTTTGAGGGCCATTTTGCACATAAGGTATGTTAGTTCCTTACTGTGTACCTTGAGGTGCTCCTTGTTACTGGTTTGTGGTCCTCTTTGTAGTTGCTATTGATTTTGATGTTAGAAAAGTGTTGGTTAGTTTGGAGTGTATTTTGATAGTTTTTTTGTGGTACACCACATTTTTTTGAATGTTGTTAAAAGATACCTTGATGTTACATTGATAGTATGTGTTGTTGTTGGGAATACTGTGAAAGGTTACCTTGATGTTGTGTTGATGGTATACCTTGTTGTTGAAAATTGTGTTGAAGGTTGCCTTGGCTATTCGTTTGTGGCACACCCTGTTGTTGTGGATTATGTTGAAGGTTTCCTTGTTAGTTCATTTGTGGAACACCTTGTTTTTGTGGTTGATTTGGTTGAAGGTTTCCTTGTTAGTTCATTTTTGGCATACCTTGTTGTTGTGATTGATGTAGTTGAAGGTTACATTGGTAGTTCATTTGTGGCACACCTTGTAGTTGTGGTTGATTTGGTTGAAGCTTTCCTTAGTAGTTTTTTTGTGACATACCTTGTTGTGGTTGATTTGGTTGAAGGTTACCTTGGTAGTTCACTTGTGGCGCACCTGGTTGTGGTGGTTGCTTTGGTTTAAGGTTACCTTGGTAGTTCACTTATGGCACACCTTGTTGATTTTGCGATAATTTCCCTTGTTGGTATTGTATGTTTTAGGAAGGGTCAATGTTTTGTGGCATGTATTTCCCTTGTGTTCAGTTACCACCTTGTTGGTTCATTAGAATATTTCTCATGTTTTTAATCATATTATGTTGTGGCATATTTTGGGATATGTTTCCTCGATATTTTTGTTCCATAACTACTTGTTCAATTTGGGATGGTGTACTAATCAATGGGTTATCCTTGGCTTCAATTAGATCATTATTTTATGAAAAAATGTTGGTATGTTGGGATTTATAGTTGGTTTTGGAATTTTTCTAACTATTGTCTTATCTCTAAGTGGGACAAGATTTGCATCTTTTAGTATGTCTATGTTAAATTCAATCAATAGTTTTTCCCCTCTTTTTGCAAACTATGTAAGGAAATACTAGTTTGCGTTTATCCTGGCAAGCATCTTATCCATAATCTTTTTCATCTTAGGATTTTGGGAGTGTTATATGAGTCTCTCCTCAGTAAGTTCCTCATCGCTATCCCCTTCTTCTACGATGTAATTTTGAGAATTAGGGTACATGCAAGATCATGATGGGTATGTGTAGGGTATGTGGCTGATGACTTTTTTTAACTTAAAATTGATGAAACGAAAAGGGTTTTTCAAGGATATTCTCAGCTTTCCACCAATATAAATTATGATTTATTTTGAATTTAATAAATAATTATTATCCATTTTCGATTTGAATTATGACTAAAGTCTTGATTGATAGGCTAATTTAAAAACATCTATAGCTTTACACAGTAACACATTTTTTAAATCCAAAATATGCATTACATTCTATGCTTCACATACTATAGGATTAAAAAAAGAAAAAATGAGTTTCGTGAAGTTTTGACCAAGTTAAGGTGGTCAGAAATATAATTTTTTATATCTTTTAAAAGTTGTAATGAAAAATTGGGTAAGTGCACCAAGATGGTTCCCAAAAAGGGGGCTTAAGTGGCCACTTTTTTCTAAAATCAGGAAATGCTGACCTTGGACGTGAAATTCAAGATAGTTACACTCAAAATTTTGAGATGGAACAAAACAAGGATTGAAGTGCTCTGAGTCTACTTTCTAAACTACTAATTTATTTTGAAAATGGTTGAGATTAAGGGGTTCAAAAGAGGGATGTACACAAATTGGTGTTTTTTTTCAGAAAAACATAAATAGCAACTCTTGTATGACCTGAGCACATTGAAATTTTTTAGTATTTTTAAAATCGCTGAAGTTAGCTAATAGCATCTAGTTGATGCACAATTTTTCTGATAATTTTTTAATGAATATTTATTTTTTATTAATTTTCTAAGTGGGCACTTCCTAAAAAGAATTTTGGCCGTGCTCCTACAAATTTTGGAAAATAATTGATTTTTTTCTTTTCTTTTTAAAATTTGTAGAATGAGTCTAGTTTCTAAAAATTTAATTTATTTGAAATTTTGATGAACGGTTAATTTATAAAAAAAAAAAACACCAAATACTATTTTTTGGAAAAAAATAGACATACAAACAAAAGAAATTACGGATGAAAGGCTTAACATTGTCAAAAAGTGAAAAAATTTACATTGTTGGATAGCTAAGAGAGAATCTAACATTACCCATGTTTTTGATTTTGTTGATATTGAACTAGATGCAATCTTGATGGTGAGCACAAACCCGATTATGTGAAAAATTGTAGAATTTACAAAAACACGTCTCTGGCCTTGTTGGGAATGCCCTTCAAGCCTTTGGATTGGTATTCTAAGGAAAATAATTTCACTTTTTTCTTTGTTTTTAACATGAAATAACGAACTCGCATTATAACGCGAATGTGTTTTCTAATTTAAAAAAAAAAAGTGGCCAAAAAATTGGTACCCAACTTCATGCACCCGCCCAATTCATAATTAATTATTTACTTGGAAAAATATTACAACAAAATATGCAACACATTAGGAAATGATTCCTCTACTTATATCTAAAATATTATAAAAAAATACTATCATTTTATTGTGGTTAGGGTGGTCAGATAGACATCTACTTCTTATTTTTTCCCTGAAATTTAAGTACTGATGCATTGAAATTTTGAATTTTCACCGAATTTTTTTTTTTTTGTAAATAAACCTAATAGTTTAGAAACTACATTCAATTTTCTACAAATTATATTCTTACATATTTTTGAAATAATATAGATAACTTATTCAAATTTTTATGTCAAGTTTCCTAACTTTGATATTTCTGAATTTTTTGCCACTTAAGGGCCTATTTATTCCATGATGATCATGCACATATCTATTATGAGGTGTGTTTTGTTTATCAATTCCTTCTTGATGCCTAAGAAGTACATTGGCTTTAATAGAGGGTTGATTTGGGTTTTCTTTAAATGTTGGTTCTCTTTGAGGAGTTGTAAGATCAATGTGGATGGGTGTTTTTTCACTTCTCAACATAGGTAATGTATAAGTGCATTACCTCTCTTGAAACACAATTTCCTACAAGCAAATTGCAGAAAACTATACCAAGGTCTCTTGAATGTCAGGTCATGACTTGCTTGGAATATCTTAGTTGGTTCACGTTATTTTCTGGTAATCACAAGTCAACCTTACATATGTTAAGTTGGAGGGAGATTGGTTCCTCAAATGGAGTTTCTAAGATTTTGAAAATAATGTGCAATTACTGCAAGTTCAAAATAGCATTCTAAAACTCCACTTTTGTCATCAGATTTGGCTCTATAATAATGCTAGAACTTTTCCTAAATTACTATTTTAAAGAAAAGTGAAAAGGGAAAGGGAAGGAAGAAGTTCCTAGACCTACAACTATCAATGAACAGTGATAATGGAGGATACTATAGTGGACATCCTTCCTGAATCTAAGTTCCACTTAACCAAATCAACTAACAATATCATGAAAATAGTGCTATCTTCTAAGTCTACATATTTTTAACTATTCATTCACCATAAAGCATGAATAAAAGATGAAATTTTAAGTGAAACACTGAATTTATGTTCGTACTAGCTTTACACTACTATTTATCATTAACAAACAACAAAAAGCATGAATTACGAAGGGCATCAACATAGTAGTAATCTTCAACATCAATTGAAAACATTCACTAAACTACTGAAAGCATGCAAAATACATAGAACAAAAAATCAAATCTACTCAAATCTATCAACTATGAGGAGATGAATCATGCAACATGAAGGAAACTCAAAAATCCACCAAAAGCAATGAATTTCTATTAGAATTTTAGCAGCATGTCTTTACAACAACTCAACTCTCTCTTTAAAAATGAGAGGAGACCCCCTATTTATAGTTTTCAACAAGAAAAATGAATGGACAAGATTTAATCGCATTGTGTGGCCAAGATTCACTAAAATTAGGGTTTCACCTAACCCCAATATTTTACAATTTAAAAACAAATTTCTTGTCTTTTCCTTATTTTGTCCTCTAGTGCCTGTTACTATAACACTTTTGTCTTGTAGTGATTATCCCTTTTGGCTACAACTACACAATGGGAAACTCATCATCTATAACTAGCTTTCCCTAAATTTTTTGGGTAGTGGTGTACTCCACAAATTTTCCCATTAGCGCCTTAAATTTACCCCACTCAATTATATCTAATTGGAGCACTTGGAAGGATAGTTTCTTTGATCTATCAGTGATCAACTCCCAATTCTTCATACACTTAGGCATGTTCTTGGCCACTTGCTCTAAGTAGGTGAAGGCTCAAGCAGCAAAATCCATGAAGTCCACCGTTAATGAATCTATAGCTCCATTCTTTTTTTCTTATGAAAATATGGCCTAATTTTTTTGGGGTCTAGCTCGATGACTGGGATGTCATAATTTGTCATGAGCTTTAGATATTCTTCAAAATCCATCCTATGTTCCTTGAACCACTCTAGGTCAAGCTCTACTTCATGGAGCACCTACTCCAAGAATTCTTGTCTATGGTCTAGGCCCATTTTCCACGTCTCGACTAGCCAATGATCATCTTTCACTATGGCCAACTCATTTTCCCAGGTTCTTTCGAGCATCTTGAGGATAGCCTCGAGTTTAGGATATCTAATCCTATATAATTGGGAGAAGTTATTACATATTCTCTCCATGCCCTCAAGCTGCTATTATATTTCCTAAAATTTGTTGGTCATTCAGGCAACATAAATTTGTCAGTCATTCAGGCAACATGGCCAATGCCCATATCACCATTGTAGAGCACTCACTGGAACCACTATGTGGTAGCCTTGGTCTAGTTCTTTCTCTTCTCTAGCTTGCTTATGTGTTCTATGGAGATAATTAGGGGAGTGGCCGATGAAATTGTTGGTAACTCCTTAGTAGTGGACCACTGTTGAATGTAGGTGGTGAGATCCACCACCTGTTCTTTGAGTTCTTCCTTGGAAGATTGATCCTTGTTCATTTGATGAACAATTGTAGAAACCAATACCTGAAGATGATAAATATTTTTCTCCCTCATGGTGGTTCCCAAGTCAATGGTTGAGATATTATTGCTAACCTCTTCTCCTTTGCCTACAACTGGAGTGGCAATTTGCACCATTCTTTATCCAAAGGCATCCATTGTGATGTGGGATTAGACTCTTGTCTTCTTTTCTTTCTTTGATCCTATTTGAGCTCATGCTAGGATAGCCTCTAGCCTTTCCTTGGGATCCATGAGAGTAGTGGTCTTCTTCTATAGCTATTTCTCCAACCACTCTGGCATTTGAGATCCCTCCTTTGGTGATTCATGATCACCTTCTTCTCTTTAGGCATGCTGGATTTCTCTTTCCTTATGGTATGAGGCTTCTTGTTTTTCCTTCTCTTCTTCTTCTTCCTCATCTCAGCCTTAGATGAATATATGGTATTTTCTTCGAACATCTTGGTGGTAGCTACATCATTTTTAGGGTTTTCCTCTCCTTCAAGTACCTTTTCTTCTTCTTTCCTAAGCTCTACATGGTGTTCGACCTCAGGGCTCTTTTTCATTTTAGCCTCTTCTTCAGGCTTATCTTCTTCTTCAGCTTTAGTTTGTTTCTCTCCTTCCTCCTCCTTCTTAGGGGGTATTTCTTCTTGTTTACTGGGGCCTTCATCTTGTACCTTTACAGGAGGCTCTATAGATATTTCCATGTCATCACCAGTATCCTCCTTTTCTTTAGAAGACTTCCTCTCAACCTCTTCCTTGGCATCCTTGAGTTGTTTAGACAACTCCTCCTTGAGTTCTTGATTAGAGGACTCTACTACATATTTGGTACTGGGGTCGTCAACATCTTCTTCTCAGGATTGTGACCCTTCTTCTTCATCTACCACCTCATCGATGGTCACATTTTGATGCTTTGGGTGCTCATGGTAGTCATCTTTGAAGGGATCCTCGTGTTTCTCATCTATTTCTTTAGCAACCTCCCACTATTATCTTTCCATTTCCTCTGAGATCTGCATGGTTGCCTCCATCTTTGGTGGTTCTATTAGAGGGGTAATAGGGAGACCATCCATAGCTTGAGCCATAGTATCCTAGATAGCAAGGTTCATTAGTACTCGAGAGAGATCCATGGGTATATTTCACATCTGTCGAGCAAAGGCCTCTAGTACAGTAAGAGTAGGCATGGTAAGTGTGGATATTAGAGGAACTACAGTTGAGGGGGACATTGAGGAGGATGAGAGTGGAGAAGTTGTGGCAGAGGAGGAATCCATCACTAGAATTGGAACAGTCAAAAAGGTGGAGGCAAAGTGGACTAAGATGTCCACCACATGTAGAGAGGAAGTTGGAAATGCTTGAGATGTAGGAGGAGGAGTAGCATTAGTGGCAGTGAGGGTAGGGGCAGAGGCATTAGGTCATGAATTTAGTTTCTCGGCCTCTCCTTCTCCCTTATGTAGAGGATCTTAAATTGTTGGCATCTTGAAGAATCCACCTGACTTCTTTTCCTTCTTTGAGGTCTCACCCTATGAGGCCTTCCTTGAATACAATTTATGTTTTGGTTGGCACTGTGATACTTCTTTTCTCTTCCTTGACCTGGTGGTGGGTGGGGACATAGGATCTTGTTTAGTTGGGGTAGTAGTAGTCCCATTGTTTACTTCATTCTCAAGCTCACCATATGTCAATGTAGCTCCTTGGAGCTTAAGTTGAGCACTTTGTGCATTGATCCATTTCCTTGTTCTATTCTCTACTAGTTTTTTGAGAATATCAAGGTCGTTGACCTCTTCTTCATTCCATTCCATTAGGGGCAATGGTAGGTTAGCAATAGTATTGTACCTCAGATCTATGACAGTGTTTTCAACTTCTACGATATGATCCGATACCAGGAATAGTTTGAATATCTTTAGGAATTAGGTGGTCATACACATATAATGTCTCATGTGTACCTCCTTGTCATCCCATAAGTTAGCCCAAAAATATTCACTACTATGCAAGTGCACATATTCCATTCCAATGAACATCTTCTACTTTTCGTATGGATCCATCCTCGACTAAGTAGTGTGGAGCCCCAGATTATATTCAATGATCTCCTCTGAATATTCAGCACATTGGGCAGCCACGAAGGCATACATTCCCTATCCAAACATGAGGGGATATGGTATTGCTACTAGATGTTTTCCATTGAGGAGGTTATGGGCATGTTGCAACTATCTAGAAACTTCTAGCAGGATCAGTCGGTTGTTTGGGTATTTGTGTAGTTTGTACCTTTCAAAAAAGCCTTATGTTTGGATGTAGGTGAACTTTTGGAATTATATAAACAAGAATTCAAACCTATGGATGAATGCATGGGCCACTGTGCATATCTCTCCTTTCAAAGTCCCCTCTGATAAGTCTAATAATATGCCTAATAAAGGCATTGTTCACCTTGTAGTATGCTTTCTTGAAATTCCAATATTGGAGCTACGGGTGCCTATCATATACTTTTAGCTCCCTTCCTAGAGTTGGGCTTTGTGTGACAAAAAATCCTCTATAAGGAAAGGGATCAACCAATAGATACACCAAATCAGAGGCCATATAGAATTCAAAAGTATTTTTGATAGCCACGAACTATTGATGCAAACAATTACTGATCATTCCAACCTAGTTAAACTTGGTCTTTCCTCTGATGATCTCCTCTATGAAGTAAAACATATAATCTTGGAAGTAGAATGTAGTAGGGATGCCCATGACTCTGCTCAATAAGGTCACCAAGTCATGATAGTCCTCATAGAAATCACTTTTGAACAATTCTTGGGGCACCTTGTTAGCACTACCCCTCTTCTCCTTTATCCAGTATTGATTGATTAGCTTCTTGCATTTTAAGGGGTTGAGCTTCCACATACTCTTTGCATATTCCTTTGTTGTTTCCTCCATAGGGTCAAAGGTAGGGATGTGGAATGTTTTCCCTATGGACCTAGTAGAAAGTTCAACTAGTAATCTACCCTCATGGTCAATGATCCTTCTAGTATTTTCTTGATAGGATTCTCTGCAAGCCATCACCAACTCTAGAGCTACAAGAGCGGGTGGGAAACCAGTAGCCTTAGCCAAACCACTCTTTTTTATTCTCTCTACATTTTTTGTAGTGGGCTTGGTGATGACCCTATATCTAAATTCCTCCATGTCAACATGGCCAAGGTTGGTATCTGATATCTAGTCTCACATAGATGTGACCTTGGAGGTGATTTGCACCCTATGGAACTGGTACTTCATCTAGTCTTTATCTTCCTTTCCTCTTGGAACTTTGGCAGACCTTTTCCCCTTGTATTTCTCTGTGGATGCCCCCTAATGGTCCTGTAGTTGATTCCATAAATCCTACACATAGAGGTGTAGTAAGCATATTCATGTATAAAATGAGGGGAGCATTAGCAAAATCTTGCAAGACAACTATTAGATCAAGTAATTAATTAGAAATGATCATAACATTTGCTAAAATTCATCATTTAGCTTTTGTTCAAGGATGATGGAGCAATGTGGGCCTAGGGATGTAGGTTTCCCTGGGTAGTAGTCATTCTGGAGAAGGTAGCAGGGAGACGACGAAGAGGGCATGGTGGCTCACATGTGGCCACCCACATCAAGATTTCATTTCTAAAACTGGGGCCCACTAGGGTGCTAAAAGATGTTTAGACACATGGGTTCATCATTCATTAAGTCTCAAAAGTGCTCAATGTAGTCATTTTGGTCATGCGAGTTGAGAGGGTGTGGAGGCAGGTGATCTCACAACCATTTTGGGCTCCACCATTTGAAATAGAGCTGGCAAGGAAAAATCCCACAAATGAAATCCCACATTATGGGTCCCACAGATAGAAAAGGCAGTTTAGGTTCAACCTTTAAGCTTTAAGCCATTCAACATGATGTGGGTAGGGACCCATGGAATGTTGTTATCAAATGATTGTTCAAGATGGCAAGGATGAGACAGTGGCCTGCAAGTGGCGGTCTACACCATCAATACCTCAAGGAGGTTAGCATAAGTTGTTCATTCATGAAGAGTTGAACGGCAGTAGAGGGGTTGGGTTTCGCAAGATGGGAAGATGGTGAGGTATGAATTTTGGGAATGACTAATGCATGGTGATGGTCTGTGAATGGTGGCCCACAATGGAGGACCCACAAATAGTATACTTGGTCATTTTCACTCTCAGGGACCCAAATGGAAATGGATAGTGTAGATTCTGCAAGGAGGATGGATGGGGCATCACAACCATCACCAAATAGTGAAGGAGAAGATGCAGCCCATAGACAGAAGTCTGCAAAGGCTGGCCTGAAAAGGTTTTAGACTTGGGTGCTTTTGGCATGCTAGAGAATGATAGGAGACACAAGGTCCGTGACACGAGATGAAGCAAGGGTTTTTCCATTTGGGATGGTCCCTGAAACAACAATGAAGTAATGGAAGAAACCTATGTCAAGTGGCCCAATGATGGGGGTTTATGACTTATTGGGGTGACGAACAAGGGTCCCACAGAACCCATGAGGTGGAAGGCTAGGGTCAGATAGTCGTTGAGAAAAAGTGAGAGGAAGGGTGCCATCTGTGTGCGGAAACCTACACTTACAGACCCATAGGGGCCACAAGGATCTCCGCCTAACTTAGGATTTTCATTTGGTTCAATGGTGGTGGCAAGGAGATGGCTTCTACCCACATGCATAGGCCTACTAAGGGTGGCAATTGAAGCTTGGAGTTTTTCATTCAAAAATATAAGGCAATGGTGGCAGGAGACTTATGGGCTGCAATGGCATGAAGGCCCTAGTCAAGAATGATGGCCAAGGTGATATGTTCTGCATGGCCCTAAATGGATGATTTTTGAAGAGTTTTCAAATTTCAAAATAGAGGGTTTGCACAAGATCCAGTGCCCAACTAGTCACCTAAGGGTTTTGTTGCTTTGCTCCATAATATTTTCAATAATTTACAATAAACAACCTCAAAGAAGGATAGAAAGAACAACAACAAACTCACCTAATAGACTCAATGAAATATGACGAAGAAGGTACTTGAATTCATCGTCAGATTGCTATGGGCATGAAGGCGGTGATGGATGATAGGAGTTTTGACAATTTCTAACCAACAGAGTGAAAATGACAGGTTGGATTGGGCTATTTATAGAAAATTTTGCATTTATGACCTGTATTTAATGTTGCATGGTGGCTAGTATGGTTGGTGAGTGCAATTTTCAAAAAGGTCAGTGGCGAGAATGTTAGAGCCCGCCAAGTGGGCAGAGACCACAAGTTTTCCATTAGTAGTTGGCAAGGGGAATGACGATAGAGGATGTGGATCTAGGAATGTGGGCAGACTCCCCAACTTGGCTGCCATGGAAAGAGCAAAAACACAATGAAATTTTGTATGGAGCAACCTACAATGGCAGATCCATAGTAAGAGAAAGATGCCAATTTCAAGGACTTAAGGAAAACTACCAGAGGAACTCCATGAAGGTAGAAGACTTGAAAATTTCAAGGGTGGTGAAACTTGGTCAACCTAAGATGACAACTTTATGAATCCTTGACCACTTGGGGCTTAAAACAAGGGGAACAAAAAATGAGATGATGACAAAAGTGACCCAAAAATGTGAGGAGAGGGGTGCCCATTGCAAATGGGGCCTATGTGCTATAGGCACAAAAAATGGTGACTTTGCTTGGGAACACTCTTGAGCATTCTAAGGATAAAGACTTATTTAGAACCTATAATCCCTAGTTTCGTAGACCAGGAGCTAGTTTCCATAAGTGAATCGAGGAAATCATAAGAGAATGGAGATCCTTCGTTGAAAAAGATCACAAGAACATCTTAGAAGTGTGTGTGTGGTGAGTTCATTCCCTTCCTTCAGAAACTATAAGAAATGATCGTTAATCATGCAAAGCAAGCTACGTAAATTGTCTAACTCAAAAAGTAACCTGGACATTGCTTTGCTACCAGTCAGAAATCCATAGCCTCAATGAAGTTTTCACTGTGACCCCAGGATCATTGCTCTACTACTAGTCGAGTGTCTATATCCCCAATAGAGTTTTTCACACACCCACACAGTTGACTTATTTTCATTACTTTCTTTCTTTCTTTTCTTTCCAAATATTTTCTTTTTAGTGCTCTTGCTTTTTCTCAACTATGTAAGCATCAACACTTACTATGGGTTTGGAATCACAATGGTCACTAGAGTAGACTTAAGATTTTTCACTTGTTAGACCCTCATAGCAGTCACTATATAACTCTTCAGAAATAATTTAGTGTGTGTTTCTTACATGATCTGAGATGAGTGTGAAAGGATTCATCTAAGGGTCCTATTTTAAGCCGAGTCTGAGTTCAAGGAAACCACTCCTTAGAAGAAATCAGAGAATAATATTTGGGAGTGAATATTTATCTAGAGAACACAAAGAGTAGGAAACAAATTGAACTGTTCATCAAGCTGAGCATGACCAGTGTATCAAAAATGAGAGAATAGCCTTAGCAAAACAAGATGGCCGGAAGAGTGAGAAAAATGGAAGAAAAGCGGGATAGTGAAATAAAGAAAACCTAGACTAACCTATATACAATTGTTTACAGAGGCTAGCTCAAAAGAGCTCAAGCAAAGAGATAATGTTTGAGGTGTTGCCCATTGACAGGCAACAAGACATCTTCACCAGTTAGTGTCTTGAGGCAGAAAGCATTATCTCCTAAAATTTTAGAAATTTGAAAGGGTCCAATCTAGAGCTTGTCGAATTTTTCATCTCCCCCTTTCTTTTCATGGGCCTTGTCCCAACAAAGGACCAAATTAGTAATTTTAAAGGCCTTAGATTTGGCTTGATGATTGAACCATCTTTTAACTATGCCCTGGTGTTTGGAAAAAATTTCGATAGCTCGGTCACAAACTTCTTCTAAATGAAGCAGGTTAGCTAAATGGGCTTCTCATTTGTCTCCCTCCTCATAAAAGGTGATGACAAATTAGAGGGTAGGGATCCTTAAGTACATGAGAAAGATGGGTTCCAAGCCATAGATGAGATGGAACAAGGAATCACCTAGGGATGACTTGTGGCAGGTGTGATCTGCCTAAAGAGAAAAACATAGCTAGGTGTGCTAATCTTTGGGGTTCCTATTGAGCAGCTTCTTAATTAAAGTGATGAAGTTCTTATTTGTGGATTCAACTAGGCAATTTCCTTGAGGGTAATAATTAGATGAGAACATAAGGGAAATTTCATAATAAAAGGCCCAACTAACATATTTGAGTGAGGAAAAGGTGGGGCCATTATCACAAACAAAAGCATATGGACAACCAAAATGATTCAAAATAAAGCTTTCAAGGAAATTAACAACCACCTTAGTAGTGCACTGCCTACATGAAATTGCTTATGTCCATCTAGTATAATCATTAGAGGTGATTGGAGTTTACCTATGACCCATAGAGGATGGTGGGCTTACCAGACCAATGAAGTTGAGGCCCCACTGAGTGAACAGTCTTACCTCTAGGACTAGTTATAGTGGGACAAAAATATTTCTCTCTCTAGTTGCAGTAGTCTAGAACACGTGGAAGGTTTGAACATGATTATGCACATCCCTAAATACGGTTGGCCAATATTACCTAGCCCACAAGATTTGATGAGTGGTTGAAGGGTCAGATTCATCGCCAATGCCAAATTTATCATGAAACTCAGTTAATATTCATGTTGCCTCCTCTTTTCCAAGGAATTTGAGGTAGACCCCTTCATGATTCCTCATATATAGTATAGACCCGCACAACATGTATCAATTTCTTTTTCAGTTGGAGAGCATGTTTTTGAACTCCCTACATGCGAGGAATACACTTGTTAGTCGACAGGTAGTAGATGATGCCATCATACCACTCTCTAGGGGTGACATATTCAAGTTGATATTGTTGGATAGTGAGCTCGGGTCCAGCCTCAACCAATGTTTCATCTATTGCTCAGGTGAGGGCCTACCCCCTTACTGATTTCATTCACTGAATCTCCATATTGTATTCTTGTAGCAAGGTGACCCATTTTTCTCTTATTTCTCCCAATTCATTATGCATCAGCAATGTTTTGACTGCTTGGTCATGCACTATGGAAAATACCTTGTTTTGTAAGATGTAATGTCTAAATTTCTTGACTTCCCTGACTAAGGCGTAGGCTTGCTTCTCCACATTGTGGTATCTTAGTTTTGCATCTTTTAATGGAGCACTCATGAATGCAATTGGGTGCTCACTTCCTTCATCATCCTTTTGAGTCAATTTGTTGGCACATAAATGGTTTGAAGCGAAGGAATAGATGTAGAACGACTTTAGGTAGTCTAGGATGACTAGTAAAGATGCATTAGCAATTGATTTCTTGATTTCCTTGAAGGCTTGCTTGGCCTCCGATGTCCACTAAACTTTGGCATCCTATTTTAGTAAGGCATTGAGTGGCTTGGCTATCTCAGCAAAGCTAGTGATGAATTTTCTAACAAAGTTTATCTTCCCAAAGAAATATTTCAACTCTTTCTTACTAAATTTTTAGGATAGCTTTAATTTTCCTAGGGTCTATTTAGATTCCTCTCTCTTAAATCACATGGCCCAATAGCATAACCTCTATGACTCCAAAGATGCACTTCTTTGAATTCAAGGAAAATCCCAAATTCCCAACATTTCTAAAAAACCTTGCATAAATCAGAAACATGATCACCTCGCTTCTTCGAAAACACTGTGATATCATCCATGTAAATGATGATGCACTTTCCAATAATATCTTTAAAAGTGTTATCCATTTCACACTAGAAGGTGGCACTAGCGTTGATGAGCCCAAACAGAATCCTTCTGTATGCAAAGGTTCCCCACTTGGTGGTGAACGTTGTCTTATGCCTATCCTCATACTGCATCATTACTTGATTGTACCCAGAGTACCCATCCAAAAAGGACATCATTTGAGATCCACTGACGATTTGTAGCACCTCATCCAATGATGGCGATGGATAATTGTCTTTCTCTGAAGCTTTGTTCAGGTTGCAGAAATCCACACACAATTTGATTTCTCCATTATTTCTCCTGACTAGGACCAAATTGGCCACCCATGTGGAATGCCTAACTAGAAATATAATTCTAGCAAACAACAAATTTTGAACCTCCTTGTAGATGATCAGTTCCAATAAGGCATTGATGGGATGTTGTCATTGTTGAAATGGTCTTACATCCAACTTGAGTGGAATGGTGTGCGTGATGATCAAGGTGTCATATTTTTTCAAATCCACATAGCTCCAAGTGACCATGTCATGGTATTTTCATAAGGCATCAAGGATCCCTTTCTTTTCTTCTTGTGTGCACACTTTTCCAATGAACACATTCTTGAATTCTTTGGCCATTCTAAGATTATGAGTGTCACATTGATTTTTGATGGAATCCTTCTTCACTTTCTGATCTTGATCTCTGATCTGATCTAAGTCAAAAACTTGCTCAACCTAAACCATACCCCTGGGAATCATGTTGGTCTTAAGGTTGATAACCGCATCTATATCTATTTTAGCTTCTTCATGCTCAGCCTCATCAATTATTTGGTTTGCAAATACATCAGAGCTGGTGATGAAGTCTAAGATGTGTTTGTCATCATTGAATGCTTGAAAGTTGATAACATTGTTTTGCACAAATAGGGTGGAAGTAAGCTCAATGGTGAATTTCTTCAGGACAGACAAAGAAAGGGGTTGCAACGTGCTTGCTACCTAAGCTAAAGCATCAGTCATATGGTTTTGGGAATGAGGGATCAACTAAATATTAAATGCATCTAAGCTCTATAAAAGATCCCAAACCCTAAGTCTATATTTTTCTAGCCTTCAGTCATTGGAGGAATACAACTTCCTGACCTATTTTACCACTAACTCTAAGTCATCAAACACTTGCAACATTTTTACCTTCTTCCTTAAAGTCATCGAGAGTCCATGCACTAGTGCTTCATACTCCACTACATTATTCATACAATAAAATTGAAGCCTATGAGCAGAAAAGTAGGTCTTACTTGTGAGTCTGATGAGCTTGAACCCAGCGCTTGCTCCTTGTTTGGACTTAGATCCATCAAAGCGCAATGTACAAAACTTGGAGGATTCTTTAATTCCAGGGTTGATCATACATTCATCCTTCTTTGGCTTTGCACTTCTTGGGGAAGGGACAAACTCAACATCGATATAGTCAGGTAGTTTAATGTGGGGCTCCTTCATCAGTGAAACTTTTCCAATGATATGCTCAACTACTATTTGAAAAAGACATCATTAAAATTCTAAATGGGCAACATTGTGGACCCTGCATCAACTGGGAAATAGGAGCTCTTGGAAATTCATTCTCGCTCTTAGGCTAAGCTAATCTTGCACACATTTCTCGATAAATTCTTGGAACCCATCCAATAATCCCAAATTTTCATCTTCATTAGATTCCTCATCATCTAACTCAACTAGAATTTCTATGCTATGAGGTGTGTAAGTTAAATTAGTAGGGGGCTACAAAACACCAAGAGGATTTCCTCAGTCACCTCCTCTTCTTGAGAATCCAATTCATCTTGATAGGCTATGGTAGAGTAATTACCCAACTTTGTTTCAATGAACAACACCTCATTGGTGTTGTACTCTGTGATCATAAATTTCATGTGTGGTTCCCAATCTATACGGATTTGGTTTGTAGCCCTTTCCATGGTAGCCACATGTGGGAAAAGTTAGTTACAACATGCCCATTCAATTCTTTGGTGAAATCCTATCCTAGTATTATGTCGTATGTGTCAAGGATATCTGCCACTTGAATATCAATGACTTGCTACACCTTTGGGTTTGTAGCAATCTACATAGGAATCCTATTAATTTCCCCAACTATATTTGCCTTTATTTTATCTAGTTGAGTCAACTTCCATCTAGAAGGAGTGGGGACAATTCCCAGAACCTTGCATACAACAAGTGGCATTACATTGGTTGATGCTTTTGAATCTAGCAAACAATTGTGTAGGTTCTTCCCAAATATCTTGATGGTGGTGAGAAAGGGGGGCATTTCTAACTTCCCCTGGAAAAAACCCATGGGTGTGTCTACCTAAACTACTTGATTCTTATCTTTCTCATTCGTCTTGTCCTTGGCTGACACGTGGGTTTTTTCTTTAGCTGATTGCTTTCTTGTTTGTTGATTTGAAGGTACATTTGTTTTCCTACCTAAAATTTCTTGGATTATAGGCTCATTTGGTGGTTCTTCAAAAGAGAATTTCTTGAAAAGTATTTCTCATGTAGACTTAGAAGAGGTACTCATGTTAATCATTCTAAAGAAAGCATTCCTAACTACCAGGACTTTAAGTATTTTCAAGGAAAACAAGCTTACTTTAACCTTCTTAAATTCATTAGCTAGATATTCGCCCATTTGTTCAATTTCTTCCTCAAAAGATTTGCTTTGAGAGGAGCTAGCGGACTAGTTTTTCATTTTATTTGGCTATTTTTTTCTATAAAAGTATTCAGTGGGCACATGGGGATAACCTAGATTGTTACTAGGATTTGGATCAGGTTGACTACTGAAGTTATTAGGTGGGATAGAGGTCGTGAAAGGCCATCCTACTTGCCTATTTCTTAAATTATATGGGGTCGCTCTTTGGTGAAAAATTTGAACCTTGTCGTTGCGCAACTCCTCTTCATCTACTGGACCATTATCTATTGATGTGAAAAGATAGGATAAAGAGTTTTCGTTACTTACCTCTTTTGTTTCTTCATCTTTTGGGGAAATAGTCTCCTTTTCAAGTGTGTTTCTCTCACTTCTCAGAAATAGGGCTTGGTTGACTATGAGCATGGAAGAATTATACAGTTTTGATTGAACTATATCTCTACAACCAACACTATCAATGACATTCTAAACTTCTACTTGGAAGATATTTCAAACTATCTAAAACTCAGGCCAGTCCAATTCAGAGTGCCTATTTATTTTGTGGAACTGGCACCATTCGGACAAAAGCCACCTCAGCTAAATATACTCCACTGGTTATCTTTCTTCCCTGACAGGTTGATCAATAGGGGTAGGAACACCTCCATTATTTTTCCTTGTATTCCAAGTTTGATTCTATCTTTGTGAAGGCCTCCTTTCGAAGTTATGGTTGGAATTTTTCTGTCATTTATAGTTTTTCCTGGATGAGGTACCCCATCATGACTATCCCTATTGTCTTAGTTGAGGTTGGCCTAGATGTTGTGTTGGGAAGTCTGCAACTGGTTGTTCTAATTTCTTGAGTGTGTCATTTCCATAGAAATTTTCTTGATCATCTCCGTCAATTCATCTATTTGATCCTTTTCTGTACTGTTTAGCTATGATGCTGGGTTTTGGAGAAAAATCAGTTGTGTTGCTGGCTGATTTTGTTGGATGAGAGAAAACTTGTGCCCTTGTAGATTTTCTAACACTCGGGATAGATGGGGATAGACCCATTGTTGATGTGGTTGCAAGTAGTGAGGCATTGGGGGCGCTTGATTCATTGGCAGTCTAGGATGAGGAACTGTGGGAAGCTATGGAACTTGATTCATAATGGGTGTCTAATGTGCTAAGGCTTGAGTAAGCCCCTGAACTTGCATTGGATGAGTGACTTGCCCCAAAGAAGGTAACAAGCCATAAATATTTTTCCCAAAGTCAATGTTGGCTATGACTGCCTCAACATAGGCATTTACCAACCTAGTGGGTGGTGGGCACACTATTTTTACTAGTGTGGACATGAGGTTGTCCAGGGAAGCATAATAAATTGGTAGGGTTGTAGTGTCATTAAGCACATATGGAGCTTGTAATCACCCATATGCCTGAAGAAAACTGATCATTGAAGGAGCTTATTGGTTCATTGACCTCCCTATGAAGGGACATGAATTGTTAATATAACTCTGAAGGGATGATTGGGATCTTTTATTTCTGTAAAATGGATTTTTTCAATAGGTTCCATGTAGTGATAGATCCTATTGGCAGATTAATGTACCAATAAAAGGCCTCCTCCGCCAAATAATAAGGGAAGAGTGCAAGCCACATCCTCATGATTGATTTGCATGTCTTTAAATGGTTTTTGGAATATCTTGATATGCTCCTCTATTGTCCTTTATGGATCACGAGAATGAAACTTTGCATAAAATCCCTTAGGGTTCTTTGGCATTTCATGATAATCATTGGAGGATAGTGGAGAAGGATTATTTCCCAGCCAAGACATGAAGGGAGATAGAGGTTGTACTTGCTGTCCAATAGTAACTTGGGGCTACACTAGGGCAGCAACAATTGGGATTGCACCTTGGACCTAAAAGGATGGGGTAGGGGAAACACCCTAACCATGGGAAGTGAGCAGCTAAATGGTAGCTTGGGATGGCTAAATGAAGGAAGTGGATGTTGAAAAGGAAGGATGAGTGTGGTGCCAAGGAATGGAGGGGGAAGGTGAGGATGGAGGTGAAGTGGATCGGGTGGATGAGAAGTATGAAGTTGCTTCCCCTATTTTATCTCTTTTAGCCTTGGTAGGGGGTTGTAGTTCTTGAAATTCCCCTTTATTTGGTGTGAACCTTAAAACTATGTGGAATCTCTTAGGGGATAATGAAACAATTCGATCTAGCTTAACACAAGGAAGGCCCTCCTTCTAGTGCTAGTTCTGTTGATGGGCGCTTTTTCACTTCTCAACATAAGTAATGCATAATTGCACTAACTCTCTTGAAAGACAATTTCCTACAAGAAAATTGCAGAAAACTATGCCAAGGTCTCTTGGATGTCAGGTCATGACTTGCTTGAAATATCTCAGTTAGTTCATATGATTTGTTGGTAATCACAGCGCAGCCTTATGTATGTTAAGTCGGAGGGAGATTGGTTCCTCAAATGGAGTTCCTAAGATTTTGAAAATGATGTGCAATTGTTGTAAGTTCAAAGCAACAATCTAAAAATCCACTTTTATCATTATATTTGGCTCTATAATGATGATAGAAATTTTCCTAAATTACTATTTTAAAGAAAATTCAAAAGGGAAGGGGAAGGAGGAAGTTCCTAGACTTGCAACTATCAAAGAACAATGACAATGGATGATACTACAATGGATAGCCTTCTTGAATCTAAGTTCCACTTAACCAAATCAACTAACATTATCATGAAACTAGTGCTATCTTCTAAGGTCTGCAAATTTTCAACTATTCATTCACCATAAAGGATGGATAAAAATGAAATTTTAAGTGCAACACTGAATTTATGTTTAGAATAGATTTACACTACTATTCATCATCAACAAACAACAAAAAGCATGAATAGGGAAGAGTATCAACATAGTAATATTCTTCAGCATCAATGAATAGCATTCACTAAACTACTAAAAGCATGCAAAATACATAGAACAACAAATTGAATCTACTCAAATCTATCAACTATGAGGAGATGAATCATGCAACATGAAGGAACCTCAAGAATCCACCAAAAGCAATGTATTTCTATTAGAATTTCAGTAGCATGTCTTTACAACAACTCAACTCTCTCTTTGAAAATGAGAGGAGATCCCCTATTTATAGTTTGCCAAGAAAAAAATGCATGACCAAGATTTAATCTCATTGTGTGGCCAAGATTCACTATAAATTAGGGTTTCACCTACCCCAATATTTTACAATTTAAAAGTTCACATTTCTTTTATTTTCCCTATTTTTTCCTCTAGTGCCCTGTTACTGTAGCACTTTTGTCTTGTAGTGATTTTCCCTTTTGGTTGTAACTACACAGTGAGGAACTCATCATCTATGACTAGATTTCCTTAACTTTTCTAGGTAGTGATGTACTCCATAAATTTTCCCATCAATTCCTGAAGTTTATCCCACTCGATTGTATCTTATTGGAGCACTTAGAAGGATAGTTTCTTCAATCTACCATTGATCAGCTCCAATTCTTTGTACACTTAGGCGTGTTCTTGGCAACATTGTCTAACTAGGTGAACGCTTGGGCAACAAAATCTATGAAGTCCATCATTAATGAATTTGTAGCTCCATTATCTATTTTCTTATGAAAATACAACCTAATCTTTCCAGGGTCTAGCTTGACAAGTGGCATGTCATAATTTGTCATGAGCTTTAGATATTCTTCAAAATCCATCCTATATTCTTTGACCCACTCTAGGTCAAGCTCTACTTCATGGAGCACCCACTCCAAGACTTTTTTTTTGTGGTCTAGGCCCATTTTCCACATCTCTACCAGCCAATGATCATCTTTCACTATGGCCAACTCCTTTTACCAAGTTCTTTCAGGCATCTTGAGGATAGCCTTGAGTTTAGGATATGCAATCCTATATAATTCGAGGAAGTTATTACATATTCTCTCTATGCCCTCAAGCTGCTCTTGTACTTCCCAAAATTTTTTACCCATTTGGGCAGCATGGCTAATACCCATATCACCATTGTAGAGCACTCATTGGAACCACTCTACGGTAACCTTGGTTCAGTTCTTTCTCTCCTCTAACTTGCTTATGTGTTCTTTAGAGAGAAGTAGGGCCAAGGCCGATGAAGTTTTTTGTAACTCCTTATTAGCGGACCACTGTTGAATGTAGGTAGTGAGATCTGCCACCTGTTCTTTTAGTTCTTCCTTGGAAGATTGATCTTGGTTCATTTCATGAATGATCGTAGCAACCAATCCCTGAAGATGATCAATCTTTTTCTCCCACATGGTGGTCTCCAAGAAAATGGTGGAGACATTATAGCTAAACTCTTCTCCTTTGCCTATGACTAGAATGGCAATTTGCACCATTCTTGATCTAGAGGAATCCATTGTGATGTGGGATTGGACCCTCGGCTTCTTTTCTTTATTTTCTCCTATTTGAGGTCATGCTAGGATAGTTTCTAGCATTTCCTTACGATCCATGAGAGTGGGGATCTTCTTCTATAGTTGTTTCTCTAACCACTCTGGCATTTGAGATCCCTCCTTTGGTGATTCATGATCACCTTCTCTTTGGGCATGCTAGATTTCTCTTTCTTCATGGTTTGAGGCTTCTTGTTCTACCTTCTCTTCTTCTTCTTCCTCATCCGAATCTTGGATGAATATGGTCTTTTCTACAGACAACCCAATAGTAGCTATATGTTTTTTATGGCTGTCCTCTCCTTCAACTACATTTTCTTCTTCTTGCTTGAGCTCTGCATGGTGTTCAACCTCAGGGCTCTTTTTCATTTTAGCCTCTTCTTTAGCCTTATCTTCTTCTTCAGCTTCAATTTCTTTCTCTCCTTCCTCCTCCTCACGGGGTATTTCTTCTTCTTGATTGGGGCCTTCATCTTGTCCCTTTACTAAAGGATCTGTAAATATTTCCATGTCATCACCATTTTCCTCCTTTTCTTCATAAGAGTACCTCTCAACCTCTTCTTTGATGTCCTTGATTTATTTTGACAACTCCTTGAGTTCTTGATCAGAGGACTCTACTACATATTTGGTACTGGGGTCCTCAACATCTTCTTCCAAGGATTGTGACCCTTCTTCTTCATCTACCACCTCATCGATGGTCACATTTTGATGCTCTAGGTGCCCATGGTGGTCATCTTTGAAGGGATCCTTGTGTTCCTCATTCGTTCCTTTAGCAACCTCCCTCTGTTGTATTTCCATTTCCTCTGAGATCTACATGGTAGCCTCCATCTTTGGTGGTTATATCAGAGGTGGGATAGGGAGACCAGCCACAACTTGAGCCATGGGTGACCCCACAACAGTGGTTTACAATTTTTGGCAAAAATGGACACTAAAATAATTATTTTTAACTAAATCATCACTTTCGGGCAACTACAGTGGCTAAACCATGAGGAATTTGAAGATGATGCAAACTAGAGTTTCATGAAATTTTTTCTGTAGATTCTAAATATATATTTTTTAAAAAATTTGGAATCAAATTGCACTTCTTTTTCCATCTCCCATGAAAACTAATTATTTTTGGAAAACAACATTTTTAAAAAGTGACTCTCACCGTATAACACAACTTTGTTTCCATGAAGGATAAAATTATAATTCTTTCAAATTTAGAGTTGTAACTCTGATATCTAGTGCTTCCACTTGGTTAGATAGTTTCTTATTGAATATTTTTTCTTTAATCAAGTTTCAAAGTTAAACCAATTACAATTCAGACATAACACGATCGTATAAGACGTAACTTTTTTTGTATGAATCCAAATTCAATTTTATTTTTTTGTTGGATCAAGGACTTCAATAAATGCTGCACTCATATTTTTATTTTCTTTTTTATAATCTGCTATTTTTCCACATGTTTAGAAAAAAGAGCTTGATTTTTAGTGAAAAACCTACATTCATAAGAAATAAAAAATAAATATAATAATAAAATTAAATTTATTTAAAATTATACTTTTTGGAAAGCTTATAATAAGGAATACATACTTACAAAAAATAGATTTTAAATGAATTCATTTGATCCTCCAAAAGGTAAATCAAAAGTGTTTTTTTATCAACATTTTGATAGGTGTAAAAAAAGACTCCATTATAGGTATGGTTTAAAACTAGTGGGGTTCTATCCAAGGGGATTTGATCTAAGGTAGTTTGGTCAAACCCTCTTCAATTGGAATGCTTTAAATATAAATTTTTAAGGCTTAAATCATTATATTTTCTAGAACTATGTGATTTCAACAAAAATTAGTATCTCCCAGAAATTGTAAACCACTATTGTGATAGTGCCCCCATAGCAGCCTTGATAATAGGGTTTATTAGTACTCCAGAGAACTCCATGGGTATATTTTACATGTGTCAAGCAAAGCCCTATAGTACAGTAAGATTAGGCATGTGGTAACTATGGTTGTTAGAGGAACTAGAGTTTAGGGGGACATTGAGGAGGATGACAGTGGAGAAGTTGTGGTAGAGGAGGAATCCCTCACCAAAATTGGAACAATTGGTGAGTTGGAGGAAAGGAAAACTAAGATGTCCATCGTAGATAGAGAGGAAGCGAGTAATGCTTGAGATGGAGGAGGAGGAGTAGCAGCAGTGGCAATGAGGGTAGGGGCAGAGGCAGTAGGCCGTGACTTTGGTTGCTCAACTTCTCCTTCTTCTCCCTCGTGTAGAGGATCTTCTTGAATTGTTGGCATCTCGAAGAAGCCACCTGACTTCTTTTCCTTCTTTGAGGTCTCACCCTCTGAGGCCTTCCTCGAATACACTTTATGTTTTGGTTGGAACTCTAATACTTCTTTTCTCTTCCTTGACTTGGTGGTGGGAGGAGACTTAGGAGCTTTTTCAATTAGGGCAACAACAATCTCACTATCTGCTTTGCTCTCAAGCTTGCCATATGTCAATGTAGATCCTTAGAGCTTCAACTGAGCAATTTTTGCATTGATCCATTGCCTTGTTCTATGCTCTATTGGTTTTTTCAGAATATTGAGGTTGTTGACCTCTTCTTTGTTCTAGTCTATTAGGGGAAATGTAAGATTAGCAACAACAGTGTACCTCAGATCTATGATAGTGGTTTCATCTTCCAAGATCTGATCTGGTACTAGGAATAGTTTAACTATCTTGATGAAGTAGGTGGTCATACACATATAATGTCTCATGCATACCTCTTTTTCCTGATAGTTAGCCAAAAAATATTCACTGCTATGCAAGTGGGCATATTCCCTTCCAACAAACTTCTTCAACTTGCCATATGGATCCATCATCAGCCGAGCAATGTGGCACACTAGATTATATTCAATGATCTCCTTCTTTGAATATTCAACACATTGGGTAGCCATGAGGGCATAGATACCCTGTCCAAACATGAGGGGATATGGTATTTCTGCCCGATGTTTTCCACTAAGGAGAGTATGGGCATGTTACACTGTTTACACACTTCTAGCAGGATCAGTTGGTCGTTTGGCTATCTGGGTATTTTTTACGACCTTTTAGAAAAGCCTTCTAATGAGATGTAGGTGAACATATGGAATTGTATAAACAAGAATTTGAACCTATGGATTAATGCATGCGCATTGTGTGTAACACTCCTCTCGAAGTACCCTTTGAGAAGTTTGATAATATGCCCAATAAAGGCATCATTCACCGTATAGTAGTCTTTCTTGAAATTCTGATATTGGAGTTGTGGGTGCCTGTTATATACTTTTAGCTCCCTACCTGGAGTTGGACTTTGTGGGACAAAATAACCTTGATAAGGAAATGGATTAGCTGAGAGATACACCAAATAAGAGGTCATGTACAATTGAGAATTCTTTTTGATAGCCACAAACTATTGATGCAAATAGTTACTGATCATTCCATCCCAATTAAACTTGGTATTTCCTCTGATGATCTCCTCTACGAAGTAAAATATCCAATCTTGGAAGTAGGCTACAGTAGGGATACCCTTGACTCTACTCAACAAGGTCACCAAGTCATGATAATCCTCATACAAATCACTTGTGAACAATTCTTGGGGAACCTTGTTAGCACTGCCCCTCTTCTCCTTTAGCCAATATTGATTCATGAACTTCTTGCATTTTAAGGGGTTGGCCTTCCACATACTCTCTACATATTCCTTTGTTGTTTCTTCCATAGGGTCAAAGGTAGGGATCTGGAATTTTTTCCCTATAGACCTGGTCAACAGGTCAGCCAGTACTCTATCGTCATGGTCAACAATCCTTCTGGTATTTTCTTGATAGGCTTCTCTACAAGAGTGGGCGGGAAATTAGTTGCCTTAGCCAAACCACTCATTTTGATTCTCTTTTCATTTTATGTAGTGGGGTTGGTAATGACCCTCTATCTGAATTCCTCCATGTCAACATGTTGAAGCTGGTATCTGATATCGAGTCCCACATAGATGTGACCTTGGAGGTGATTTCCACCCCATGTAACTGGTACTTCATTTGGTCTTTATCTACCTTTCCTCTTGAAACTTTGGTTGAAATTTTCCCGTTGTCTTTCTTTGTGGATTCCCCCGATGGTCCCATAGATGATTCCATAAATCTTGGACATAGGCATAGTAAGCATATTCATGTATAAAATGAGGGGAGTGTTAGTGAAATCCTCCAAAGTAGTTGTTAGATCAAGTAATTCATCATAAAAGATCATAACATTTGCTAAAATTCATTGTTTGGCTTTTGTTCAGGGAATATGGAGCAATGTGGGCCCAAGGATGTGGCTTTCCTTGGGTTGGCAATCATTTTGGAGAAGGTAGCAAGGAGACCATGAAGAGGGCATGGTGGCACGCATGTAGCCACCCGCATCAAGATTTTCATTCTACAACTAGGGCCCACCAAGGTGCTAAAAGATGTTTGGATGCATGGGTTGATCGTTCATGAGGTCTCAAATGTGCTCAATGCAATCATTTTGGTCATGCGGGTTGAGAGGTGGTAGAGGTAGGTGATCTCATAGCCGTTTGAAGCTCCATCATTTGAAATGGTGCTCGCAAGGGAAACTATCACAAACAAATTCCCACATTGTAGGTCCCGCAAACAGAAATGACAGTTTAGGTTCAACCTTTAAGCTTTAAGCCATTCAACAAGATGTGCGTAGGGACCCACAAGATGTTATCAAACATCCATTCAAGACGACAAGGATGAGATGGTGGCCCATGGGTGGTGGTCCGCACCATCGATCCCTTGAGGAGGTTGACATGAGTTGTTTGGTCATGATGGGATAGATGGCGGAAGAGGAGTCAGGTTGCGCAAGATAGGTGGATGGTGAGGCATGGCTATTTGGAACAGTGGATGCATGGAAATGGTTTGTGAACAATGTCCCACAATGAAGGGCCTGCATATGATATACTTGGTCATTTTCACTCTTAGGGACCCAAATGGAAGCGGATGGTGCAGATTCCACAAGGCGGCTGAATGGGGCATCATATCCATCACCAAAAAAAAGGAGAAGACGTGGCCTATGGATGGAAGTCCACAAAGTCTGGGCTGCAAAGGGTTTAGATTTGGGTGCTTTGGGCATGTTGGATGGCAATAGGAGATGCGGGGTCCATGAAATGAGATGAAGTAAAGGTTTCACCATTTGGGATGGCCATTGTAATGATGATGAAGTAGTGATGGAAACCCGCATCAAGTGGTCCGTAGATGGGGGTTTAACAACTTACTAGGGTGATGGACAGGGGTCTTGCAGAATCTGTGAGGTGGAAGGCTGGGTTAGAAAACCATTGAGAAATTCCAAGAGGAAGAGCACCATCCACGTGCAGAAACCCGCACTTGTAGACCCATTAGGGCCACAAGGATCTCTTCCTAACTTAGGATTTTCATTTGGTTGAATGGTGGTGGCGAGGAGGTGGCGTCTATCTGAATGCATGGGCCTACCAAGGGTGGTAACCGGAGTGTGGATTTTTTCATTCAAAAATCTAAGGCAACAATAGTAGGATACTTGTGGGTCGCAAGGACATGAAGGCCCTGGTCAAGAATGGTGGCTGAGGTGTTATGTTTTGCATGGCCCTAAATGGCCAATTTTCAAAGGGTTTTCAAATTTCAAAACATGGGTTTTGCACAGGATCCAATGCACAACTAGTCACCTAAGGGTTTTGTTGTTTTCCTCCTTAATATTTTCAACAATTTACAAAATAAACCTCAAAGACGGATGGCAAGGGCAACATACAACTCAGCTGACAGATCTAACAAAATGCGATGAAGAAGGTGGCGATGGACGGCAGGAGCTCTAAAATTTTTTGACCAACACAGTGAAAATGACAGGTCATATTGGGCTATTTATAGAAAATTTGGCATTTATGACTTGTATTTAATGTTGTACTATGGCAGATGTAGTTGGTGAGCACGGTTTTCAAAACAATCATAGGTGGGAAGGTTGGAGCTCGCCAAGCGGGTGATAGCCATGAGTTTTCCATTTAATAGTTAGCAAGGAGAACGACGATAAAGGATGTGGATCCCGCAATATGGGTGGACTCCCCAACTCAGTTGCCATGGAAATGGTGAAAGTACAACAAAAATCAGCATGGGGAAACCTGCAATGGTAGACCTGCAGCAAAAGAAAGACTTCAATTTCAAGGACTTAAGGAAAATTGCCAGAGGAACTCTGTGAAGGCATAAGACTTGAAAATTTTTAGGGTGGTGAAACTAGGTCAACCTAAGATTACAACTTTATGACTCATTGACCACTCGGGGCTCAAAACAAGGGGCACGCAAAATGAAATGATGGAAAAAGTGACCTGACGAAGGTGAGAAGAGAGGGTTCTTGTTCTGAACAGGGCGTGTATGCTATAGGTACAACAGTCATATGGTTTATACCCACATGTATAAGTTTCCTCATTGGTAGTGGTTTTTTGGTGTACTTAAGCTACCCTTGTTGGCTTCCATATTTTTTCTATGTTAAGATCATGTGGTTGTGAGAAACAAGTGCTAAGATTTTGTGAAAGTTTGGTGATTTCTAACTATGGAAAAAGAATGCTTTGTTTTTAGGATTTTATATTTTAAAACGATTATGTGGTGTAAGCTTTAATTTATCTATTGCCACCTGGGAGGTGGTAATACTAGCTTTCCAACTACAAGATCAACATTTTGTTCCACTTTGTCTAAGATATTAGTTGTCTTTCTCCACTAATTTGGTATTTCCTTTTTTCAAATACAAAACTTCTCAAACTACTGATAATGTCTAATTTTCACCTTCATTTTATGTGATATTTGGTTGTGTGATAGGTGTCATAAGATCTGGTTGTTGAGCTGGAGCAGTCGGACAACAAATGTTTAAAAAGTGAGTGATGTTTTGATCCTTTTTTTATATTTCTCAAATGGATGATGAATGATGATGATGTGAAAGACAACATTTTGGATAAAAGGTGTTGGTATTTTGCTATGGTTTTTATGATACTCAAGACCCTAAAGTTTGAGTGATATTTTGGATTTTTTGGAAATAATTAAATATTTTTGGGAATCAAAATTTGGAAAACTTAGACTGATATTTCACTTCATTTTTTCTAGAGGATATGTTTTGAAAGTATACTTGAACTAGCCTTGAGGTTCAAGCAAATGTTGATATCTTAAAATTTTGAGTAAAGGGATAATCTAAAGTGTTGTTTTTATTTTGAATCTCAAAAAATATAAAGCTTGACCAATTTTAGGATCAATCTCTAATTTTCACTAGAAAATAAGGAAAAAGTGGGAATCTTAGAACAATAGTGGTAATTTCTGACAATAGCAGCTAGATTTATGTCAATAATGGCCAAGTCTCAAGGAAAACTATAGTAAGTTTTATCAAAATCATCCCTTGTTTGCAATTTTTCTAATTGGTGAATAGTGAAGGAAAAAGCAACATTTTTAGTCAAAAGTAGATAGAGTTTATATCAACAACGAACATAATTTATGTCAACTATGTTCCATTTTTCAAAAGTGACAAGGTTTTGAAAGTGACTATCAAACAATAGAGAGCAATAGTGGCCTATTTTAAATCAATTGTGGCAATTTTTAGGTCAAGGCAAGAAAAAAAAAGTAGTAATAGTAGCTTTTGTTCAAGTTTATTTTCCAATTTCTATTTTAGCAGCAGTTTGGATAAGTTTGCAGCTTTTAGATGTCTTTGTTTGATCTAATTTGTTTTGAGATTTTGGTAAGTGATAAAATACAAAATAACAATCAAAATTTAATTTGACTCTAATTTTCTATAGTTTGAAGCACGTTTCTTTGGACACAAAAGCTCAAATTTTGTGAAAGTTAAGATACTAAAACCATAGTTCCCAATGTTTACTTTGGTCTAAAATGTGACTTGAAATGTAAGCCTAAATATTCAAAAACCTTTAGAAATATTTGTTTAAGATATTGTTTGAGGAGTGAAAATATAGGGCTCTTTTAAAAGGCATTCACACTAAGTCCAAAGGGTTTGTGATTTTAATAACCAAGTTCAATGATTGTTTTGATGTGTTCAATTTTAAATTAAGCAAAGTGTTTGATGTCAATAAAGTAATTTTGGCATGCATCAATCAAGTCACCCTAAGTAGGAACACTCTTTTAGATAGGCTTACCTCATGCCCCGAAAGGATGATTTTACATGCAATTTATGGAGTGTAGAGGTATGCTAAGAATGAACTCTTAGGCTCTATGCTTCAGCCAAAAATTGGACTCAAGGTAAGTAACTTCTTGGAAGAAAATTTATGATACACCGCTTTCAAAGAATAATTTTTAAAACATGAATAGCTTCTAAAATAAGGTTCTTAGTGACAAACTATGAACACCAGAACTGGAATTCACCCACGAGCCACTTAAGGTGTGGTATTATGTAGAGTCTATTGTTGGCATGAATTGAGGCTACTCTCTCGTCATTTCACAACCTTTAATATAGCCCACTAGTAAATGTGCTTCAAGACCTTTCTTATGAGTTCTCCATCATAGGATGTATCTCATAGCAAGCCCCTTGAGTGGTGCTAATGAAAAAAAGGAATGAAGTGTGAACAAGATAGTAATTTTCTTATTATGTGCACCAAATTTGAAATGTTTTGGATTTCAAGCAAGTAGATAGCAATGTAAAAAATAAGAATGTATTTATTTATTTTTAAGCACCAAATTGAGTGTTTCTAATAGCCTTGTCTTAATGTGGTCAACAAAAGAAAGATCATTTGTTTCATCAACAAAAATGAAAGTGTTTGGTCAAAAATAAAACATTTTATTTTATGAGCAGAAAAATGAAGTGTTTGTTCAAAACCATGAAAGCTTTTGAAAGTTCATTTTAAGACACCAAATCAAAATGTGCAAGTGGTGTGGTTCAATTTTTAAACACCAATTTGAAAGATTTTCTAACCTAGGAAATCTTTTGAAAAGTTTATTTTAAGGCACCAAAAAAAAAGTGCAAGTCGTGGGGTTCAATTTTTAAACACCAATTCAAAATATTATCTAACCTAGAAAAGCTTAATTGAAAAGTTCATTTTAGAACACCAAATCGAAGCATGCAATTTTTGGGTTTAGTTTTATAACACCAAATTTGAATTGTTTTCCTAAACCAAGAAAGCCTTTTGAAAATTTTGACTTGGACCATTCACCTTCCCTACAATAAAACCGTTAGTTGTTTTTGATGTAAAGTGTGGCATATTCATTCAAGAGCTGCAAAAACAAAGTCAACAACCTCAACAACACCCAAAAAAAATCACACATTAGCATTAGAAATCAGCAAAACTTCTTTACAAATTTTACATCAAAAGAATAGAGAAAAAGCATAAAGGTTAGTCAAAAGCATCCCTGAGGCAGGAAGGGGGTGACACAAAACCCTGTCTGCTGATTTAATTTCAACACAACACAAGTATGAAGAAACTACAACATGAAACTTTCATTAAAATGGAAAATCTGCAATTACAAAATAATAAAGTCTTAATGAGACTATGGGAACCACATGTTCCTTTTACAACATCATAAAATTGATTACAAAAATCTGCAACACTCCGTAGAATTTGTGTGCTTCTCAAGCACTACAACCAACCCACATGCACACTCTGTCACTCCTCAATAATGGCTGCAAATAAATTATTGAAGCCTACACACTTTGCTGCGATTTCTCCTTAGAGAAAAATCCACCTTAATTGTGAGTTTCCTGCCTTTGAAAACTAACTTCAAATTGTAAAATGAATTATCTTTTATTACAAACTTTCCAAATGTGCAGGAATGAAATGAAATTCAATTTCATTTCCATTTCAAACTCAAAAATCATCTTTCCCAAAAATCCAAGGAGAGAATTTCTAAATTGAAATTCAAATAAATCAAAAATCAAACTTCTCACACACACTTTACCGGCAGTTTCCAAAATTGAACTCACTCATCAAAGTTGCCAATTTGATCAAATGAGAACCCACTTTGATGGTCCCTATTTTTTAGGGATTTGTGGAAGTTGAGATTTTATTTAAAAATAAAATCTTAAAAATCTCCTTTAACTTGCAAAAATCCAAATTTTGAATTTTTGCACTTCCATTTCCTTGCAACACCTGCTTTTTCGAGCATAATCATTGAACATGAATTTTTAATGTAATTTAATTTAAAATTACATTAATTAAAAATATTTTTGGAAACCATTTATTGAAAACCATACAAAATTAAAATAAAATAAATTTGGTCAATGCAAGATTGCACGAGTCCATGGATGCTCCTGCATCAGACACCCACGGTAGGAAGAAAATTTTCTATGAGTGAAGCTCATGAAAATTTGAATATGCTATGTTCACGTTGGATCCACTCCTCAACCTCATCATTGTGAACATTTTTTTTTTCCCTTTGCCTGCAATATTCTATCTCTACTCTCCTTCATTCTTCCTCTCTTTCTGCCTTTGTTCACAAAATTCAGCTCCCACCATTCTGCACTATGCAAATTTGGAAAACAATAATTAACATCCTTCTCTTCATTAAAACAAATGAACTCATGTGTTACCTCCTTTTTTTGTGCTTCTGCAATAATTTGTATTTCAGCCTGTAACATGTTATTGCTGCACCTTACCATCTCTCTTTCCTCACTTCCTTTTACCATTTCACCCTCACAAAAATCAGCTTCGTTAAAAACAATGAAATTTTTGGATAAATCAACAATTACCTCTATTTCCTTCTCCTTTCTTATTGCTGCAAATTTTCCTCCTTCAAAGAGGCATGTATCAGCTGCAACCTCTTTAATTTCATCATCTTCTTTTATAATTTCTTGTTGAAATAATTTTTCTATTTTTCTTATCTCCTCTTTCAATAAAAGACTATCTTCTTCTTCATCCTCTTTATCAAATCTAGGACTATCAAAATCTGTTTTTGGAATTTCCATAATTTCATCAACAGCTTCATCTATTTCTTTTGCATGTAAATTTTCACTAACAAAATTAATAGATACCTCTTTTTCTGCTGTGATATCCTTCTCCTTTTCACCATTTTCTTTTCCTTTGCTAGTTCCTGCAAATAATGCATCTTCAGATAAAATAAAATCATTAAAATTACCATTAAATTTATGATCTGTAGTGACTATTTTCTCTTCTTTCTTTCTTTCTCCATCCTTCCTTTATTTTTCTTTTCTTTTTGCTGCCCTCTTTCAACAAAACATTATTCTTCTCCAATCTCTCTTCTTGAATTCCCACTTTCTCCTTAATCAACTTTTCCAATTCATCTACTTGAAGCTTTTCAAATTCTTCATGGTAATTATTATTTTCCACTTCTTCCCAATAATTTTCTCAAAATAAAATTCTTACAGGCCTCCTCATGATCCATCTCATCCTCTCTTGTATAGACTGCCTTGTCCAGGCGATCTGTACTACACGACAGACATCAACACACAACCACAAGTCCTTGGGTGCAAACTGCCTCCACATTCAGGAAATACCACTGAAGGGCACTAACCACTATGCAAGAAGGCTGCAAATAAGCATTAACAACAAATATGGAAGATGTGCAACATATATATTGATTTCAAATCTAAATTTGGATTTCATGGAGCTCATATGCTCACATACAACATGGGCTTCACACATACAAAAATCTGCAACTTAAACTTTTAATCATCCATTCTAGGCACATATAGGCAAGCCAACCCACACTCTCCCTTCTTCTTGCACTACAACATACATAGAAGTTGTGTGAGAAGCAACACTGCCACTTTTTCTGCAAAACACACCTCCAGAAAACCACCAATGAAAACCCGTCACATTTCTTCCTATCAACGATCTATCTTTTTTTCCTGAAACTCCTCAAACAATTTCTGGGTTTGGTGCCCCTTCTTTTCAGCTTTCCAAATCATTTTGAAATTCTTAATTTCGTTATCATATGAGAAAGTTATGCCCATTTTACTAAAACTGGGTCTCATAGGACTTTAGACATGCAACAACATGCAAGATTCCAACTCCTAGAAAATAGGGACCCAATTAGAAAAGTAACTGCCAACTCAACTTGGGCATGCAAGATCTCCATTATTACAATTTATGAGGAGTTTAATTGATTTTTAAGTGAAAACTATTGAAATGCAACTTGTTGGAAAACATATTGTGATATGCAAAAAGACCCAAATTGTAACGGAAATGGATGAAAAAAAGTGTCCTGATATTTTGATGGAGATAGGAAATGGATTCTAGAATGTTGTTGATGCTAAAGGTTTGGTGGGATTCGCCATTCTGGGCGAATCAGTCCCAAAATTGTTTTATAACCTATTTCAAACAAATGGGTATCAAAAGTAAAAAACCAAAATCAAGCCTAGAAGTGGGACTCATTCGCCACCCATGGAAAATGAGTCCATTTTTTAATTTTTGAATATTCAAAGGTGGAAATAGACTTTCTCCACTCCAAAAATTTGATGCAATATTAAAATAAAATTGCTAACCAATTATTTATTACAAATTTCATTTGGCATGCAATAAATATTACCTTGACATGATGATTGATCTTTTCTATCAAAACAATCTAAATGTCTTTTGGAAGCTTTCTTGATGAAAACCTTGAAGTGGATGATGAATGAGTTATGAAATGAGTTAATGGATGTAAATTAGGGTTTAGACTTATCAGAAATTCACCTTATTTTCTTGTAAATTAGATCCCCAAGGCCGACATAAAGAAAAATTTAAGTTAAAACCTAAATTTTTCCGTTCAAAAGTCAAAATTGATCCAAATGGGACTCATTTGCCACCTTGGGTGAATCAGCCCCACCTAGTAGGGACTCATTCACCACAAATGGTGAATTAGTCCAAATGGGGCCCATTTGACAACTAGGATGCTAGGAAGTAAGGAAAAAAGGTTTATATGGTGACTTCGTCAGGTATTTCATCAATTATGCCTTGGGATGCACAATATGGAGTCATAGGGGCATATTAGTGATGATGTAAAGAGTAATTAGTGCTTGGGACACAAAATTCAATGTGAAAGTGTGGTTAAATACACTTTACAACATTAATATGAGGTCCACTTAGCCTAGGAAGGCACAACATCTAATGTGAATGTGTAAGACACATTAGAACACTAGATTATCATTAAGTTTAATTTGCAAGCCTTCTAGATTGATGTGATAATGTCATTAAACAAAATTTATAATGTTGAATTTGTTGGAAGAACAAAGAAGATTGACTATCTCTACAACTTTGTGTTGTCATTAATGTCACCATGTTGTGGCTATAAGTCTAAGTCTATGCCTGATTCTGTATTTTTGTCTAGTATCTAAACCAATATTCAAGCTGCACTCTCCAGTATTCTCGTCTGCATTCCTCCGTAGATGACAGTTACTGCTTGTGGTTATAGAAAATTGTTTATAGTTATTGAAGGTATGCAAGTTCATAATATTATGTGCTCTAGTGCTCATACGACGTAGTGGCAATATTATGTTGTTTGCTTTTTGTGTTGAAGTCTATTCTTGGCTGAATTCTCTTGTTAATTATGATATGGTGGATTAATTTTTCTATGCAAATGTATGCGTGACCTATCTTAGGTCCATACTGACATAATGTAGTGTGCTGGATGTTTGAATTGCTTTTTGAAATATTTTGTGAATACTTGGAGCCAACACTTAGTATTTTTTGTAAATATGAAGTGCATCTAATTAGGTTGACCTAATTGATGCTTTTGATTAGATCAAGTATATATATGAGTATGTTGAACAATTTTTACAAGATGAATGAATGAAAAAAGTGTGTATGATCAATGAGGTAGCAGTAAATGCGAATGTGAGCGAAAATAATGAAGTGCATTAAGGCAGTGTATTGAGCATCACTGGAACTACATCAATACTTGTTAGGTGCATTATTCTTAGTTCATTTTGGCTGCAAAGCCTAATTTTGTTTTGTAACTCTTTTTCTAGGTAGTGAGCCTCCCTATAAGTAGTGAGCTTTTGTATATGGACAGTGAGTCCTTTCAAGACAGTGAGCCTTATTTATTTTGTATATAGAACTACTTTATATTGTGAGCTAGCCCTCATCGTCGTTTTCCCCTCATTGGATTTTCCACATAAAAATATAGTGTTCATTGTGTTGATTTACTTTATGTTATTTGTGTTTCATTCCCTTACTTAATAATAGAATAGTGTGGTTGTGGAATTGATAAATATTAAATTATTAAGTTTGAATTTTGTGACAACCGATTCACCCCCTCTCAGTTGTCCTACACCTATTTAACAATTGGTATCAAATATTTTGTTCCTTGGCGTTGATCTTAACCACTTGAGGAGGATCCTGAAGGTTGATTAGATGGATGCTAAAGGAGAGCTTCAAACTACTCTTGAGGATCTTGACAAAGTGGAAAAAGAAAACAAAGATCTAAAAGAGAATCTTGATGATGCAAATGAATGTGTCTGGAAGATGAAAGAACAACTAAAGAAATTCAAGGAGACACATAGAAGTAAGTGAGCAACTGAAACAAGAGATAATTAGACTAAAAGTGTTAGTAGAAGAAAAGAAAATAATTGAAGAATGTTTGAATAAAATGGTGTAGAATAAATCTAATGAATGCACTAAACTTGAGCAGGAGATAGTAAATCTGGGGTTTGAATTGGAGAAGGAAAAAATTTGTGAGAACAATTTCAAATCTAGCTTTGATAAGCTTGGAGAATTGCTTGCTAGATAAAAATCAAGTAAAGATAAAGTTCATTTGGGAAATGATGCAGGTGAAATTTCTAAGGAAAATAAAGTGAATCAAGACAAAGGGAAGCATAAGGGAAATTCGAGGAAGTTTGCAAGAAGACAACCTAATGCACAAAGGTATCCCTCTTTTATTGTTGTATGCTTTTCCTATAATAAATATGGTCATAAAGCAACAAAATGCTAAAGTAGGATGAATCAAAATCAATTTCCTTTCTCTTTCCCTAGACAATTTTTTTCATGCAAGAAGATTGGACATAAGGCTACCAATTGTAGATCTCAGGTGAGAATGATAAGTCGGGTAATGAGGAACAAATTTAATGAAGGGAAAATCAATCAATTCTTTAATGGCTATTGTTATGTATGTAACAAATTTGGACACAAAGAAAATGAATAAAGGTCGAGAGGTAATGGAGGCTAGACTAATCAGAAAAGTGTTGTCTGCTATAATTGTAATAAATCTAGACATGTTTCAAAGGTTTGCAGAAGTAAGAAAGGAAAACTATTTGCTTTGGTAAAGAAGAATGATCTGCTAAAGAAGATTGTCAAAGAAGAGATGAGACAAGAGATGAATGAGATATGGAAGAAGAAAAACCTGAAACTACTAATGGATTTGCTCCCTCATCTGGTACAAATGATTTGTTCAATAATTAGAACTAGCATGGTCTTAGAGGGAGCATTATCATAAAAATTATAAAACTCCCTCATGTATGGCATGTCAAAGGCTAGCACGAGGATGTAGTGTGAAAAAAGAGTATTAAGAGTTTTTGGAAAGGAAACCGAAGGAAAACATGTTGGAATGAAAGTTTGTGGACCGAATTAGAGTTTCTTATGTTGGGAAGAATGTTTTTAGTAAGTTTTTTATGTTTGCCACATTTAATGTGTTTTAGGGTAAATGTGATCATGTATAAGCTAGAATTTCTGAATATTCTTGGTTAATTTTACATTTGGAGAACTCAAAAGGTTCCTTGGAGTGATCTTGAAGAAAGCGTGAAGAAATTCTAGAGGGATTTCAAATAAATTGACTCAGGTAATCTAGAATTCATTTCTCTATTTGCAAAAGGGGAAGAAGAAAAATGAAGAGGTTTCAGTTAACAAATTCAAGAAAGCATAGAAATGGATAGAGAATCGAGTGGTGTCATCCCTCTAAAGCTGAAAGGAGTTGAGTTAGAAGAATTTGATCATAGAAAAATGAAAGAAATGGAAGTAGGGCTAAACGAAAATGAATTACAGAACATTGAAACCCTAGGTATGTATTCGTGGAGTGAATTTTTGTGGGTTTTCGAAAAGGACTATTTTTTTCTTATTGAATCATTTCAAGGAAGGGAGTATTGTATTGGAAAAACCCTACTTAGTTATGAAGGAAGTGATCGAGGTGATCACTAGCTTATGCAGTATTGGCAACCTTCCTGGAAAGAAAATTGTGAAGTACAAAGATGTGGAGGAGTTGACTGGCATTAGTAAAGACCCACAAGCTCTATTGATAAACACTCTCGAGCATTTGGCTATAAGGTATGTTGCATATGAAATTTCTTACAAGATCTATTTTAGAAATTGTGAAGGTTCCACAACAGCCATTGTTGTTTATATTGCACATATGATGGTTAAGGAGAATATAAATTTTGATCTGTGTAGGGTATGTGTAGGATCATCATGGAAAAGTAGGCCCTTAAGTGGCAAAAAATTTAGAAAAAACAGAGTTAGGCAACTTGATGTAAAAATTTGAATAAGTTATCTATATTATTAAAAAAATATGTAAGAATAGAATCTATAGAAAATTGAATGTAGTTTCTAAACTACTAGGTTTTTTTAAAAAAAAATTATTTCATGAAAATTTGAAATTTCAATGCAGTAGTACTTAAATTTCTGGGAAAAAATAAGAAGTAGGTGTCTTTCTAACAACCCTAACCACAATAAAATGATAATAATTTTTTATAAGAATTTAGATATAAGTAGAGGGCTCATGTCTCGATGTGATGCATATTTTTTGTAATTTTCTTCCAAGTAAATAATTAATTATTAATTTTTTATTACAACTTTTAAAAAATATAAAAAATTGTATGTATGACCACCTTAACTTGGTCAAAACTTCATGAAATTCATTTTTTTTTTTAATCCTATAGTATGTGAAGCATACAATGTGACGCATATTTTGGATTCAAAATATGTGATACCATTTGAAACCTATAGATGTTTTTCAATCGGCCTATCAATTAGAACTTTAGTCATAATTCAAATAGAAAATGAATAATAATTATTTATTAAATTCAAAGTAAAGCATAATTTATATTGGTGGAAATCTGAGAATCTCCTTTAAAAACCCTTTTTCATTTCATCAATTCTAGATAAAAAAAGTCA
The DNA here is from genome assembly GCA_007258455.2 of Sequoia sempervirens. NCBI lineage: Eukaryota > Viridiplantae > Streptophyta > Pinopsida > Cupressales > Cupressaceae > Sequoia > Sequoia sempervirens. The sequence continues at coordinate 169,709,075 of VDFB02000008.1, read as the reverse complement.
TCAGCCACATATCCTACACATACCCATCATATCGCCACTTTTTATCCCATCATGATCCTGCACATACCTTATAGTTTGTTGCTTGAGAATCTTTTTGAAAATGTTCGAATGTCCATGATTGAGGCTTATCCCTTTCATTTTGGATCCCTACTAGTGTGCTTGGTGCTTTACTTTTTGTGTTCCCTATCGGGAAAAGATAATGCGGTATGGGAATCTAGGATTCCTATTGGAAAATAGGTCTACAGATATTTGGGAGCGTTGGAAGATAATGCAAGTATGTGGAAATCCTATTTCACATCCTTGAAAAAAAATCTTTGCTTTCGTATATCTACTTCAAGTCAGTTTGAGGTGGGCTCTCCCTCTAGTAAAAAGGGATTGGAGGTTGTCATTAGTGATTCCCAGGTCCAGAATCAAAGAAGAGGAAAGTTATAATTGAAGATATCATTGAAATTTCAGAAGAAAAGGAGAAAGTATCCCCTAAGGACATCTAGTCTATGATAGTTCTGGGAAAGTTGAAGAAGATTGGTGAATTATGGAGTGCAACCTCTCCTATTAACAAAATGAATATTGATGATGCTTTGGCAGAATATCTGCTTCCAAAAGGTATTCAAGTATCAGTTGTTTCTAATTTCTTGCTAGGAAATCTGGTTGAGATTGTTGAAGAAATGATGTTGCTTGAAGGTCTAGAAGGATGCAATTTTGAAGCTTTGGTTGAAAAGAGGTGTGTTAAAGCTAAAGGGAGATCATCTGAACTAATCATGGAAACAAAGAAATGCATTAAAGAAATATCTGATTTTTACAAGTATTGGCTCTGGTGGCCTGCTGTAGTAGATAACTTTAGAAGTAAAATTGAAGCAATTGAATCTGAAGTGAACAACATTGGAAAGAATTTTGACATCTTTGAAGACAAAGAAGGGAAACAAAGGCTGGGAGTTGGAGAATTACAGGTTGAACTAACTATTGTACAAAGGAAAATAGATGATGTGGTGAAGAATTTCTAGCTCCTTAAGCAGATTTTTGAGGTCTAATTAGACCATCTTTCTAGAATACTTATTGACACAGAAGATTTTGAAAAATAGTATTCATATTGGTCATCTTTTTTAACTCTATTGGGCTTATTGGAAAGAATCTGCTCTCGGATGGATTTAGCTACATTTAATTGGAAGAAGTTGTGTCTGGTTCTCAAAGAAAGGTACAAGAAGGTGTTTGAGGTGAAGAGTGTTATTTTCACTTGGATCCTGGGTACACTTCAATTTATGTTGTTTTTGTTTGTCTTGGAAAAGAAAAAAAAGGAAGAGGAAAAGGAATTTGAATTGTTGTTTCAAAAATTTTGATGGCTGGAAGTTTTGAAGAATCAAAATCTTTTTGTAAATTTTGATGTCACCATGTTTACACTTTGTGGTTTCCCTTTTCCATTCATGTAAAAGTGAGAGAGATTGGCATTAGGGGGGGAGATTGTGTTGGAGAAGTTTTTTTGGAAGTTGGGAGAGATTAGAGAAAGAACATTTATTTTTTTGGCACATGTTTCCATCAATGAAAAAGGAGGAGATTGTGGGAAGAATGGATCTAAGATTTACTATCTCTATAGCTTTGTGTTGTCATTGATGTCACCATGTTGTGGCTACAAGTCTAAGTTTGTGCCTGATCTAGTATTTTGGTCTAGTATTTGAACTGGTATTCGAGTTGCACTCTTAAGTATTCTTGTCTGCATTCCTCCACAGATGATAGTTACTACTTGCAGTTCTGGAAAATTATTTATAGTTGTTGAAGGCATTCAATTTCATAATATTATGCACTCTGGTGCTTGTACAATGTAGTGGCATTATTATGTTGTTTGATTTTTGCATTGAAGTCTATTCCTGGCTGACTTCTTGTGTTAATTATGATATGGTGGATTAATATTGCTATGCGGATGTATGTGTGACCTATCTTATGTCCATGCTGACATAATGTAGGGTGTTGGATGTTTGGATTTCTTTTTGAAATATTTTGTGAATACTTGGAACCAACACTTAGTATTTTTAATAAATATGATGTGCATCTAATTAGGTCGACATTATTGATGCTTGTCATTAGATCGAGTATATATATATGTGTATCTTGAAAAAGTTTTAGAAGATGAATGAATGAATAGAGTGTGTATGATCAATGTGGTAGCAGCAAATGTGAATGTGAGCGAAAATAATAGTGTGTTAAGTGAGTGTATTGAGAATCACTAAAACTGTATCAACACTTGTTAGGTGCATTATTCTCAGTTCATTTTGGCTACAAAGCCTAATTTTGTTATATAACTCTTTTTGTATGAAGTGAGCCTCCCTGTAAGTAGTGAGATTTTGTATCTAGATAGTGAGTCCTTTCAGGGAAATGAGCCCTTGGTAGCGAGCCTTATTTATTCTGTTCTAAAACTACTTTATATTGTGAGCTAACCCTCACTGTGGTTTTTCCCTCATTAGTTTTTCCACATAAAAATATGGTGTTCATTGTGTTGATTTACTTTCTATTATTTGTGTTTCATGCTCTTACTTAATAACAAAATAGTGTGGTTGTGGAATTGATAATTATTGAATTTTTAAGTTTGAATTTTGTGACAATTGATTCACCCCCCTCTTAGTTGTCCTGCGCATGTTTAACAAAATGAAGGGCAAATGGATTCATTAAGTCTAGAAAAGCATGAAAGTATTTTTACAACACTTTATAACACCTTTACAAGGTCCATCAATAAATGCATTTGAAAGGGTCTAAGACCTAGTGTGGATGTGAAAAATACCTCACAACACCAAATCAAGTCCTCATTAAGTCTAATTTATCATCAATTATTCTCCATATCAAGCAAGTTTCCTTTTTTCTATGGTACACATTGTAAAAGCTTCAATGTGTGTAAACGGTGATCAAAGCTGTGTGTAAAATCTCGTAAGAAATCAATTGTCAATTCAACATTACTTTGTTGCATAAAATATGTCAATTCTCCGATCATTTTTGAGGATGAAGAGGATTGTTTTATAGATTTTACATTTTGAGATGAATGATTGAGATTGCATAGTAGAATATCCTAATCAATGGTTCAAAATCATTGAGAGGAATTAGATGGGAAGAATTAGTGGATTTAGATTCCACAATCGATGTGATTGATGAAATCATGTTTAGTGTTTAGTGGAATTGAGGAAATAGATTGAGAGGTTAGTGGGATTGAAGAATAGATGAATTAGTTAGGAAATAGATGGATCACTTAGCCAATCAAAGGGAGCAATTAGTGACTATCATTTACTCAATCATGAAAGGGGGTGAGGGTAATTAATTAATTTGAATTAATTAATTAAGCTTTTTGAGTTGAATGTGCAAGTCATGTTTGACTTTTACAAATAAAGTTATATTTATTTGTTGATGATGTTTGAATAATTTATTTAATTATTCTATTTAGAAAGGGGGAAAGTGATTTCATTAAACTATTAAGTATTAATAATTTAATTGATTTAGGGGAATATGGTAAATTAGTGACATAATTAAATAATTAATGTTATTTAATTAATCAAGAGGATTAAATATTAGATGAATGATAAAATAGTGAATTAATTAAATAATTTAAAGATTATTCAATTAAGAGGGGAAATTAGTGTTTTTTTATTTAAATGATGTGAAATGTAGTGATATTAAATGATAATGATGTTGAAGATGAAAAAATGTTATTCAAGATGTGTGGTAAGTGTTCTAGGTCATTTTTACATTTCTACAGGTATATATGTGTTATTTATTAATGAATGTGTTTTTCTAAATGTTAAATGAGGAATGCATGTTAATCTAGTTCCCCTTCCACAATTACTATTTTATCCCATTATATCCTTTGGGGTATAAACACACTACATAGGAGATAGGGTTGAGATCTCCAAATTCTAGTTCCCTCTTTCTATTGTGAATAGTATGCTATAAAAAATTATGAACAATTTTACTATGCAAAAATTATATTTTCTATTCTAACTGACAAATTGGTTCTTTTGTATAACTTAATTTATTTAGAAGACATCCTAAACACTACTTCTCTTTATATAAATCATGAGAATAAGGATATTTATGGACCTTTGGTAGCTCTTCAAGCACACAAGTGTGATTATTTGGTTTGAAATTGAAGTGTTTATTCCTACATAATAAATGTAGGGGTTATAAATGAATAGATAACAAGTAGTGTTGGATTATTCTACAATGTGGATAGATTAGTGAAAAAAATCACTACTAGAAGTACATAGTTGGAGATCAAGAATTTTTTTAAGGAGATAAAATAAGGTTCAATTTTGTGGTTTTTAAGATTAATTCCACATGTGTGTCGCTAAACCATGATAGTAGATGATTTCATAGTCTTTTGGATCTCCACTATCATAGATCTATTAAAAAAATTGTATGTTTTTTTTTTTGGTAAGTGCTACCAAGGGGGTAGCTCCCATAATATAAGATCCCCATAAAAAATAAAGGAATACCCTTGCCACAACAAGTGTGAGATGCCAAGAACTGTACTAACCAAAAATCCTACTAGATGAACAAAACATGAATTTACCTAACACCAAAAACTGCAAAAACCGAAGATTGGGAGTGCAACTTAATACTCAGATTCAACTTTTCTCCCCGTCCAAGGAAGAACATAAAGACATTGAATGTGTGAGACTAGAAGAGAGTGATTTTTTTCCTTTACCTCTGTCCAAGGCTGATTAGGCAAAAATGTGGTTTTCTGCTCATTGCAATTGTCTTCCAACGATGATCTATCACACGCTGAACCAATAGAAATCCCCCCAATGTCATGGGACTGCAAGCAAGATATCTTCGATAATGGTTCAACCTTCACAATATGACGAGGAGAGGCTTTATCAACCATGGGACTCACTACAAGCATACATTCTTGAATCGGGGTGGGAGGGGCCACTGAGGGGGAAGAATCTGAGAGCAACCCATGCTTCGCATTGGAGCGAGGTGAGTCGCCTTTAAAATTTAGAGTAATGACATAATGGCTAGAATCAGCCCCAATCCACCAGGTGGGTTGATTTAGATCACTATTGCCATGTGCAAAGGTTTTCTTCTTATTGCATTGAGAGGTGTTATGAGCAGTTGAATAGCATCTTTTGCACCTAAATGGGATCTTTTCCTAATTAACAAGCTATCTCTAGTGCCTATTTCCATCCTTTAATGAGATTTTAGCCAGAAGGCCTTTGGATAGGTCGAATTCAACACAAAGGCAAGCAGAGGTAGAGCTTTCATGATTGATTGTTTCTTTAGAAATGTAGTGGTACTTTCCCAAGCCATTGGCTATGGCTTTCAAACACCGAATCTCCCAAAATTGTAGAGGTAAATAGGGCAATCTTACCCAATGAAAATCAGAGGAAAATGTCTCAGACCATGGATCGAAGGAGGGAAACTAGGGCTTGATGCAACAAAATTCACCTTGATAGAACCACAAACCAGTATTAAGTATTAGTTCGTTGTCTTCCATTTATTCATATTCCAATATGAAGAACCTCTTTTCACATGGGTAAATACTAATTTCATCCTGAATGTGAGCTTTCCAATTATTGCTTATCAATGTGTGTCAGTAATTTAATTTCAGCCAGATTTCCATGAATATGCAAATTAGTGCATGCTCCATCAGGTATGCCTCTTTGTCGTAGGCAGTGTTGTCCAAGAAAATTTTAGGAATTGAATTGGAGTGATAGAAAGAAAATGAGGAATGTTGAGAGGCGTGAAGGCATGAGGGAGAATAGACTCGACCAATATCATTCGACAATGAGCATGAATTAGGTGGCATACCACCAACCATTGCAACATGGGTGTCGAGACCTAGAGCTACCTTGAAATCAAGTTGAGGGTTCACAACCACCGAGTCAGAGCAACTATGAGCCACCAGAGCTAGAAAGTCCCCGTGCGAAGGCAAAAGAGCATGTGCCTCACCCAAGGGCGAGCGCGAGCAAGTAGAACCAGATGCATCATCACCACTACGATTGAATACGCCATCAACTTTCATAGGCTAGGAGATAGAGATTTTTAGAGTGGAGCGAGCCATTTTTCCATAAGCAAATTACAAAAATTATATGTTAGACCATGTATAAATGTGTTTTTTATTTAAATATCCATTTCTATACACATATTGAAAAAAATCTTTCACTCTTTTTAATTATAGTATACATTTTAATGTTTTAAGTACACCCAACTTGTTTATATAGGTTAATTGTGATATTGATTGTGTAATTAAACTATATTATCTTATATATTTTTAAAAGATGCATTTTTATCATCTTCATTTGTTTCAAGAATTTTTTTATTAATTATTAGTGATTTATATTATTTCCTAAAATCAAATTTATAACAAATATATACATTAAAAATTGTTTATAGATTTCCATTTGTTTTATACATTATTATATCTTCCACTCTATTTAATCATAGTATGTATTTTAGTACGTTAAGTAGATTCAAATCACTATATAGGTTGTGATATTATTTCTTAATTAATTTATTAGCTCACATATTTTGAAGAGATGTATTTTTATAATCTTCATTTCTTCAATTTTTTTAATTATTACCTACTTATTTAATTTTAATATAAAATTTCGTAACAAATTTATATATTAAAAAATATTAGTAACCTTGAAATTGTTTTATATTATATAAATTCAAATAATGGAAATTCTACACATCATGGAATGTATGCTCAATAATTATTTAAACTCAAAGGCCTTTTGGCTATGCTAATCCTAACAAATAATAATTATTTTTTTTCAAGTTTTTAAAATAAATCATATATAAGACATGCCATTATTAAAATTAAATATTAATGTTAACATAATTTTAAAAAATGATAAAAATAGTAACCATGTAATTCACATGTTAATAAAAAATTACAACAAAATATCTTTATTTGATTTTAAATAATATGACAAAACACTAATTTTTTTTGAAATTAAAAAATAAAATTGACCCTTTGAATTCAACCTTTTATCTAAGGAAAATGATTTAATATAAAAAATAATATCTTAATAATAAATTCAAAATATTATACTTTTTCTTCTCATTGAATTCCCTCGAATTGTTACATTAATTCTATCCATTTTTTTTTATGTATTTTTATTTCAAAATCTCCTTTTGATCCCTTATGAATTCATCCTTAGCTAAGGGCTAGAAAGAGGAAAGTGATAGACGAGATAAAGATCTTTTATATAGTAGATGACCACCGCTTGGGACTTACATCTGAGCCAAGTATACATCCATAAAAAAATTATTTTGTCCTCATAGATTATAATTAGTAGGAATAAAACGAGGACAAATCAAATTATTTTTGAAGAGTAAAAGAATGTAATAGAAATCTTGAGAAAGTAATACAAGGGTAGTCTATATTGGAGAATAGGAACCATAGGGATATATATCTATTTTGGGCCAATAACTTTGAATATATTTTACTACTCGAAAAAATGCTAAAATCAATATAAACACAATTAAATGAAAAATATACATACATATTACTACTATATCTATGACAATTATAAATATCAACATAAATAAATAGATTGAAATAATCTAAAATTTACAAATAATAAAATTTATTGTAAAAAATATTTATGAAAAAGAATATCATACAAATATTTATTTTAAATATATATTAATAATTTATATTTACATTTTAATCTTGATAATAATTAACTACTTAAATTACAATTTTACATAAATATGGTGAATATCAATTATATTATATAATTGACAAGACTATATTTAGAAAATTATATAGAAGTGGGAGATATTATTTTAGAGATGTATACTTAAAAATATTATTATATTATATAAATATTTATTATATAGATAAATATTTTTATTATTATAGTTTATTATTTAATTATTATATTTTTTATTGATAAGAACAATTTTTTTAACCTCCCTTGTATTAGGTAAGGTCACAAATGAGGAACCTCATCCCCAACAAGTCATTAATACCAAAGTAGCCTTCACATTGTGGTTGAAGCATGCAAGCCCTGATCTGTACAAGTGAGCCACAAATGAGGGACATCATCCCTATCCCCAACAAGGCATTAATGTTGTGGTTGAAGCCTACAAACACTGACCTATACTAGCTGATGCCACAAATGAGGGACCTCATCCCCGTCCCTAGCAAGGCATTAACACAAAAGCAATCATAACACTCTGGTTGAAGCCTATGAGCCTTGGCCTATACAAAGGGAGGCCACAAACAAGGGACCTCATCCCATCCCCAACAAGACATTAACACCAAAGTAACCTTAACACTACCTGCGAGTCCTAGCCTGTACCAAGTGAGACCACAAATAGGAGACCTCATCCCATCCCTAGCAAGAAATTAACGCCAAAGTAGCCTTAATGTTGCAGTTGAAGACTATGACTCCAGTAGATTACCAGGTGAGACCACAAATAGGAGACCTCATCCCATCCCTAGCAAGAAATTAACGCCAAAGTAGCCTTAACGTTGCAGTTGAAGACTATGACTCGAGTAGATTACCAGAGGAATAAAACCTACAATCACAATGACCTAACTAAGGTTTGAACCCTAATGGCAACATCAACACTACCACCACTTAACCATCGCACTATGTGATTATCATCGATTAAATATTTATTATATTATATTAATTATATAGATAATTATAATTTTATTAATATAGTCGTAATATTTTTATTATTACACTTTACTATTTTATTATTATATTATTATATTTTTATTATATAATTATTATTTTAGTATTTTTCTTACTATATTATTGTGTTTTTATTATAATGTTATTATCTTATTATCTTATCTTATCTTATTTTATCTTAGCTTTTTTATTTTATATGCACAAACTTACAAACTCCATTAAATGAAATATGAGTTTAACCCAAAATAATAAAAAGGCTATATTTGATCTCGCTTCTTGGAAATAGAAAATTTTAATATGTAAATTGAATTGCATCATCTTTACAATAATATTCTTCACTACGTAACTAAACATTCTAAAACATCTTTAATGAAGATAGAGCAAATAAAAAGTGTATGTTATGACTTACTACATATTCCGTTGCACACAAAAGTATATGTTATGTTTATCGACGTCCTTGATTGCACACAAAAATGTATGTTATGGCTTATTGACATCTTTTCATTTGTAAAATAATCATGTTGCTCCACTTTCAGAGTGATTGTGGAATATGACAGTCGAAATGTGGATTAAAGCAATATATACATATATAGTCCCCCAATAATAATTAACATAACCCTAGAAATAACCCTATATATACATAAACCCTAAATAACTACATAATCCTATTCCCTTGAAAAGAAAAAGAGCTTAAGCATTCATTTGTTTCCATGTGAGAACATATGAACAATGTCAATATCTCAACGAAGAAAGTAATTATAATATGATTATCTTAATTAAGTACCACCGGGTTCACTGGTTGTGTACAAAATAATGCTGCACTCTCAGAGTGATTGTGAAATACGGCAGTCTAAACGCCTTCATGTGATGACACGGACGTAACAGCTTCATTTCTCTCATTTATTAGATAAAACAGAATGTATGGTTTAGTGTTTTGTCTCAAGTGTCAGTGGCATGAAACCACGCTTTAATTTCAACAAACTAATACTCTGCTGGACAAAAAGACTAAAAGTTTCAATAGGTTTTTTTATTAGATACTAAATTTAGAGTAGTTTAAAAAATTCTTGACCCTAATGTCCAGAAAATTCGACACCATATGAGATAAAACTAGAATTGTGCCCACACAAATATAGCAGAACTGACACCCTTCAGGAGGACTGAATGGCAGTTATCAGAATTTCAGAACAGCAGAGAGTGATAGCAGATGTTGGAGGAATAATTTGGTGCTCCTGCTGATAAGATAAATGTGCTACTTACTACAATATGGTTTATTATTTTTTTTTGGAAAATTCATCGTGAGCAATTCACTATCAACAATTCATCACTAGCAATTCATCGCCGTAACATATTTATCGCGTATACAATTCACTTCCAGTAATTCATCACTGTTGTGTATTCACCACATATTTTTTTATCAATATTTAAGTGGTCAAGAGCATCCAGAAAAGAAAAAGTACAGAAATTTTGCTGAACGCATTATTGACATCTTTTCATTTGTAAAATAATCATGTTGCTCCACTTTCAGAGTGATTGTGGAATATGACAGTCGAAATGTGGATTAAAGCAATATATACATATATAGTCCCCCAATAATAATTAACATAACCCTAGAAATAACCCTATATATACATAAACCCTAAATAACTACATAATCCTATTCCCTTGAAAAGAAAAAGAGCTTAAGCATTCATTTGTTTCCATGTGAGAACATATGAACAATGTCAATATCTCAACGAAGAAAGTAATTATAATATGATTATCTTAATTAAGTACCACCGGGTTCACTGGTTGTGTACAAAATAATGCTGCACTCTCAGAGTGATTGTGAAATACGGCAGTCTAAACGCCTTCATGTGATGACACGGACGTAACAGCTTCATTTCTCTCATTTATTAGATAAAACAGAATGTATGGTTTAGTGTTTTGTCTCAAGTGTCAGTGGCATGAAACCACGCTTTAATTTCAACAAACTAATACTCTGCTGGACAAAAAGACTAAAAGTTTCAATAGGTTTTTTTATTAGATACTAAATTTAGAGTAGTTTAAAAAATTCTTGACCCTAATGTCCAGAAAATTCGACACCATATGAGATAAAACTAGAATTGTGCCCACACAAATATAGCAGAACTGACACCCTTCAGGAGGACTGAATGGCAGTTATCAGAATTTCAGAACAGCAGAGAGTGATAGCAGATGTTGGAGGAATAATTTGGTGCTCCTGCTGATAAGATAAATGTGCTACTTACTACAATATGGTTTATTATTTTTTTTTGGAAAATTCATCGTGAGCAATTCACTATCAACAATTCATCACTAGCAATTCATCGCCGTAACATATTTATCGCGTATACAATTCACTTCCAGTAATTCATCACTGTTGTGTATTCACCACATATTTTTTTATCAATATTTAAGTGGTCAAGAGCATCCAGAAAAGAAAAAGTACAGAAATTTTGCTGAACGCATTAAAAAGATAAACACAATGAATATACCATGACGGTGGATTGTTGGAGGTGAATTATGTACATAATGAATATGTCATGACAATAAATTGATGGCAGTGAATTGCTGACTTGCTGATGATGAATTTACCTGAACCCGGACGAAATCCTTTATAATACCTTTCCAAAAAACCGTCCAGTAGAAAGAGAAAATCTTAACAAGAATGTGCATGTATTTGAGAATTTGAATTCACAATTCGCAGACTTGTCTCTTTCAACATCTTTCTAAATCACAGCGATTGATAGAGAATTTTGCACCGAAATCTTTAAATATTTCCTGGCATACTCATGATACATGAACTTTTCATATATATTTCCATGTTATTCATAGTCACGACAAGCCAATCAATGTTAAACATAGAATCATGGTACGTTTTGCCTTGTTGCACAGCAGTACCAGAGAGAGGGATGCGTGGAAAGATACAAATGATAATTGAAGTGGAAAAAACAGTTAAGAGACAATTATCGAATCTTGCCAACCTTGGTGTGGACTACCAAGAGACATCGAACTTATTGCGTACAAATTATTATAAAAATCAAGCTTGCTCTATATCTAGCTTTATTATTTATTTTGAAAGTGACTGAATTGTTTTTTATCTCACAAAAAAATTTAATTTTGAAAACAACTAGTATTTTAAAAACATTGTTTTTAATTCTTTTCTAAAACTAGAATGAGATTACTTATTTAAGACTTGTAAATAATTGCTAATAAATCATTTATTTTTATATTAAGAATTGAGTATTAAGAAGATGGTAAACATGAAATATATTTTAAATTATTTTTGAGTGGGTAATGTTAGGAAGATTAGAATGAAGATGATAAATAAAGTAGAGGAAAAACAACAAAATATGAAATATGGTTATAGAAAGATGATAAAGCACACACACAAAAGATGATGTATATTTACAACAATAATCACTATTGATAAAAATGTTGCAACATAGAGACAATCTTTCTTCCTTTTTCTTCTTTTACAAATAAGACCATCACTCACTTACTTGTGTGCATATACATGCACACACACATAGAGTTCTCCTACATACTTCCTCTCTCTAGAGAGTTCAAAAAACAAGCAATAAAATATTATATGTTTTGGAGACTTCTTGACTTTTGTTATAGGCTTGTGTGCCAAGTTTCTAACTTTGGCACTATTTCTTCCTTTTTCTCCTTTTTAAAATAATAATATCAAATATATATAGCATTCTCTAGCATACATCCTCTCTCTAGAAAGTTCCTAAAAAAGTTAAAAATATTAAGAATTCTAGACACTTCTTGACTTGTACTCTTGGCTTGAGCACCAAGTTTCTAACTTTTATTTCACATGACTTGTACTCTTTACTTGTGAACCAATTTTCTATATTTGATTTGATATGACTTAGACACCTGGTAATTTTAACTTTTATGATACTCATTGAATCTTTAGCTTGACTTGATATGCCTTGTACTATAGCAATTAATACATTTGTAAAATAAAATATTAAGGGGAAAGATTGCATTTTCTACCACACTTATTAAACCTTGATTAGATAGTTTCAATGCATTTCACCTTGAAGTGGGGACTTTGAGGTTTGCTCTCAATCATTAAAAACCTACTTATAATAAGGTTTTTGTAAATATTATTGCAAGACATTTTGTTTACCTACAAAACTATAATTAAATTTCATCAGTATTAATCAGTTATCTAATAAAGTGATTTTGCGTATCAACATGATTCTCTAATGATTTGATATTGTGTATCAATATGCTTACTCTTTTTATGAAATACACATTTTTTGTTGAATTATTATCATAAAAAAATTCTTCCTTCTCTTACATTAAATATGTTAGCATTCTTCTTATTCATACTAGTTGACACATTGTTAATGTAGCTACAACTTATTTTATTTTTTTAGAGAGTTACAATCGGTTAAATTTTGGAATCCCATGACACTGCTCCTAAACAAAGGTTAAAGATGTATTCCAAGGTACTCTTTCTTTCATTAAGTTTCTAACCTAATCATTATTTGTATAACTAATAAGCCCAAATTCATTAAATGCATAATATAAAGTACCATAATTTCCATTAAATATCTTAATATTATTTTTCCATCTTACAAGTTTGTATCCATTAGTAATTCCATGAATATTTAAATTACTATCCTCTAGTAATATCATGAATCTTGAAATTAATCTTACTTCATACATGATATATTGGATAGTTTGGTTGTCGAGTACATCAAACTACCCACAAGTATTTTGTAAAAAAATAAATTGTAGTGTAGGAAATTATATATCTTAACAATTTCACATTATGTTTTGTCCCACTAATTTATTGGACTTAATTAAGCTTCTAATTTTCCAAATTATGCATTTGAAAGCCTAATATTTGTCATTTTCCGATGGAAGACAAGAATTGAATAAATGAAACCAATTTAAATATGTTATTGGTGGCATTTTAACATCTAAAATTCAAATATGAAGTGTCGGAATTTGGAATATAATTTTCAAGAAAGTGGATAAACACCTATGAATGCCTAGTTATTTTATCATTTGAATGGGAACAAGCTAAAAAGAGGTACAAATTTGAGAAAATAATATCATTAAGAGCAACTCAAGTGTAGCATTATTAGAGTTTATTACATAAATTCAAGATCAAACATCATACCAAATTCTATGTGAGTTTATGTGTGTGTTCATGTTCAATTTTTGTAAAGGCTAACCCTTGTTGTAGGTCTCCAAAGAATTCTACAATTCAAGTAAAGAAGGATCCAAATCCTTGAGGTGATGTGTATGAATTTAGTCCTTCAAGGAAGCCATTAAAGGGTGGTGAGTTGTAGTATTTTGTTCATTCATCATTCCATCTTTCAATTATCAATTTATCATTAACATTTCCATTGTGGAAGTGGAAACTCTTACATAGGGTTTGAATGAGGTAAGCCCCTATATGGAACAACATTTTATCCCTCTTTGAATGTCTAGGTTGTAGGTTTGGAAAGGATCAAAGGAAGATTGAAGACAAATTTTTAATTGTTACATTTGTTGTCATCAAGTTGTTAGGCCACAAAAACTTAATTACAAAGTTCATTGATGAAATTATAACAAGTTTACAATTAGGAATTAGGAGCTCAAATCCAGAACTAGAGGACTAAAAAAATAGTTTCAAGACACCTCATAAAGCACCCATTCAACTAGGGGTGACCTATTCCTACTACATGTTGGGAAAATGTGTCTCAACCTTGCAATTACATAAGGTATTGTTGATATGTAAGCATTGATGGGCATAGGGGGTAACCCCTATGAGGGTTTTGGAGGGATCACCCCCTCGATGCGGGTCTAGGGGTTGCATACCCCAATGGGGGCTTGGGAGAAACACCCCTGAAAGCCAAATTTAATGTGTATTTTATTATTATAAATATGGAATGTTCATCATCATCTCATATCTGATGGTCAATATTTTTCTATCTTGACTTTCCCTATAAGGAAACCCTATTTTATGAGGACATTATATTACAACTATGTATTGTGATGTATTTTGAGAGTCTGATAACGGTTTTGCTACCTTTGGATCTCCAATTGGTGATACTCTTCTGAGAAGCTTGCCCTGCAAGCATATTGTAATCTTTATGATTTTTGAATAATATATCAGGCAACTTTTGGAGTGTAGTGATTCTCTCCCAAAAGGATTTTCCCCATGTAAATCACTATGTTGTGGTATGCATGATATTTATGTTTATTTTTTAAAAAAACTATAACTATTGTAAAGATCTATAATTTTTTTGCATTATCCTCCTCTCAATATTAGTGTAGTAAGTTTTTTAACTACCATAGCTTCCTTACACTATATCACTCAAGATTAGCTTTCGATGATAGGTACACATCAGTTTGTACTTCTCGAATCCACATGCAAATCATTATTTTTGTTTATTTGTCTTCTAGTATTTGTATTTATCATATTAGGTCATATAGTCTAATTAGGAAACTCACTCCAAATCATTTCCAATTCATTCCTAAGACTCAAAAGGCTAGATCTAGGTCTAATTGACCCACCTTTGAGGTTGAAATTCAATCTATGCACCTTGTTGATTCACATCTTAATGAAATATTAGAAATGAGGGAATAGACCTTAGTTTTTGGAAATTAAACTTAGGTCATGTCACCACAATTTTATGTTTCATTTTGGTGAACTCGACATTTGACACCATTGTTTTATGATTTGGTAGTCTTTCACAACCTAGATTTACATTTTGCATCATTTTTTGCATCTTTCATTTAGGGTTTCATATTTGCATCATACAAAGTCACAAAAATCCAAAACAATTGCATATATATTGCATCATAACTTACATTATGGTGTTTCTTAGTAATTTATATCAGATTTTCATTTCAAAATTGCATGAAAAAGTGTCATTTTGTTCCAAAATTGTCATACATTTTCATTTCATTTACACTAATTTTGTTTAGAAAAAAATAGTTATTGTCAAACCTGTTTGTAGATAGGAAAAATAACCTTAAACAAAAATCTAAACATTTAGATTTTTTAGATTTTAGAACCATTGAAAAGGACTCAAATTCCCTTGGGTAGCCCTATCCTTTTATAGGTGCAACAACAAAATTTCTCATAGTTGTTTTTCTTTGTTTGCTCAATTTTCCTATACATGTAGATATTTGTTTGAATTTCATAATTGCATATTATAAATAATTTTTGAATTTAGTTCATTTGGTGAAAGAAAGTGCACTCTTTAGGGTTAAAATTTTCATTCAAACATCAACATTTTTAGGTCTCTACATCTTACAATTAGTCAATTGTTACATTTCAAATCTGAAATTTGCATTGAACTTTATTCAAAAAAATTCAACATTGCCACATACTTACATTATGCTTTAAATTGGAATACATTAAGAAAAATTTTGAAATTTATTTATGGTTATAGTTGTCTACATGTAGAATCAAAATCCTTAAGAAATGTAGTTTATAGTTCAACTTCAAACTTTGAAGACCCCTGACCAAGAATCAAACACCCTTGAGCCCAACCCTTTCCTACTTGTCTTGGCTAAGAAAATAGTTTTTGAGACATCTATTGTTGTGGTTCCTATTTGATTTTTCTTGTTGATTTATGTTTCTAAGTATTTTCTATACTTATTTAGTATTTTTGTGTTCATTTTGGGTGCATTTTTGGCACTGTGAAACTTGCATGAGTTTTACAACCTGGTGTCTTATTGCTAATACTTCAATGAGACATAGTTCGAGACTCATGGCATCCCACACTATTGGTACATTAGCTATGGATCTTGAGTTCTACAACCATTTCATGATAAGTTTATTCAATACTCAACCCATTTTAGACTCCATCCATAATGCCACAATTTCCATGATCTTACCATCAACCATTGTGATAGATGTTGAAACCGTGGTGGCCCGTGCCCACAAAGAGAAACTGAAACAATTGGAAAAATCCTTAAAAAAACTTCAAGAATATGTGAGCATGGAATATATCACTAGGACAATGGTCCTTCCGATAGGTAACATGAGGAAATTGCTTGATGATACTCAAGGATTTTAGGTAATGCATAGTCTAGCCTACATTATAGATAATCATGTACCTACAATGGATAGTTGCACTCAAGCTTTGGGGTACACTCAAAGTAAAGGAGGAATTGAAGTTCCTCTCCCTAAAATTGCAACCAAACAACATTATATCTCAAACATTGGATATTTCCATTTGGAATCCTTTTAATTTTGTGTATTCAAACATCATATCTCCAAACCCATCACCTTAGAAACTTACAATATAGTATTCCACCCAACACATATACACTTCCACCATATTCACCCAGTTACCAAAATATGATAAAGATTGATTTTTTCATTAACCAACACTTTTAAAATGTGACATTTCTTCATCAAAAAATATCAACACTAAACCAAATTCAAAATGGAAATCCATCACAATATGTCAAAGGAAACCCATTTTCACTATATATATTTAAAGCAAAAATTCCACAAAACATAGAAATACCCCACTTTGAGAAATACAATAGTAAGGGAGACCCTAGAAACCATATATATGCATACACAACATTATGCAGTGACATCATTTTTGAAGATAAGCTCTTGGATAGAATTTTTTCTAGGTATTTGAAGGACATGACCTTGGAGTGGTTTGTTGAACATTATACAATAACTTGATTCACTCATTTAATGAGCTTGTTGATGCTTTCCTCAACCATTTCCAAGTGCTCATTGGTGTCAAAATTAGTATATTGATTTAATGTGATGCAAACAAAGGAAAGGTGAAAAAGCTATAGATTTCATAAGCCACTATCAATTTATATTATCGCATCTCAATCTAACTCTTCATGATGCATAAATCCAAAGAATGTTCATTTATAACTTGCAAATAGAGATAAGGAAAAAAGCCCTATTAGAATTTCCATTCTTTATAAGTCTATGTATGATGCTTCATGATTATTAGAATTCGATTAATAAGTATGAAGAGGCATCTTCATCCAGACATACTGAGAAATATGAGCTCACACATCAAAACAAGTATCAATATATTAAGAATCCAAACAATAACTTTTTAAAGATAAATCCATCCCAAACAAACCATGTTGAACTTCAAGTTGCCACCATAAGCTCTACACTATACCAATTTCAACCTAGGGATAGGAAATTTACACCATTACCTGATTCCCTTCATTCAATCATCAAATTTTAATTAAGAACCTAATTCATTCACCTCTTGTCAAACCTATGGACACAATCAAACCCTTGCCACCAAATTATAACCCAAATTCCTTTTTTTCCAATATCGTCAATACCGTGGACATGACACAAAATGATGGATGTGTCTTAAACATAAAGTAAAAGACATCATTGATTCTAATCATATCCAGTTGGGAGGTGTTAATGAAAAATGAAATAAGTAAATTACCCCACCTAACCAATATTCTCAAATTTTCACCAACCTAATGCAATTTATTATTCAACTAACTTTGTGAAAGCTAGTCAAGTCAAGAATGATGTGATGAATTTTGATAATATTAAGGATATGAATGAAGATAATGATGATGATAAAAGTGATAATGAGGATGATCTACATGAAATGGTCACCCTCATAGACATTCAACCACATAAATTCCAAACCAATTTATTACCTAGCATTTCCTTCACCCATATTAATGCATCTATACATGTGCTCGATGGTCCTCTCTATATTGATAAATTAATTAATGATAAGACCATAAATGTGATACTTATTTGATCACATGTATGTAGAGAATGTGATCACTAAGGAATTATTGTTTGTGCATGAACTTTACCAAGACTCTTATGAACAATCAAAAGCATGGATTAAAAAATCATAATGGTTTCACTCACCTTACGATAGGTTCAATCACTATTCCATTAAAATTTGGACCAAAACAATTAGATATTTCATTCTCCATTATCCCAACATCGGATCAATTCTATGTGAAGATAGGGTATCCATGGCTATGCTCCATGAATTTCATCTTGTCAAGTATTCATAAGTACATAAAGTTCCCCTTTGATAATAAGATATTTACAATGCACAATAGTGGGTTCAATCCTTTGTCTTCCTATGGGATTTTTTCCTCCGATTTATTTTGGACTAAACCTATGAAGCCTATAAATCCTTGTGAAGATTTATTTTTCAAGTCATATCAAAATTTCAAGGAAACACACATACCAGAGTTATCTCTTAGAAATATTCCTAAGTTTGATAGAACCATGGTTTTTCCTTCTCTCCATAATATCATTGATGACGCTATGATTGAACCAAAAACCCTTTCAATTACCCAAGAAAAATATACTATAGTTCCTCCACCCATCTCCTATAAGAGACTGAGAGACAATAAAATGATGTATTTTGTGCCACAAAAGATAAAACAATTGTAGAGACATAAAGAAATAGTTGTTTCCCAGTCCATGATGGTCCCTTCAGTTCCTCCCTTAAGGGAAGAAAAGATATTGATAGTAAAGAAACCCACTCCTACATCATCACAAATTGAAAATCATGTAAGAATAAATTGAAATTATAAAGAGTGTAGGCATAGATTTCATGCTATTGCTTGTCAACCAGAAAAAAAGGAATAAACCAACACCTAAGAAAAAAACTTAAGAAGAAATCCAAATTTCACCAAAACAAGACATCAAACCAAAACAAGAGGTGAAACAAGAACATTCAAATGCAATAATCATAAAACCTCATATTGTGATCAATTTGGATGATGATGATGAGATTGCTAAAATTGATGAAGAAGTGCATAATGAGCCGAATGTGTTATTTTCAACTTCTATAAAGTTAGATGTGGGCAACCAAGATGATCCTCTTGATGAGAGTGGCCCACCAGATGTTGAACCTGATGATGCTCCTAGTACAATACTTTTTATAGTCCACTTGTCTAGTTGTCTACATTCCTTATAGGATGAGAAAGATTGAGAAGCAAAGGACCCACTCTAGGTTGGATCACATGTGAAGTACTTCTTCCATGTTTTTCCTTTCTATATTCTTTATGTTTTCTTTCATGTAATGTGATCTCCCATGTTATGTTTCTTGGCATTCATTTTTATTTGTGAGTTTACTTTGGACGACCCTTCTTGATCTATTGGCACAAGGATACGAAGGAAACAAACATGTCATGACATTCTTTTATTTGTACCTTCATTCTTCTATATGAACTATAAATCTTCATCTTATGTTTTCCTTTTGGGGACAATGTAAAGAGTTGAAACATTCAGGTCTCTTCAATTTCGATCCAAAATTTTCTTTTTCTTCTCTCTAGTGTCATTGCTTCTTCGTGTTCATTGTTAAATGAGTATTTGGGGAATGATGTCAGTTGAAATCTCTATTATATCATTTTAGTAAAGACATATAGTGATGCCAGATCCATGGATCCCTCAGTGTACTTTATATTGCATTTAGAGGGAAGCCCCTTATTGTGATGTACTTTATTTGGAAACATATAATTTGCATATGAATTTTTGAATAAGCCCTTCTGATCTCTTATTGCATGACATTTATCATTTTTCTACTTTAAAGCAATTGCTAACAACATGGTGTTTAGAAATTTCTTTAAAGTGGGGGCATACATTGGCATTAGTTTCCTTCACTTTTCCTAGAAAGACTGGTCTTATTGGTTTGTTGACATTTCACATTTGACATTTTATTGGCTTCACTTTGTTCATAGGAGTTGAACTTTGTGTAAGCATTGGCATATATTTTTTATCATTTTTGTAGAACTTTATCAAGGTTATCAAGAAGTATAACCCTTGGTATGGTTATGGGCACACCTTGTAGACCTAGTGTGTGTTTCCTATTTTGATACCTAGTATTTAGGGGTTCACCAAGTGAAAAATAGTCCTCACTAGATTATGTGTCTTCTTGTTTATCATTCACCTAGCACATATCACAATTTTTTATTGTGTTAGTCATGAACACCTTTTGTATAGCCACTAGCATGGTACAACTTGTTAGCCCACACCCCTTTTTTCCTCTTTTTCATTACATTTAATTTGATATTACATTTTTTCCTTTCTATATGTGGCAACTAAAATAGTATCCTTTTACTTTTCCTTTATTTTTCGGGCCCTCCTTGTAAAACTGAGGTTAATATTTCCTTCATTTAGTGTTGTAATGTGTTTAACACATTCACATTAGGGCTTGGTCCCTTGTGAACTAATGAATATAAATGGTACCTTCTGAAAGTGTTGTGAAGTATTGTAACACACTTTAACACTTTTCTAGAGGGTTTTATTAATTAACTATACCTAATAAATTTATTTTTAACCTTAATCATGTATTATTTAAAGTGTTGTAAAGTGTTGTGTGTCACAAAAAAATGTATAGTTGGACATTTTTACACTCACTTGAGTCTCTCTCATGGATTTTAGCTTGATTTTGCCTAGATTTAATTTTGTAATGTGGCCAACACATTCACATTAGGTCTTGGACCCTTAAGAATCATTAAGACTTCTAGAATGTGTTGTAAAAGTGTTGTGAAGTGTTGCAACCCACTTTAACAATTTTCTAGGACCCTTTCATTATAATTCACCCAAATAACCCCTTTTTATCACTAACCAAGTCTTATTTCAAAGTGTTCTAAAGAGTTGTAACAAAGTCTAATGCTTTTCTATACTTTTCATCACTAATTCAACCCTTTCTTATGTTTAAATGACCCTTAATGCACTTTCCAACCATACTGAATTGAATTTTTTAGAACATTCTTGTTAAACAGGTCTTATTAAATACACTTTTAATCTTTGACACCTAGTAAAATAGCCATAGTGGGACCAAGTCGCCATCTAGGGCGACTTAGTCCCACTGTGCACAAAAATCAAGATAATTTCAAAATTTTGGCAAGATTTTATTCTGTTACCCTTGAGGTCGGCTTGTGATGTCTTATTTTTGGGAATTATAGTAAAATCAAGAATAAATAAAGGTTTTTCCCCTCATCTTGAATCTCCTAATTCATACCACATTCAAGCATTCATTCACTTAATTATCTAAGAAATTATCAAGCATTCAAGCACTCTAAGCATCATCAAGTCATCCACTAGAGTGCTTCATTGCATATCTTTAGATTTCTACATCAAGCATTTGGTGATTTTATGACATTGCATGTTGTCTATTGATCATTATATCTTTATTCCACTTCATTTCATAGGGTTTGATTACCAAATTGGGGTTTGACAAAGGAAAACCTCTATGCTCTAACCCTTAACCCTTTTTTCCCCTCTTTGCATGTGTGTTTGTAGGTCTACAGATTTATCAAAGAGTGTAGTGTCAAAAAGTGGTCAACAATCCATCAAAGTCAACAAATCCCTAATTGAATTTTGGAGATCCATTTCATCTCATTTTCTACAAAATTTGAACTAGACACCTTTCAAAAAAGGAAGTGCAAACCAAAAGCTATTGAATCCTACCCAAAAGCTCTTGAGATCCCTAGGTGGACTAAATCACCATCTGTGGAAAATTAGTCCCACTACCAGGCTTGAAAATTGATTTTTACATTTCTGAGTACCCATTTGGAAGATTCATAGATTTTCCTTAACATTGGACTAATTTTCCCAACTTGGGGTATTTTTTTTACTATTTACTTACATTCTTAAGTGTTTTTGCATACATCATTATGTTTTCTAGTACTTTGCATTTCTTAGGTTTAGCATTAGTAATGATCTTTATTTTTCAATTTATTGCATTAGGACATCATATCAAGCATATTGCATCCCTTTTACATTAATTTTGAGTGTAGAAAGTGGCATTTTGGGTCCATTTCTCTCCTTTTACATAAAAAACCCTAGAAGAGTAAGAGAACCCTTGGATCCAAAAAATTGGTGTCCACATTTTGGTAAACCTGACTGAACATTTTTCTTTCTAATTTGAAGTCCATTTGCATCCTACGTTTCACTTGCATCAACATTACATTAGGTGTTGCATTGTTTAAATTGCATCCTAGGGTTTTAAAAAATTGCATTAGTGCATTTTATTTCATTGAAAAAAAACAAAATTTTGCATTTTCTTTCTGTAGCCATATATGTGCCTCTGAAAAACATAAAATTGCATTTAAAATTTCTTAAAAAACTCAAGAAAATCATCATTGGGCAACTTAGTCCTTCTGCACATTTTGTACTAAATTTTTTGGCATTTTTTGGCTATTTTTTGCATTTTTGTTTTCTATTGTTGCATTACTATTGCAGTTTCCATAATTGTAGTTATTAGCTGAACCATTGATTTTGATGAGGTCTATAGGCCACTCTTGCAATCTTAGGCTTTTTCATCTAAAAGGAGAGAGATAAACCCTCAAAATCAATGTGGTTCATTGAATCTAATGTATGTGCAGTGTGTTTAAGGATAAATGAGATTATCTAAATGCAACTAAGCAATGTAATTGACTGATTATGAATGTTAAACCTAAGAAATATGCAATGTTTGAAAACAAAGTGATGTTTTCCAAAAGCTTAAAAGGATGAATGAAAATGCAAATTAAACCAAATAGAAAGTTGTTTTTTAGAATATGTGCACTTGTAAAGCTAACGATGACTAGAAAGCAATCTGTAAATCTAGAAAATCTAACTTTTGGGCTGACTAGGACTCATTTGCCACCCTGGGCAAATCAATCATAGGTTAGGGTTTTTCTACCCAGAAATTGATTTCTGCAAATTAGGTGTCTAAATCTGCATTTGACTCAAAAATTCACCTCATGAGGGTCTCATTTGCATGCATGATGAATTAGTCCAATTTCATTTTTTTGTAATTTCAAGTCTCTACTTTGCACCTTGACACCTGTATAGCATTTTTTGATGGAAACCCAAATTAAGATCTCAATTTTTTTTTGCAAAATAGCTTAAAATTTTTTGTCTAATGGGGATTTTCCTTGGTCAAATCCCTAGTTGGGTAATCAAACCTTAAATGGATAAAAATCTGCATAAAAATCTAGCCTTAGGTGTGTTAAAGACTAGGAAAGTCCAAAGTATGGTAAAACCCTATCTTATTTGTGCTAGAATAAGATGTGCAAATGTGATTTGAATGGTGCAAGACTTCAACCTTAGAAATCCTACACCATGTCAAAAATATATACAAAAGAAATGCAAATGGAATGTAAACCTTAATCTGCAGATAGAGAAGAAATGGAAGATGGAATCACTTTGAAAACAAGTCTTTAGATGTGATTTGATGGATAGTTGCATCTCCTCAACCTATATTTCTCCATGATTCACCATAGGAATCCATCATCAAATCCTTGTAATGTTAAACCTTCATCCAAAAAGTGAGCTTCAAGACCTACAAAAACCCTAGTTTGCTGCCCTAAAACTTCAACTTTGCTAATGAAACTTGTTCTAGAAAACTATAATTTAGAATTTTCTTTTGTGAAATGACTAAGAGATGTGAAAAATGACTTAAAATGAGTATTTATAAGCATAAAAACCTAATTTTCCCATTATTTAGACCTAAGAGGTGGAAATTCACCAAAGAACTAAGTTGAACTAATTGAATTCCTACTCAAAATTGAAATTTCCTTGAAAGGGACTCATTTGCCCAAGGTGGTGAATGGGTCCCACCAATGGTTTTTGAAGGTGGCTTTTTGGGATATGGATGAATTGAATGTTGATTGTCAGTTGATTTAAGTGAATTCTCAAGTGAAACAATCCTCTAGATAAAAAATAATGGGTCGTAGGGGCTTATAAATGTTGTTTTGAAGGATGAATAATGCAAGGGTGCTCAAAAGTGTTGGTGTAATTAATATTTAATTACACTTGCATAATTTTAATTAGGTAATATTTTAATTCCTAAGTTAATTATTATCATCCTTATCTTGTTGAGCTATCTTGTTGCTCAAGATAAGATTAGGGTTATGCATACTTTCCTTTTATAAAGAAAATCATCTCATGTAATTAATGAGTTCCTGAATAATTTTTTTTGCATATATTTATGCAAAGCTCTACTTTTATTTTCTTTTCCTTTTTGTGGAAGGATTTTTGGTTTCAATGTCTGATCTTGGTTTCTAACATGGTATCGAAGCCTTGATTTGCAACCCCTTTTTGATTTTTTGAGAAAATCATTGCAAAGTTCATCTGGGATTCCTCAAGGGTTTCATGCCTTGATTTCATATATGTAGCATTTTGGATCAGGTAGGGCCTTTCCATTAGATTCAAAGCACTGGAAAAAGTCAAGATTGTCTTTTATTTTATGAATTTTGGTCATCATTTTCTAGATCCATGAGGGTTTCAAGCGCGAAGATTTTTTTCAAGCTCTGGAGGTAGCTAATTTTTTAGAGCATTTTGAGCTCAAACAGAGGTCACCATTGTGTTCGCAGTGGCCAAAAACCCTAAGATTGTCTTTCATTTCATTGATGTTCGAGAATTGATTCTAAGGAAAAAAAATTGCCAAGGAGGTCGTACAACCTCCACATCACACTTCCCAATTCATGAAAATAAAAAAAATTTGAGAAAGGATTTTTTTGGGGTCTATACATGTGCTTCCAGTGCAAAAGAAACTTGCCACCAGTGCTCCATCAAGTTGCCACCACCATGCCACTTACGGGCCACTAGCCACCGATGGTGCCCTCATCCGTCACCTCTAGCCTCCACAGGCTCCTCTACGCATGGTTGCGGTCATATGGGGACCAGGAACTATGCGCCTAGCCCCCGACTACTTCCAATAGAACTGTTAGTCATATCGGCGACTAGGAGATCGATGCTTAGCCTTGGCCGCCCAACTCAATAGCCCACCAGTCTTATGGAGGACCAAGGGCTCCACTATAGCCCCATCCCACAAGCCCCTAGTCATGCATAGAACTAAGGGCCGAAATGTTTTTGAGCCCCCTAGGGGCCTTGTAGGCCAAATTGACCTTCTTGGAGTAGTTTTCACGAAAATGGGGATAACTTTCGCCCACTATGTCAAAATCAGGAAAACAAGATATTGTTGGAAAGATGATTCTGTGCACTATGCTGTTGTGTAGTTTATTTTTCAGTATTTTTCATTTTAGCTTAATTTATTTTTGTTTGAAGTTAGATTTTAATTTATGGCTTCTATGCTCATAACATTTGCCATGATCTCCAATTTTCACCTTCTTTATGGTGTTGGAAAAGTATTGAAGAGCTCTACGTTGCTATCCATGCACAAGTTTTTTCTTTGTATCTGTCCTAGGTTGATCGGTATTCCATATTTTTCCTGATGAGTTCTTTGGAGATTACTTGGATGTTTTGGTAGTTGGAAGGGTGAAACTTGAATCTTTGCACTTCATTTGAATATCACATCATTTTATTTTCCATTTATGCATTTATAACATTCTCTCCTTCTACAATCATTGGGTTATTATAATAAATGAACTGATATAAAGTTCCATCAGGGGGGTTTCTTGCATAATAATCTGATTAGAGTGTGCATGCACTTTGATCTCCATCTTGTTTTTGATGTCAACTTGCATGGGTTGTATCTGGTTTCTTAGTTTGTTTTCGACACATTTTTGCTCTAGCTTCACACATCAATTCACATCAGTTCACACTTCTGATTGAGAGCCTATGGTTAATGATCCACATTGGATCCATCTCAATTTGAGAGACACTAAATTTGTGGTTAATGTTCCAAAATATTTATGGTACTTGCTCCTATGGATCAGTTTTAGTCACAGTTTGGCATCGACGTCGAGATACATAGCTTCCAAAATCTTTCATCATATCATTCCCTCTTATGAGGGGCATCATTTTATCTAATTTTTCTTTATGGATTCTAGGGTTGTTCCAGTTTGTGAAGTTTTCCAGTGTTTTGTTGCATTGGGTCTATTGTTGCATTATCATGATTCCTTGAGTCAATCAGTGATTCTCATTTGATTTCTTGTAGACAAAAGTATCCTTCCTTGCTTGTTGGATTGCGGTTCTAGTGTTACTCCACAGTGTTCTTCTAGTGCTTCTTTGCAGTAGTCATCTCATTGTAGGGGGGTTTTTGTCCCACTAGGTTTTCCTTCTCTACCTCATTATTGCATTTATATATGGGTACCTGATCAGGCCTTGTTGTCGGGACCCATTCATGCTTTCTTGCATTCATCCTAGTTTTAGGTGCATGCTTTTTTAGTATCCCTAAGTTGCACTTATGGGGGGTATTGGTGTAATTAATATTTAATTACACTTGCATAATTTACTTAGGTAATATTTTAATTCCTAGGTTAATTATTGTCATCCTTATCTTATTCAGCTATCTTGTTGCTGAAGATAAGATTAGGGTTATGCATACTTTGCTTTTACAAAGAAAAACATCTCATTTAATTAATGAATTCCTAAATAATATTTTTTTGCACACCTTCATGCAAAGCTCTTCTTTTTTTTTTTCTCTTTTGTGGAAGGATTTTTGGTTTGCATGTTTGATCTTGGTTTCTAACAAAAAGTATGTTATGAGACTTTTTCCCCGTGGAAGAAAAAGAAAAAGAAAATAGAATAAAAGTAAATAAGTAAATAAATATAAGAACTAATGTAATAGTTCTAGAAAGAAAATGCAATAAAATAATAATTAGAGTTTTCACGGGATGTAATTATTATTTGTAAAAGGGTGTGTCGGTTGGAACTACCCTTTGTGTTGTATAAAACCCGTGAAAACTAAATTCTTTAGGCATGAAAAAAAAAGAGGAAAATAAAGTGGAGCACATTGCGGGAATAGGGTTTCAAGGTTAGCAGGCTGTGAGTAGGACGGAGAAGGGGCACTCCTACAGTGGGTGTCCAACCTGGGGTACAAGTGCGTGCACTCAGGATGGTCCTGGCCAGGGCATGGTTTTTGTGGCATGAGTGTTGAGCATTGTTCCGGTGGAACCAGCACTCGTGTAGAGCAGCCAAGTCTGCTTTCCTCCCAGACTACTCACAGACGGAAGAGGCTGAACCAAGGACCATTCCAGCAATAGTTGGGATTACTTCTGCACATTTCAAAGATAAGTATTAATTTCTGGTGAATTATCTGAGCAATAAAGTTGTTTTAAATCCTTTAAATCCTTTTTTGAATTAATAATTTATTTACAGCATGATTGAATGTATTTGGATGAAATTGTTGATCAATTTATTATATGCATTTAATTTCAAAGTCTTTACTTGAGCTTTATTTATTATATTAAAATTTGTGCATAAAAAGTTTTGGAATTAATTTGTGGAAACAATTTAAATCATTGCATTTTAAATTCGGAAATTAGTTTCGTTTCATTTGGTATCAGAGCCTTTGATCCTTACTCACTGCACATTTAATTACATTGTGCATTAGAAATTAAACCCTAAAGAAAAAAGAAAAATAATAATAACATTCGTTTATGGTGAGTTTAGAATAACTAAAAATTAATACCTCCGTAAATTTATTGATATAGTTATTATTTTGGTAAACCAAAAAAAAAAAATAGTCTATTGCTGTGTTTGAAATTAAACTGTGGGAGCTTATAACAAATATCACTTAGATAATATTTGAAATAATAAATTTAGGTAAATCAAATTTTAATGATAGATGTACATAGTTTTTATTTTTTTACCATTGTAAGGTGCTTAGTAAAAATAAAATAAAATAAATGTTTTACTTAAACAAATAAAACTTTTACCCCTAATTGTAAATCAATTTACAAGAGAAGTAACTTAAAATTACTACCGAAGAAACTATTAAGAATTACTAATAGAGAAATAATTACAGAAGAAATAGTTTAAATTATTAGAAAAGAAATAAATTACCGAAAAATAGTTTAAATTATTAGGTAAGAAATAATTTCATCATACCAAGAAATAAATTTTCACGGGAAATTAATTTAAAAAGAAAATAAAATAAAATTTCACTCAAACCTATTTTATTTTACTTTTATTTGGAGTAACTTATGGTTTTTGAATTTACATTTATTTTACTTTTAGTAACTTATGGTTTTTGAATTTACATCAAACTTCAAATTGGATATTTAATAATTTTTGTTTTCTTTTTCACCCTAAATAGTAAATTCATAACTAAATCTTATCATTGCATTTTTGCTACTAGATTTAATAAACTATTTATTTTGGAATTGAGAAAAATAGAAACCTTCCATACGTAGATCTCCAAATAATTAGAAACTATTTATTTGTTTATTTATTTTTCTTAATGATTTAACCTTCCAATTACCATTCATAAATTTTGGGAGAGTTAGTTTGTAATTAAATATTCACTTCCTAGAAAGAAAAAAAACTATTTTTTTTTGTTTTTTACAACCAAGTCACAGCCAACACAGATCTCCTCCATCTTCACGATAGGGATTAAATACAAATAATTACTTCATATAAAGAAAATTATAGTAGACTAATAGACTAAAATTGGAATTACATTGTATGGGACTTCCGCGCTAAATTTTTACTGGCAGCAAATTTAACCCTCTAAATTGATTCACATTTTGAAACCTTAGTTTCACCCTTTTATCTTTTGAGTTTTCTTTTGCAAGTTTAAAAAAAAAGAAAAGTAAAGAAGAAGTGACACCTATATTTTATCACTTAAGTATAATATAGTTTACATTGTGGGCCCATAACCCATAGGTCCTTAGATTCATGTTTTAAATTTAGAGAAATAATATTATGTTTAGAATAAATTGTTGAGAATAACATATTTATAGGATATAAAATCATAGGTGAGTTTTTCTCTACATCTTGAACCTTGAAAATATTTTGTTGTTTAAATACATTAGTTGGAATGGAATAATGTTTTATGATTAAACACGAAAACATGTTGAAGTTTTATAGGGGGAGAGATAACCCTAATTTATTTTATTGAATAGATATTTGTTCCTAAATTAAAATAAAATAAAAAATAGAGTAATGAAGAATATTTAAGAAAACTCTTTTAAAAGAGAGATTCATGATTATAAGAGACAACCTTTGTAAAAAGGGATAATTACTAAGCCACTTTATTATGCTAGGGAACACTATGTATGTTAGACATATTTCTTGGCCTCAAATAAACCATGATATATGGTTTGGGTGATTGCTTATGATTGGTTTCAGATATGCAATAAAATACTATATAGGGCATAAATAAAACAAAGATAGAGATTGTCAAACTAGCATGTGATTTTTTCATATATAGGGGTATAATTTATATATTTTATAGGAGAAATTTATGAATAAATGTGCATAAAAACCTTAACAAGTTAGAATTCATTTATAGAGATCTCAAGCCTAATCATATTTTGGTAGATAATAGTATCCTAGTCATATTGACAAATATTGGATTGCTTTGTGGATAAAACATGAGAAGTGTGACAAAAGGATTTTGTATGATTTATTGGGATCACTAATATAGAGATTTATTGTGATGAACCTCCTTACATGAAGGAAAACATAACAGAAGAAATTATTGAATGAATTTTGTTGCTTTCTTTAAACAACATTGCCTCTATTGATTATTTGGAGGTCCCAATGGCCTTGTCGTGTCTCATATCATAGGACATGAGTCTATGCAAATCATCACTATTCTAGTCAAATTATCATTTTTAACCAATATTTTCCCTTGTGTTAATAGTGAAGGAAATATTAGACCTAATGTTTTTCTATGAAAGTACTCAATGTATGATTGTTAAGATACCTAGAAAGATTACCATGCTTTATTTTATTGTACCTTGTTATTGGACTTGATCAACCCAATAACTTTGTGCATATATTGAAAGATATGAACTCTTTTTAGGGATACTTTTTACTTGTTTTCATTCAATTATACTTGACATATAGGAAAAGAGGATACTCATGTAGTCCGGAATACATGATTATCATCTTAGAATATATTTGAAGTATATCAATTATATAGTTCATCAATGAGTTGACTACATAGTATGGGATATGTATGTCGTTTCACTAGATATATGATATTTCAAGAGATGATTTAATAATTTTATAGATTTAATGTTCAAGTTACATATATAAGATTTAAAATATCTATATTAAAGAAAATTGGTAACATGAGAGAAAATTGATAAGGTTGAAATATATGTGAGTAAACACATAGACTACCATTAGTTTCTTTGATTGTAAATTCCTAATATTTATGTATGTACAACTCTTGTCATTGGAAAAAAATATATATATATGCTTTCTTGTAATTACTTAACTTAAAATACAATTAAAAAAGGGAGATATCTATGAATTAAGAGAAGAAAAAGTTATAAATGAAGTAAAAGTTAAATGGAGTCATTGTGATAATGATAGTGCTACTTGGGAAAATGTTTATTTTATTAAAGACCAATATCCTCATTTGTTTAACTAAAGGCTATTTTTTTTATATATGTATGTGTGATGCAGAAAATCATCCAGCTACTGAGGGCAGCAGCTAAACAATAGGGGGAGAATTGTTATGAGACTTTTTCCCCGTGGAAGAAAAAGAAAAAGAAAATAGAATAAAAGTAAATAAGTAAATAAATATAAGAACTAATGTAATAGTTCTAGAAAGAAAATGCAATAAAATAATAATTAGAGTTTTCACGGGATGTAATTATTATTTGTAAAAGGGTGTGTCGGTTGGAACTACCCTTTGTGTTGTATAAAACCCGTGAAAACTAAATTCTTTAGGCATGAAAAAAAGAGGAAAATAAAGTGGAGCACATTGCGGGAATAGGGTTTCAAGGTTAGCAGGCTGTGAGTAGGACGGAGAAGGGGCACTCCTACAGTGGGTGTCCAACCTGGGGTACAAGTGCGTGCACTCAGGATGGTCCTGGCCAGGGCATGGTTTTTGTGGCATGAGTGTTGAGCATTGTTCCGGTGGAACCAGCACTCGTGTAGAGCAGCCAAGTCTGCTTTCCTCCCAGACTACTCACAGACGGAAGAGGCTGAACCAAGGACCATTCCAGCAATAGTTGGGATTACTTCTGCACATTTCAAAGATAAGTATTAATTTCTGGTGAATTATCTGAGCAATAAAGTTGTTTTAAATCCTTTAAATCCTTTTTTGAATTAATAATTTATTTACAGCATGATTGAATGTATTTGGATGAAATTGTTGATCAATTTATTATATGCATTTAATTTCAAAGTCTTTACTTGAGCTTTATTTATTATATTAAAATTTGTGCATAAAAAGTTTTGGAATTAATTTGTGGAAACAATTTAAATCATTGCATTTTAAATTCAGAAATTAGTTTCGTTTCAAAGTAGGTCTAATTAGGCATGGAATTGTCTCTTTTCTCAAGAGTGTCCAATTTTCTATGCCACATTTAGCCCCCACTTAAGTGCCCATATGAATCTACGTACATATGTAAGCTAAAGGACTCTAAAAAGTGCACTTTATTACATAAAATGATACTCATTCAAAATATGAGAGAACAAAGCCCCCAATGTAGTTATCTACAAAATGACAACATTAGGAACTGCATCCTACAACATACATTCATTAATTATCCAAAGATCCTTTTATCTAATACCTAGGAATCCAATTCAAGGGTAGATGCATGCCCCCTTAATTCCACTTTCTTTACAAAGGTGGAATCAAGGTAGCAATCTAGCCACATCGAATAAACAACATCATACCATAGGGAATTTTCAAGTACCATTCCACGTAACAATAGATGATTGATGATGTCGGGCGTGGAATCACAATTCCAATGCATCAAACAACGTTGAAAACAAAGTACCCCAACTCTCGTTATGATGTTTGGAAGAAAATATGCTTTACTAAATCTTAAGAGAAAATAACCCTAATTTAATCTGCGTATGTGTAGGATCATCATGGAAAAAATAGGCCCTTAAGTGGCAAAAAATTTAGAAAAATTGAAGTTAGGCAACTTGACATAAAAATTTGAATAAGTTATCTATATTATTTCAAAAATATGTAAGAATAGAATCTATAGAAAATTGAATGTAGTTTCTAAACTACTATATTTTTTAGAAAAGCTCGCTTGGTGAAAAATTGAAATTTCAATGCAGTAGTACTTAAATTTCTGTGGAAAAAATAAGAAGTAGGTGTTTGTTAACCACCTAACCACAATAAAATGATAATATTTTTTATTATATTTTAGATATAAGTAGAGGACTCGTATGTTGTGATGCATGTTTTTAATAATTTTTTCCAAGTGAATATTTAATTATGAATTTTTTATTACAAATTTTAAAAAATATAAAAAATTGTATGTTTGACCACCTTAACTTTGTCAAAATTTCATGAAATTCATTTTTTTCTTTTTTAATCCTATAGTATGTGAAGTATATAATGTGACGCATATTTCAGATTCAAAAAATGTGATACCGTTTGAAAGCTACAAATGTTTTTCATTTAGCCTATCAATTAGGACTTTAGTTGTAATTCAAATAGAAAATGAATAATAATTATTTATTCAATTAAAAGTAAATGATAATTTATATTGGTGGAAATATGAGAATCTCCTTTAAAAACTCTTTTCATTTCATCAATTTTGGGTTAAAAAAGTTGTTAGCCACATACCCTACACACACCCATCATATCACCACTTTTTGGCCCATCATGATCCTGCACATACCCATGCATAAGAGTAAAAGTGATGAAAATGGGTTAAAAGAAGTAGAAGAGAGTAATTTGTCACTTACTATTGCATTTTACCTTCTTTTAGCTTGAGAGGGAGGAGTGAAACGATAAGATGTTGAGTAGATGGGATTACACATCTTTGTAATTGGATGAGCTTCAAGAGCAAGTGGCACACAACGAGATATATTATAAGGTGACTTGATTTTGCAACTTTTGCCATGTGATTTTGTAATAATTTAATGATTTTTAATACATGAATAGGTTAATTTAGGATCTTGGAAAAAGGTTCGCAAAGTGTCCCATTTCTTTGCGAAGTGTCCTAAAAGGGTTTGAAAGTGTCTAGGGGGATTAGAAAAGCACACTAGATTTACTTTAGCACACTTGCATGATGAAATATGTGAAAATTGAAAAGATTAAATTTTGTGATGATTTGGATAGGTCCCTGCCTAGTTTCAATATTGGCTAGGGGGAAGGTAGATTAGTTTTATGAGAGATTTAGTGCTAGTACTATCAACAACAGAGACAGAGCATTTACATGCAATAGGTATCTATTGGGAATATATGATGCCACCCATGAGATACCATGTCGCCATGCTCATGGCCCTATATGAGTGTTGGGATGTCGATACATGTACCTTTCATCTTCCTATCAGGAATATGACCATCACTCTTGAGGATGTACACTATATTCTCTGAGTTACTATTCGGGTAGAATGGGTATATTTTTGAGGGGGTCCATCAATCTATGAGAAGAAGGTGGATATGTAGTATTCCTTGGATCGACTTGTTCATGATGAGCACGTGAGAGCACGAATCGAGCTTCCCATGCTTATATATTTGTGAGCTTCTATTGTTAGATGGATTATGATGCATACAATGGCTCTTATTCTCAATCCTAAAGGACAAGTGACACACTTAGATGGAGGATTCGTACACTTGATTTAAGGGATGTATGAGCACAAGATAGTCTACACATGGGGCGGCTACATCCTAGCACACTTATATTATGATCTTGGAAAATTTGTGTTTCGAGAGATTGAGAGTATGGTGCATTGTATGCTTCTATAGGTGTGGTCCCTCAAGCATATTACATACACCAGGCCTATTGGGTTCCCTTTTCCTATAGTTGTAGGATATCCATGAGCATTTAGCTATCCTATACGATGCTTGTGGAAATAAAGAGATTTACATTTTTGGAGGGTGAGATTTGACTACCTGTAGGAGGACAATATCTTATGGAGACTCTATCTACTCATTCTACAGTGGCTAGACCCCATAGAATAGTTGAGAAGGATGTAGATGGAAAACTTTCTAGCTAGAATGAATGACTATGTTGTACGACCTTTCTATTATGGGTGAGCCATGTGACAGTTTGGGAAGTTGAAGACACCATCGAGGGAATTCCCATTCATTAGGTGATTAGTGCAGAGTACTTGGAGGTCAGGTGATACTGTACAACTTACTATAGATCATGTTCATGAGAGTGATTTTGATGATTAAAATCATGATCAGCCACCATTCGCTGACACTGATGATGTTGATAGCACATATGAGCATGCGGAGTGGTGGTCAATGACATGAAAAACTCTTATGTTTCCCATGTATGTCCCTATAGGTGATGTAGGACCAGTACCAGATGAGGGAGATGAGTGAAAGGATAAGGTCAAGGATGTATGATACATGCCAACAAATATATTTACTAATGTTATCGATGATGAGTATGAGTTAGAGGCCAATCTTGACTATGAGGACCAGGATGGAGAGGAGGATGAGGATTATGAGGAGGATGAGTATTATGAGGAAAAGCCACCCTTGAGTGAGGGTGATGAGGTAGCGATTGAGGATCAATACGAGCATGGAGATTCCTCACACACTTTACAATTCTAGATCATGTGTAGTAGCTACAATAGACATTAACACCCATAGTCAAAGAGAGGCTAGCACATCCTCCATGCCCCTAGAGAGGATGAGGTTGATATTCCTCATTTTCCTAGAGACATAGGTGATTATTTTTTTGATTTTATTCATGTACTTTAGTATATTATATTATATATATATATATATATATATCATGATGATGTGTATTGATTGTGTACTATTCTATCTTGCAAGAGTGATGAGAGACTGGTGAGAGTTCTAAGGTTAGGCTATAGTGGAGACAATGCATACATCCATTGAAGAGGAGGAGATGGATCCTGACTATGTGTCCCCACCAATAATGGAGGAGCCAAAGTCACTCAGACCTTTCATGAGGTTACGGGTAGCATACAAGAGTTTGAGGAGATGACTCTGTCAAGCTGAGAGTGCAGGATAATCAGTGTAGACCTCAACAAAGGTTGATAGACTGCATGCAAAGCTAGCACAGGTACAATAAGAGAGGGATCAAATGGTAGAGGACCAACTTGTGGCTCTTGGTTGAGTAAGCGTCTAGAGTATGCACTTAGACTCGGTAGTTTGAAGTCATGATCACACACGACCATCTCATGACATCCAAGGACCAAATCATGAGGGAAAGAGCCCATGGGGTCTAGCTATCATAGACCTTAGTTATTTTTTATATGATACTGAGATGTATATTGTAGATACCACATTGTTTACTAGAGAATATGTTAAATTAAATACACCTTTAACTCATATAAGGTTCTAACTTAACATAAAACAAGGGTGAATAGTATGAATCCCAAAGTAATTATAAAATAGACTTAAATAATTACCTTAGTGTTCAAGAAAAATAGAAGATTAGTTATCAAGAACAAAGAATGTGAAATTTATGTAGAATGACATCAAATAACTTCAGACAACACTGCTTTAACAATCATACTATTCATATATATTAGAGGTAATATCGACGCAAATGTGTGACATCAATAGTTCCCTGAAGGGATGTTTTGTCATGCTTCATTAAGACATAAGCACCAGACCCATAATTGGTATCAACTATGTAAGGTCCTAACCAACTAGGGCTGAATTTATCTTTATCTTCATTTTCAACAATAGTATTACATTGATACTCATAAAGAACAAAATCACCCTTATGAAACATCCTAGGAAAGACATGCTTGTTGTGTTTTCATTGTGATTGTTTGAAGTAAGCTTGGAGATGTTCAAGAGAGTTAATGTGATATTCTTCAAGCATCTCAAGCTAGTGCAATCATTGGTCTTTATAAGTTGCATCATCAATAAGGTCTTGAAGAGAAATTCACAATGTAGTAATTTCTAACTCTAAGGGCATGATTGCATCCGTGCCATAAACAAGGTTATAAGTTGTAGTCCTCGTAGATAATCTAACACTTGTTCAAAAAGCCCAAAGTGTATAATGTAATTGTGTATGCTATTCCTTATGATGTTTGTTAATAGCTTTCTTTAGGATTTTCTCTATAATATTATTAGTACTTTCAGCTTGTCCATTGGACTATGGATAATAAGGTGTAGAAAATCTATGTTGAATGTTGAATGTTTCATGAAAATTCTTGACTTTGTTATTCTTAAATAGGGTTCCATTGTTTGAAACAACTTTGGAAGGAAATGCAAAGCAAGCAATTATGTGTTCCAATATGAAATTAAAAAAATACTTCAACATTTGTAGATCTAAGAGGAATAGCTTCTACCCATTTCATGAAATAGTCTATTGCAGTTGTGATAAACGTATGTCTGGTAGAAGAGGTAGGTGAATTTTTTCCAATAAGATCCAATCCCCTTACTAAAAAAAACCAAATGGGAATTTGGGCATGAAGCTTAGAAGCAAGAGCATGGATCAAATTGCTATGTTCTTGACATTTGTGACATCATTTAATGTAAGTGAACTAGTCTTTCTTCATCTATCTCCAATAATATCCCATACGAATGAGTTTTTGCACTAATGATCGTCCTCCAAAATGACCTCCACAGGTACTAGCATGAGCTTGCTCAAGGACTATAGGGATTTTGGAATCCTTAAGACACCTTAGTAAGAGACCATTAAATGATCTTCTATACAACACATCAGTGAGGATCACGTATTTAGATGCTAGTTTGCATAAATGATTTCAAGTGTTTGTTGTTGTAGGCTCGGGAATGATACCATCTTTTAAATAATGGTATATTATATCAAACCATTCATATGAATCATCTTGAGTTATTGTTAAAATGTCTTCTAATCAAGTATGAATCAAAGCATTCATGATGGGTTGAATAAAAAGGGTGAAGTCTATTGAAGGATCATGTGGGGATATAAGAGAGTCTTCACTCGCCATTGTATCTGCATGTCTATTATCTTTTCATGGATTGTTATCAATGGTGAATGATTCAAACTTCTCTAACAGTTTGATTGTAAGATCCTTGCATTTTGATAACTTGTCATGTTTAGATTGATATGTCCCATTGATTTGTTTGATTACTAACTGTGAATCACCAAAGATCTTGATATGTTTAGCATTCATGGTTAAAGTAGCTCGCAATCCAGTGATTAGTGCCTCATACTTAGTTGTGTTATTTGTACATAGGAAATTTAAGCGGTAGAACAAGGGAATAGGTTTTCCATCGGGTGGAATCAATACCACTCCAACACCATAACCTATTCTACACTTAGATCCATCGAAATACAATTCCCATGTTTTAATATCAACAATCAAGACACTATCATTAGGAAAGGAGTCATGATTAGTTAATGCGAGAGGAGAAGGAGCATCAACTAAGTGATCGGTTAAGGCTTGTCCTTTGATTGATTTTTGGGTAAAAAACTTAAGGTCAAACTCAGTTAACAACATCACCCACTTACATAAGCATCCATAAAGGTTTGTTTTGTTGAAAATATTTTTAAGGGGATCAAATTTTGTCATGACTTCTATTTTAGCATTTACTAAATAATGTCGCAACTTGATAGTAGTGAATACAAGAGCCAAACACTATTTTTCAATTGGTGAATATCGAGCTTTATAATCAATTAAGGTTCGACTAATGTAATAAACAAGATGCTATTTTCCATGATAGTCTTGTTGAGCCAAAAATGCTACAAGAGCATGGGCTGATGCAGCTATGGACAACATAAATGGTTTATTTGGCAAGGTGGGTTGTAAAACAAGTGGATATGGAAGGTATTCCTTTAAACTATCAAAATCCTATTTACAATCCTCATCCCAATCAAAAGGTACACTCTTTTTAAGAAGATGTCAAAGGTAATGTGTGATCACCTAAAGATGCAACAAAATGATGGATAGCTTGAATTCAGCCTTGTAGTGTTTGCAATTGAGAAATGTTCCTAAGAGGTGGCATGTTAATAATTGCATCAATTTTTTTTGTGTCCATATCAATGCCTCTGTGAGATATGACAAACCCCAAAAGTTTACCACTATCTATGCCAAAGACACACTTTTTCGTATTTAATGGCATATTATATTTACATATTTGTTTGAATATTTTCCAAAGAACATTTACATTGTCTTGTCTTGTTAAGGATTTAGAAAGGATGTCATCAACATAATCTTACAATTTTTTGTGGATGTAATCGTGAAAGATCAATTTCATTGGTCTTTGATAAGTTGTGTCAACATTTGTTAAACCAAAGGCCATTACAACCCAACAAAACGTTCCCCAAATCATTGTAAAGGTGGTTTTGTATTGATCTTGAGAACTAATAAGGATTTGATTATAACCAGAAAATCCATCCATGAATGACAACAAAGCATGTCCAGTAATTGAATCCACGATCATGTCAATATTAGGAAGTAGAAAGTCATCTTTTAAAGAAGCTTTATTCAAGTGATGAAAATTTGTACATATCCTAATATGATTATCGGGTTTAGCAACTGCAACAATGTTTGAGATCGAAGGAGAATAATCAATTGGTTGAACGAATCTTGCATCAAGGATTTTTTCAAGCTCTGGTTTAACATGCTAGGCTATGTTAGGGTGCAATTTTCATATCTTTTGGTGAATGGGTTTAGCTTGTTCAACAAGAATGATGTTATGTGTCACAATTTTTGGGTCAATTCTTGGCATATTAGAATATTTCCAAGAATTTTTTTAGGAAAATCATGAAGTAAAGTTGTAGTGTCTTCTTGTTCTTCATCAACAAGGCACTTCCCAATTTGAATAACTTTGTTTTTATCATTGAGGTCCATTGGTATGTCAATTGTATCTCCTAAAGGGAGTGCATTAGATGTAGGAACTTCAAAATTATATTGTTCTTCAGTGATATCACTATTGTT
Source organism: Sequoia sempervirens (assembly GCA_007258455.2). Classification (NCBI taxonomy): domain Eukaryota; kingdom Viridiplantae; phylum Streptophyta; class Pinopsida; order Cupressales; family Cupressaceae; genus Sequoia; species Sequoia sempervirens. The sequence continues at coordinate 169,669,793 of VDFB02000008.1, read as the reverse complement.
TTTCTTGGTAAAGTCTATCATAGCACAGTTAACCTATTTCATGCAGGAGTAGTAGAGGATGTGTTATCATAAACTCCTAATATTTGTTTCATAGTTTCATCACTATCAACATACTACCATGATGGTGACAAGTTCATATAAAGCAAATTCAGGATGTTTGATTGTGAGTTTGTGTTTTGGTTGACATGTAATAGTGTTGATGTTCAAAGATGGTCGTTGAGTAGCTTTTCTCATCTTAGAAAAATAATATCCCAATCCAAGTTTTGTCTCTTGCGTATTAGGTTTGAGAGGAACACGAATACCTTGCTCATGTTTTCCACACCCTTTTCTAGTATATCCTAATTTTTTTATAAGTTCATAGCCTTTCCCATAGATTCTTTCCATTTCTTTTGGATTAGGTGGAGGTTGATAATCTATCTCATCAA
>VDFB02000008.1:169635136-169669268 GCA_007258455.2 Sequoia sempervirens | reverse complement strand
ACTCTCTACCACCCTCTCCCACTCTCTCCCACCCTCTCCCAACCTCTCCCTCCCATCCTCGCCGACCTTATCCCACTCTCTCAGGTCACTCTCTCACATACACACTCCATCTATCTATCTCCCCTATACCCTTAACCCTAAAATGCTAAACCCTTATAACCCTCTACCATAAACCCTTAACCCTTAAACCCTCTACTATATACCCTAAACCTTTAACCCTTTAACCCTCTACCCTCTACCATTAACCCTTAGGTCTATGTTTACACAAATCAGATATCTGATTTGTAGAACTAAAATCATACTGTTACAAAACATCCTAATTTTTTTTCAAATGAATCAGATATCAGATTATAACAGATATCAGATTTGTGGGCCATAGAAAAGCCCCATGTGGGCCATTTTGTGTATTCCAATGGACCCTACATTCTGTTTGTGAGTGACACACACACGATTTCAGATAGGAAGAGACAAAGATCAAATTTTTGGAGCATCTTCTACTCGAATTTGTCATAAGCAATGATGTTTTAGCATATTTTATGAGGTATAATGGGGAGCAGTAGTCGTCGGAATAAAAAAAATAAGAGAAAGCTTACAAAAGAACAAATTGAAGCATATAGACAAAGAGATAGAGAAGGTCATAGGAAGAGAAGACAAGGTATGTTAAATATTGGTGAGGCTAACCCCTATGGTCTTTCAAGTGAAGAGGAAATTGAAGATGTTCAAGGTGAAAATGTTGGAATTGAATATGTTGAACATGATATTCAAATTAGGAATGAAATTATTGAAATTGATAATGAAAATGTTCAAAGTGAAAATGTTGGATTTGAAGATGTTGAACATGATATTGAAATTGGGAATGAAAATATTGAAATTGATAATGAAAATGTTCAAGGTGAAAATATTGGATTTGAAGATGTTGAACATGATATTGAAATTGGGAATAAAATTATTCAAATTGATATTGAAAATGTTGGAAATGAAGATTTTGAACATAATATTGAAGCAAGTGTAAGTTATGTTTCACTAGATTACATGAGAAATGAAGAACCTTGTGTGGAAGAAATACATATTCCAATTTCAAGACCTTCAAGAACCCCTAAATGGTTACTTGAATTTGATGAGAACATTATAAAAAAATTTGAAGGCAAGAGGTCAACACGAACTGTTCAGTTGTGGGCTAGAAGAATTTTCAACCAATATTTTAGTGATAAGACATTGACTGAGCAATGCCAACTTTTTGTACAATTGCTAAAGATGCAAAAATGAGACCTTTTCTAGCCAAATTGAAGATTCGTGTGAACAAGAAGACCAAAAAAAATTCTATTATTGTCAAAAATATTTTTAATGCTCTCAAGTCTATTGGGAAAAATAACAAGGAAAAGGATAAGAGAGCTACTCAGAGAGTCATTACAACCGCCCTACTAAGCCATCAATTGAAAAAGGATCACTTTATGAGAAAAACTTGTATTGATTTTGACATAAATCATAAAAATTTGGATAGAGCACTTGCAAGAAGAGAAAGAATAGATGATCCTCTTCAAAATGATACATGGAATTTTTCCAGGAGGCTTCCATGTGTTGATAAGAAGCTAACCAATAATGTAAAGCGGGTAATTCAACAATTTTGGTATGATAACTCTAGAGTATCACCCAATACAAAGGATGTTTTAAAGTTAAGAATTGCAATCGAGATCGTACATCACATCCTAAAAATTTCTTGGAATCAAGCCAAACAATGTTGTTAATTTTTTTATTGAAACACATAAAAATATGAAAATCTCGCAAAGGAATTTTGAGGGTTTGAAGCCATTTTATTGTGTGCCTCTTAAGATTCGTAATACTTGTTGTTGCAAATACCTTATGGAGTTTTCAATGTACCATGAGCTATTATGCTATATCCATTCTACTTTGCATACTAATGAAATGTTGTAGGAGTGTGGTGCAATGCATCTTCCGAAATCATCAAGGGACTTGCTAGATCTATTTTTATGTTCTAGAGATGATGGTTTCTTTTTCTATAGAAATGATTGTTTAAATGCAAAGTGCTCACAATGTGGTGGCTTGTCAAAGTTTGTTCAATGTTTTCATGAGAGTTCGAACATGAATTTGGAAAGAAGCTTGTTGAGAAAAAGAGATATGAGATAGTCAAATATACTTTGCAAAGTGGAGGTGAAGGTTCTAGATGTGAGTTGGTTACAAAAGAATGTAGTGTTGCTGATTTTATTTCAGATTTTAAGGACAATATTTTCTACAGGTATGCAAGGAATAGTCATAGGTCTCAATGGTTGTATCAACAATTTAGGATGTGTAAGGACTATTTTCCGATTGGCACTATTATATCAGTGGTTGATTTTGTAGAAAACTACACATTGCAACCACAAAGCGAGGTACAATCTCAATATTACAATTCCATTCAAATTGCTATTTTTGTCCACATAACATTTAGAAATGCACCTGATAGTACAGAGGAGGATTGAAATATAATCAAAGAGTATCATTTTTATATGAGTGATGATAGATCTCACTCATCTGAGTATGTCCAACATTGTTTCAATAATTTTTTTGAGTTCTTGCAAGAGCATGATATAGCACTAGGCCGACATCTAATTTAGTTAGATAATTGCACAGGTCAATTCAAGAATGCTCGTATGTTTTATTGGTTGAGTAGAATGCATGTAGGCAGGGGTCTACCTCATATTTGGAGTTTTATTGAAGCTGGACATGGGAAAGGGGAGCATGATGGAGCAGGTTCCTACGTAAAGAGAGCTCTAGTTAAGGAGCAATTGAAGATTTGAGGAGAAAAATTCAGCGATGCACATTTTATTGTTGATTGGTGTAGTTCAACATTGTCATAGGGAGGGAAACTTGATTCAACAGTGTGCAGATTATTTTGGTTAGTTGAGGAGGGTACAGTGGGAGGCAGATTGGATTGTCATACAATCAAAGATTCTTCAAAGATGCATTCATTTTGAAGCTCAAATGCAAGCACATGTACCATTTGGACATGAGAATTGGCTTATTTTTGTCAGAGTTGTATTCAGTCTGAGTGGGATCAATGCGAGTCAAGTGAGTGGGTGGATACATGGGTACCACAATATCTAACTCCTTTATCTCAAACAATATCCATGACAAATGACATAATGGAAAGTTCAGTTGATTACGACATGCTTTCAGATCTACTACAGCTAGGACATATTTTTGCAGTTGTTGCACCGTAGGGGAATGAAGAGAGATTAGACTATTGGTTGGATCGATGTGTGTGGGTAAAGCATAAGCTAATGCAACCAATGGAAGATGATGATGGTTTCGTGTATCCTACAGGTTCAGTTGTGGTTGCAGGAACTTGGTTGTGAACATACATTATTAGAAAGAATGGTATGCCTGCATTTGAAGACTACGAGAAACACAAAACCATTCTCATGTATTCACACCTTGTTATAGCAACAAATGTTAAGTTGTTGAAGTATCATTCCAGACCAAAGACAAAAAAACTATGGACACTTAGTAATTCTGATCATGAAGCAATATTGGATACTCTTAAGAAAAGATATGACCGTTCAGGCACACTTGAATAGCATTTTCAAGAATGGAAGGTACAATGCTTATGTTCATTATGATTAATTTCATTAGTGTTCTTTATTTAATACTGATATTTAATATACTATTGCAATGCAAGTGTCTTTAATAGTGATATTTTTGGAAAGATTTATCATGGACCTACTACAACAATAGCTAGCTTTGATCCTTTCGAAGAGGTATGCAATAGATTAGTTCACAATATAGATTGGTTATTCTAAGCATCTTTTATAGTTTGTATCGCCTACTCATCATCATTCAGGTTGTTTAGATTAATATAGATTTGTTAGTCTAAGCATCTTTTCTATTATGACAATATAGATTTCTCATTTTCCCACTTTTACAATATTCCTGACATGATTGATCATGGACCTGCTACAACAATAGCCAGCTATGATCCTTTTGAATAGGTATGCAAAAAATTAGAACAATATAGATTGGTTATTCTATGCATCTTTTATAGTTTGCATCACCAAATCATCATCATTTAGGTTGTTTAGATTAATATAGATTTGTTAGTCTAAGCATCTTTTCTATTATGACAATATAGATTTCTCATTTTCCCACTTTTGCGATATTCCTAGCACGATTGATCATGGACCTGTTGCAACAATAGCCAGCTCTGATCCTTTTGGAGAGGTATGTGACATATGACAACAATATAGATTGGTTATTTTAAGCGTCTTTTATAGTTTGCATTACCATCTCATCATATTTTGTGTCATTTAGAATAATATAGATTGGTTATTCTAAGCATCTTTTATAGTTTGCATCACCAATTCATCATCATTCAAGTTGTTTAGATTAATATAGATTTGTTAGTCTAAGCATCTTTTCTATTGTGACAATATAGATTTCTCATTTTCCCACTTTTGTGATATTCCTAGCACAATTGATCATGGACTGCTGCAACAATAGCCACTTTTGATCCTTTCAGAGAGGTATGCAACAAATTACAACAATATAGATTGGTTATTCTAAGCATCTTTTATAGTTTGCATTACCATCTCATCATATTTTGTGTCATTTAGAATAATATTGATTGGTTATTCTAAGCTACCTTGATGGTTTGTACAGGTGCTTGTCAGTCCAGAACGTGAACATACTACTATTGTTGAAGACTGTGCCTTGAATGCCTCCAATAGGAAAATTTTGTAAAATTTGAATTCTCAAATTGGAAACAATGTGAAATGGTCATAATTGTGTATGTGCATAATCTATACCCAGTGATGTTTTTTGAAATATGGGTCAAATGTCTGGCATTGTATAAAGGGTATGTTTAAAATGTAAAGGGATCTGTATTTTGGAAACTCATAGGTTTTGTAAAGGGGTCTATTTTTGTACTTAGTCGAGCTACAATTGAAGGTTTTCTTCCTGGTTCTTTCCTGTCGGTATGCTCGTTTGAACCAAGTTTTGTAATATCTCCCATTTATATATAATAAATTATAGTGGCTTGCAACTTTTGCTCCTCAAATCCAACTTGGGTGCAACTTCATTTTTAGCAACTTTCATGAGGTTTTTAAGGAAATCAATGTTTTCAACCTTGCCACACCCTATAAATTCATCAAAAACATCTATTAGGACCTGCACAAGCTTTATCCAACTTTAAATCTTGTTGCCCCCACGTTTCATTGACATTAGCAAGTTGTAACCACCATTTTTGGTGCAGGAGCACCTACACCACAATATCATTGTGGATAATTTCAATGATTAAAGTGTTAATATTTTTATTTTTTTTCTTTAATGAGATCTAATAGTCCTAATGGTCATGTATTAGGAGGAGTTTTTAAGTTTTAGGGTCAAAAAAACATGGAGATCCCAACTTGTCTAGTTGTTGCTTTGTAGCCTTTGAAGGAAAAATTAGTGAATTTGTTTAGGGACAAGATAGAACAATGTTTTGAACATGTAATGATGCTATTTCACACCATTAAGTGAGGTCTTAGTAAAGTTAGAAGTGGAAAAGTGCAACATTTCATTATGAGTCATATTAATGTGAAAAATGTTTGTATTTTGGCCTTCAACGATCATTAAGGTTTCAAAAGTCAGTTAATATTGGTGGTTAAAGGCATTGGGAGTTGGATTCCAAGGAATATCAATGTACTTAAGTCCTTCAAGGGCTCGAGACAGGTTTGGTTGAAGGAGTTTTTTTCCTTGAATCAATAAAGTTTCAATTGCTTAGTTCATATTTTAGTGTTTTTCTTGTGTTTTATGCCTGTGCACAAGCCATTCAAGAATTTTTGTATGAAAAAATTATGTAGAAACATTATTACATGTCTTTAATTTATTCTAACTTCTTAATAGAGGGCTTCTTTATTCATTTTGTTCCTCAAAACTCAGACTTTCTTTAGACGGGTTCCTGAATAGGGGAATAAGAGTTTTGCAATTTTAATGGCTTGAATCTCATCCCACCTACTGTGTTCCAATGTGAATCAGTGGGATGAGTTGTTAGGGATTAGGAAATGATATTTCAAGAGTGGAAGGTGTGGAGAACTAGATTTTGAAATAAAATGAAGAGTTAAAGGTCTAAAAATGGTGGTTTTTTTCACTTGAAAATAGAGTTTTTACCCTAGGGTTTGCAAAAATATCTGAGATACCAGAAGTTTATTTGTTTTATAAGCATATTGGGACCTAAATAAAGGTTTCTAAGGTGGTGGTAGAGTCTAAAATGTTGTGGAAGTGCTACATCCAATAAACCCTCAAGAATTACACTAAAAACAAGGGTTTTTTGATTTGATGGTTACAGGTCCATACAAATGGAATCCAATTGTAGAATCTTTGTTTTCTTGGAAATTTATTTGCTTCCCCAAGGTTTTAGGGGTCTATGTGGTGTTTGAAGGTATGTTTCTTTGTATTTTTGGGCTAATTGAGTAGCCTTTTCAAGGGTGAATGTATAGGAAGTCAACAATGGTCCAAAGGATTCTATGTTGTTTCTCATATATGTTGTGTAACTTAGATATGGGTGTTTGAATCAGTCATGTGTTGGTCTAGTGTTTTGGAAAATTGTGGAGTAATTGGACAAAAACTAGTTTCTCACTATTACAAGGGTTTAAGGGGGTTAAAGAGGGAAATGTGTATTTAGTTGCTTGTCAAGTTTTAAGGGAGTTTTGGACTATCCAAAGAGGTCAGAATAATCTTGTTAGATGCCACAAATAGGCAAGTTGCAAAGAGTTTGTGATTGTGCCCTTGTGTCTGCATCAATTTTTCACCTAATTTCACTCAGTCCAATGTAGCTCGGAGTGATTCAGTGTATTTGGCTGCAAAAGAGTACCATCCCTAGTGTAAACATACCCATACAGACATGTTGGAATAGTTTGTTTGGTCGTACAAGTTGTTGAATGAAAGTTGCACCACTTTGCAACTTTACATTGCTTGCATCTAACAACTTTTCCCTCAGCTGAAAACTTGCCACTATGGGAAAACACCTCTGAGATAGCAACAACCAAAAGAGGTTATTGTAGATGGGCCAAACATGATCCCATAGCCTCAAACAGAGAGTCTGTAAACATCACAATTTCCAAGAAATATCCTTTCAAAGATTGCTTCCTTTTAGCACTTTAGACTCTTAAGGGAAATCATCAGTCTAATGTAGCTCAGACCGATTCAGGGTATTTGGTTACAAAAGAGGACCATCCCTAGTGTAAACATACCCATCCAGACGTGTTGGAATAGTTCATTTGGTTGTACGAGTTGCTGAATGAAAGTTGTACCACTTTGCAACTTTACACTACTTGCATCTAACAACTTTTCCCTCAGCTGAAAACTTGCCACCATGGGAAAACACCTCCGAGACAGAAAAAACTGAGAGGTTATTGTAGATGGTCCAAACATGATCCCATAGCCTTGGATAGAGATTCTGTAAGCCTCACGGTCCCCGATAAATAGCCCTTCAAAGATTGTTGCATTTTAGCACTTTGGACTCTTAAGGGAAATCGTCGGTCCAATGTAGCTCAGAGTGATTCGGCGTATTTGGTTGCAAAAGAGGACCATCCATAGCGTAAATGTACCCATCTAGATGTGTTGGAACAGTCTGTTTGGTCGTATGAGTTGTGGAATGAAAGTTGCACCGCTTTGCAACTTTACACTACTTGCATCTGGCATCTTTTCTCTCCATTGAAAAGTCGTCACCACAGGAAAATGCCTCCGAGATAGAAAGAACCGAGAGAGGTTTTTTTAGATGGTCCCAACATGATCCCATAGCCTCAGACAAAGATTCTGTAAGCCTCACGGTCTCCGAGAAATAACACTTCAGAGATTGCTTCCTTTTAGCACTTTGGACTCTTGAGGGAAATCGTCGGTTCAATGTAGCTCGGAGTGATTCGACATATTTGGGTGCAAAAGAGGACCATCCCTAGTGTAAACGTACCCATTCAGATGTGTTGGAATAGTTTGTTTGGTCGTACGATTTGTGGAATGAAAGTTGCACCACTTTGCAACTTTACACTGCTTGCATCTGGTAACTTTTCCCTCCACTGAAAAGTCATCAGCATAGAAAAATGCCTCTGAGATAGAAAAATCTGAGAGATTTTTTTGTAGATGGTCCCAACACAATCCCATAGCCTTAGATAGAGAGTTTGTAAGCCTCATGGTCTCCAAGAAGTAGCCCTTCAAATATTGCTTCCTTTTAGCACTTTGGACTCTTTAGGGAAATTGTCGGTGTAATGTAGCTCAGAGTGATTCGGTGTATTTGGGTCCAAAAGATGACCATCCCTAGTGTAAAAGTACCCATTCAAATGTGTTGGAACAGTCTGTTTGGTCATACGAGTTGTGGAATGAAATTTGCACCACTTTGCAACTTTACACTGCTTGCATCTGGCAACTTTTCCCTCCACTGAAAAGTCATCACCACAGGAAAATGCCTCCGAGATAGAAAAAACCGAGAGAGGTTTTTGTAGATGGTCCCAACATGATCCCATAGCCTTAGACAGAGAGTCTATAAGCATCACGGTCTTCGATAAATAGCCCTTCAAAGATTGCTGCCTTTTAGCACTTTGGACTCTTAAGGGAAACTAGTGGGCAGCAGAGTTAACTTCTTCACAAACTTGGTTTGAAGTAATTTCATTCTTTTTTGTGCATTTAAAGTGGAGTTTTAAGCCTTCCACCCTAAAATTGACCTCTAAATAACTTCAAACACCTTAACTACCTCATTCTTATTCATTTGTTTTCCAAACAAGCATTTTCATTCCAAGAGTCTGAGCTTTCATTTTTGCTTGTTGGATTGAAAGCGGACCATGACACAACTTTTTTTTTCCAAAAATTGTTCAGCATCATTGAACTAAGAATTTATCACGCATCTGCATACAAAATAACATTTGAGACTACAAGAAGACATCAAAATGGCTAGTGTACTAAAAAAATTCTTATGATTTTTAAAGAATGTTGATAACTCTACTCAGTTGTCTTCATTTTTCAATATCATACAAATTGGACCCTGGCATCAATAGACTCTATATATCAAGCTACCAAAATTCAAGTTTCAACGATGAATATTTATCATGCATGTTTTAAATGACATTCAAGTTTATGCTAGTTTTATTTTTTATATGATGTTATGTGATATTCTAATCCTAATTCATGCTTCTAGGCTGCATATATATATGTATACCCTGATATTTATACTTCTCTAAATGTGCAAAACAACTAAGAAATATGAATGACAAAATACTAAGGACACCTCAAGATTAGCCAAAAGAGAGTGATAAAACAATAAGGAAAATAGATAGCACAAGACATAGTTTTACCTTCTTTTGTTGTTGATACTCCTTTGATTGGCCCTTGCTTGGATTGGTTGTGTGCTCCTTAGATGATTGCTTGAATGTCTAAATGCAAGATTGGAGGTGCAAATGATTAAAAATATAGCTAGATGATGGTAAATGATTGAGGATTCAAATTGACAGCATGTAGTTATGAGAATACAAAGTGTTTGGGAAAGCAAATGGGCAGCATGTAGTTGCTCAAATCAAAAGTGTTCTAAAAATTCCCTTGAGGAGGGGGTATTTATAGAGGATTTTGAATTCTCTAGAGAATTCAATGGTCAAGATTGATCCAACAAGGTCAAGATGAAGGGCTATGGTGGGTTGAGAACCCACAAGCCCTCACATCTTGACATGTGGAGGGTGAAGTGGCCAAGGGGGGATGAGATGGAGATGAGGTGTCAAAAAGGTACATGAGGTGGAGGAAGGACAAGTACCTTCCAAGTACATTGGGAGATAGGAAGAATCTTGGGTAAATAAAAGTGAATTAAAAATTCACAATGATTGGAAGAATCTGGTGGATAAGACAATGTTCCCAAAAGGTGGGAGTTTGTCACATGTGACTTGATGTGACAAGTCAAGGCTTCTAGAAGATGCATGGGAAAAGGGAATTCTAGAAGGAATAAAATGTAAATTAAAAATTCACATGGGGAAGAGAGGAGCCTAGGGTGAATAAAAAAGAATTAAAAATTCCTTGGGGGATGGGGAGAGTTGACCAAGGTACTAATTAGGTTTGACTAATCAGTAATTAGAGGATAATTAGGGGCTAATTAGGATTAAAAGCCAACTTGCAAAAGTTGGAGGATGTGACACATCCTAATCAAGGATTAGGCATGTGCACATCCTTAATGAAGAGATTAGAAAATGGATTAGCATTAGATGAAAATGACATGTGAGGAATTAAATAAATGTAATATTTATTTAATTTATTTGATGAAAAGGGGATTGAAGAGGGTAAGGTATTTAATTAATAAATACCTTACGGATCTGGCAGAATTAGAGATATTAATTAAATAATAGTAATATTACTTAATTAACTCAGATAAGAGGATGTTTAGATGAAAAGTGATAAATTTGGATAAATTAATTGTCCAAATTTGGATGTCTACATTTTGCCTCTCTTTGAGATGGTGTTATGAAGTAGCATCATTTCAAAGAATATTAAAATATAGAACCCAGAAGGAGATGGTTAGATTGGGAAGGATGCCTCAGTCATCAAATGGATGACTAGGAAGAAATATGATGGGGGTCAAGATGAAGAGTTAGGGATAAGGATGCCCCCTCGAGAGGACATGCGGGTTCAAGAAAACACGAATGTGCTCTCGAAATGGATGAGATGATGCAAGGGGAGATTGATGAAGGAGATGAGGAAGATGATGCAAAATGAAGATGATGAAGCACAAATGGAGGACAAAAGGTGATGTTGCCCCAGTCAAGGTACAAGCCAAAAGGGAGTTGATGAGGGAGGGGGTGTTGTCAATGAGGGATCTCAAAACAACATGAGGATATGGAAGGATACATCCCAATAAGTGGTGTTGATGAGGGAAGCATACATCCCAAAACACCACTAAAGGATAGGAAAGAATACCTCTCAATGATGATGATGAAAGTGTTGTTGACGAGGGAAGGATACATCCCAAACAACACTAAAATGATGATGATGATGATGATGAGGATGATTGGATCTAGGCTTGTAACAAGACTAAGAACAAGACCAAGGATATGATTTGATGATGCGGGCGAAATGGAATGGATGGGGATAGGATGGAGATGTGAGATAAGGATGAATGATGAATGATGAATGGATGGGGGGATACATGCAAGATGATAGAATGGAAAATGAAATGCAATCCTAATGCAATTTGCCATCTTTGGAGCACTAATTTTTGCTATAGCATAAGACACAAGACGCCAGGGTATGAAGAACCAAGGCGAATTAGTGTCTAATGCATAAAACAAACACAACAGACAAGAAGGCTATCCCAACACCCCAAGGTCACAAAGACCTTGGTCGGGCCAGGTATTGAGATAACCACAAGCACAAAAGGATGCCCCAGCATAACACAAGACCTCGGGGATCTTGGTGGGACAACCAAGAAGACACAATCAAACAAAAGATCAAGATATGCCCCTATGTGGACCAATCAAAACACGCCATAATATGATGGATCATGGCGGCCTTGACAAGTGATGATAGGGAGCTCAAATGATAAACAAAAACCAAAAGCATCAAGAGATCGCAATCAATTGCAAATGTCCTTTGCCATAGGATCAAGGGGATGGATGGGATTGATGAGGTCTGTTAGGAAGGATGCATCCTGTTGAGACCAATGATGGATACTAAGCTAAAAGATCGATATGACGAAGGATATTCAAAACTGATTGGATTTATTGATACAAGTGGATCTTGTTTGTTAAGAACTAGCTAGATAAGGGCATAGCTTGATGACGCGACACGAGAGACATGACACAAGATAGGAGACTAGCACATCCTAGCGACCTAGGGGCTCGGGGGCTGATCAAATATTAGCCTTGCCTACGTGGAAGCGCAGAGCCCTCGTAGTTCGATAAAAGGCTGACAACTGACCATGGATAAAAGTAGAAAGAGGATGATGAAGAATAATGGTGGATGACAAGGATTAGAGAGACAAAAGCAAAGATTGATGATAGATGATAAAGTAGTGGATTGACAGAGCAGAAGGACCGACGCTAGGAGATGGAGGAGCAAAGTGGACAATGAAAGGTGATGATGGAACCCTGGGGGCAGATCAAGTGATCGACCTTGCCTACATGAAAGCGTAGGGGCAACGTAGTTCGACAAAAGGCCACAGACAAGTGATGGATGAAAGATGATGAGATAACCCTAGATGAGGGGTTAAAATGATAGGATTGACACGACGGAAAAAGATAGACCTGTTGGATTGGATTGGAGGATAGTGACTAGACAAAGCTCAGGGATGGGATTATTATTCAAATCATCAAGGATGAAGTGGGTGGATGATATGATGGAAAAGATGTGCAAAATAAGTAGAAGTGATGGTGATAAGATAGATGACATTGGATTGCGGGGGGAAAAGCCTATAGCTAGGTACCAATGACAAGGGATTATGCGATGGGATGAGGGTCGAGGATGGGGGGAGGAAAAGGATTGTTTGGTTGGATTGGATAGAGGGATAAGGATTTGGGTGAGAATGGATGCCATGATGGAAGGATAGGAAGATAGGGATGAGAAGAGGGGAGGGATGTTATGATGGACGGGTAGGGGGATAAGGATAGGGAGGTTAAAAGGATTGTGGGGAGCGATTAGAAGATAAGGATGGGGAGATGGAAGGGATTGTTCTGATTGAATGAAGAATGTCTCCAAGGACTGTATCACAAAGGAAGATAGATGCCCCCACTCTAGATATGTCATGTGTGGGGAGGAATGAAGGATGGAAGACAAGTGGATGGGAAGATAAAAGAGTGAGATGGATGAAGATAGGATGTATGGATAAGGAAGGGAGATGGAAGGTAGCATGATGGGTGGATAAGGAAGATAGACGAGTGCGAATGAGGATTAGGATAGTGTGCGGTTGAGGGGAATGTATGCTAAGAGGTGTCCAAAGCATGCATATGTGTTTTCCCCATTGTTATCAAGATCACAAGGAGGATGGAAGGATTGGGATAAATGAGATATGCCAAAAATGATGGGTAAGCTCAATAGGGAGGATGGAGGGGATGAATGAAAAGGATGTATAGGATGGAGACGGGTGCATAGCTAGAAGCAAAGTGAATGGGGGGAATGCAAATTAGGAAGTTGCCCCCAAGTGCAGATGGGGATTTACACATGACGCTTGTTTGCTAGGTTTTCATCATGGTACTTATCCGAGGTGCTTGTTTGCCAAGTTTTCACCATTGGATGGATTATTTCTCTTTACTATATATATATATTTTTTTATTTGATATTTTTGACTTTTTTGACTTTTTTGGATAGTAGGGGGATGAAAATGGATAAGGATAGGGATGTGGATAAGGGAATTTAGAAGATACATGATATGGATATGGATGGATGAATCAAGCATCAAGTTCTATATGAGGTATTAAGAGCCCATGTTCGAACCGACTATTGGATGTTGGTACAACCTTATGAGGATAAGTGGATTATGCAAGAGGATGAATTAGGGGGATTTGATGGGGGAGATATGTGGGGTAATGTATGGGATGCTGGAAAAGGTATGGATAGAATGATGGGGTGGATATGTGATGGAGAGATGTGTTCAGGACCAACATTGGCACATGTGGTGGTGGATGTGAAAAGATGAGAGGATTACTGGATGGAGAATGTGTGGATAATGGAGGAGATGGGGTGGTGAACTTTGGAACATAAGGACCCAAAACAGACTTAGGAGATGAAAGGGGTGTATGACTAGCTTTTGGATTAGCAACTTTGGATGTTCTTACAGATTTTTCATGTGATGGCATTGCATCTTTTTTCTTTGGGATCCACATAGTTTTGATCTTTGCTTTGGTGGGCCTTTGCGGCCTATAGATTTGATTTGGATTTTGGATTTGGTTTTGCTTTGCTTTAACATGTCTTTTAGAAGGGACATGGGAAGCTTTTGATTCATGTGGATGTTTAGATTGATGCATTTTTTCTTTAACAACCAAAGTGCTTTTAGTAGCAATGGGATGGGTGTGAGGAAATGGATGATGTGGAGTGATGGGGGTAGGAGTATGGGGATTATGTGTAGATGGAGGATGTTTAGGTAAGTGCCTTTGTTGATCCTGACTATGGAGTATGTGAGAGGGATGTTTATGATGGATGAAATGGATAGGCATTGGATGGGTGAAAGGATGAGATGGAGGAGGTGATCTTGGGATATATGGACCCAAGATGGATAGAGTGGGTGGAGGGACATAAGAACCCAGGATGGATGTAGTAGATGGAGGATGGGAGATTGTGGATGGAGGGATGTAAGGATCCAAAATGGATGGAGCAGATGAAGGAGGGATATGGACGGTGGTTTTGAGGCGATATGATAGAGGAGGAGGGATGGCCACATATGATCTAGTGGGGCGATGGGAAGAGCCAACATTTTGTTTGGAAAAGGCTCGTTGAGGATGTCTAGAGGTTGTACCAACATCTTTAGATCCAAGACCTTGCATGTAGACTTGTTCTTTGAATTGGATGGGCTCTAAAATACCTTGCTCATGAAGGCCTAGACCTTTTCCTTTATAGTTCATATGCTTGAGCATTCGATCCATGATAGGATTTTTGTTATTCTGAAAACATGATGCGAGTCCATTATTAGGTGGGGGATGATGGGTGGTATATACACTATGTTTTTCTTCTACAAGGAGGCCACCATGGAAGAATGTGAGAGTACCAAGGGGATATGCAAGCGGTGTGGGGATAGCATTTTCAGGCAATGATGGGGGATCATGAGAAGGAGATGATGGGATAGAAACATCAAGAGAGGGAGTAGGGGCCATGATAGGATCTAGATTTGTGGTAGTAGGCTCATGCGATGGAGATGGAGATGGAGTAGTGGAAGCTTGAATGACAAGGGGATCATGGGATGGCATGGATGGGGGACTTTGATCTTGAGGTGGACTAGATGGGATGGTAGGATCTTGATTTAGAGAAGGGGATATGTTGGCATGCTTTGGATTAGACTCTTGGCATGACTCATCTTGTGTGGATGGCATGATAACAGAGTCTTGTTGGGACTCTTCAAGTGGGGGAGATGGAGGGATGGAAGATTCATGAGGTTCATTGGGATGGGTTTGGGCGTCATCGATGGGTTCAATGACTCTTGGAGTAGGAGGTGGGGGTTCAATGGATTTAGTGGGTTCAATGGTTTCAATGGTTTGATCAGTGCTAGGGGTGGTAACAACAATGATAGGTGTGGTATGGAAAAGGCTCTCATCACTAGTTATCGTGGATGATGGATTGGGATGGCATGGTTCCATGACTTCAAGATGCGGAGTTGGGGGTGGCTTCTTTGTAATGAGTCCTTGGAGAACTTCTAAAATGAGAGACTTGCATATGGTTGGCTTGGCTAGGGTGGTAGAAATGGATGAGGGATTATGGATTGGTGGACTAGGGTTAGCTGGAGAAATGGGATTGAATGTAGGACTATGAGTAGACGGGGGATTAGGATTGGATGGAGGACTAGGAGTAGATGGATGAATGGGATTGGATGGAGGACTAGGAGTAGATGGAGGACTAGGATTGGATGGAGAGTTAAGGTAAGGATATTGGAGTGGTGAATTAATAGGGGACATGGATTGTGGATTAGGACAAGAGGATATAGTGGGACAAGAGGATGTGGGGATGAATTATAATAAGGGTATCGGGATGGTGGATTAGGGATGAGGATATGTGGATGTAGGATTAAGATAGGAAGGTACGAATGTAGGATTAGAGTGAGTAGATTGGCATGGAAGATTAGGGTAGTGGGTATATGCAGATGAAGGATTTAGATAGGAGGATGTGGATGGGGGATTAGGATAGGGGTATGGAGATGGTAGACTAGGATAAGAGGATGTGGGTGTTGGATAAGAGGATGATGTAGATGAAGGGTATGATGGATATGACAGATATCCCTTGTCAAAGGTAGCAGAAGCAACATGATTAGTCATGGATGAAGACATAACGAGAGAACTCGAGGGGGTGATTGGATTTTGGAAAGTGGGTGGAGAAAGCTTACTAGAGATGATAGCGTCAATGGGATCTATGTCGTATACTTCTTGATCAACAAGAATTTCGTTATCGTCATCAATGCAATTAGGGTTTCCCTTGACTACTATTGATGGAGGATAAGGATTCATGATGATGAAAGCATAAATAGAATGGATCAAATATTTTGGATGGAGATGGATGAAAGCTCAAATTGGGATTTTGGTCAAGCTCAGATCAGGATTGGACTAAAGCTCAGATTAGGATGATTGGATGATGTGATGGGATTGATTATGACAATAAGATTTGATTATCAAAAGATGATTGCGACACCGAATCTACTTCGAGATGGAAGTAGATTGATTGGGTCGAAGGTGATGTGATTGGATTGGATTGGATTGGATAAGGTTGATTGGATTTTGAATTGGATTGGATTGGATTGGATTGGATTTGGATTGGGTTGGATTTGGATTGGACTGGATTGGATTGGATTTGATTTGATTGGATTAGATTTGATTGGATTGGATTTGATTGGATTTGATTTGATTGGATTGGATTATGAAAGGTGTGAGAGAGAGACCTTAAGCTTGATCACGTTAGATTACCCTTAGCAACCCTAGAAATTTGATTGATTAATAGGATGGTTACGGCACCGAATCCACCTTAAGCTAGGAATGGATTGATTGGGCTGAGGATGATAACTTACAACACCGAATTCACCTCAAGATGGAAGCAAATTGATTGGGTTTGAAGTTAAAGACTAATAATCAATTTCAAGTGCCATAGTCAATTCAGGTAACCACTTAGTAATACAAGGTTAGGACGGTTTGGCTATAGGTGGTGTTTGGAGATGCAAATGGTAAGAAATGATTGGTGGATTAGGAAGAAATTAGAATGAATGGGGGGGTTAAGGATAATTGTGGAGAATGTATGGGGATTTAGGATAGTTGAACAAAAGTTTGGAATAATGAGATGGAGGTTTAAAAGGGGTAAATGGAGGTTTTTGAAAGTTTAAAGTGACAAAACGAAGGTTTGGGATGATGAGGTAATGGTTGGGAATGGTGAAATGAAGGTTTAAAGACTAAATGAATCCAAATGGGGGGATTTTGGGTGTTTAGGAGGGCGTGATTGCACTTCTGCAGTAAAATAGGGGTGTAATTGCACTTCTACAGCAAAACAGGGGCATAGACGCACTTCTGTAGCAAAATAGGGGCGTAGACGCACTTCTGCTGCGAAATAGGGGCATAGATGCACTTCTGTAGCAAAACAGAGGCGTAGACACACTTCTGTGGAAAATAAGGGCGTAGACGCCCTTCTGTGGAAAACAGGGGCGTAGTTGCCCTTCTACGAAAAATAGGGGCGTAGCCGCCCTTCTGCGGAAAACAGGGGGCGTAGTCGCCCTTCTGCGGAAAATAGGGGCGTAGCCGCCCTTCTGCAGAAAACAGGAGCATAGCCGCCCTTCTACAGTGGAATAGAGGCTTGGTTTGATGCAAATGGCTATGGCAAAGACTTTAAAATGATAATGATAAGGCCAAATTGTCAAGAGTTCACTGGTTTCTCACAAAAAAACACTCTCAAGCAAATACAACCCTATGATTAGTGTTAAGGGTATGGCAAAAGTGGTCTTAATCTAGGATGCACAAGGTATCTAGGGAGTCCTCGATATACTCTCGGTACGTGAGGCACAACCGTGAACACCAGCCCGTCACAAGCGTGAATCGGGAACCCCAGCGAGATACTGAAGGGCTCAGACCAACTCTTCACATCTATCTAGGTATCACCCTAGCTTCGACGCTCTACCAATTACGACATGACTAGATTGGGGTACAGCTTTCGCTCTCCCCCCTTTGTATACCCCACCGGTACGCGTGGTTGGAATCGTCCCTTGGGGTGATGAAATCCCCAAGCAGGTCCCACTATGAAGAAAGCACTAACCGCTTCCAACTACTCCCCAGGCTCACACGAAGTGCAAGGGGAAAGTGGAAACAAGCTAATACTCCCTTAGGGTAACACAAAAAGACAAGAACAACAAGCAATGAATATTACTCCCTCTAATTAAGCTATGTTCTTAGATTAATGCAAATAGCAAGGATAATTTTAAAGAAGATTGAGCAAATGGATAGCCCTGCAAGCAAATATTAGATATTTTATCCCGCTTTCTCCATCAACTTCACAAGAATATGCTGCAAAAGGTTAGCACAAAACACATGTATCTTTGCAAGAACAACGTTAATGAAAAAAATAATAATTAAATTCAAAATCAAAACACCAATTTTACCTTCCAGGGGGCGCAGTCGCCCTTCTACAGCAAAACAGGGGCGTAGACGCACTTGTGCAGTGACCAAGAGGGCACAATTGCACTTCTATAGTAAAACAGGGGCGTAAACGCCCTTCTACAGAAAACAGGGGCGTAGCCGCCCTTCTGCGGAAAAAATGGGGGCATAGATTCCCTTTTGTGAAAAATGTTAGCAAAAAGTGCAATTTCAGCCACGTGGGCGCACACGCCCTTTTCTGCAGTAAAATAGGGGAGTAGACGCACTTTTGCGGAAAATAGGGGGTGTAGCCGCCCTTCTATGGAAAACAAGGGGCGTAGCCGCCCTTCTGCGAAAAAATGGGGCGTAGCCACCATTTTGCGAAAAACAGGGGCGTAGCCGCCCTTCTACGAAAAAACGGGGCATAGCCACCCATAAAATGGGGCGGAAATGCATCATGTAAAACAAGCGTAGCTGCCCTTTTGCGAAAAAATGGGGGTGTAGACGCCCTTCTGCGATGAAAAACGGGGTGTAGCCACCCTTCTGTAGAAAACGGGGCATAGTCGCCCTTCTGCGGAAAACAGGGGCGTAGCTGCCCTTCTGCGGAAAAATGGGGCGTAGCCGCCCTTCTGCAGAAAACGGGGCGTAGCCACCCTTCTGCGGAAAACAGGAGCATAGCCGCCCTTCTGCGGAAAAACGGGGGCGTAGACGCCCTTTTGCGACAAAAAATGGGGCATAGCCGCCCTTCTGCAGAAAATGGGGCGTAGCCGCCCTTCTGCAGAAAATGGGGCGTAGCCGCCCTTCTGCAGAAAACAGGGGCGTAGCCGCCTTTCTGAGAAAAAATGGGGGCGTGGACGCCCTTCTGCGACATGTTCCTGTAAAAACTTCAACAACAGCAAATGTAAAATATGGGAACCCATTTGTGGGTCCCACTGGGCGTGCCAGAAATGTATACCCTGATATTTATACTTCTCTAAATGTGCAAAACAACTAAGAAATATGAATGACAAAATACCAAGGACACCTCAAGATTAGCCAAAAGAGAGTGATAAAACAATAAGGAAAATAGATAGCACAAGACAAATAGTTTTACCTTTCTTTGTTGTTGATACTCCTTTGATTGGCCCTTGCTTGGATTGGTTGTGTGCTCCTTAGATGATTGCTTGAATGTCTAAATGCAAGATTGGAGGTGCAAATAATTAAAAAGATAGCTAGATGATGGTAAATGATTGAGGATTCAAATTGACAACATGTAGTTATGAGAATGCAAAGTGTTTGGGAAAGCAAATGGGCAGTATGTAGTTGCTCAAATCAAAAGTGTTCTAAAAATTCCCTTGAGGAGAGGGTATTTATAGAGGATTTTGAATTCTCTAGAGAATTCAATGGTCAAGATTTATCCAACAAAGTCAAAATGAAGGGCTATGGTGGGTTGAGAACCCACAAGCTCTCACATCTTGACATGTGGAGGGTGAAGTGGCCAAGGGGGATGAGATGGAGATGAGGTGTCAAAAAGGTACATGAGGTGGAGGAAGGACAAGTACCTTCCAAGTACATTGGGAGATGGGAAGAATCTTGGGTAAATAAAAATGAATTAAAAATTCACAATGATTGGAAGAATCTGGTGGATAAGACAATGTTCCCAAAAGGTGGGAGTTTGTCACATGTGACTTGATGTGACAAGTCAAGGCTTCTAGAAGATGCATGGGAAAAGGGAATTCTAGAAGGAATAAAATATAAAATTAAAAATTCACATGGGGAAGAGAGGAGCCTAGGGTGAATAAAAAGGAATTAAAAATTCCTTGGGGGATGGGGAGAGTTGACCAAGGTACTAATTAGGTTTGACTAATCAGTAATTAGAGGATAATTAGGGGCTAATTAGGATTAAAAGCCAACTTGCAAAAAGTTGGAGGATGTGACACATCCTAATCAAGGATTAGGCATGTGCACATCCTTAATGAAGAGATTAGGAAATGGATTAGGATTAGATGAAAATGACATGTGAGGAATTAAATAAATGTAATATTTATTTAATTTATTTGATGAAAAGGGGATTGAAGAGGGTAAAGTATTTAATTAATAAATACCTTAGGGATCTGGCAGAATTAGAGATATTAATTAAATAATAGTAATATTACTTAATTAACTTGGATAAGAGGATGTTTAGATGAAAAGTGATAAATTTGGATAAATTAATTGTCCAAATTTGGATGTCTACAATATATATATTATTTTTAGATGTTTTCTCCATTGTTAGACCCCTACATAGCAAGTAAATGGCTACATAGCATGTGAAATGAGGGGGCAACAGGTTTGAGACCCCTTTAAAGTTTGTTTGAGTGCATTTAAAATGAATTTTTAAGCCTTGCACCCTAAAAGTGACCTCTAAATAACTTCAAACAGTTTTAACTACTTCATTCTTATTCATTTGTTTTGTAGATAAGAATTTTTATTCCAAGATGCTGAGCTTTCATTTTTTCTTGTTGGATTGAAAGCGGACCGTGACACAACTTTCTTTTTTCAAAAATTGTTTAGCATCATTGAACTAAGAATTTATCACACGTCTGTAGAGAAACAGAGGAGTACTACAAACTAAAACAAATTACACTTCAGTTCTCACTGACTTGATGTGCTCTCCAACATCTCTCTTCTCTCATGTGGAGAGTTAGAACTGCTTGGCCATGCCTTTGCATCATTAGGGAAGTTTTGCTCTTTTTGACAATGTCAAAAGAATGGTTGCATACAAATTAGGAAAACTACCTTTCCTTTTAGATTAGAAATGAATGGAAGATTCAAAAAGTATCCTTGATATTACAAAAAGGTATGTGTTTATACACTTCAAACGTGCAATCACCCTTTGGTTCTTTCAAAGAAAAATCTTCCTATGCCAATGTTACATTGCACAAGTAAACCATTATTTGTATTGTGGACCTATATTAAGCTACCACTCTCAAGACCAATGTAACAATGATACAAAATAATGTTTGAGACTGAAAGAAGACATCAAAATGGCTAGTGTACTAAAAAAATTCTTATGATTTCTGAAGAATTTTGATAACTCTACTCAGTTGGCTTCTTTTTTCAATATCATACAAATTGAACCCTGGCATCAATAAAATTTGTATATCATAGAATTCCATGCCAAGTTAGGTTTTAATCATAAAACACTGAGGACACATGTATGTATTTTATACTTAACATGCAATTATTTTCTCATATGAGTGAAAGAGGTAGGTTTTTAGTCATCAATTGTGTTTACCTCTTTGAATAACATTCCAATAGAAAGATGAACATTTCACACGGTTATTAGGAAAAATGAATAGTACATAAAACTTTGCACAACTATGCAACACCAATGGCAACTCAAACGAACTTAGAGTTAAATTAGTTCCAAGAAAGAATTCATAATTTAAAGAAACCATGCAATATATGGTTTGTGTGTGACTTCTTAGTTTCTTGGTGGCCTTGGTTTTCTTCTCGAATCTGTTACTCTCTCTAGTGATTCTCTACCTCTCTATCCTAGAGGGAGAAACAAAATCTCCTGCATCCACCTCATCAAGCCAACAAGGTATCTAGTTTGATTATATAAAGAAAATATGTTGAGAGGCTCAATTGTGATCACTCCTAGATCCTAATCTTGAAGATTATTCAAATCAAGAATATGGTTAATGCCAAAACACATTTTTTAAAATAAGACATGGAACAACTCATGCATATGAGAAAGATTTGGTGGTAGAGCTATTTTGTAGGCAACCAGGTTAATAACTTTTAAAACTTTGAAAGAACCCACGTATCTAGGTGCTAACTTAGCATACTTTCCAAATTCTCTCAAACTCTTATGAGGTTTAACTCTTAAGAGTACTTTATCTCCTACCAAGAATGAAATCTATGAGGTGTGACCTTCTCTAGTTTCTCCATGGAATCATTCATAAATAAATTGACTTTAATTTACATATTGTTGCATTTAGAATTCTGCAAATGCCCTTAAGTTTCTTTGTTTGTGCAAGTTGTTAATGATATTTTTTTATAACTTTATTCTATCATTTTACACAGAAGTGTCTTATTTCATATATGCATGGAATTCATATTTCTTTCCCACATCATAGGAACCACAACTTGGATTCAATCTTGTATGTTATCTAAATAATTTAAAATTTTATGCAAGTCACCTCAAACTATCTTTAAACACACTTATTTATGCTTCCACTATGCAAGTATATATAGACATGAGGAAAATTATGTTAGAAATACATATTTAATTTTATAGTGACTTGAGAGTAAATAGAAAAATAATGTTATACATTTAAGCTTATATTTAATATATAATAGAGAATGATAACATATCCAAATGTTAAAATTTACATAGTATTTTGAAAATGAGTTTATATCTTTCATCCCTTAAATATACTCTCAAGTCTTCTATCTTTTATATGATTAGGATCTCTACATACACAAAATGGAGTTCAAGTTAACGTGCATAAGTTGGGGTACAAGTTGAGCCCGATTTAGATACTAGAGTAGAGGAGGCCCAACCACACATAGTTGATGTCAAGGAGGAGGCCCAACCAAAATTTTATGTTAGAGATGGGTCGGGATTGCTTCCTTCTATATATATTTTATGAGCTATCTAATCGGTTATATAATTCCATATCAAACTACTGATTATGCAAAGTTTCCTCAAATAAATGTGGTCTCATGGAATTCCATGACAAGCTAATGCAATTGATAGTTGCTCCTAGTTATTAGTTATGTAATGTGAAGTAATTGTATAACTGCTTAGGTTGACTTTGTAAAAACTATATTTTTATTGAAAATTTTTCATCTATCAGCATCTAGTTGTTACTTATGCAATGTGAAGTAATTCTCTGAGTTTGAAAGATGTGCAATGCAATGTAATAAAAAATATGAATATAAACTACATAATATAACCATTCTTTTTATGCTATTGTACATTGGTATTTGACCATTGCTCACTTGATTAAATTTTCAAAGAGTTTAATCATGCACATGAGGAATAAATTCAATATTGATTGTCAACTTCTATATATGAAATTATCCAATAATCTTGAGTGTATCTCCATATACAAAAATGGCATCAATGCCATCTCAAACAAAGTTTTAGAAAATGTGGCATATGCCATCTCGATGTCTATTCAAAATTTACATGCCAAAATGTCTCTCATCCTAAACTAATCGTGGATCATCAAAATGGAGCCTCTTTGCAGCACTCGTTGGCTCTGAAGGTAACTGCATAAGAAAAATTCAAACCACAATTGAGATTAGTTATACTATATGATTTAAAATCAAATAATTAACATCAAAATCAATATACATTGAATTATAATTGAACTCTAAAATTGTAATCTTGATTACCTAAAATATCTGTCTCTTCAAAGGGTCAGGAGTCCTAGAATATGCCCCTCTCAAAGAACCGACCAAACCAACTTTTGTAATATCAATCTATATATATGTGAACAAAAACATAAAATTGATCCAAGTTAGCATACAATTGTCGGTAATAGGAACATATAAATACCAAACACAAAATAAAATAAATGCATACCTCTTTAGGCTGATCTTTTTATTTATCTCCTTTAGGTGTTTCGAAACCTCCTCCCCGAGGTGTTTCAACACCTACTCCTTCAAGTGTTCCAATACATACTCCTTCAGGCATTGTGGCACTTGTCAACAACAATGTATAACTCATAACTTCATGTACATAAAAATGACAAGTACTTATGAAACTACCAATCTATATTGATATATGTATAATCGATCTTAAAAATATTAATTCAATTGAATTTGAGTTCAATTACCTTCCCCTTGACTAACATTGCACTTCCATAATTTGGACAAGGCTGCACCTTGCTCGCACTTGTCAACAACGATGTATAGCTCATAACTTCCTGTACATAAAAATGACAAGTACATATGAAACTACCGATCTATGTCAATGTATGTATAATAAATATAAGATCTTAAAATTCTTAATTCAATCGAATTTAAGTTCAATTACCTTCCCCTTATCTAACATTGCACTTTCATAATTTGGACAAAGCTACACCTAGCTCGCACTAGGTATTTCCTACAAGAGGAAAATAAGATAAACATATAAGTTATTATATAATTTCATTTATGACAATTCAAATGACAAGAAAGTATATAATAAAAAAATGTAAACAAGTGAGTGCGAAAATATATACTATGTGTGTGTCGAGGCCAAATGAAATGGCCCTAAGGGTGCTATCAGTCACCTGTGCGAGCTCCTTCTCATACATAAACTATTAAATAGACCATGTAAAATATAAATGTTAGTACATTATACTATCTCTTATTAATATTCATTTAAAAATAAATGCAAGTTATGAATTTACAACTTAAATCTTACCTGTGTCACTATTTTAATGTCCCCCTCTCTAGTAGGAGAGGACTATGTAGGGTGCGCTCCACTCCCCTGAGTCTGATCTATAATGTCCACATTATGGAGGTCATAATCAGAAGTGTCCAAGAGGACCCAAGCATATCTGGTGGCACATGGAGCAAATATGTGGCACACAAATATGTGGACCAGACGAGGATGATGCAACAACACTCGAACCATCGCCAACATCACTAGAATGCGGCTGAGCTACTGTAGAAGCATGCAAAACCAAAAGGTCACTCAAAGAGTGAATAGCCTAGATAATTTGTGTGGCCGCATCCTGCATAATATCTGGATGATATAATGGAGGTGGTAGAGGAAGGGGAGGATGGGGAACATATGGGTGTGGGACTACTCTAATTGCCCCTGGTCTATCTTGGGGCATACCTCCACCAACGCTCTGGAAGGGTTTAATGTCAAAGTAATTGACATGATGCCCTAACACAAACTCAGCATATAATTTTTTAATAAAGTAAAATGGTATATCACAATTGTTGTTCGGTGGTTTATCAAAAACCATACACCAATGATCCCAAAAGTTATCTACAATGTCCCTATGTGTGCACCATTTTATAGAAAGTTTTGGTTTATTAACATTAAATGGAAAACCAGTGTGGGGGTTAACAAATAAAGAGGCTATTTGGGATTTGGTTATTCTGAGATCTTTCACATCATCATAAGACAATCCACATGCATAATATTCCCTCATGTCTTCTCGCCATGAATGAAAGGCATTATGTTGGGTGGAGAGGGTTTCTATATTTTTAATTATATCCTTCAATGTGTTTGACATCTCAAATAATTGAGGGATTTTCTTATAAACTTCATAAATTCCCTTTAATTGCTGCAATTTTTCACCAATTAATTCTTCAATTGATGGTTGCGGAGGTGGTGGAGTGTTTGGTATTTGTGCATTTTCATTCTCAGCTGGTGGATCATTTGGAATTTGTGCATTTTCATTTTTATCAGCCATAATTCCTGATTAAAGTTAAAAACTAATTAATCTAATTTAAATTAGACATTAAAAATGAAAATATTCTAAAAATTCCCTAGTTTAAAAAAAACCAAAAAAACAAAACCCTACTTTTAACAAAAATCTATAAAATTCTCTAATTTTAATACAAATACATAAACAACACTATTTTAAATCAAAATCCATAAAAAAAAAATCATTTTTAATCAAAATCCATAAAAAAAACATTCATTTTTAATCAAAATCCATTCTAAACTCAAAATTTTCATAAAAATTCAATCTAAAACCTTATTTTGAAAAGAAAATCATAAAAAACTAACTGAAATTATACAAATCTAATTCAAAATTTGATCAAAGCAAAGAAAAATATAAAATCTAACCTTTTCAAAAATGGATATCGGATATGTGGAGAACCTCCTCACTGTGCATCGCTGCCTGTTTATGAATGCCAAATGATTTTAATAGGCCCGATTTTTTTGTATATATGTTTGCTTCAAATCAGATATCCGATTTGAATAAGATATCCGATATAGAGGTCTTGGTTTGGTTTTTGCTTTGGAAGTGTGTACTGACACCCAAGCCACAAAAAATTCAATTCGACATTTCCGCATTTTTGGGTCAATGAAAAACGTAATTTTTTCTCCATTGCAACTTTTTGGCCCATCATGATCTTGCACATACGCATATGTGATGGGGAGATGTGTTCAAGACCAACATTGGCACATGTGGTGGTGGATGTGAAAAGATAAGAGGATTAATGGATGGAGAATGTGTGGATAATGGAGGAGATGGAATAGTGAATTTTGGGACATAGGGACCCAAAACAAACTTAGGAGAGGGTGGATGAAAATGATTAGCTTTTGGATGAGCAATGTTGGATGTGGTTATAGATTTTTCATTTGAGGGCATTGCATCTTTTTTCTCTGGGATCAACATGGTTTTCATCTGTGCTTTGGTGGGCCTTTGTGGCCTATGGATTTGATTTGGATTTAGATTTTTCTTTTCTTCACCATGTCTTTTAGAGGAGACATGGGGAGCTTTAGATTTATGCAGATGTTTGGATTTATGCACTTTTTCTTTAACATTCAAAGTGCTTTTGATAGAAATGGGATGGAGGCGAGGAGATGGATGATGTGGAGCGATAGAGGTAGGATTATGAGGATTATGTGTAGATGGAGTCCTATGTGTAGGTATGTGCCTTTGTTGATCCTGATTAGGGGACATGCGAGAGGGATGTTTATGATGGATGAAAGGATGAATAAGATGAGATGGAGGTGATTTTTGGGTATAAGGGCCCAAAACAGACGTAGTGGGTGGAGGGATATAAGGACCCAAAATGGATGGAGCAGATGAGGGAGGAATATGGATGGTTGTTTTGAGGTGAGATGAGGGAGGAGGATGGGTGGAAACATATGGTCTGGTCGAGCGATGGGAAGAGCCTATATTTGTTTTGGAAGAGGCTCGTTGATGACATCTAAAGGTTGTACCAACATCTTTAGATTGTGAGTCTTGGGAAATAGGTACAAGACCTTGCATACAGATTTGTTCTTTGACCTAGATGGGCTCTAAAACACCTTGCTCATGAAGGCCTAAACCTTTTCCTTGATAGTTTATGTTCTTGAGAATTCGATCCATGATAGGATTTTTTTTATTCTAAAAACATGATGTGAGTCCACTATTAGGCAGAGGATGATGGGTGGTATTTATGTTGTTTTTTTCTTCTGTGAGGAGGCCACCATGGAAGAATGTGAGAGTACCAAGGGGATATGCAGGCGGTGTGGGTATAGTAGTTTTAGGTGATGATGGGGGATCATGAGAGGGAGATTATGGGATAGCAATATTTGGATGGGTGGTATTAGGAGAGGGATTAGGGGATATGATAGGATTTGGATTTGTGGTAGTGGGCTCATGCGATGGAGATGGAGATGGAGCAGTGGAATCTTGAATGACAAGGGGATCATGGGATGGAATGGATGGGGGATTGTGATCTTGAGGTGGACTAGATGGGATGGTAGGATCTTGATCTGGAGAAGGGGATATGTTGGCATGCTTTGGATCAAGCTCTTGGCATGACGCATCATGTGCGGGAGGCATGATAATGGAGTCTTGGTGGGACTCTTTAACTAGGGAAGATGGAGGGATAGAGGATTCAAAACATTCATGGGAATGGATTTTAGTGGATTGGATTTGGGTGTCATCGATGGGTTCAACGACTCTCGGAGTAGGAGGTGGGTATGTGCAGGATCATGATGGGCCAAAAGTGGTAATGATGGGTATGTGGATGACAACTTTTTTACCCAAAATTGATGAAATGAAAAGGGTTTTTTAAGGAGATTATCAGCTTTCCACCAATATAAATTATGCTTTACTTTGAATTTAATAAGTAATTAATATTCATTTTCTATTCAAATTATGACTAAATTCCTAATTGATAGGCTGATTGAAAAAAATCTATAGCTTTCAAGCGGTGTCACAGTTTTTGAATCCAAAGCATGCATCACATTCTATGCTTCACATACTATAGGATTAAAAAAAGAAAAATTGAATTTTCTGAAGTTTTGACCAAGTTAAGGTGGTTAGACATATGAGTTTTTAATATTTTTTAAAAGTTGTAATAAAAGATTCATAATTAATTATTTACATGAAAAAAATTTACAAAAAAATATGCATCTCATCGGGACATAAGTCCTCTACTGATATCTAAAATATTATAAAAAAATATTATCATTTTATTGTGGTTAGGGTGGTCACACAGACACCGACTTCTTATTTTTTCCCTAAAATTTAAGTACTACTGCATTGAAATTTCAAATTTTCACCAAATAGATTTTTTTTTTTGAACAAACCTAGTAGTTTAGAAAATAAATTCAATTTGGTACAGATTCTATTCTTACATATTTTTGAAATAATATAGATAACTTATTCAAATTTTTACGTCTAGTTGCCTAACTCTGATTTTTTTGAATTTTTTTCCACTTAACGGCCTATTTTTTCCATGATGATCCTGCACATACCTAGGTGGGTGTTCAATGGATTTGGTAGATGTGATGGTAGGAGATGGGGGCTCAGTGGATTCAAAGGATGTGATGGTTTTGATGGTTTGAGTGGTGCTAGGGGTGGTATCATAAATGATAGGTGTTGGGTGGAGAAGGGTCTCGTCACTAATGACCATGGATGATGGGTTGGGATGGAATAATTCCACAACTTCAAGGTGTGGAGTGGGAGATGTCTTCTTTGTTATAAGTCCTTGGAGAACTTCTAGAGTGACAAACTTGAATACTCTGGGTTGAGATGGCATGGTAGGAGTGGATGAAGGATTATGGATTGGTGGGGAATTAGGACTAGGGATTGGTGGACTAGGATTAGATGGGGGAATGGGATTGAATGCATGACTGGGAATAGATGGGGGATTAAGATTAGATGAAGGGTTAAGATAGGGGTATTGGAATGGTGAATTAGGATACGAGGATGCTGGTTGTGGATTGTAGTAAGGGTATTGGGATGGTGGATTAGGATGGGAAGATTGAGGTGGTGGATTGAGATAGGGAAATGTGGATGTCAGATTAGGATAAGATGTGGATGTTATATTAGGATAGGTTGGTGTGGATGTTGGATTAGGATAGGAAGGTGTGAATGTAGGATTAGGGTGAGCAAATTGGTATGGAAGATTAGGTTAGTGGTATATGCGGATGAAGGATTGAGATAGGAGGATGTGGATGGGGGAATAGGATAGGGGTATTGTGATGGCAAACTAGGATAAGAGGATGCAGGTGTTGGATAAGAGGATGATGTAGATGAAGGATATGATGTATATGATGGATATGATGGATATCCCTTGTCAAAGGTAGCATAAGGAGCATGATTAGGCATGGATGAAGACATAATGAGATAACTCGAAGGGGTGATTGGATTTTGGAAAGTGGGTGGAGAAAGCTTATTGGCAATGATAGTGTCAAGGGGATCTATCTCATATTCTTCTTGATCGACAAGACTTATGTTATCGTTGTCAACGTAATTAGGGTTTCCCTTGACTACTATTGATGGAGGACAAGGATTCATGATGATGAAAGGATAAAGAGGATGGATCAAATATTTTGGATGGGAATGGACTAAAGCTCAAATTAGGATTTAGGTTAAGGTTAGATCAGGATTGGATTTAAAGCTCAGATTAGGATGATTGGATGATGTGATGGGATTGATTCTCATGATCGAATTTGATTACCAAAGGATTACCTCAACACCGAATCTTCTTTAAGATGGAAGTAGATTGATAAGGATGCGATTAGATTGGATTGGATTGGATTGGATAAGATCGATCGATGATTCATAAGATCAACTGATGGATTGGATAGGATGATGAAAGGGACTTTAAACCCCATTTAGAGATTACCCTAGGTGACGTAGGATACTGATTGATCGGATTAAAGGATAAATGGATGATTGTGGCACCAAATCCACTTTGAGATTGAAAATGGATTGATTGGGCCAACAATGATGATTCACTGACTCAGGAAAAATGACAATCCTAAATAGATGTTGATGATGACGATCAGATCAAACACTTAGGTCAATTTGGATAATAACCTGAGACAAAGTTCAAGGGATTTGGATGGATGAATGAATACTCAAAACAAGCAAACGATTGACCAAAATGGATGAACGACTACTCAGAATGAGTAAACGACTGCTCACAAAAGATGAATGATTCTCATAACGAGAATATGAAGGTTTGGAATAGATGAAAGATTACTTGGAAGTAAACGATTGATCGGGACTGTTGAATGAGAGTTCAAAATGATAGGAGGATATTTGAAATGGATGAACATTCACTCGAAATGACTAAAAAAATGATGGAAATGGCAGAATGGGAGTTCGAAAGGATAGAAGGAGGTTTGAAATGGATGAACGTTTACACATAACAAGTAAATGAATGATCAAAAAAGAGGGAACAAATGTTCAAAATGGATGGATGAAAGGTTGAAACGAGTAAATGATTGATCAAAATGAATGAACGAATGCTCAGATTGGGAGAATGAATCTCAGAATGGATGAAAGGATGAATAGGAAAAAATTGAAGAAGATGGAGGGAGGGATCTTAATATTTGTTTCGATATCCAAAGATCTTGACTACAAATGGACTCAAGCTCAGATTAGGATTTTGGTTAAGCTCATATTGGGATTAGATTAAAGCTCATATTAGGATTGGATTGACGCCTAGAATAAAATTATTAGAGGATGTGATGGGATTGATTCTATACCAAGTTTCGAGGTTTAAAGGACGTAAGGTGCTGACAATCAGATTTTTCCAAATTTGGCAATTTTTAAAAATTCTCAAATTTTTCCATTTTAGGAAACTTCACGGACATACTTTTGAGAGTCAATTTTTTTCCCAAAAAATACCCAAAACTAAGATAAGAAGAATTGCCAACTAACATCCCAAATTTTAGACATGCATTCTGAGTTATTAACGAAAATGAATTTTTAAAAACTAAAAAAAAAAACACTAAATTGCAATTTTGAGGGTCAAGATGAAAGTTTGAGGCCCCTAAAATGTGGAAAAATGGGGTCCAACTGACTCAAATTCAATTGGGAATCCACATGCCACCTCATAATGCATCCACCCATAAAATTTCAGCTCAAATGAACACCCGAGTCAAAAGTTATGGCCTTCAGAAGTTTCGGCATAAAAATCAAAACTCTCGAAACAAAGTCTAAGTGATTGGGATGGATGATTCAATGATGGATATGGACTCTAATGATGTTATAAGTAGCACTTATGTGATTTTAGTGATGAAATGATGACTTATGGAAAAGTGTTGATGACGAGCAAATGGGTGCTCGAAATGACTGAACGGAGAGTAGAAAATGTTGTTTGAAGGGCGGGTCCACCCCTGGAGGAGGTCAAGTTTTCTCCTAGAGGAGGTCAGGTCCACCCCTAGAGGAGGTCAAGTCTACCCTTGGAGGAGGTCAAGTCTGCCCCTGCAGGGCAGGTCTGCCCCTAGCTAGGCAGGTCTGCCCCTAGAAGGGCAGGTTCGCCCCTAGATGGGAAAGACCGCCCCTAGAAAAGTTTAGGTCCGCCCATGGAGGGATGGTCTACCCCTGGCTAGGTAGGTCTGCCCCTGGGAGGGAAGGTCTGCCCCTGAGAGGGCAGGTCTACCCCTAGGTGAAAACAGTAAAAAAATAGTTGTTCAGGTGCACGAAATGAAGAGATGGATGCTCGAAATGGATGGATGAGCGCTCGAAATGGATGAATAACTCTCAGAATGAGGGGAGAAAGATTTGAAATAGATGAATGAGTACTTAGAATGAGTGAACAAGTGCTTAGAATGGATGAATGAGTAATCAAAATGAGTAAACGATGACTCAGAATGGACAAAGGACTCTTAGAATGAGGAGATAGAGTTTTAGAATGGATGAATGTTTACTCGAAACAAGTAAATGAATGATCAAGATGGCAGAATGAGAGTTCAAAATGATAGAAGGAGGTTTGAAATGGATAAACGTTTACTTGGAACGAGTAAATGAATGATCGTAACGACTGAATGGGAGTTTGGAATGATGAAACAGGGTGTGAAATTGATAAACGTTCACTCAGAATGAGTAAACGAATGATCAAAATGGTAGAACAAGAGTTCAAGACGATAGACGAAGGTTTGAAATGGGTGAACGTTTACTCAGAATGAGTAAACGAATGATCAGAACGATAGAACAAGAGTTCAAAATGATAGAAGAAGGTTTGAAATGGGTGAACGTTTACTCGGAACGAGTAAATGAATGATCAGAACAATAGAACGAGAGTTTGAAATGATGAAATGGGGGTTCAAAATAATGAAATGGATGATAAAAATGACTGATCAACGGTCAAGTCCGCCCTTGGGATAGGTTAGGTCCACCCCTGGAGGGAAATTCTGCCCCTCAAAGAGGTCAAGTATGCCTGTCTGACAAAAGTTGGTCAAAATTGGCTAAAATAGTCCAAAAAGGGGCTGGTTCAGAGGTTAGGTCCACCCCTCGAATAGGTCACGTCTACCCCTAGAGGACAGGTCTGCCCCTAGACAGGTCTAAAATTGATTTTTTGTTTAAAGAAGACTAAGAAAAAGGATCAAAAAACACAACAAGCATCAATCAAAGGGTAAGACTGACTCAACTGAACAGAGAATTACTAGTTTCACACAAAGAAAATAGTTCAAACAACACAATCCTAAGACTAGTAGAATGGGGTATGGCCAACAAATTCTTCTATTCTAGGATGAACATGGTTGCTAAGGAGTCCTTGATATACACCCAGTACGTGAGGCACAAACTGTGAACACCAACCTATTACAAGCATGAGTCGGGAACCTTAGCGAGATACTAGAGGCTAAGACCAACTCTTCACGTCATCTTGATGCTTCGCCCATTACAACGTGGTTACATTGGGGTACAACTATGGCTCTCCCCCCTTTATATACCCTACTGGTACATGTGGTTGGGATCGTCCCTTGGGGTGATGAAATCCCCAAGTAGGTCCCCTCATAAAAAGAAAAAAGGGACACACAAAGACTTGGTAAGCTACGATTTCTCATCACCCAGGATCACCAAATGGTGCAAGGGGATTGGATACGTCAAATAGCTAACTGAAAAAATGACACACAAGGTTAATTGACTTCCCCTAATTAATCTATGTGCCTAAGTTATCCAAAAATAACAAGCAACAATTGATAAATAGATAACCCTGCAAGGAAAATTTGTTAGTGATTTTTCTCCTTGTTTTTTACCAAATGTTGATTAGATGCTTGCACAGACATAATCATGACACACTAGGAGGTTAGAAACACTTAAAATAACCAAAAAAATGCTAAAAATTGAAATTTCACCTTCTGAAAAAAGTTGTCCAGGTCAGGTCCGCCCCTCTATAGGGTCAGGTTTGCATGTCTGTTAGGTCAAGTCCGCCAGTCTTTCAGATTAGGTTTTCCTATCTGAAGGTCAAGTCTGCCCCTTTGTGAAAAATCTACAAATTTTCAATTTCTGGAGTTTGTGGAGGGAAAGTTCGCTCCTCTATGAAAAATATGCAAATTTTTCAGTTTCTGGAGTCTATGGAGGGCAGGTCTACTCCTGGGCAAGGTTGGGTTCACCTCTGGAGGTCAGGTTCACTTGTCTGTTAGGTCAGGTCCACCTGTCTCAAGGTCAAGTTTTCCCCTCTGTGAAAAATTTGCAAAATATCAATTTTTGGAGTCTGTGGAGGGTAGGTCCACCTTTGGAGGTTAGATCTACCTATTTTTCAGGTCAGGTCTGCCCCTCGAGGTTAGGTTCTCCCCTAGATGGTCAGGTCCACCTCTCTGCTAGGTTGGGTCCTCCCTTTTGCAACTTGGACCTGCAAAAAGTGAAAAAAATAGATAATGTGAAAGATACAAACCCGTGTGTGGGTCCCACCAGGCGTGCCAAAAATATGAAGGGGTGAAAATATAGGTTAGAAAATGAGCAGAAAATAAAAGAGTGCAAGAAAAACAAATATTAACACCCTAC
>VDFB02000008.1:169621258-169635036 GCA_007258455.2 Sequoia sempervirens | reverse complement strand
TGATCCTGATTATGAATGCAATTGGTGAGATTGGTACCTATATAATGATTACACAGTCATCAGATGCTATGGGACTCCTGTCACACCACAATTACTACCCATGTTTGTTTCTGATAGGTTTGATTTCATGGAAATAATGTGGCATATAGACCACTTTGATGCAGAGAAATTCATACTATTCTGAAAGGGTTCCATTGTCGCATCAAGATTTTCTTTTGATTATTTTGTTGTGTCAACAAAGGAGGCATATGAGGTATTTGGTACAATGGTAAGTAACTTGAGAATTA
The DNA here is from genome assembly GCA_007258455.2 of Sequoia sempervirens. Lineage (NCBI taxonomy): Eukaryota > Viridiplantae > Streptophyta > Pinopsida > Cupressales > Cupressaceae > Sequoia > Sequoia sempervirens. Next base: position 169,634,749 of record VDFB02000008.1, on the reverse strand, counting down.
AAGTAGCCTCCGCTAGGAAATGTGACCTAGGACATATCAATAGAGAAAAGATAAAGAGGACAATCTTTGAGTATGGGCCTCATGAATTCTACTACAAGGAAGATGTAATAAGGAATTTACTATCACCTACTGCCATCCTAGATAGGGGAAAAATATGGATGAATATTGTTGAGGTTGAGCTTAAGGATTCTTATGAGAACTCCTACTATCGAAGCCCGTACAAACATATTCCTGAAAAATATAAGAGGATGGAGTTGGTCCTCAGTGACTTCATGGATGGTACCTTTTTGGAGAAGGTGGATCAAGCTAAGCAATTGGCTCAAGTGGCTTTACAGGAGCATTTAGTAAAAGTGGGTAACCAACCAATGGAGGTCACAACATCAGAAGAGAAACAACAAGTAGATATGGGAGATATCCCTATTAGTGACGTACCTAATGAGGGTGTTGGTGAAGCACAAGGTGCTGAGGAAAATGTGCCACAACCATCCACTAAATTTTCCCCTGTTGAATAAGGAGAAGAATCTGATTTCTCACACCCTAATATTGGGGATGTAATGGAACCTTTTGTTCTAAATGATAGACTAGTTCCTTGGGAGTATGATGAAAGTTGAGATAATGATGCAAGGGTACTAGCTTGTGCCAAGTTTCTAGAAGATGAATCCTTTGTGACAATAAGGGAATTCATGTCTGAACTTAAAGCACAAGAAATAAATGATAAAATACTAAAGGATAAGGAGGGAGTAGACCCTTCTCAACTGGAGGAGGTCAAAAAGAAAGCTGAAGAGGAAATTATTCAGGAAATTGCACAAATGAATCCTTTGGTTGGAAGCTAGGAGATTGGTCAAGGACAATGGAATGATGGTAATCCCTAGCTGGAGTTTGTCTTCAATAATTTCCTTGGATGAAATAAGAGGTAACCCAAATGTAGTAGTGTCAAAAGAAACCTTTGATGACAAAACTTTTAGTTCAAGGTTTAGTCCTAGTTTACATGCATTGGCTATTTGGCAATTAACACAAGATTCTGGAAGGTGCCAACTCAGTAGAGCAATGGATGCCTCTCAAGATACTTGATAATAGGAAGGGATTCAGAGATGGAAACCCCATAAGCTACAAGATTAAAAATGCACACAACCATGCTAAGTGTGGATACTATAAAAAACTATTATCCCTAGTACATGAAATTGTTGGAGAAGCATAATAAATTTATTGAGGAATACAATAAGTTAAAGGCTACTATAGTTAGTGCAAGTCAGAAGACTTTTCCTACTTCTTCAATGAAGACCACACCATAGGAAAAGGAAATACAGGAAAACATAAAGGATGATCCTGAAGCTCCAACAAATCTCCCTACTGTCATAGTGGGAATTGAGATGATTGGTGAGATCACAAGTTCTCATGAAAGAATTGGAGCACAACTACAAGGTAAAGTGAAGGCCTTTGGAGAATGGAAGAATGTGGTATGCCCAAGATTCTTAATGAAGATGGAACACTTATCGAGTATGTATCATGGAGGGAACTCTTCAAGCATCAAATGACTTGAGGTCCACAAATACAATATGTTGATGATAAGTTGGACATAACTTTTATAAATGGTGCTATTGATACTCTAATGGGAATCCAAGTGGATATGGATACTTTTGTGAAAGAATCCAGAGTGGTAATTGATGCTAGGTATAATGCATACAATGCAAAGATGAAAAAATTGCTTAATATGGATTTGCCTATTGAGGATGAATATAAAGAATGGATCAAGAGATATGCTGAGTGGACTATGAAGGTGGCAAGAGGGATATAGAATATGGTTGAGTATAGTATAGGTCTGGATTTTGAAGTAATTCTGTGGAGAAAATCTATATCCTCTTAGTGTGAAGATGCACATGGTAACTGGGCCAATCCTTTTCTTCATTTTATTTTTCTTTTCTATTGTGCTTTGCACCTTTTTCCAATGGGATGGTGATGTGGAATTCTTGAAGTGTGAGGATACGAGATCCATCAACTTTTGCAAGTTTTTTCCTTTTGTGTTTCCCCCTATTTTTCATCAAATTGTAAATATAACCGCCTTGGGGTTGGAATGAAATGAAAGATACATGAAATTTAGACAAAATGTAATTAACCAATAACCCGATGCTTGTTGCTCCCTTGATCATATAAAGGGGATTTCAAGGCTATTGTATAGGGTTTTTGAAGTTTTGGTTCATCTCAGATAGTCACTGCAAATTTTTATGAGGACAAGCATATAATGAGTATAGAATTACTTGCTAAGTCTTAGGATATGGGTCTGCATTGAAAATTAGCTTAAATATTTTGCATCAATTACAAAATATAAGAATCGATAATGGAAGATTTCATACAAATTGTCTCCTATGTATATGCTCATAAACCAACAATGGAATAATCAAGTATTGTCTCATTGGTCTCCAATTTGTGTGATTGGGTGTGTGTTTGTGTTGTTTCTTCAATTCAAGTAATTGATTAAAATGCTTTAAGATGATCATTGGTTTATGAGTTAATTCATAGGATTTATAAGTATGTTTTGTATGAAGCCTTGATTCATGAGTTTGCAATGCAAATCCTTGATGGTTTATAGTTATTAAATGCTTTAGTTGTTGCATTAATGTTCATTGTGAGTTAGGCTTCGTCACTCTAGGATAATGCACTGATTCTTTATGTTCAGTAAGTCTAAATATATTGGGTTAGTTGGATTATATCAAAGAACCATTCAGATAATTAAATTCATTTTCAAGATTGTGGTAATTTCTTATGGGTTTCATTCTTATTCTTTGTTCTCTGCTCCAAGTCATGATGGTGTGAAGGATTTTCCAATTCCTCACTAATTATTACTTGTTGAGTCTTTAATATGGGAATTTATCTACTTAATGTGCAATGTACATGGAGATCATTTGAAATGTTGTTATAGGTGCATTGTGGGATCACCCTCTTGGGTTTTGCAGAGCTTGAAGTGCAGGAGGAAAGCGTAATTTCTTTCTCTCATTTGTTGGCCAAGCCGCTTTTAGGTCGCTAATCATTGGAATTGGAAGATCCATAGGCTACGCTAAAGATTTGGTTGGTATTTAAAAAAGAAGCAACAATGTATAATTTTGATCTTTTTTAATAATTTTGAATGTTGTTTGTGGTTTTAAACATTGGATTTTTGAATTAAAATGTGTTTTTTCTTGCTATTTGAAAATGACAGTGTTTTTAAGTCCATCATTAGAACTTGATGTGCTAGGAGAGAAAGCTGACTACTTTCCCATCTTTTACCTTAGCCCAATCCTTAAATGATTTAATAATTAAGAATAAGTTTGTAGACATCACAAGGTAAATACAAATATTTTTTATGGTGGTAGGATCCTCATATCCTAACTACATGTACTACTTTTAAAAATTATAATAGTTATAAAGTAATTATTAGGTTAATATTACATTATATGGATTTATCCCATATTGGCTATATTTCATACATCCATCTTTGTGATGGTTTTCTATTGCTGTAATAAAATAACTATCATCTAGGAATCACATTTTATAATAGATTTTTTTTCTTAAGGATGTTTCTACTCAAAGAGTTGTATGATTCTTATCATTAATTTAAGCATATTCATAGCTATTTTTTGGGTATTATTTGTAAGGAAAATTAGATGGGGAAAAAAATTCTCCTAACGTCAATACCTCAGGAAAGAATGCAGAAGTACTTTTAAATTTTCAATTACAGTCAAGTTGAGATGCATTAAGAAACAAATTATAGAAACAGAGTATTAGACAAACACACATGAACACTAGATATACGTGGGAAAACCCTTACGAGAGAAAAACCCACCACACCAAGAGAAATTACTTTGTATTACAGTAATCGAAATTACATACAATTCCAGACTTATTTTTCTAGTGTCATTATACAGCAGCATTCATCATGAACATTCTTCGAACAGAAAACATCCAAGTTATAGCCTTTACAGATTTTAAATCCTTTACTGATACAGTTTTAATTCTTCACACTTCACTATTGATCAAACTACAATCCAACCCCCAAGTGTCTGCAACTTCCAACTATATCCATGGTGTTCCTTGACTATTGAGCTTTCTCACATAACTGTTGCAACAAACCAACTGCTAACGGTTCACTTTTAGATTCTTCTATTCATCCACGAGATTCCACGTATGACAGTCAGACGGTCAATAGAATTCGTAATGCACTGGCATCTCAGTGAGACACTAATAGTGTCTCGCCGATGCCACCTATACTTCATATCGATGTAGCCAAAAGCCTATGTAGTCGCCAAGATGTTATATCGAGCTCCAAGATATACACCGAGTCATCACGTAGTCGCCCTGACCTATCGCTTTCACCAGGAGGTCATAGCGAGACATCAAAGGTTATATCAAAGTCCCCATACCTACCGAGCACCAAGGAGAAGTCAGAAAGACTCACACCTATCGCCAAGAGTTCATACCAATCTCCATATGTTACTCCGATGACCAGTTGTCGCCAAGAGCTACCCCGATAGCCATCGGCTATCGGCAAGACCTTCACCATCTCTAGGAGGTTTCTCCAATAGCTTTAAGTTACTCCGAAGATTCTTCAACATCAGCAAAACTCATCGAAGTCGCTGGAACTTCTTATCAAAATCATCGTGTTCCACCGATGACCATCATTCGCTAAGAGCTACACCAAAGACTTCCAAAAGGTGTTTCTTTCGGTGAGACCTTCAATGTTTGCTGAGACGTTTCTCCGACCACTTTGAGTTAGTTCGAAGAACACTTGGATAAGTCCCCATTGGCAAGACTTCCACTGTTCCCTAAGACATCTTCCTGGATCATTAGAGTTACCCCGAAGACTTCAATACATACGCTGTCGGCAAAATATTAACACTTCACTGAGACTTCTTAGCTTGAACCTTCAGTTATCCCGAAGCCCGTAGTCGCCAAGAGTCTCACCGATACATGATTGAATGGCCTTTCAGCCAGAGGTCTCCTGAGTGCTATAAGGTCAAAATGAACACACTATGTAATAGCGATAGACTTCTCAATGTACAAATCGGCAAGACAGTAACAAGGTCACAGCAACCTGGTCAGAACTTAATAAAGAAAACCTGCTAGTTGGCCAGACATGGAACCTGTCACACCGACTTGGCACTCATGGAGGTTTCAGCCTGTAATGTTTGAGCCACATATTTCCAACAATCTCCCACTTGACAAAGATCATACAAGCACCTCTAGAGCATAAATAATACTTACTGAAAATCATGGGCACTAAGGCCCATTGAACTGGCACACCACCTGAACTTGTCTATGCTCACCGACTTCGTCAATGCATCTGTAACATTCTCTAGAATATCAACCTTTTCCAAATTGACCTTTCCATCCTCAACCATATCTCGTACAAAGTGGTACTGTACATCAATATGTTTCGTCCTGGCATGGAAAGTTGGATTCTTTGCTAGACAAATGGTACTCTGACTGTCACATAAGATTGTTATTTACCTTGCATCAAAACCAATATTAGAACACAAACATTTCAACCATACAACTTCTTTACAAGCATGAGTAGCTACCATGTATTCAGCCTCTATAGTGGACAAAGCGACTACAACCTGCCACTTGCTCATCCAACTCACTACACCACCATTCAACATGAAAACGTATCCACTGGTGGATCTCTTGCTGTCAATGTCCACTGCCCAATCAGAATCTACATAACCCCGAATGCTAAGAGTCCTCTATGATTCATCTGAATTCCCATGATAACATAAAGCAAAATCTGAAGTTCCCTTCAAATATCTAAACACCCTCTTCATAGCATCCCAATGTATTCTTCCTGGATTAGCCATAAATCGACTAAGTACTCCCACTGCTTGGGCAATGTCCAGCCTTGTACAGACCATTGCATACATAAGACTGCCTATAGCACTAGCATAGGGCACACTAGTCATGTCCTCCATCTTAGTAGGAGATTTTGGACAGTCCTCAATAGATAGCTTCGTTCCCTACATGACTGGAACAACTAACTGCTTGCAATATTTCATACAAAATCTCTCAAGAATAGTCCTGATATACTTACTCTGACTGAGCCAAAGCTTTCTATTCTTCCTATCCTTGGTTATCTCCATCCCCAGAATATACCTTGTTACACCAAGATCCTTCATTTCGAACTTAGCAGACAACTGAGACTTAAGATTAGAAATCATTAGCTTACTATTTCCTATGAACATCATATCATCAACATAAAGAGCAATAACAAGTACTTGATCACTTTCAGCTTTATAGTATACACAGTGATCAGATTTTGATCTCACAAAGCCTAAAGATAATACATAAGTATCTAATTTCTGGTACCACATTCTAGGTGGCTGCTTTAACCCATACAGAGACTTCTTTAATTTGCATACCAGTTTTTCTTTACCTTTCTCAACAAAGTGCTCAGGCTGGGACATATAGATTTCTTCTTCAAGATCACCATGAAGAAATGTTGTCTTCACATCCATCTGTTCAACCTCTAAGTCATACGCTGTTACAAGTGAGAATAGAAATCTAATGGACGTCAGCTTTGCTACAGGAGAAAAGATTTCCCCATAGTCAATTCCCTCTACCTGGGAATAACCCTTTGCAACCAGTCTTGCCTTGTATTTTTCTACACTGCCATCCATACCAATCTTTTTCTTAAATACCCATTTACAACCCACAGGTTTTTTCCCTTTAGGCAAGGGCACCAAACTCTAGGTTTCATTTTTATCTAATGACGCCATTTCCTCATCCATGGCTTCCAACCAAGAATCTGAATCAGACATTTTAATTGCCTTTTTTACAGTCCTAGGCTCATCAGTACTAGAAATCAAAGCATAGGCACAAGTAGAATCAATTAATGAGAACCCATACCTATCTGGTTGTTTCCTTTCTCGGGTTGACCTCCTCACTAGCTGAGGCTGAGGTTCATCTTCTTCATAACTTTCAGAACTGCTTGAGCTCTCCTCAGTTTCAGGTACATTTTGAATCTTCAATTCCTCTTTCTCTGGTGTAGGAGGAATTGATGCTACATCCTTACTATTTTCTGACTATCTCTGACTGCAGATCCAAGGTGGAAGGTTTTAGCTCATGAAAGATTACACTTCTGCTGTATACAACCTTCTCTGTAACAGGATTCCAAATCTTGTATCCTTTAATGTTAGCACTATAGCCAATAAAAATACACTTGATAGCCTTGTTCTCCAACTTAGATCTTTTTACATCTAGCACAAGTGCATATGCCTCACAGCCAAAGACTCGAATATGTCAAAGAGAGGGCTTCTTACTAGACCATGCTTCCAAAGGTGTCTTATCAACAAGAGCAGAGTTTGGAGACTAATTAACCAAGTAATATGCAGTAGCAGTAGCTTCAGCCCAGAACTTCTCCTCCAAACCAACACTGCTAAGCATACTTCGTGCTCTCTCCATCACTGTCCTATTGAACCTTTCTACAACTCCATTCTACTGTGGAGTATAAGGTGTAGTCTTGTGTCTTTTGATTCAATGGTCTTTACAATATCTTTCAAATTCATCAAAATAGAATTTACCGCCATTATCAGTCCTTAAGCATTTTATTGTTTTACCAGTCTAATTTTCAACAAGATTTTTAAACTCCTTAAATCGATTGAACACTTTTGATTTACTTTTCAAAAAATATATAAATGCTCTTCTTGAATAATTATCAATGAACAACACATAGTATCTTGATTTAGACAAAGAAGGAACATCTACTGGACCAAACGCATCCGAATGAATATAGTTTAACAAACCAGAAGATTTATGAGGATTGTCATAAAATGAAACACGATGCTGCTTTCCATATATACAATGTTCATAGAATTCAAATTCTAGATTACAATCTTCAAGCCCCTCAACCAGGTTTTTATTTTTCAAAGTTTTTAAACCTTTTTCTCCTATGTGGCCTAACCTATGATGTCAAAGCATAGTCTTCTCTGCAGGAAGTTTTACTTCCATAGAGTTTACAGAATTAGGGATATTTCCCTCTTTACCTTCACGAGCAGCTTTCAGTGACTTCGAAGAGACACTGTTACATAGAATAGCTTGTGCATCCAGCTTGTACAGGATTCCAATTCAAGCACCTCTAGCCAACACCATTGAACCTCTAGTCATCTTGCAGCCACTTCCAGAGAACGTAACTTGTACACCAATATCATTTAGCATACTTATAGACAATAGAGTTTGAGTCAGACCTGGTATGTGCATAACATTATTAATTCCCTTTACTCTACCATCAGGGAATTGTATCCTGACTCTTCCACGGCCAACAATCTCCAAAGTTGAATCACTTGCTAGATACACTTTTCCACCATCGTATTCTTCATACTTTGTGAACCATTCTTTGTGAGATGTCATGTGGAACGATGCTCCAGAATCAATCAGCCAAACATCATCAGATGCCTGAGTTGCCAAGGTTGCAATGAAGGCATCACCATCACTATGAGAAGAACCATTATCAGAAGAGCCCTTCTTCTTCTTTTTCTCCTCTTTACAATCCCTTCGGACATGACCAGGTTGCCCATAGTTCCAGCACTTCACCTTGGACTTCTTGCCAGGAGACTTTGATCTCCCCTCTGATTTCAATTTGGACTTCTTGTCCTTCTTCTTGCCTTTCTCCTTCGGTCTTCCTTTGACAGCAAGAGCCTCCTTCGCCTTCTCAGAGGATTTCCTTCTCATCTCTTCTGATAGCAAAGATGCAACATCTTCCATCTTGAAACTGGATGTTGTACTCCCAATCGCCATCACCAGATGATCCCATGAGTCTGGCAAAGAACACAATAGAAGCATACATCGATCCTCTTCTTCAGTCTTTACACCAACAGATGTTAATTGTGTGAGTAGCATGTTAAATGCGTTCAAATGATCAGCTACAGACCATCCTTCCTACATTCTCAAAGAGTATAGTTTCTTCCTCAGGAATATTTTATTCACCAAGGACTTCCCCTGATAAATAGATGTCAGTCTCTTCCACAAGGAAGACGCAATCTTCTCTTCATGTACATTTAGAAGCACTGAGTCTGCCAAACAGAGCCTTATCATCCCCTTAGACTTCCTATCTGCAAGGTCCCAATATTCTTGCTTCATGCCTATAGGTTTCACTCCAGCCACAACAATCCAAAGATCACGGTCAACAAGAAGATCCTCCATCTTGAGTTTCCACAACTCAAAGCTACTGCTGTTGAATTTCTCTATTTCAAACTTTCCTGATGTACTAGCCATCTTAACCTGTAATCAGAAATAACAATCTCTACAAGACTCCCACTAAACAGTATTGACACAAAAAACCCAATGTACCCCCAAGGATAACACAACTGGCTAGGCTCTGATACCACTTGTAAGGAAAATTAGATGCGGAAAAAAATTCTCCTAACGTCAATACCTCAGGAAAGAATGCAAAAGTACTTTTAAATTTTCAATTATAGTAAAGTTGAGATGCACTAAGAAATAGATTACAGAAACAAAGTATTAGACAAACACACATGAACACCAGATATACGTGGGAAAATCCTTACGGGAGAAAAACCCACCACACCAAGAGAAATCACTTTGTATTATAGTAATCGAAATTACATACAATTCTAGACTTATTTTTCTGGTGTCATTATACAGCAACATTCATCATGAACATTCTTCAAAAAGAAAACATCCAAGTTATAGCCTTTACAGATTTTAAATCCTTTACTGATACAGTTTTAATTCTTCACACTTCACTGTTGATTGAACTACAATCCAACCCCCAAGCATCTACAACTTCCAACTATATCCATGGTGCTCCCTGACTGTTGAGCTTTCTCACATAACTGTCGCAACGAACCAACTGCTAACGGTTTACTTTCGGCTTCCCCTATTCATCCACGAGATTCCACATATGACACTTAGACGGTCAATAGAATTCGTAATGCACTGGCATCTTGGTGAGACACTAACAGTGTCTCACCGATGCCACCTATACTTCATATCGATGTCGCCAAAAGCCTCTGTAGTCGCCAAGATGTTATATCGAGCTCCAAGATATACACCGAGTCATCATGTAGTCACCCTGACCTATCACTTTCACCAGGAGGTCATAGCGAGACATCAAAGGTTATACCGAAGTCCCCATACCTATCGAGCACCAAGGAGAAGTCGGCAAGACTCACACCTATCGCCAAGAGTTCATACTGATCTCCATATGTTACTCCGATGACCAGCTATCGCCAAGAGCTACCCCGATAGCCATCGGCTATCGGCAAGACATTCACCATCGCTAAGAGGTTTCTCCTATAGCTTTAAGTTACCCCAAAGATTCTTCAACATCGGCAAGACTCGTCGAAGTCGCTGGAACTTCTTATCAAAACCACCGTGTTCTACCGATGACCATCATTCGCCAAGAGCTACACCGAAGACTTCCAAAAGGTGTTTCTTTTGGTGAGACCTTCAATGTTCACTGAGACGTTTCTCTAACCACTTTGAGTTACTCTGAAGAACACTTGGATAAGTCCTCATCGGAAAGACTTCCACTATTCGCTAAGACATCTTTCCAGATCATTAGAGTTACCCTGAAGACTTCAATACATACGCTGTCGGTAAAAGATTAACACTTCGATGAGACTTCTTAGTGAGAACCTTCAGTTATCCTGAAGCCCATAGTTGCCAAGAGTCTCGTCGATACATGATTGAATGGCCTTTCAGCCAGAGGTATCTCAAGCACTATAAGGTCACAACGAACACACTATGTAATAGCGATAGACTTCTCAGTGTACAAATCGGCAAGACAGTAACAAGGTCACAGTGACCTGGTCAGAACTGAATAAAGCAAACCTGCTAGTTGGCCAGACATGGAACCTATCACACCGACTTAGCACTCATGGAGGTTTCAGCTTGTAATGTTTGAGCCACATATTTCCAACATTATTTTCATATGTTATTATTTTATTTGATAGTATTTTGCATGTGAAGATCTTAACAAGTGGTATCAAAGCATTATCTAGGATCATTTTATGTTTTAATAGTATCAGATTAATGGCTTAATACAACTAAGTAATGTATACTCTCACCTTAGCCTTAAAGAATTTTTTGATGAAAAGGTAGTGATAATAGTGGGGTACGAAATATTTTATTGTTATTTTTTACAATAGATTATTTAGGTTATAAAATATATGTAGGGGGTTTTAAAATATTACAAAGAACTATTATTTCTAGCTAAGCTAGATTCTCCATAAAGGTTCTAGGGAAGTGAAGGGTGCTTAGACTCAAATAACTAGGCCTTAAACAACATATAAGAACTAAAATTATACTTTCACGTACCTTTTATTATATCAGAAGACACTCCACAATTAGAAGAATCCTCACCATAGGAAGTTTTCAACCATTTGTAATCTATAGTTCACTAAATAGTGGCAAGTAATTGGAAATTGCTCTCTCCATACCTTGAAGATGAGATAATATGGCTATGGGTTCAAGTGAAATATTTAATAGTTAGAGTTTTGAAACATTGCATTGGTTCATTATTGATAAATAAAATATGTAAGTTAAAAATGGAGTGAAACAATAAATTAGAAATGTTATTCTATAATTTATCCATGTACTATTTAACCATGATAAATTATATTATTAAATGGAAATAAATAATAAAATAATATACCATAAAAGAGTATCTACATGGAGAGACCCTTGTGGGAAAATAATCTATAGTTGAAAATAATACAACTTGTATTAATCCTACAAATAGTTGCATCAATATATTAGCTTATTCCTCTAAATTCTAGTAGCATAACGATACATAACCTATAGAAAAATCTCAAAATACTTCAATGCAAAGGAACCGATATATATAGGAGATATGAATAAATGATACTTTGAGTGATACCACTAAACTAGTGGAAAATAACACTTATCCAACTATAGGCATCAACCTCTACCATGGGGAATCTCACATCTCACCAGAAGTTTGACAACCACCCTAAATAGTAGGTAGCTCTTGTAGTGTAGAAAAATGTAACCCTTTACATTTTCTCACTTGTTTGGGACCTCCTAGTTAAATTGGACTTAATAGTGCCTTAATTTAGTGTTGATAAATGTACCCCTTTACATTTTCACACATATTTGGGCCCTCTTAATTAAATTAGGCTTAATTAGGCCCTAATAAGCCCTTTGTTATTAACAAGCCTAATAAATTACATTTTCGAAGGGAAAACCAACAATAATTAATGCCCTAAAACATAACACTTTACCTTGAGCAATGTGTGTGTTCCAGGAGATAGGGACTTGGGACCCATTTTTTTCTATGGATGAATGGGTCCTCCCTAGACCCTTGGACCTAAATTTAAATTATGTTTTTGACAATATTTTAACATCTCTAAATCCATAATTCAATTTTAGCTTGTGACATTTGAATTTTGGGAAATTAAGGATACATACCTATAAATTATATAAGGTCATTTCACTAAGTTTCACCAAGCATTTTGTAGTGAGAAAAAGTAGAGCTAAAGTTTACTTATCAAATGCATTCAAGAGCAAGGTGATATATCGAGATTTATTGCAAACATTCAAGATCTATTCAACATTTTAAAGTCTTCTTGCATCATGCATATTTTTGGAGCTAACATTGTGATAGTTTTCATGATCAATTCAAGCATTCAAAGTATCATTTCAATAAAGATTCAAGTGTCAAGATCCATTTCCAATTTAGCCATTTAATGTAAGCTACAGACTTCCTAAGATCTCCATCTTCAAGGTTTCATTCAAGGGTTTTTTGAGTGGTAACATATCTTTGCTCATTCTTCATTCCCTCTTTCATCCATTATTTCAATTTGAGGTTTGATTACCAAAATGGGGTTTGACCAAGCCAAAACCATAATCACCCAAAACAAATATTCTTTTTCTTATGTGTGTGACTATAGATTTATGTGGAAGAAGGATTGAAAACCTTTTGAAGAGTGAGATTGGAAATTTTTTCAAAGATTCAAAAGTTTTCAAGTATCACCAAACCATAAAATATCACCTACAAATAGAATTTCCTACTTTGACACTGAAACCTAGGACAAATCTAAAAACTCCGGGATTCATATTAGAGCCTCCCCGAAAGATTGCTATAACCCCTATACTTGAACCCATTCACCCATGAGGAAATGACTCTCAGACCAGCTTTTGAAAAGCACTTTTGGTGACTGGTATTCTTCCCTTCTCATATATGTATTCTATGTTTTAGTTAAGAAAATATTGAGTTTAATATTGTTGTTTTAAGTGTTAGCTTGAATTTTGGCATTGATTTACTATTTTTTAGTTTTTCTTGCCAAAGTGTTTTTTAACCTTGACCCCTGTCCTTCAGTCATAAGGAAATATGAAGATTCCCACTTAGGGTTAATTCATCTAAGGGTTGTTAATAAATTCTTTGTGGGCATCTCATTTCCTAATGAAATAGACGAAAATAGGTTCCTTATCATCAAATCCACATTTTTCACCCCAAAACACAAACAAAAACTTAGTTTTCTT
>VDFB02000008.1:169608376-169621158 GCA_007258455.2 Sequoia sempervirens | reverse complement strand
TTCCTCGAACGTTCAATTGAAATGGAAATATGAACTATAACCTCTTTTACTAAATTCAGCCGAGTACACATACCATTAATGGCGCATGAATGCTTGTGCGCGTGAACAACTACATCTCAAGTTGGTCGTTCCTATTTGAATTAAGACCATCAATGCACTCAGATGAAGATTTCATCTGATGGTTAGCATTGTTTCCAACTCCCGATGAGGCTCTACTGGCAATTAGATGTGTACTCGGCAAAACAGGACACTGACACACGTAATTCCACTCCTTTCATGAATATCGCTCCTCGCTCATTCCATTTCTCTATTGGAATATCATCACCCGATGGCTAGAAAGCCAACAATGAAATATCAACCCTTGATTGCAAATGTGAGGAAGATCTCAGCCGAAGATATGAGCCACATCACTCATTGCGTGCTCTGGGTTCATCAACCAATTCTTACTCGTGATAACACAAAGTCGTGCGATGAGATAATAACCTATCCATCAATGATCGCAGGTTTATTTTAGAAGAGCTAAATATAACCAGTGATAGTATAAGAGCCAAAGATGGGTCAAAACGTTGACCCCATCACTCATCGCGAGTTACGCTTTCCAAAGATCAACAACACCTGCAATGGGCGACCGACCAAAGCCAAACAATAAACAAGACATCGCTCATTGCGGGTTTCAAGAGAGACTGCATACAATAGCCCGCGATGGTAAGGTAGGCAGTGATAAGCAAACTTAAACAATACGGGACCCAACGGTAGCTAAGGTATTGGGGTCAGTTGAACAACGATAATCCATGTCGTGGGGGAACACTTAAGTGATTAATAAACAAGTTCCGAAGGTCAACGCAGAGACATAAAAGAGATGATAACCAAGGGTGACCGAATATGTTAAGCTCATAAACCCTAAACCCATACATCATAAGACATAAGTGACCAATGACATGACCAGGAAATTGATGGAACCCTGAAAATTTTATGGTTTCCACCATACATTATACATATTAAAATTATAAAATACAAAATTAAACATAAACAAACCATTTATCAAATTTTAAACAACATGAAAATTAAATTAAATCCACAAACACAAATTAAAATAGATTATCCTATTACAAACATAACTGAACACTCTAAAATGTTAATTAAATTAGAGTAATCTAAAATTACAATAATCTAACCGTATTACTTCTTTGCCAACTTTATTGCGTGGGGATACGCTAGATTTGGCCATTAATATGGCAGATTGAAGACATGGTACGCTAAACTTCATTACGTGGTAAAATGACTTCCAAACATTTCATTTTTAACGATAGGTGTTGGTACGCTTTCATTAATGTTTTTACTTGTATCGATATAAATATCTTGGTTTACACTACGCAAATTTCAAAAATTTATGTTTCCAATTCTTTTCTTAGGCTACTTTATTGAACACCCAAAAATATTGCTGAACGGATTGAATCTCCACCTCAAACGTTTAAAAGTTCGGGCAACTTTAATGAACACCGAACACAACTTGCTGAACGAATCTACCCGAAGTTATGTGAAGCCTTTCTAAACGCTGAAACTTTAATGAAAGTCATCAGCATTTTCCCACGGATGCTTCCTACGTTGTACTGCTCTAACAATTGGAAGTCACTCTTCCACGTAGCCCGATCCAGCTGATTTCTGCAATGAGGAATTTTATGGCTTTCCAATATGCGAACGCTATAATCTTAACGAATACGAAAAAATCTATATAAGTAGACCATGTACCCACAGTCTTAGCACATTATACAAGTTCTCCACTGTCCAGAAATACCGATCTGATATAATGGCAACGGTTCGAGTGCAATCCATTGCAATGGGTGGAATAGAGGCAATACCTTCTCAGTTCATCAGAGCCAACCACGAGAGGCCTGCTCTCAATGTTCCTCCTGCCAAAATTCCGCTCATAGACATGTCCAAGTTAGACGCATCAGCAAATCTACGTCAACAAACGGTGCAGAAATAGGAAGCGCGGCTCAGGAATGGGGGATATTTCAAGTGGTGAATCACGGAGTTTCAGAGGATTTAATCCGACGCTTGCAGGCCGTGGGAAAGGAGTTCTTCGATCTCCCACAGCAGGAAAAGGAAACGTATGCCAACAATGCTGAAGAGGGCAATCTGGAAGGCTATGGCACTAAACTTGCACACAATATTGACGGAAAGCTGGGGTGGAATGATTACTATATCCATGTACTGTGGCCTCCTTCCCGCAGGGATGTCAACACCTGGCCTAAACACCCTGTTTCTTACAGGTAAATATTTTTTTCTTCTTTAAAGCATTCGGTAGTTATTTTGAACTTGTTTAGATAAGCAGAATCTAATTTGACAGCGTGAGAGGAATCGTTTTGCTCGTATTGCAGAGAGGTTTGTGAAGAATATGGCAGAGAGATTTTGGGAGTGGTAGATAAGCTGCTTTCCGCTCTTTCTACCAATCTTGGGGTGCAAGAACGTTCACTGAAAGAAACGATTGGTGGGGAAGAAATGGAAATGATTACTACCCGCCCTGTCCTCAGCCGGAGCTCGCTCTGGGAGTTGTGCCTCACACCGACATGTCCGCTTTAACTCTGCTTGTAACGAACCAAGTTCCTGGACTACAAGTTCACAAAGACTCTGAGTGGGTTGCTGTTGATTATGTTCCAAACGCTATTATTGTCCACATCGGAGATCAACTGCAGGTTCTTTCTTCTTTTCGCTATCTTTTTTGTTTGTTTGTAAGATCTCATATGACTGAGACGGGGTATTGGTAAATGCGCAGATATTGAGCAATGGCAAGTACAAGAACGTTCTACACAGGAGCGTGGTGAGGAAAGATAACGTGAGAATGTCATGGCCAGTGTTTTGCGGTCCTCCGGGGAATAAAGTGGTAGCCCCCATGAAAGAGCTGCTCGATGAGCACAGTCCTGTCATGTTTACTGCGAAAACATACGCAGACTACAAACGTTGGAAGATGAGTAAGGTCGACAAGTAAAAGGACAACTTGTCTTGAAATCCATATGCCAAAATTCTACTCATAAGTATTATATTATAATGATATCGTAATGTCCTATCATCAATTTTATTGATCCTCTTCAATTAATTAAGAAAACTCTTGTTAATCAATAGTATTGTAATTTCTCCCTCCCAAGATCATAATTATTAAATAAAAGCACAATACTATTGATTAACAAGAGTTTTCTTAATTAATTGAAGAGGATTAATAAAATTGATGATAGGACATTACAACATTATTATAATATAATACTAATAAAAGGACAATATTAAATAAGAGATAAGGATAAGCATAGAAAAACAATATATATTTGTTCTAGTATTTTATCTAATGTGGACAAATCTCTCAAATTTTAGAATGATCTTGTATGTTCTTAAGACCTCATTATAATGTGGAATTGTGTGATGGTTTATGCATCAAGATGTTAAGATGATCAATTGCTCATGGGGAGAAGAATGAAAATGCTATAGCATTAAAGCTATATGGATTTGTAATCATTTTATCAATGTTTGGTTGAAAAAGGGATCCTAGACCTATTGTGTAAATCACTAAGTTCAATCATTTCTCAAATAACATTAGAAGCCAAATCAACAAGGGAATGAGATCGGCTAGCAACCTAAAAGAAGAGTCATTCTACCTTGGATTTGAATCTTTTGTTAATTTGGAAATTGAATTAATCTAATGTGTATTTATTAATTCAATTTGACTATGCAATCTAATCTGAATACATAATTTTTCAACATAGACAAAACTAATTTTTTTGAAACAAAAGTCTAATCTGAGAATGAAATACAAAGAGGAACATGTGCTATAAATTTGAGTTTGAAGTAGTTAGTCAGGGGTGTGGGGCGTCCCAAACCAAGTTGCTACTTTTTCGGATCTGAAAACTCTGAGTTGTTACTATCTTCCTTTCTCTTCCTTGAAACTTTTTTTTTGAAACTTTGATTCTGACTTACACACATGAAAAGAGGGGAAATATTGTGATATATAGGGGCTTGTCTAAGTCAAACCCTATTTTAGTATTTCTACCTCCACGTACAATGATTGATGATGATCAATAGGGCATACCCTAGGTTGTCAGAGGTCGAAAAATTAATAATTGACTAAAATGGTAAATGACAAATGATAATGTTATCTTGATGTGAAATCCTTGACGAAGTGATGCCACACACAAGTTGTCTTAAATGTTGATTGGTAAATGTCTTGGTTGCTTGATTGATCAATAAATGGTTATTTCCCAAATATAATTACTTGTTATAAATAGAATGTACAAGATAACTCAATAATTATTCATAATTGCATCACTATCACTTCTCGTACATAATTGCCTCCTTAATGTTCAAAATGAGAGGGAAAACATGTTTATATTTGCATCTTAATTAATAATTTTGGGTAGGGACTAATCTGGGATCATTTTTAAGTCATAAAAAGCCACCAATCAAGATTTTAAATATTAAAAAAAAAAGGTTTAAGGAACCCAACACTCTTGATCAATGCTTTTTGGTTCAAATTTTTAGGGATGATGGCGATTTAAATATATTTTACTAATCTAGACTCAAAATTAGTAAATTATTATAATTAATGTTGTAGGAAAAATAGTGTGTCAAGGTAGTGTGAAATTGTCAAGGGTGACAATTTATGATGCTACATTTATCCCCTGGCTTAGTGAAACTATGATCTTATACTTACACCCAAACTAAAGGAAATAGAAACACCAAAGAGATAAAATGATGCCGAGTTCAGAGGTTTGCAAGCCCCCAACATAGGATCCCATCCATCCACAATGTTAAGATACAAATCATACACAAAACATCCATAAAGCAAACAAAAGGATGCTTGGTCAAGTGAAGTTGATGACGAGGGTCGTTGGGCACTTTTATCTTATCTTCCCAAGTCTTTTAACAATTGGGCCAATTGGGAAACCGAAGTTGAAGAGCTTAGGGATGTGGTTGGAATTGTGGAGGAGAGGGAAAGTTGTAGGAAGAGGTGGCTACTATGCGTAGCAACCAAGAAAAAGCTCTAAAGTATTTACAAGAAATTGTTGACTATGTAAGCAAGAAACAGTGAAAAATACTATGGTCACCATTCAAGTATTTATCAATACTTGCACAATAGTCATGGCAAGAGGGTTATGGACGAATTTCAAGATGCTACTCAATCTAAAAAGAAGGGAAAAAAAGTTGATCATTCAAACATGCTCAATACTTAAGAGGGACAGCCTATGCAAAAGAAACCACTATCTTTTAAGTAAAAACTACAATTTCTAGTAAATGAATGGTAGGAAATTAATGGCCTCAAGCTGCTAGGAAACCCGTAGCTAGTTTGGTTCTTGCCCGGTCTTCTTCGATGTTTTATTTATTTTATTTTATTGGTATGTGTTTAGCTTCTTTTCTTTTTTCTTTTTGGGTGCCTCATATCTCGTAAGCTCCCTTGTTTTCCCTTCATGCCCATTTTGTAAGGGTATGGTCCCTTCTTGACTTTAATATAATAAAGAAAAAGAGAAAAGTAATCTATGAGTGCAAGAAAAAATTTACTTGATGCATTGCTAATTATGAGAAATGAATTTGCATAGATATTTCTATTGGTAATAGGTGCAATGAAATATCTATGCAAATTTGATTGTAAATCATGTTGTAAATTCACAAAAAAATCTTAAATTAGAATATCTTTCAAAGTTTCAAACATTATGCAACTATTAGTTGAAAGCTATTCTATAGAAAAATTTCTTCTATTGCTCCATAAACTCAACTACCATTTTGTGATTGGTAACAAATTGATAAAGGTGAATAACACAACTACTATATTATGATTGATAATGAATTGAATAAGGTGAATGAATTTATTGACTAATGTCAGGAATGAATTAAAATAAATGGAACAACAAAGAATCAATGCACCAAACATTACTATATGATTAGATGTTATGAATTGTGCATACAAAAAATTGATAGATATTTACAAGAGCAGTTGTGATGAAACTAGCTTCTTATTCAGACCCACTATTTGTATCCTTCTCATAGCTTTGAAGCTTCTTGGCTTCTACATCAATGACATTTTGAGTTAGCAATGGCATAATCTCAAAGGTATAAATATTTGAAGAGAATTTTATAGCTAGACACACTAAATTAATTGTGTATGTCATTGGTGTAGTGAATACCTCTAGAGAAATAACATGCCCTAGGATGTGTAAGTCCTTGGAAAATATTGAAATGATTGACATTTGAAAACTAGTTCATCCTTGGTTGGCTAAGATGTTGTATCATTGGAAAGGAAATTGAGCACTTGGGAAATATTTTGGCATGGAGACAAATGAGAATCAATTCTTAGGGCCTATGGATCCTCAATGTCTGCAATAAAGTCATAAAATCCAAAGGCATAAATTAAAACACATTTATACAATAATAAATCTAAGGCATAATAGAAGACATAGGATTTATGTGAAAATATACTATTAACTCAATTGAAGTAGAATCTGTGACTACTCTCAACATATGAATTTTATCATATAGAGGATAGTTAATGGTTAAGTTCTTATTCAATGAAGCATTGACTAAGGGGGTCTATTTTAAGGTTGAGTACTTAAAACTAGAATCAATCCATTGAGAAGTGGGTTATACTAGAATTGAGATATATTATGGGATTTGATGGAGATTATTTATTGGTAGAAAGAATTAAAGATAGTTATTTAGGTCATTCGTTTAGTTAATTATTATATTTAATTGCCTTGTGTTGAACCAAAAAAATTTAAAATTAGCTATTAAGGCTGTAAACTTTTGGTCAATGTTTAGACATATAGCCTATGTAAAAAAATAAAAATACTCTAGAAATAGGTGTATATTATATATTATTTCCACAAACACCCAAGCCACACAAAAATATATCATATAAGGAAAGCATGTTAGCACTCTCCACCAACATCAAATGTTGCATTTAAATTTTCCTCCAAATAATTTCCTCATCGTCAGCTAATTTAGGGGTTGTACATACATGGTTAGGTAAAATCATAGGGAAAACACTTGTACCACCATATTTAGAATGAGGGCATACAATTTCCATATTCTTATATCATCCTTTGATTGAAAAATAAATATCTCTATCTCAATAGGTGGTGTTAGATCTTCTAACTTGTAGGAAAGTGCTACAAGGCAAGGCACCCAGTTACTACTAAATTGACCATAGTATGTATTAGATCATTCTCTATATTTTTATACTTCTAAATATGGTAGTGCAAAAAGAAATCATGTGCCTATATTTCTTTAAGTTTAACACATAACCCCACTTCAATATCCTATATAAAGAATTCAACAATAATTTAAAAAAAATGTATAAGTCAATTCTCAACATAATATTACTAGTTAAGGGTAGGGACTTGCACACTTAAAAATACTATTAATTTTCATCAATTTAGGCACTCCAATAGCCTAGGCAGAAAAAAGGTTCTTTAAGACAAAGCTGCAAACAACCTCTTAGGATCTTAGTAGTTTGCTACTATAAAAAGATCAATATGTAGTAATAGAGACATAGAATTTTAGGAAGCTACCTAGAACACATAGATCACTTAGTTGAAACAAATAGATTCTACTCACAAAAATAAAGAAATAAAAAAAGAAATCTCCAGTGTTCTCACTGCTTCAGTTTTTTAGCATAGGATCCATCACTTACAGTAACTTCAAACAAGTTTGCTACATATAAATAGAAATATAACCAATTTCCTATTTTTATACTTCAAAAAATTATAATAATAAACATAATTTAAGTTGCCTAATCAAAATAAAATATGGAAACAAAAGTAGAGAAATTAAAGCTAACCAAATTATGCATTTAATTTGTGATTCACCATTTGTTTTGCATTGATTTTAGGCTCTGATTACTATTCAGAAGTCTTCTTTCAAATTTTGAGTTCTCTATTATTAGCACGACTAACTCATTCCAAGGTTTTATTACCTTTTCCTTTGAATAATTAGACATCATTGTGCAATTTTTCTTACTTTATCTTATCAAGTCACTCATTGATCACAATTTTGAAAACCATCTTTAACACTCTAGTTCTTGTGATGTCTACAAGAGGCTTCTTCTTGCTTTCACATGCCTAAATATTAATGAAAAATGAAACCATTCAATTTAAAAGCAAGTTTATTTTCCCTTGTCCAAATGATAGTGGTAATTAATTTGAGTATTTTTTCCCTAGTTCTCAACACATGTACATTGAAATCACAAATTATATGAATTTCATACAATGTGCTCAAAATAAAAACTCCCAGGATCTCCAAAAACCCTACCACATATCTTCCATCATTTTGGATACTTTGAAACCCTAGAATGCATACAAACATGCTACCCAAACGCAACAACATGACGAGGCTTAGGAAATCAAGAAACAATAATGAATGAAAATAATTGTCATCTTCAAGGGCAACCAAAATGATGAGTGATTGAGATTTTGAGAACCTAATTATCAAAATAATAAAATTTGATTATTGATAGCTACCAAAGATTTAAAAAAATCATGTGGTTGATTGCTAAACCCTGCCAAAAAGATGGTAAACTCTTACCATTTAATGTGGATTAATATTACAAGCAAATTTAATATTATAAAATTTATATTTTTTCTATTAATAATGGAGTGGATTTAGTGTCAAAGAGTGAAGAAATTAAGTTTATTTGTTGATCTTGTCAGGATTTCAGTTGAAATAAGCCTCGGGATGCATAATATAGGGTCTTAGGGGCCTACTAATGATTGTATAAAGGTCATGTTTATGCAAGGGGGCCAAAAATTCAATGTGAAGGTGTAAATAAATACACTTTACAACATTAAATTAAGGAAAAATTAGGTCTATTCAAGTAAAAAGGGCCCCAAATTCAATATGAAAGTGTATAACACATTACAAAACTAGATTAGTTCCTTTTAATTTGCAAGATTCATAAATTTAATGACAAGGTCTGAATAAATACACTTTACAACATTAAATTAAGGAAAAGTTAGGTTTATTTAGATTAAAAGGGGCCCAAGACCTAATGTGAATGTGTAAAACACATTACAACACTAGATCAAGGCCACATTAGGTCCAATTTATCATTAATTATTCCCAAATCAAGCTTGAGGAAAAGGCATACTTTTTCTGTTGTTACAACAAATATAAAATTACTACTAATTATTGAGGGGAATGGAATCTTCCTTTGTGTGCTAATTAATGAACAACTTTGATTGATAAAAAAATCATTATAATTATCTCTCTTTGTATTCTTATCTTAGATAAGAATCAATCTCTTAATATAAAAATAAAAATAGTATTCATGAAAGGTACGTTCAATAATGGAAGCATTTTAATTTTACTCTAACAAATTATGTTAATCATAAAAATAGGTAAAGAACCACAAACTTTGATTTTAACAAATAATTGTTGCATAGAAAAGAAATACACAACACAAAAATTGTGGCTCATTGTTAATGGCTACATCCATGGGAAAAGCTAGGTAGTATTTTTTATTATTTGTTACAGCAGATGCAAGTACATTCTCATCATTAATAATATAATTTTTTTAAAAGTATCCAAATGCCTAAAGATGGTAGAAATAAACAAAGAGACAGGAAAATACAAATAATTTCTAACCTTTGGACTTCACACACAACAAACTAGTATTTCATAATCATTTCTTGTCTTTATCATCTTTACATTTGTCATAATCTCCAACATTTTTTTGTTGAAAGTCTCCAACAGTCTTCAACCAAATCAAATCATTTAATCAAATCAAACAAAATATTCTATAGAACCAAATCAAATCAAACAAAATATTATGTAGAAATTTTGATTACATTTAACTACCACGACTAAAGTTAATATCCAACTATTCATTGTGAAAGGAAAAGAAAAGAAAGTGAACTAAATTATTGTATGTGTTTGGTTATTTCTTGTCTTTTACCAAGTGAAGAAAAAAGAAAACAAATTATGTTTCATTTTATACAGAAAACTATCATTGCAGAAACTCTAAAATTCATCACATTGTGGTATACGTGGAAGGAAAGGAAAGGAAAGGAAAAGAAAAGAAAGTGAACTCAATCATTTTATGTGTTTGTTCATTTTTCTTGTGTTTTACCAAATCAAAAAAAGGAAAACAAATTATATTCCAGTACTATAAAAAAAAAACTATCATTAAATGCTCCAAAATGCCTCACATCGTGATATATGTGGAAGGAAAAGTGAAAAATAGCAGGCCTCAATTAAGGAGAAAATAGAAAAATATTTTTTCAAATTTTGAACAAAAGAAATTGAGAGGATATGTTTTCACTCCAAATTATTTCACAACATGACAAAATAATTGTGTCTTTTCACATAGCCCTGGTGTTTGATACCTAGGGGAGAGGGGCCATTTTTCGTGCAAGGTCCAATAGTCGTGCATTCAATTATGATTATAATACCCAGTAGTTGTTTATAAAATGTCCAATAGTTGTGATTTGACTACCCATAATTAAACAAAATGTATTCCTTTGATCTAAAAAGCAACCAATCATGTGATGCCACATCAACGCTCAACTACCCATGACGTAATTCACAAGTATTGGTCTCACTTATTTTTGGGTGCCTTTTTGGACACCTTGACAAAAAAAATGCTGATGTGGCATCATATTTGATGATGTGGCCCTAAAACCTTAGTTATAAGCATGGGGCTTGCCAAGTAAGCTACTATAAAAAATTGGGAGTGATTTGAAATTTCCACGTAGGATAATTAGAAGCATGAAGTTAGGGTGAACGAATACTAGGTCCTCTCCCCTATTTATGTCAAAAGTTCTACCTTTTTTCCACATGAATAGAAGCCAGTAGTCAATCTACGTCTTATTTTTTTGCCCTTTTGCACAAGGTACTTAGCTCCACCTCACATTATTCTGCCATTTGGTCATTTTTGGTGCAAGGTGACTCCACCTATCACCGATCGCTCTTATGTTACCAAGACAGATGTTATTCCAAAGTTCATAAGCCTTCTAAATACATTAAGTGATGAGGGCGCAACCTGAGACTTAGAAAATAACCCACAAACAAGAGAATAATTTTATTATTCAGAAAATGGAGCTTCTTACATGCAGAGGATCTCAAATCCCCAAGTTCTACAACACATGCAAGTTACAGAAAGCTACAAAATCACCCTTTCGCAATATGCGAGCTTGTCCCCAAAAAGTTACCCAAAACATAGAAACCCGCCCATAAATAGAGATCCTCTTTAGTTTGGAGCCAAAACAAAATTCAAATTGAGTTTAGGCAGTTTGGCACCGAAAAATTATAACTTGAAGTTCAAATTTCAAAATAACATTTGCAATTGTATCTTCTAGAAAGTGCGCCAACTTCTCGGGGCCATAACTTTTGATCCGGCACTCTGATTCGTGAACCGTTTGAACCGTTGGAAAGGTCTCGAAGTCAATAACGCACTAAAAATATGCTATGCTAATTTCAGCAAATTTTGGGGCCGTTCTGGGAACTCTAAGTGCCTCAAATCAAACTCGAAAGATTTTCAGGTGCAAATATGGGAAACTAAAACTGCAATAACTTTCAACCCAGGAATATAAAATAAAAACCGTAAATTGGGAATTTCATTATGATGAAAAGGGTATCCAAAAATGTAAAAACATCTAAAAACTGATAAACTTGAAATTTAACTATTTTTGGGTGATGCCAGATTGCCCTTACACCACTGGATGCTCCTGCATCGACACCTGGGTAATTTGAGAAGTGACCTCGTCACATCTCGATGGTGGAGGAAAACAAGCAGATGGACCTCTATTTACTAGGCAGCAGGATGAATCTTCAACAAGCCTTCATTTCCATTTCACTGATTTTTCTTCATGCTTGCTTTGTTCCTGGTACTCCTTACCACTCAACTATCGAGGATTTCTTCAATCTCCTCCTTTTAGTAGATGGCACGGAATCCCGTCTTGTTCCATCATGGTACTTCCTCTCCGCCACCTTCATGATACTTTGTCAAATCTGAAATGTTGAACACAGGGGAAATGTTGAATCCATCCGGCAACTCTACCTCATATGCATTCCCTGAATCATGCCTCTTCACAATTTTACAGGGACCAAACTTTTTCATCTTCAATTTTTTATATGTTCCCACTGGAAACCTTTCTTTCCTCAAGTGGACCATCACTTCATCACCAATCTGAAACTCCTTATACCTCCTCTTCTGATCTGCCTTAGCCTTATACTGCATATTCATCTTGTTAATATGTTCTCTTACCTTCTCATGTATATCGTTGATGTGTTCTGCAAAATCTTTGGCTTTAGCACTTATTTTCTTTTCTTGGTCCATCTTCCTCAAATTTGGAGCTGTTCTAGGGCTACCTCCATACACAATCTAGAATGGTGATCTACGGTGCTTGATAAAATTGTTGTAGAAAATTCTACGGGGTAAGATCAAGTCCCATCCCTTGGGTTTATCTCCTACCAAACATCGCAGTAGGTTACCCAGACTCCTATTAACAACCTTTGTCTCCCCATCTATTTGTGGATGGTGTGCAGAACTAAACTTCAACTCTGTCTTCAGCTTCTTCCACAAGGTCCTCCAAAAGTACCCCACAAATTTGGTGTCATGATCTAAAACAATACTCTTTGGCAGACCATGTAGCCTCACCACCTCTTTGAAGAACAAGTCAGCAATGTGGACTGCATCATGGGTCTTCTGACATGGAATAAAATGTGCCATCTTCGAAAACCTATCAACCACCACAAAGACTAAATCATTCCCTCGTTGTGTCCTTGGCAAACCAAGAACAAAGTCA
>VDFB02000008.1:169411269-169608276 GCA_007258455.2 Sequoia sempervirens | reverse complement strand
TTATGTTTAGTATTATAATTTTTTGAAGTATAAAAATGGGAAATTGGTTATATTTCTATTTATATGTCGCAAACTTGTTTGATGTTACTGTAAGTGATAGATCCTATGCTAAAATACTGAAGCAGTGAGAACACTGGAAATTTCTTTTTTTCTTTCTTTATTTTTGTGAGTAGAATCTATTTGTTTCAACTAAGTGATCTATGTGTTCTAGGTAGCTTCCAAAAATTCTATGTCTCTATTACTACATATTGATCTTTTTACAATAGCAAACTACTAAGAGCCTAAGAGGTTGTTTGCAGTTTTTTCTTAAAGAACCTTTTTTCTGCCTAGTCTATTGGAGTGCCTAAATTGATGAAAATTAATAGTATTTTTAAGTGTGCAAGTCCCTACCCTTAACTAGTAATATTATATTGAGAATTGTCTTGTTCCTTTTTTTTTAATTATTGTTGAATTCTTTATATAGGATATTGAAGTGGGGTTATGTGTTAAACTTAAAGAAATATAGGCACATGATTTCTTTTTGCACTACCATATTTAGAAATATAAAAATATAGAGAATGATCTAATACATACTATGGTCAATTTAGTAGTAATTGGGTGCCTTGCCTTGCAACACTTTCCTACAAGTTAGAAGATCTAACACCACTTATTGAGATAGAGATATTTATTTTTCGATGAAAGGATGATCTAAGAAGATGGAAATTGTATGCCCTCATTCTAAATATGGTGGTACAAGTGTTTTCCCTATGATTTTACCTAACCATGTATGTACAACCCCTAAATTAACCGACAATGAGAAAATTATTTAGAGGAAATTTTAAATGGAACATTTGATGCTGGTGGAGAGTGCTAACATGCTTTCCTTATATGATATATTTTTGTGTGACTTGGGTGTTTGTGGAAATAATATATAATATACACCTATTTCTAGAGTATTTTTATTCTTTTACATAGGCTATATGTCTAAACATTGACCAAAAGTTTACAGCCTTAATAGCTAATTTTAAATCTTTTTGGTTCAACACAAGGAAATTAAATATAATAATTAACTAAACCAATAACCTAAATAACTATCTCTAATTCTTTCTACCAATAAATAATCTCCATCAAGTCCCATAATATATCTCAATTCTAGTATAACCCACTTCTCAATGGATTGATTTTAGTTTTAAGTACTCAACCTTAAAATAGAAAACCTTAGTCAATGCTTCATTGAATAAGAACTTACCATTAACTATCCTCTATATGGTAAAATTCATATGTTGAGAGTAGTCAAAAATTCTACTTCAATTGAGTTAATAGTATATTGTCAAATAAATCTTATGTCTTCTATTATGCCTTAGATTTATTATTGTATAAATGTGTTTTAATTTATGCCTTTTGGATTTTATGACTTTATTGCAAACATTAAGGATCCATAGGCCCTAAGAATTGATTCTCATTTGTCTCCATGCCAAAAATATTTCCCAAGTGCTCAATTTCCTTTCCAATGATACAACATCTTAGCCAACCAAGGATGAACTAGTTTTCAAATGTCAAACATTTCAACATTTTCCAAGGACTTACACATCCTGGGGCATGTTATTCTCTAGAGGTATTCACTACACCAATGACATACACAATTAATTTAGTGCGTCTAGCTATAAAATTCTCTTCAAATATTTATACCTTTGAGATTATGCCACTACTAACTCAAAATGTCATTGATGTAGAAGCCAAGAAGCTTCAAAGCTATGAGAAGGGTACAGATAGTGAGTCTGAATAACAAGCTAGTTTCATCATAACTGCTCTTGTAAATATCTATCAAATTTTTGTATGCATAATTCATAACACTTAATCATAGTAACGTTTGGTGGCATTGATTCTTTGTTGTTCCATTTATTTTAATTCATTCCTAACATTAGTCAACAAATTCATTCACCTTATTCAATTCATTATCAATTATAATATAGTAGTTGAGTTATTCACCTTTATCAATTTGTTACCAATCATAAAATGGTAGTTGAGTTTATGGAGCAATATAAGAAATTTTTCTATAGAATAGCTTTCAACTAATTGTTGCACAATGTTTGAAACTTTGAAAGATATTCTAATTTAAGAAGTTTTTGTGAATTTACAACATGATTTACAATCAAATTTGCATAGATATTTCATTGCACCCATTACCAATAGAAATATCTATGCAAATTCATTTATCATCATTAGTAATGCATCAAGTAAATTGTTTCTTGCACTCATAGATTACTTTTCTCTTTTTCTTTAATATTATATTAAAGTCGAGAAGGGACTGTACCCTTACAAAATGGGCATGAAGGCCAAACAAGGGAGCTCATGAGATATGAGGCACCCAAAAAGAAAAAGAAAAGAAGCTAAAAACATACCAACAAAAGCAAATAAATAAAACACTAGAGAAGAATGGGCAAGAACCAGACCAGCTACTGGTTTCCTAGCAGCTTGAGGCCATTAATGGCCTACCATTCATTTACTAGAAATTGTAGTTTTTACTTAAAAGATAGTGGTTTCTTTTGCATAGGCTGTCCCTCTTAAGTATTGAGCATGTTTGAATGATCAACTTTTTTTCCCTTCTTTTTAGATTGAGCAACATCTTGACATTCCTCCATAACCCTCTTTCCATGACTATTGTGCAAATATTGCTAAATACTTGAATGGTGACCATAGTATTTTTCACTATTTCTTGCTTACATAGTCAACAATTTCTTGTAAACACTTTAGAGCTTTTTCTTGGTTGCCATGCATAGTAGCCACCTCTTCCTACAACTTTCCCTCTCCTCCACAATTCCAACCACATCCCTAAGCTCTTCAACTTTGGTTTCCCAATTGGCCCAATTGTTTGAAGACTTGGGAAGATAAGGCAAAAGGGCCCAATGACCCTCATCATCAACTTCACTTGACCAAGCATCCTTTTGTTTGCTCTATGGATGTTTTGTGTATGCTTTGTATCTTAACATTGTGGATGGATGAGATCCTATGTTGGGGGCTTGCACACCTATCAACTCGGCATCATTTTATCTCTTTGGTGTTTCTATTTCCTTTAGTTTGGGTGTAAGCATAGGATCATACTTTCACTAAGCCAAGGGCTAAATGTATCATCATAAATTGTCACCCTTGACAATTTCACACTATCTTGACACACTATTTTTCCTACAACATTAATTATAATAATTTACTAATTTTGAGTCTAGATCAATAAAATATATTTAAATCGCCATCATCCCTAAAAATTTGAACCAAAAAGAATTGATCAAGAGTGTTGGGTTCCTTAGACCATTTTTTTTTTAATATTTAAAATCTTGATTGGTGGCTTTTTATGACTTAAAAATGATCCCAGATCAGCCCCTACCCAAAATTATTAATTAAGATGCAAATATAAACATGTTTGCCCTCTCATTTTTGACATTAAGGAGGAAATTATGAACAAGAAGTGATTGTGATGCAATTATGAATAAGTATTGAGTTATCTTGTACATGCTATATATAACAAGTTATTATATTTTGGGAAATAACCATTTATTGATCAATCAAGCAACCAAGACATCCACCAATCAACATTTAAGACAACTTGTGTGTAGCATCACTTCGTCAAGGATTTCACATCAAGATAACATTATCATTTGTCATTTACCATTTTAGTCAATTATTATTGTTTCGACCTCTGCCAACCTAGGGTATGCCCTGTTGATCTTCATCAATCATTGTACGTGGAGGTAGAATACTAAAATAGGGTTTGACTTAGACAAACCCCTATATATCACAATATTTCCCCTCTTTTCATGTGCGTAAGTCAGAATCAATGTCTTAAAAAAAAAAGTTTCAAGGAAGAGAAAGGAAGATAGTAACAACTCAGAGTTTTCAGATCCAAAAAAGTAGCAACCTGGTTTGGGACACTCCACACCCCTGACCAACTACTTCAAACACAAATTTATAGAACATGTTACTCTTTGTATTTCATTCTCAGATTAGACTTTTGTTTCAAAAATTTAAGTTTTGTCTATGTTGAAAAATTATGTATTCAAATTAGATTGCATAGTCAAATTGAATTAATAAATCCACATTAGATTCATTCAATTTCCAAGTTAACAAAAGATCCAAATCCAAGGTAGATTGACTCTTCTTTTAGGTTGTTAGCCAATCTCATTCCCTTGTTGATTTGGCTTCTAATGTTATTTGAGAAATGATTGAACTTAGTGATTTACACAATAGGTCTAGGATCGCTTTTTCAACCAAACATTGATAAAATGATTAGAAATCCATATAGCTTTAATGCTATAGCATTTTCATTCTCCTCCCCATGAGCAATTGATCATCTAACATCTTGATGCATAAACCATCACACGATGCCACATTATAATGAGGTCTTAAGTACATACAAGATCATTCTAAAATTTGAGAGACTTGTCCACATTAGATAAAATACTAACAAATATTTATTGTTTTTCTATGCTTATCCTTATCTCTTTTTTAATAATTGTACTTTTATTAATATTATATTATAATAATTTTGTAATGTCCTATCATCAATTTTATTAATCCTCTTCAATTAATTAAGAAAACTCTTGTTAATCAATAGTATTGTAATTTCTCCCTCCGAAGATTATAATTATCAAATAAAATTACAATACTATTGAGTAACAAGAGTTTTCTTAATTAATTGAAGAGGATCAATAAAATTGATGATAGGACATTACAACATTATTATAATATAATACTAATGAGTAGAATTTTGGCATATGGATTTCAAGACAAGTTGTCCTTTCACTTGCCGACCTTACTTATCTTCCAACGTCTGTAGTCTGCGTATGTTTTCGCAGTAAACATGGCAGGACCGTGCTCATCGAGCAGCTCTTTCATAGGGGGCTATCACTTTATTCCCCGGAGGACCGCAAAACACTGGCCATGACATTCTCACGTTGTCTTTCCTCACCACGCTCCTGTGTAGAACGTTCTTGTACTTGCCATTGCTCAATATCTGCGCATTTACCAATACCCCATCTCAGTCATATGAGATCTTACAAACAAACAAAAAAGATAGTGAAAAGAAGAAAAAACCCGCAGTTGATCTCCGATGTGGACAATAATGGCGTTTGGAACATAATCAACAGCAACCCACTCACAGTCTTTGTGAACTTGTAGTCCAGGAACTTGGTTCGTTACAAGCAGAGTTAAAGCGGACATGTCGGTGTGAGGCACAACTCCCAGAGCGAGCTCCGGCTGAGGACAGGGCGGGTAGTAATTTATCTTCATCTCCATTTCCATTTCTTCCCCACCAATCGCTTCTTTCAGCGAACGTTCTTGCACCCCAAGATTGGTAGAAAGAGCGGAAAGCAGCTTATCTACCACTCCCGAAATCTCTCTGCCATATTCTTCACAAACCTCTCTGCAATATGAGCAAAACGATTCCTCTCACGCTGTCAAATTAAATTCTGCTTATCTAAACAAGTTCAAAATAACTACCGAATGCTTTAAAGAAGAAAAAAATATTTACCTGTAAGAAACAGGGTGTTTAGGCCAGGTGTTGACATCCCTGCGGGAAGGAGGCCACAGTAGATGGAAATAGTAATCATTCCACCCCAGCTTTCCGTCAATATTGTGTGCAAGTTTAGTGCCATAGCCTTCCAGATTGCCCTCTTCAGCATTGTTGGCATACGTTTCCTTTTCCTGCTGTGGGAGATCGAAGAACTGCTTTCCCACGGCCTGCAAGCGTCGGATTAAATCCTCTGAAACTCCGTGATTCACCATTTGAAATATCCCCCATTCCTGAGCCGCGCTTCCTATTTCTGCCACCGTTTGTTGACGTAGATCAGCTGATGCGTCTAACTTGGACATGTCTATGAGCGGAATTTTGGCAGGAGGAACATTGAGAGCAGGCCTCTCGTGGTTGGCTCTGATGAACTGAGAAGGTATTGCCTCTATTCCACCCATTGGAATGGATTGCACTCGAACTGTTGCCATTATATCAGATCGGTATTTCTGGACAGTGGAGAACTTGTGTAATGTGCTGAGACTGTGGGTACATGGTCTACTTATATAGATTTTCTCGTATTCGTTAAGATTATAGCGTTCGCATATTGGAAAGCCATAAAATTCCTCATTGCAGAAATCAGCTGGATCGGGCTACGTGGAAGAGTGACTTCCAATTGTTAGAGCAGTACAACGTAGGAAGCATCCGTGGGAAAATGCTGATGACTTTCATTAAAGTTTCAGCGTTTAGAAAGGCTTCACGTAACTTCTGGCAGATCCGTTCAGCAAGTTGTGTTCGGTGTTCATTAAAGTTGCCCGAACTTTTAAACGTTTGAGGTGGAGATTCAATCCGTTCAGCAATTTTTTTGGGTGTTCAATAAAGTAGCCTAAGAAAAGAATTTGAAACATAAATTTTTGAAATTTACGTAGTGTAAAGCAAGATATTTATATCGATACAGGTAAAAACATTAATGAAAGCGTACCAACACCCATCGTTAAAAATGAAATGTTTGGAAGTCATTGTACCACGTAATGAAGTTTAGCGTACCATGTCTTCAATCTGCCATATTAATGGCCAAATCTAGCGTATCCCCACGCAATAAAGTTGGCAAAGAAGTAATACGGTTAGATTATTGTAATTTTAGATTACTGTAATTTAATTAACATTTTAGAGTCTTCAGTTATGTTTGTAATAGGATAATCTATTTTAATTTGTGTTTGTTGATTTAATTTAATTTTCATGTTGTTTAAAATTTGATAAATGGTTTAGTTATGTTTAATTTTGTATTTTATAATTTTAATATGTATAATGTATGGTGGAACCCATAAAATTTTCAAGGTTCCATCAATTTCCTAGTCATGTCATTGGTCACTTATGTCTTATGATGTATGGGTTTAGGGTTTATGAGCTTAACATATTCGGTCACCCTTGGTTATCATCTTTTTTATGTCTTTGCGTTGACTTGCTGAACTGGTTTATTAATCACTTAAGTGTTCCCCCATGGCATGGACTATCGTTGTTCAACCGACCCCAATGCCTTAGCTACCGCCGGGTCCCATATTATTTAAGTTTGCTTATCACTGCCTACCTTACCATCGCAGGCTATTGAATGCAGTCTCTCTTGAAACCCGCGATGAGCGATGCCTTGTTTATTGTTTGGCTTTGGTCGGTCGCCCATCGTAGGTGTTGTTGATCTTTGGAAAGCGTAACTCGCGATGAGCGATGGGGTCAACGTTTTGACCCATCGCTGGCTCTTATACTATCACTGGTTATATTTAGCTCTTCTAAAATAAACCCGCGATCATTGATGGACATGTTATTATCTCATCGCACGGCTTTGTGTTATCACGAGTAGGAATCGGTTGATGAACCCAAAGCACGTGATGAGTGATGTGGCTCATATCTTTGGCTGAGATCTTCCTCACATTTGCAATCAAGGGTGGATATTTCATTGTTGGATTTCTAGCCATTGGGCGATGAGATTCCAATAGAGAAATGGAACGAGTGAGGAGCGATATTCATGAAAGGAGTGGAATTACATGTGTCGGTCTCCTATTTTGTTGAGTACACATCTAATTTCCAGTAGAGCCTCATCAGGAGTTGGAAACAATGCTAACCGTCAGATGAAATTTTCATCTGAGTGCATTGATGGTCTTAATTCAAATAGGAATGACCAACCTGAGATGCAGATGTTCACTCGCACAAGCATTCATGCGCCATTAATGGTATGTGTACTCGGCTGAATTTAGTAAAAGAGGTTATAGTTCATATTTCCATTTCAATTGAATGTTCGAGGAACCGAAGAAGATTTAGAAGTAGTCGGAGTTGAAGCCGAAGGAGTTGCAAAAATCTTATTTCTGGGTAAGTTGCAATCAGTCTCCCACTAGTTCTTTTATTGCTTTCTAACAATTTCTGTACCAAATCATGGAATACCTGAGTTAATTCTAGAAATTGTTTAGGGTTCCTGATCTCTCTTGTATGAGCACAATTTCTTAACTGGATAAAACTATTTCCGAATTTGAGTTTGAAGTCTTTAGAAATAGGGTACTAACCTCAAACCTAGTCTATCTCCAAATTGAGTGAAACCTTGAAGAAGCTAGAATGAGTCAACTGGGTGAGTCCTCATCATCGAAACCTGCACCTAAGAAGAAAAAGTAGAAGATTTCCCATGACCCTCCTCCAGCATCCGAGATCCCTAAGAAGAGAAGAGGCCAACCCAAGGATTATACTCGCTTCATGGACAAGTTCCAACTATTGGACGTCAAGGCAAGTGGTAGGAAGGCTACAGGGGAAGGAATTCTAACCACCAATTTCAAGGACCTTGCAGAGGGAATTGTTGATACTACTATGTCAGGGACTGGATGGGAGTTGTTCTTGTATGCATTTACGAGGAGAAATGCTAAGCATCATGGTAAAAATGTCTGGGGTTAGGATTTAGGGAAACTGGTTGTCCCCAATGTCATTGTTGAGGTAGACCTAATGTTGCATTTGCAAAACAGATATGATGAAATAAGCAAGGTAATTACAAACATTGAAGGAAAGAGTATACTGGAAATAAAGGAAAGTAAACTTGTGGAAGTTTTCAGAATGATACCTAATGCTAGCAAAAAGATTAATTTTGAGAAATTCCAAAAGGAATATCACAGACATAGAGGGGCTAACTGAAAGGGTGAATTACCAATACATAGACGTGAAAAGGGAGCTATGTTTGCACTTAGAGAAGTTGAGCCATTGGACTGTGATGAGTTTGCAAAATATTTCAAATACACATATTACATTTTGTGTCAGGTGCTTGGACTAAAATGTGATGGAAGCATAACCACACCTTTATTGTTTATGATTCTAGATATTCAACATAAGAACAAGCACACATGATTTAATTATGCCCAAACAGTTGCAGAGAAGCTACATTATGACTTAATGAGGTTAAAAGAAAGGAGAAAGCCTTTGGCATTTAGGAATTATTCATTATTGATTCACATGATATTATATCGAGGACATGAAATATTTGGCAAGTCCATGCAAATGAGGAAAGTGGATGAAAGGAACCGTGAGTTGCCTGTTCAAATGTGGACACACATTTGGGATTTACACTGCTCAACTTCAAATTATGTTGTGTTCTATAATGTTATAAAACATACCATCTTAGTACAAATGGGTGTGGCACCTACTGAAAGGATTTCCAAAATAATTCATGCATTGTTGAGACCGAGAGAATTTGGTGATGATCCTGATTATGAATGCAATTGGGGAGATTGGTACCTATATAATGATTGCACAATCATCAAATGTTATGGGACTCCTGTCACACCACATTTACTACCCAAGTTTGTTTCTGATAGGTTGGATTTCATGGAAATAATGTGGCAGATGGACCACTCTGATGCAAAGAACTTCAGACTATTCTGAGAGGCCTCCATCATCGCATCAAGCTTTTATTTTGAGTATTTTGTTGTGTCAGCAAAGGAGGCATATAAACTATTTGGTATAATGTCATGTAACCTGAGAATGAAAGTAGCCTCTGCTAGGAAATGTGACCAACAAAGACATATCAATAGAGAAAAGATAAAGAGGAAAATCTCAGGGTTTGGGCCTCATGAATTCTACTATAAGGAAGATGTAATAAGGAATTTTCTATCACCTACTACCATCCTAGATAGGGAAATATATAGATGAATATTGTTGAGGTTGAGCTTAAGGCTTCTCATGAGAATTCCTACTATCAGAGCCCGTACAAACATATTAATGACAAATATAAGAGGATGGAGTTGGTCCTCAATGACTTCACGGATGGTACCTTTTTAGAGAAGGTGGATCAAGCTAAGCAATTGGCTCAAGCAACTTTACAGGAGCATTTAATAAAAGTGGGTAGCCAACCAATGGAGGTCACAACATCACAAGAGCAACAACAAGTAGATATGGGAGATATCCCTATTAGTGATGTACCTAATGAGGGTGTTGGTGAAGCACAAGGTGTTGAGCAAAATGTGCCACAACCATCCACTGAATATACCCCTGTTGAACAAGGAGCAGAATCTGATTTCTCACACCCTGATATTGGGGATGTAATGGAACCTTTTGTTCCAAATGATAGACTAGTGCCTTGGAAGTACGATGAAAGTTGAGATAATGATGCAAGGGTAAGTACTAGCTTGTAACAAGTTTCTAGAAGATGACTCCTTTGTGACAATAAGGGAATTCGTGATTGAACTTAAAGCACAAGAAATAAATGATAGAATACTGAAGGATCAGGAGAGAGTAGACTCTTCTCAACTAGAGGAGGTAAAAAATAAAACTGAAGAGGAAATTATTCAGGAGATTGCACAAATGAATCTTGTGGAAGCTAGGAGATTGGTCAAGGATAGTGGAATGATGGAAATTCCTAGCTAGAGTTTGTCTTCAATAATTTCCTTGGATGTAATTAGAGGTGACCCAAATGTCGTAGTGTCAGAGGAAACCTTTGATGTCAAAACTTTCGGTTCAGGGTTTAGTCCTAGTTTACATGCATTGGTTATTTGGCAATTGACACTAGATTCTAGAAAGTGTCGACTCAATAGAGTAATGACTGGCCTCTTAGGAGACTTGATAATAGGTAGGGCTTCAGAGATGACAACTCCACAAGCTGCAAGATTAACAATGCCCACATCCATGCTAAGTGTGGATATTGCAAAAATGTCTCAGGCTAGGTATAGGAAATTCTTGGAGAAGCATAATAAATTTATTGAGGAATACAATAAGTTAAAGGCTACCATAGTTAGTGAAAATCAGAAGACTTTGCCTACTTCTTCAATGAAGACTACACCATAGGAAAAGGAAGCCTTCAAAGAAAAGGTAATGGCCATGAAGATTGAAATTTAGACATCTAAGTTTGAAAATATTAAGCTTCGAGAGGATATGAGTAAGATCACAAAGGACATGGCTGATGAGATTTTGGGCTATAGAATGGCAAAGGAAACATCTAAAGTAGAAGATGCATGGTCCACATATAAGGGTATACAGGAGGCTTTTGAAAAGTTCCAATATGTTTAGGGGGTTTTTCAAGACACATGGAACAATTGGAGTAGCAGATTGACTAGTTTAAAGGAAATACAAGCAAACATAAAGGATGATCCTGAAGCTCCAGCAAATCTCCCTGCTGTCATAGTGGGAATTGAGATGATTGCTAAGATCACAAGTTCTCACGAATGAATTGGAGCACGACTACAAGGTTAAGTCAAGTCCTTTAGGAGCATGGAAGAATGTGGTATGCCCAAGATTCTTAATGAAGATGGAACACTTATGGAGTATGCATCATGGAGGGAGCTCTTCAAGCATCAAATAGCTTCAGGTCCACAAATACAATATGTTGATGATAAGTTGGACATAACTTAAATTCTAAATGGTGCTATTGATACTCTCATGGGAATCCAAGTGGATATAGATACTTTTGTGAAAGAAGACAAAGTGGTAATTGATGCTAGGTATAATGCATACAATGCAAAGGTGCAAAAATTGCTTAATATGGATTGGCATGCTAAGGATGAATATAAAGAATGGATCAAAAGATATGCTGAGTGAGCTATGAAGGTGGCAAGATGGATAAAGAATATGGTTGAGTATAGTATAGGTCCGGCCTTTGAAATAATTGTGTGAAGAAAATCTATATCCTCTCAGTGTGAAGATGCACATGGTAACTGGCCCAATATTTTTCTTCATTTTGTATTTCTTTTCTATTGTGCTTTGCACCTTTTTCCAATGGGATGGTGACGTGGAATTCTTGAAGTGTGAGGATACGAGCTCCATCTACTTTTGCATGTTTTGTCCTTTTTTGTTTCCCCCCATTTTTCATCAAATTGTAAAGATAACTACTTGGGGGTTGCAATGAAATGAAAGATACATGAAATTCGTATAAAATGTAATTAGCTAATAGCTTGATGCTTGTTGCTCCCTTGATCATATAAAAGGGATTTCAAGGCTATTGTGTAGGGTCTTTGAAATTTTGGTTTATCTCATATAGTCATTGTGAATTTTAATGAGTATAAGCATATAATGAGTATAGAATTACTTGCTAAGTCTTAGGATATGGGTCGACATTTACAGTGAGCTTAAATGTTTTGCATCATTTACAACATTTGAGAATCGATAATGGAAGATTTCATACAAATTGTCTCCTATGTATATGTTCATAAGCCAACAATGGAATAATCAAGTATTGTCTCATTGGTCTCCAATTTGTGTGATTGGATGTGTGTTTGTGTTTTTGCTTCAATTCAAGTAATTGATTAAAAGGCTTTAATATGATCACTAGTTTATGAGTTAATTCATAGGATTTATAAGTATGTTCTGTATGAAGGCTTGATTCATGAGTTTACAATGCAAATCCCTGATGGTTTATAGGTATTAAATGCTTTAGTTGTTGCATTACTATTCATTGTGAGTTAGACTCTGTCACCCTAGGATAATGCACTGATTCTTTACGTTCAGTAACTCTAAATATATCAGGTCAGCTGGATTATATCAAAGAACCATTGAGATAATTAAATTCATTTTCAAGATTGTGGTAATTTCTTATGGGTTTTATTCTTATTCTCCATTCTCTACTTCAAGTCATGATGGTGTGAAGGATTTTCCAATTCCCCATTAATTATTACTAGTTGAGTCTTTAATACAAGAATGTATCTACTTAATGTGCAATGTACATGGAGATCATTTGAAATTATATTATAGACCTGCGCATTATGGGATCGCCCTCTTGGGTTTTGCAGAGCCTGAAGTGTAGGAGGAAAGTGTAATTACTTTCTCTTGTTTGTTGGCTTAGGTAATTTTAGGTTGCTAATCATTGGAACTGGAAAATCCATAGGCTACCCTAAAGATCTGGTTGGTATTTAAAAAAGAACCAACAAAATGGTGACTCTGTTGGGGACCTTTCCTAGTTTTTAATGTCTCTAGTGCATATCTGGTATAGTCAGAGTCAAGTGTTTCATTATTCTTCATTGGAAGAAGTAGTGGTTTGAATTTTAAATTACATAAGTCATATTTTGTTCATGAGTCAACTTCTGGTTAATTATGTCACATTGTCCAGGGTTATGTTCAAAATTCTCTCTAAGGTAGCAATTAACAAGTCACAATATAGTCAAATTTTATTTCCCAGTGTCCTGGGTGGTGACTTTGAATTTTCTCATACCAATGTAGCAATAACATCTCAAAAAGAAGCCAAGGAGGAGGAGATTGACAACTTGAATGGCACCATGAGGAAAACCAGAAGTCATACGAAGAAGATTCCTAAACAAAAGGTGGAATTTAAACCTTCCAAAGACAAACAACCTTTGTGGAAAAAGAAATTGACTGAATCTGATAAGTCCCATGAATCTCTTGTTGGAGCTTCTCCCACTTTTAAGAATGAAGTAAATAGCATGAATGTTGCTGATAATTCAAATAATGGTGGGATAATTGAGGGGGGACGAGGTAGTTTCCCTGTTGAGTAAGTATTTGATAATGAACTCAACATTTCTAGAGAGGAAGATAAATGGGAATTTTGGGGTAAAAGTAAAGTGCTCCCAGAACCACCAACACCTAGGGTGGGGTTCATTTTCCATGGGGAAAATTTAATCCAAGAGGAGAAACCCTTAACCTGCCATCACTTACTTTCCTCGAGGAAGACCCAGTGGATCAAACATTTCATACCCCTTCCCCGAGTGAGTATGGAGATTTCCTCGAGAATGAGGAAGAAATTGAGAAGGATATGCAAGCATTGGATGAAGAGGAAAATTGGCTTGTTGAAAAAGAAGAAAGGAAGATATTGCAAGCTATGAAGGAAAATGAGGATAGGATTAAAGCTAAGCAGCTGGAAAGAGATGCTAAGAGAGAAAGGGTAGAAAAGATGAGAGAGAACGCTACTAAGCGTAAGGTTGGGCTACTAAAATAGCATCTCAAACCCTACCTGAAGTTCCTAAGGCAACAATCCCAATGGAAATTTTTGCTTCTAGAACTTATAGAACAATCATCAACACTACTAAGACTTTTGATCCTCCTAAGAAAACATCCTTTATAGATCATGGGAAAAAACCTGTGGATTATTCCCAAAAAAATAATTTCAACACCTTTAACACTAGTACCAACTCAAGTATGCATACCACAGCTACAAAAAATCCAATTAATAATCCCAAAGTTGATCCAAATCCATCTGCTACACCCCCAACTCCAGAACCCATGAAATTGCAACTGGTGAATGAAAAATTGCAAGAAGATTTAAAGAAGGCTTAAATAGAAGCAACCAATGCAAAAATGGCTAGAAAGATTGCTTTCCTCAAAATGTCAATACAACCCCTGAGGCTTCAAGTTTTGGGAAAAGTGATAGTGGATCTCATGAGAGTAAACTTGGGGGACATACTCCTAGTGGTGGAGGTGGTGGTAATAAAGATTGTAATTCTTACTCTGAGGATGAGCAAGAAAACAAGAGGAAGAATGATGGTAAGAAAGGAAGTGGGAAATGTAAAAATGAAGATCAAGTAGATAACAAGAAAAATGACGAGCAAAAAGATGCTCGTAGAGATAGACATCCCAGGGGACCACCCCAAAATGATCGGTATAGGAAATTATGTTTTGACAATATTCCCGGCTACCCAAACCATGTCCCAGATAATGCCAAGAAACATCGCCCTAAATTCACCAGTAATAGTTCTTTCAGTAGGGAAGATCACTTGAAATCCTTCCAAATTTTTGTCGAGGATTTCAAATT
Source organism: Sequoia sempervirens (assembly GCA_007258455.2). Classification (NCBI taxonomy): domain Eukaryota; kingdom Viridiplantae; phylum Streptophyta; class Pinopsida; order Cupressales; family Cupressaceae; genus Sequoia; species Sequoia sempervirens. The sequence continues at coordinate 169,593,580 of VDFB02000008.1, read as the reverse complement.
ATGGGAGGATGATGTAGCAATGAAATACTTTATGCAATCTCTAATAGAAGATGCAAGAGATTGGTATAGAGGGTTACTTGATGCAAGTATTGACTCAAAGGAATCTTTCTATCAAGCATTTAGAGAGCAATATGGGGATCAAATTGAACTGAGGTTCAGATTGAATGACTTCAATAACATCTCAAAGGGATACAATGAATCAGTTGTTGAATTTAACACAAGATTTAAAAAGTTTATGAATAGTGTGCCCACCTATCTGAGGCCTAATCCTGATGCATGTTTGGTAACATATTGCAATGCATATGACTCCAAGATGTGCTATCTACTCTGGGATAGGAATCCACAATCCTTGATGGAAGCATATAAGATGGCTGTGAATATTGAAAACAATAGAAAGGCTTCTGGTAAAGTTGGAAGAAGGGATGACCCTAAGCCCCCAAAGAACTCAAGAGTTGAAAATGAAAAACTGAGCAAAGTTGTAGCTCTAGATAAAAAGTTTGATCAGGTCCTCAGTTTGCTATAGAAGCAGGGAAAGAATGAAAAACCTCAGTTCTAGAGAAATGATAGGCCACCAAGGCTTCAAGATTTTCCTTATCACACCAATTGGTACAACAAAAAGCCATTTCCAAATAATCAGAAGAACCATTAGGTTACACTTAATCCTTTGCATAAAAACACTACAAATTTTGTTGAAGAACTACCATGGTGTGGGGTGTGTGAGATGCCTCACTCATCCCAGCAATGCATAGTTGCTAGATCTTTCGAAGAAAATCAAGATGATCAAGGGGAGTCTAAGTCTCTTCCAAATCCAGATGAGATGGAAAATGTATTCATGACTAGATCAGACATGGAGTGTGGTGATTACTCTTCCAGTGATGATGTTGACACAAATGATGTAGATGTACATAGATACGAAGCAAGTCTGCACCACCAACAAGTGTTGTTAGATGAAGGGGGAGAAGATGAATATATTACTTACACCTTCGAATGAAGAGATTGAAATATACAATGGTATTGGCTGCCCAAGCTCAAGCAAGAAGTGATCTTCATTTGAGAAATAGGGTGGTGAGTGGCAACCAAGGTAATCCGGGAGGTATGTTTATTAAGGAGAATAATGCAAAGGGTAAAGGAGTTAAGCTAGGAAACAAAATGGTGGAGACTAAAGCCAAAGAAGTTAAAGAGATCAGGATTTGGGCCAAGAAGGGAAGCAAAGCGAAGGCTCCTACTGTAACTACACATCAAGATCTGAAGGCCAAATATTTGAAGCCTATAGTTGAGAAGATGGATAAGCAAGCTAATACGGTAATCCCTCAAGATATAGTGCTTCCTGAATTACCAAGTTATTCCCTTATTGATATGTCACGGTCCCATTTTTGGAAATGATGAGGATTGATGATCATAAAAAAAAAATGGTAGCTCTCATTAATAGCGTCATTGGGAGGAGCAAGAACAAAGCAGAGGTTGATACACCTGAAACATGTAGAGATCAAGAAAAGGATGCTAAAGTAAGGACATTAGCTAATGAGAACCCTGAGATTTACTTGGGAACCACCATCATTGCAAACCCAAATTTAGTCAATCCTTCATTTTTAAGTTTTGTCATCGATGGAAAAGTACTGAGGAATTGTATGATAGATTCAAGTGCTTGAAACAATGTCATGCTTGTCAAGATAATGGAGGAAATGGGTCTGAAGGTTGATAGCACATATGGAAAGTTTTATGCTATGGATTCTAGAGAGATCCCTGTTATTGGTGTAATCTATAAAGTCCCATATAGCCTAGCTACATTTCCTGAAAAGGAGCTAGTCATGAGTGTCACAGTGGTGGATATTTCACCAACATATCGAATACTACTTTCAATACAATGGTGTGCTTCCATGGGAGGAAGTATGTAATGTGATTTGTCATTTTCCACATTCTCAATCAATCAGAAAGATGTCAAAATTGCCCGAGAATCTAGATTCTAACATATGATTGAGCATGTTGAAGAGCCAGAGGAGCCTCAATAATTAACTTTGTAGAAACTGGCATAGATATCTTCTGGGTGGAAGAAGTGGAACATGAAGAAGGAGAAGTTAAGCCTACACCAATTGTTAAAGAAGTCTTGTTAACATCACTGAAAGATCCGATGTGGACTATGTATTTTCATGGAGCTTGCTCCAAGGAAGGCTCAAGTGCAGGGGTCATTCTTATTTCTCTCCAAGGTAAAACTTTTAAGTACTCATTTTTGTTACAGTTTGCATGCACCAATAATTTTGTTGAGTACAAGACTTTACTACTTGGTTTGAGGTTAGCCTCTAAGCATGGGATAAAATTGTTAAAAGTGTTTGGGGACTCTGAGCTTGTAGTCTCCTAAGTCAGGTCTAAGTTTGTCACTAAAGATAAGAGGTTGAGATAGTATAGGAATGAGGTCTGGGATACTATCAAGGCATTCAATGCCTTTGGAATAGATTGGATAGAGAGAGGGCAGAATACCAAATCATAATTATTGGCTAACATTGTAGTTAAGTTGATGATGTGAATTTTGATGGTGTCTCGAGAATAGAGGTATAGACACGACCTGTAGTACTCGATAAAATTTTCAGTTGGAAAGTGTTTGATGATGATGATGACATCTTGAGATTCTTGCATTGTAATGACAAGTATGAGAGTCAATAAATTGACTTTAGCTCATATGTGGTGGAGGTTGATGGAAAAGAGACATTGTTTGGAATTGAGATAATCCAGTTGAAGACAAATAATCTTCCTAAGGGGTTGGTTTCGTTAGAAAGGGTCTTTGATGGCCCAGATATGGAAAATACCAAACAAGAATCCATGCATAAGGAAGACTTAGAAGAAATAAACATAGGAACAAAAAATTCTCCTTAAAAGGTGTACATAGGTAAGAAAAATGAAGCCTCACATTAGGACTATGTTAATTTCCTTATTAAGGAAATATTGACATGTATTTGCCTAATCCTATGATGATTTGAAAGCCTATAGAGAAGATTTGTTCCAACATGATATCCCTTTGAATCCTGACACAAAACCATTCAGGAAAAAACAAAGGCCCATTAACTTGACCTTAAGGCCTAAAATGCAAGAGGAACTTACTAAGTTGAGTGATGCCAGAATTATTAAACCTATAAGACACTCCTCATGGGTGTCCAATCTGGTACCTGTCAGAAAAAAAGAATGGAAACTTAAGATTGTGTGTGGATTTTAGGAACCTTAATGTTGCATACTTGAAAGATAATTATCCCTTACCTAACATGGAAGCAATGCTACAAAAGGTGACAAGTTGTGAATTGCTTTCTATGATGGATGGATTTTCTGGTTACAACCAAGTCATGTTGAGAGAATCAGAGTAGTATAATACAACATTTACGACACCTTGGGGAACTTATGTTTACGTTAGGATTCCATTTGGCTTGATAAATGTTGGTGCCACTTTTCAGAGAGCCATGGATGTGGCTTTCACTGACTTCTTAGATTTATTTCTAGCTATTTACTAGGATGATCTTACTACCCACCACAAGAAGGAAGAGGATCACTATTCACATCTTGAGAAGATATTCATTAGAGCCCTAGAATATGGTATCTTGTTGAATCCCAAAAAGTGTTCCTTCGGAGTTAAAGAAGGCAAGTTGCTAGGACATATTGTCTCGAAAGATGGTATCAGGATTGATCCTGAAAGAGTGGCAGCTATAGATAAAATTACACCACCCAAGAACATTAAAGGTATTAAGTCTTTCTTTGGGCAAATCAATTTTTTAAGAGATTTTTCATTGGATTTACAGAGGTAGTTAGACCTATTTCGAAAATGCTTAAAAAAGGTGAGAAGGGGGTGATCCTACAATATTGGTTTACAAATTTTGGCCAAACTGGACATTGAACTGATTTTTTCTAACCAAATCTTCACTTTCAAGCACCTATAGTGGCTAAACCGTGAGGAATTTGAAGATGATGCAAACTAGTGTTTTGTGACATTTTTTCTGTAGATTCTAAATATCTTTCTTTCAAATTTTTTGGAATCATATTGCAATTTTTTTCCATCTCCTTCGAAAACTAGTTTTTTTTGGTAAACACTATTTTTAAGGAGTGATGCTCATCGTTTAACACATAACATTTTTTCCATGAAGGGTAAAATTATAATTTTTTTGAGTTTAGATTTGTAACTATGATATCTAGTGCTTCCAATTGGTTTCATAGTTTTTTATGGAATATTTTTTTCCTTAATCAAGTTTCAAAGTCAAACCAATTACAATTCAGAAATAGGCAGACTGTATAACACAATTTTTTTTTTATGTATCGAAATTCAATTTTTTTTTCTTGTTGGATCAAGGACTTCAATATTTGGTTTTTTTTTTATAATATTCTATTTTTCCACATGTGTAGAACAAAGAGCTCGATTTTTAGTGAAAATCCTACATTCACAAGAAATAAAAAATAAATATAATAATTAAATTAAATTTATTTAAAATTATACTTTTTGTGAAGTTTATAATAAGGAATACATACTTACAAAAAATAATTTTAAAATGAATTCATTTGATCCCCCAAAAGGTAAATCAAAAGTAGTTTTTTATTAGAATTTTGATAGGTGTAAAGGAGGCTTCGTTATAGGTATGGTTTAAAACTAGCGGGGTTCTATCCAAGGGAGTTTGATCTAAGGTAGTTTGATCAAACCCTATTCAATTGGAATTCTTTAAATGAAACTTTTCAAGGCTTAAACCATTATATTTTCTAAAAATATGTGATTTCAGCAAAAATTAGAATCTCCCAAAAATTGTAAACCAGCTTTGTGGGATCACCCTGGGTGGTGTAGTCAGAGGAGCCCCGCAAGGCTTTTCAAGCTATCAAGGATGCTATCAAAGTTGCACCTGTCCTAAAAACTCCTGATTAATCCAAGCCATTCCAGTTGTTTACATTCGCTTCTTTTCATACTATAGTGGGAGTGTTGTTATAGAAAAATGATGAAGGTTTCGAACAACCTATTTCCTTTTTAAGTAAATCTTTGCAAGCAACTGAGCTCAAGTATGATGCCGCTGAGAAGCAAGCCTATGCCTTGGTTAAGGCCATTAAGAATTTTATAACATATTTGATTGGGGCTACAGTGGTAGCTTATGTCCCAACAACTAGAGTAAAGGACATCTTTACCCAACAAGAAACTACAGGCCAAAGGTGTAGGTGGATTAACAAAATTCAGGAATTCAACATAGATTTCCAAATAATGAAATTGGTCAGAGGCCAAGGTTTGGCTAAGCTTATGCTTGAAGCTAATCTGGAGGCAAACAAAATAATTGAAGTTAAATTAGAGAGTGTTGCTCCCATCAGTGACATGTAGACATGTGGCTAGTACAAAAGAATAGTGGAGTAGGTGCAGACTATGCAACTCCTAGATGGAATTCCTAACAATGAAAAGAGGACTTTGAAATTGCAGGTGGTTAGATATGTTATTATCGATGGTGAACTCTGGTGGAGAAGCCCAGAGGGTGTACTTCTTAGGTGTGTACACGGTGACCAAGTGAAAGATTTGTTGATTGAGATGCATAAAGGTGTTTGTGGAGGCCATTACATGGCCAAGACTATGGCCCATAAGATATTAAGAGTAGGATATTGGTGGCCCATCATTTTCAAAGATGCACATAAGCATGTGAAGAAATGTGACACTTTCTAGAGGTTCACTAGTAAGTTGAAGTTCTCAGGACATGCACCTTTTCAGGAATGGGGCATATATTTTATAGGTGAAATGTCTATAAAATCCAATGAAGGACATGCTTGGATTATGGTAGCAACTTACTGTTTCAAAAAGTGGGTTGAGGTCATTCCCACCAAGAAGGCAACTAGTAAAGTTGTCATTGATTTTCTGATGAAAAATATTTTAAGCAGGTTCGGTGTCCTTGAAAGAATTGTATCTGATAACACTATGTGTTTCAAGTCTGAAGAATTCCTTGACTTCTACAAATTACATGGCATAAATGTATCACATTCATCCCCATACCATCCCCAGGGGAATGGGCAAGCCGAGTCTAGTAATAAAAGCCTTATGAAAATTATTAAGCAAGTGATTGAGAAAAACAAGAAGGCTTGGGATTCAAAGTTGCAGATTGCATTATGAGCTGATAGAACAACTGTGAAGAAGGCCATTGGATAGTCTCATTTTAATTTAGTGTATGGGGTTGAAGCCAGAATACCACATAACAATTTGATTAAGATGTATAAATTTATACAAGAATATGATGATGATATCTCTGGTGAGATGCAACAACAAATGGATGAATTGATTCAACTAGATGAAACAAGGAGAGAAGCCCACAAGAGGAATGAAAAGATTTAATTGAAACTGAAAAACCTATATGAAAAAAGGGCTATTGAATGAAAATTTGAGGTTGGAAGTATGGTTTTGATGTGGAATTCCTAGATGGAGGATAATGGTAAGCATGGGAAGTTTGTTCCTCTTTGGCTAGGTCCCTACTTGACTGTAGACTTTCATGGTGAAGATTCATACTTCCTACAGTCTCTAACAGGTGAGCTTCTTGAACTTCCAGTACATGGAAAACTCCTGAAACCCTATTTCTCCCGAAATAAGCTCTATTCCATGTACAATGTGTAGTCCTGTAGATGTTGTAAATAGGTTTGGTGTGTTTCTTTTCTGCTGTGTCTGCTTGTTTAGTTTGGAAAAGCTCCTCTCTTTTTTTGGTTTTTGTATGCTTGGTATGCTCAACCAGAGATCTGAGATCTTTCTATGCCCATGAGGAGCATACATCCCTAGTTGGAGCCACTGGTGGAACTCATAAATTTTTTAGGCTTCCATCAATTTCATGGTCATGTCATTGGTCACTTATGTCTTTTGATGTATGGGTTTATCGTTTATGAGCTTAACATATTCGGTCACCCTTAGTTATCATCTCTTTTATGTCTTTGCGTTGGCTTGCTGAACTGGTTTATTCATCACTTAAGTGTTCCCCCATGGCATGGATTATCGTTGTTCAACTGACCCCAATACCTTAGCTACCATCAGGTCCCGTAGCGTTTAAGTTTGCTTATCGTTTCCCACCTTACCATTGCGGGCTATTGTATGAAGTCTCTCTTGAAACCCGTGATGAGTGATGTCTTGTTTATTTTTTGGATTTGGTTAGTCACCCATCTTGGGTGTTGTTGATCTTTGGAAAGCGTAACATGCGATAAGCGATGCGGTCAATGTTTTGACCCATTGATGGCTCTTATACTATCACTGGTTATATTTGGCTCTTCTAAAATAAACCTGCAATCATCGATGGATGGGATATTATCTCATCGCGTGGATTTGTGCTATCGTGAGTAGGAATAGGTTGATGAACTAGGAGAACACAATGAGCGATGTGGCTCATATATTTGACTGAGATCTTCCTCACATTTGCAATCAAGGGTGGATATTTCATCGTTGGCTTTCTATTCATCGGGTGATGAGATTCCAATAGAGAAATGGAATGCGTGAGGAGCGTTATTCATGAAAGGAGGGGAATTACACATTCCAGTCTCCTATTTTGTTGAGTACACATCTAATCACAAGTAGAGCCTCATTGGGAGTTGGAAACAATGCTCACTGTTAGATGAAATTTTTATTTGAGTGCATTGATGGTCTTAATTCAAATAGGAATGACTAACCTAAAATGTAGTTGTTCACTCACACAAGAATTTGTGCACCATTAATGGTATGTGTACTTGGTTGAATTCAGTAAAAGAGATTATAGTTCATATTTCCATTTCAATTGAACGTTTGGGGAACCGAAGAAGATTTCGAAGCAGTCAGAGCTGAAGTTGATAGAGTTGCAGAAAGTTTATTACTAAGTAAGTTGTCATCAGTCTCCCACTGGTTCTTTTATTGCTTTCTGATAATTTGTGTAGCAAATCATCAAATACCTGAGTTAATTCTATAAATTGTTTAGGGTTCCTGGTCTCTCTTACATTAGCATAATTTCTTAATTGGATAAAACTATTTCTAAATTCAAGTTTGAAGTCTTTAGAAATAGGGTTTTAACCTCAAACCTAGTCTGTCTCCAAACTGAGTGAAACCCTAAAGAAGCTAGAATGAGTCAATTGGGTGATTCCTCATCATCAAAACATGCACCTAAGAAGAAAAATTAGAAGATTTCCCATGACCCTCCTCTAGCATTCGAGACCCCTGAGAAGAGAAGAGGCTAACCCAAATATTATATCTGCTTCATGGACAAGTTTCAACCATCAGACGTCAAGGCAAGTGGTAGGAAGGATATAAGGGAAGGAATTCTAGCCACAAATTTCAAGGACCTTGCAGAGGGAATTGGTGATACTACTGTGTGAGATATTGGATGGGAGATGTTCTTGTATGCATTTAGGAGGAGAAATGCTAAGCATCCTAGTAAAAATGTCCGTGGTTATGATTTAGGTAAAATGGTTGTCCCAACTGTCTTTGTTGAGGTAGACCTGATGTTGCATTTGGTAGAAAAATATGATGAAATAAGTAGGGTAATTACAGACACTTAAGGAAAGAACATACTAGAAATGAAGGAAAGTAAAGTTGTGGAATTTTTCAGAATGAGAACTAATGCCAACGAAAAGATTAATTTTGAGAAATTCCAATAGGAATATCATAGACATAGAGGGGCTATCCAAAATGGTGAATTACCAATACATAGACGTGAAAAAGGCATTGTGTTTGCACTCAAAGAAGTTGAGCCATTAGACTATAAAGAGTTTGCAAAATATTTTAGATACACATATTACATGTTGTGTCAGGTGCTTGGAGTAAAATGTGAAGGATAACCACACCTTTATTATTTATGATTCTAAATATTTAGCATAAGAGAAAGCACACATGGTTTAATTATGCCCAAAGAGTTACAAAGTAGCTACATTATGACCTGATGAGGTTAAAAGAAAGGAGAAATCCTTTGACATTTAGGCATTATTCATTAATGATGAACATGATATTATATCAAGGAAAATAAGTATTTGGCAAGTCCATGCAACTAAGGAAAGTGGATGAAAGGAATTGTGAGTTTCCTATCCAAATATGGACACACATTTGGGATTTACACTACTCAGCTTCAAATTATGTTGCATTCTGTAATGTTATAAAACATACCATCTTGGTACGAATGGGTGTGGAACCTATTGAAAGGATTTCCAAAACAATTCAGGCATTGTTGAGACTGAGGGAATTAGGCGATGATCCTGATTATGAATGCAATTGGTGAGATTGGTACCTATATAATGATTACACAGTCATCAGATGCTATGGGACTCCTGTCACACCACAATTACTACCCATGTTTGTTTCTGATAGGTTTGATTTCATGGAAATAATGTGGCATATAGACCACTTTGATGCAGAGAAATTCATACTATTCTGAAAGGGTTCCATTGTCGCATCAAGATTTTCTTTTGATTATTTTGTTGTGTCAACAAAGGAGGCATATGAGGTATTTGGTACAATGGTAAGTAACTTGAGAATTAAAGTAGCCTCCGCTAGGAAATGTGACCTAGGACATATCAATAGAGAAAAGATAAAGAGGACAATCTTTGAGTATGGGCCTCATGAATTCTACTACAAGGAAGATGTAATAAGGAATTTACTATCACCTACTGCCATCCTAGATAGGGGAAAAATATGGATGAATATTGTTGAGGTTGAGCTTAAGGATTCTTATGAGAACTCCTACTATCGAAGCCCGTACAAACATATTCCTGAAAAATATAAGAGGATGGAGTTGGTCCTCAGTGACTTCATGGATGGTACCTTTTTGGAGAAGGTGGATCAAGCTAAGCAATTGGCTCAAGTGGCTTTACAGGAGCATTTAGTAAAAGTGGGTAACCAACCAATGGAGGTCACAACATCAGAAGAGAAACAACAAGTAGATATGGGAGATATCCCTATTAGTGACGTACCTAATGAGGGTGTTGGTGAAGCACAAGGTGCTGAGGAAAATGTGCCACAACCATCCACTAAATTTTCCCCTGTTGAATAAGGAGAAGAATCTGATTTCTCACACCCTAATATTGGGGATGTAATGGAACCTTTTGTTCTAAATGATAGACTAGTTCCTTGGGAGTATGATGAAAGTTGAGATAATGATGCAAGGGTACTAGCTTGTGCCAAGTTTCTAGAAGATGAATCCTTTGTGACAATAAGGGAATTCATGTCTGAACTTAAAGCACAAGAAATAAATGATAAAATACTAAAGGATAAGGAGGGAGTAGACCCTTCTCAACTGGAGGAGGTCAAAAAGAAAGCTGAAGAGGAAATTATTCAGGAAATTGCACAAATGAATCCTTTGGTTGGAAGCTAGGAGATTGGTCAAGGACAATGGAATGATGGTAATCCCTAGCTGGAGTTTGTCTTCAATAATTTCCTTGGATGAAATAAGAGGTAACCCAAATGTAGTAGTGTCAAAAGAAACCTTTGATGACAAAACTTTTAGTTCAAGGTTTAGTCCTAGTTTACATGCATTGGCTATTTGGCAATTAACACAAGATTCTGGAAGGTGCCAACTCAGTAGAGCAATGGATGCCTCTCAAGATACTTGATAATAGGAAGGGATTCAGAGATGGAAACCCCATAAGCTACAAGATTAAAAATGCACACAACCATGCTAAGTGTGGATACTATAAAAAACTATTATCCCTAGTACATGAAATTGTTGGAGAAGCATAATAAATTTATTGAGGAATACAATAAGTTAAAGGCTACTATAGTTAGTGCAAGTCAGAAGACTTTTCCTACTTCTTCAATGAAGACCACACCATAGGAAAAGGAAATACAGGAAAACATAAAGGATGATCCTGAAGCTCCAACAAATCTCCCTACTGTCATAGTGGGAATTGAGATGATTGGTGAGATCACAAGTTCTCATGAAAGAATTGGAGCACAACTACAAGGTAAAGTGAAGGCCTTTGGAGAATGGAAGAATGTGGTATGCCCAAGATTCTTAATGAAGATGGAACACTTATCGAGTATGTATCATGGAGGGAACTCTTCAAGCATCAAATGACTTGAGGTCCACAAATACAATATGTTGATGATAAGTTGGACATAACTTTTATAAATGGTGCTATTGATACTCTAATGGGAATCCAAGTGGATATGGATACTTTTGTGAAAGAATCCAGAGTGGTAATTGATGCTAGGTATAATGCATACAATGCAAAGATGAAAAAATTGCTTAATATGGATTTGCCTATTGAGGATGAATATAAAGAATGGATCAAGAGATATGCTGAGTGGACTATGAAGGTGGCAAGAGGGATATAGAATATGGTTGAGTATAGTATAGGTCTGGATTTTGAAGTAATTCTGTGGAGAAAATCTATATCCTCTTAGTGTGAAGATGCACATGGTAACTGGGCCAATCCTTTTCTTCATTTTATTTTTCTTTTCTATTGTGCTTTGCACCTTTTTCCAATGGGATGGTGATGTGGAATTCTTGAAGTGTGAGGATACGAGATCCATCAACTTTTGCAAGTTTTTTCCTTTTGTGTTTCCCCCTATTTTTCATCAAATTGTAAATATAACCGCCTTGGGGTTGGAATGAAATGAAAGATACATGAAATTTAGACAAAATGTAATTAACCAATAACCCGATGCTTGTTGCTCCCTTGATCATATAAAGGGGATTTCAAGGCTATTGTATAGGGTTTTTGAAGTTTTGGTTCATCTCAGATAGTCACTGCAAATTTTTATGAGGACAAGCATATAATGAGTATAGAATTACTTGCTAAGTCTTAGGATATGGGTCTGCATTGAAAATTAGCTTAAATATTTTGCATCAATTACAAAATATAAGAATCGATAATGGAAGATTTCATACAAATTGTCTCCTATGTATATGCTCATAAACCAACAATGGAATAATCAAGTATTGTCTCATTGGTCTCCAATTTGTGTGATTGGGTGTGTGTTTGTGTTGTTTCTTCAATTCAAGTAATTGATTAAAATGCTTTAAGATGATCATTGGTTTATGAGTTAATTCATAGGATTTATAAGTATGTTTTGTATGAAGCCTTGATTCATGAGTTTGCAATGCAAATCCTTGATGGTTTATAGTTATTAAATGCTTTAGTTGTTGCATTAATGTTCATTGTGAGTTAGGCTTCGTCACTCTAGGATAATGCACTGATTCTTTATGTTCAGTAAGTCTAAATATATTGGGTTAGTTGGATTATATCAAAGAACCATTCAGATAATTAAATTCATTTTCAAGATTGTGGTAATTTCTTATGGGTTTCATTCTTATTCTTTGTTCTCTGCTCCAAGTCATGATGGTGTGAAGGATTTTCCAATTCCTCACTAATTATTACTTGTTGAGTCTTTAATATGGGAATTTATCTACTTAATGTGCAATGTACATGGAGATCATTTGAAATGTTGTTATAGGTGCATTGTGGGATCACCCTCTTGGGTTTTGCAGAGCTTGAAGTGCAGGAGGAAAGCGTAATTTCTTTCTCTCATTTGTTGGCCAAGCCGCTTTTAGGTCGCTAATCATTGGAATTGGAAGATCCATAGGCTACGCTAAAGATTTGGTTGGTATTTAAAAAAGAAGCAACAATGTATAATTTTGATCTTTTTTAATAATTTTGAATGTTGTTTGTGGTTTTAAACATTGGATTTTTGAATTAAAATGTGTTTTTTCTTGCTATTTGAAAATGACAGTGTTTTTAAGTCCATCATTAGAACTTGATGTGCTAGGAGAGAAAGCTGACTACTTTCCCATCTTTTACCTTAGCCCAATCCTTAAATGATTTAATAATTAAGAATAAGTTTGTAGACATCACAAGGTAAATACAAATATTTTTTATGGTGGTAGGATCCTCATATCCTAACTACATGTACTACTTTTAAAAATTATAATAGTTATAAAGTAATTATTAGGTTAATATTACATTATATGGATTTATCCCATATTGGCTATATTTCATACATCCATCTTTGTGATGGTTTTCTATTGCTGTAATAAAATAACTATCATCTAGGAATCACATTTTATAATAGATTTTTTTTCTTAAGGATGTTTCTACTCAAAGAGTTGTATGATTCTTATCATTAATTTAAGCATATTCATAGCTATTTTTTGGGTATTATTTGTAAGGAAAATTAGATGGGGAAAAAAATTCTCCTAACGTCAATACCTCAGGAAAGAATGCAGAAGTACTTTTAAATTTTCAATTACAGTCAAGTTGAGATGCATTAAGAAACAAATTATAGAAACAGAGTATTAGACAAACACACATGAACACTAGATATACGTGGGAAAACCCTTACGAGAGAAAAACCCACCACACCAAGAGAAATTACTTTGTATTACAGTAATCGAAATTACATACAATTCCAGACTTATTTTTCTAGTGTCATTATACAGCAGCATTCATCATGAACATTCTTCGAACAGAAAACATCCAAGTTATAGCCTTTACAGATTTTAAATCCTTTACTGATACAGTTTTAATTCTTCACACTTCACTATTGATCAAACTACAATCCAACCCCCAAGTGTCTGCAACTTCCAACTATATCCATGGTGTTCCTTGACTATTGAGCTTTCTCACATAACTGTTGCAACAAACCAACTGCTAACGGTTCACTTTTAGATTCTTCTATTCATCCACGAGATTCCACGTATGACAGTCAGACGGTCAATAGAATTCGTAATGCACTGGCATCTCAGTGAGACACTAATAGTGTCTCGCCGATGCCACCTATACTTCATATCGATGTAGCCAAAAGCCTATGTAGTCGCCAAGATGTTATATCGAGCTCCAAGATATACACCGAGTCATCACGTAGTCGCCCTGACCTATCGCTTTCACCAGGAGGTCATAGCGAGACATCAAAGGTTATATCAAAGTCCCCATACCTACCGAGCACCAAGGAGAAGTCAGAAAGACTCACACCTATCGCCAAGAGTTCATACCAATCTCCATATGTTACTCCGATGACCAGTTGTCGCCAAGAGCTACCCCGATAGCCATCGGCTATCGGCAAGACCTTCACCATCTCTAGGAGGTTTCTCCAATAGCTTTAAGTTACTCCGAAGATTCTTCAACATCAGCAAAACTCATCGAAGTCGCTGGAACTTCTTATCAAAATCATCGTGTTCCACCGATGACCATCATTCGCTAAGAGCTACACCAAAGACTTCCAAAAGGTGTTTCTTTCGGTGAGACCTTCAATGTTTGCTGAGACGTTTCTCCGACCACTTTGAGTTAGTTCGAAGAACACTTGGATAAGTCCCCATTGGCAAGACTTCCACTGTTCCCTAAGACATCTTCCTGGATCATTAGAGTTACCCCGAAGACTTCAATACATACGCTGTCGGCAAAATATTAACACTTCACTGAGACTTCTTAGCTTGAACCTTCAGTTATCCCGAAGCCCGTAGTCGCCAAGAGTCTCACCGATACATGATTGAATGGCCTTTCAGCCAGAGGTCTCCTGAGTGCTATAAGGTCAAAATGAACACACTATGTAATAGCGATAGACTTCTCAATGTACAAATCGGCAAGACAGTAACAAGGTCACAGCAACCTGGTCAGAACTTAATAAAGAAAACCTGCTAGTTGGCCAGACATGGAACCTGTCACACCGACTTGGCACTCATGGAGGTTTCAGCCTGTAATGTTTGAGCCACATATTTCCAACAATCTCCCACTTGACAAAGATCATACAAGCACCTCTAGAGCATAAATAATACTTACTGAAAATCATGGGCACTAAGGCCCATTGAACTGGCACACCACCTGAACTTGTCTATGCTCACCGACTTCGTCAATGCATCTGTAACATTCTCTAGAATATCAACCTTTTCCAAATTGACCTTTCCATCCTCAACCATATCTCGTACAAAGTGGTACTGTACATCAATATGTTTCGTCCTGGCATGGAAAGTTGGATTCTTTGCTAGACAAATGGTACTCTGACTGTCACATAAGATTGTTATTTACCTTGCATCAAAACCAATATTAGAACACAAACATTTCAACCATACAACTTCTTTACAAGCATGAGTAGCTACCATGTATTCAGCCTCTATAGTGGACAAAGCGACTACAACCTGCCACTTGCTCATCCAACTCACTACACCACCATTCAACATGAAAACGTATCCACTGGTGGATCTCTTGCTGTCAATGTCCACTGCCCAATCAGAATCTACATAACCCCGAATGCTAAGAGTCCTCTATGATTCATCTGAATTCCCATGATAACATAAAGCAAAATCTGAAGTTCCCTTCAAATATCTAAACACCCTCTTCATAGCATCCCAATGTATTCTTCCTGGATTAGCCATAAATCGACTAAGTACTCCCACTGCTTGGGCAATGTCCAGCCTTGTACAGACCATTGCATACATAAGACTGCCTATAGCACTAGCATAGGGCACACTAGTCATGTCCTCCATCTTAGTAGGAGATTTTGGACAGTCCTCAATAGATAGCTTCGTTCCCTACATGACTGGAACAACTAACTGCTTGCAATATTTCATACAAAATCTCTCAAGAATAGTCCTGATATACTTACTCTGACTGAGCCAAAGCTTTCTATTCTTCCTATCCTAGTTATCTCCATCCCTAGAATATACCTTGTTGCACCAAGATCCTTCATTTCGAACTTAGCAAACAACTGAGACTTAAGATTAGAAATCATTAGCTTGCTATTTCCTATGAACATCATATCATCAACATAAAGAGCAATAACAAGCACTTGATCACTTTTAGCTTTATAGTATACACAGTGATCAGATTTTGATCTCACAAAGCCTAAAGATAATACATAAGTATCAAATTTCTGGTACCACATTCTAGGTGACTGCTTTAACCCATACAAAGACTTCTTTAATTTGCATACCAGTTTTTCTTTACCTTTCTCAACAAAGTGCTCAGGCTGGGACATATAGATTTCTTCTTCAAGATCACCATGAAGAAATGTTTGTCTTCACATCCATCTGTTCAACCTCTAAGTCATACTGTTTGCTGAAGTGAAATAGAAATATAATGGGCGTCGGCTTTGCTAAAAGGAGAAAATATTCCCATAGTCAATTCCCTCTACACGGGGAATAACCCTTTGTAACCAGTCTTGCCTTGTATTTTTCTACACTGCCATCCAGACAAATCTTTTTCTTAAATACCCATTTACAGCCCACAGGTTTTCTACCTTTAGGCAAGGGCACCAGACTCTAGGTTTCATTTTTATCTAATGATGCCATTTCCTCATCCATGGCTTCCAACCAAGAATCTGAATCAGACATTTTAATTGCCTCTTTTACAGTCCTAGGCTCATCAGTACTAGAAATCAAAGCATAGGCACAAGTAGAATCAATTAATGAGAACCCATACCTATCTGAAGTTTGTTTCCTTTCTTGGGTTGACCTCCTCACTGGAGAGGTGAGGTTCATCTCTTCAGAGCTTTCATAACTGCTTGAGCTCTCTCCTCGGTTTCAAGACGTTTTGAATCTTCAATTCCTCTTTCTCTGGTGTAGGAGGGGCTACTACATCCTTACTATTTTTGACTTTGATATCTCACTGTAGATCAAGGTGGAAGGTTTAGCTCATGAAAGATTACACTTCTGTTGTATACAACCTTCTCTGTAATAGGATTCCAAAGCTTGTATCCTTTAATGTTAGCACTATAGCCAATAAAAATACACTTGATAGCCTTGTTCTCCAACTTAGATCTTTTTACATCTGCACATGTGCATATGCCTCACAGCCAAAGACTCAATATGTCTAAGAGAGGGCTTCTTACTAGACCACGCTTCCAAAGGTGTCTTATCAACAAGAGCAGAGTTTGGAGACTGA
The DNA here is from genome assembly GCA_007258455.2 of Sequoia sempervirens. Taxonomy (NCBI): domain Eukaryota; kingdom Viridiplantae; phylum Streptophyta; class Pinopsida; order Cupressales; family Cupressaceae; genus Sequoia; species Sequoia sempervirens. The sequence goes on along the minus strand of VDFB02000008.1, from coordinate 169,576,786 downwards.
TTAACAAGTAACATGCGTGCTAGCTTGACCCAAAACTTCTCCTCCAAACCAACACTTCTAAGCATGCTCTCTCCATCAACGTCCTATTGAACCTTTCTACAACTCCATTCTGTGGGTATAAGGGTGTAGTCTTGTGTCTTTTGATTCCATGGTCTTTACAATATCTTTCAAATTCATCAGAACAGAATTCACCAGCCATTATCAGTCCTTAAGCATTTTATTGTTTTACCAGTCTAATTTTCAACAAGATTTTTAAACTCCTTAAATCAACGAACACTTTTGATTTTACTTTTTCAAAAAATATATAAATGCTCTTCTTGAATAATCATCAATGAACAACACATAGTATCTTGATTTAGACAAAGAAGGAACATCTACTGGACCAAACACATCCGAATGAATATAGTCTAGCAAACCAGAAGATTTATGAGGACTGTCATAAAATGAAACACGATGCTTGCTTTCCATATATACAGTGTTCACAAAATTCAAATTCAAGATTACAATCTTCAAGCCCCTCAACTAGGTTTTTATTCTTCCAAAGTTTTTAAACCTTTTTCTCTTATGTGGCCTAACCTATGATGCCAAAGCATAGTCTTCTCTATAGGAAGTTTTACTTCCATAGAGTTTACAAAATTAGGGATATTTCCCTCTTTACCTTCCACGAAGCAGCTTTCAGTGACTTGAAAGACACTGTTACATAGAACAGCCGTGCATCCAGCTTGTATCAGGGTACCAATTTGAGCACCTCTAGCCAACACCATTGAACCTCTAGTCATCTTGCAGCCACTTCCAGAGAATGTAACTTGTACACCAATATCATTTAGCATACTTATAGACAATAGATTTTGAGTCAGACCTGGTATGTGCATAACATTATTAATTCCCTTTACTCTGCCATCAGGGAATTGTATCCGACTCTTCCATAGCCAAAATCTCCAAAGTTGAATCACTTGCTAGATACACTTTTCCACCATCGTATTCTTCATACTTTGTGAACCATTCTTTGTGAGATGTCATGTGGAATGATGCTCCAAAATCAATCAGCCAGACATCATCTAATGCCTGTGTAGCCAAGGCTTGCAATGAAGGCATCACCATCACTATGAGAAGAACCATTATCGAAGAGACCTTCTTCTTCTTTTTCTCCTCTTTACAATCCTTTTGGACATGACCAGGTTGCCCACAGTTCCAACACTTCACCTTGGACTTCTTCCAGGAGACTTTGATCTCCCCTCGATTTTGATTTGGACTTCTTGTCCTTCTTCTTGCCTTTCTCCCCGGTCTTCCTCGGCAGCAGAGCCTCCTTAGCCATCTCAGGAAGATTTTCTTCTCATCTCTTTAGCAAAACAACATCTTCCATCTTGAAACTAGATGTTGTACTCCCAATCGCCATCACCAGATGATCCCATGAGTCTGGCAAAGAACACAATAGAAGCATACAACGATCCTCTTCTTGGTCTTTACACCAACATATGTTAATTGTATGAGTAGCATGTTAAATGGTTCAAATGATCAGCTACTGAGACCCTCCTTCCTGCATTCTCAAAGAGTATAGTTTCTTCCTCAGGAATAGTTTATTCACCAAGGACTTCCCCTGATAAATAGACGCCAGTCTCTTCCACAAGGAAGACACAGTCTTCTCTTCATGTACATTTAGAAGCACTGAGTCTGCCAAACAGAGCCTTATCAGCCCCTTAGACTTCCTATCTGCAAGGTCCCAATCTTCTTGCTTCATGCCTATAGGTTTCACTCCAGCCACAACAATCCAAAGATCACGGTCAACAAGAAGATCCTCCATCTTGAGTTTCCACAACTCAAAGTTACTGCCATTGAATTTCTCTATTTCAAACTTTCTAGATGTACTAGCCATCTTAACCTGTAATCAGAAATAACAATCTCTACAAGACTCCCACTGAAATAGTATTGACACAAAAAACCCAATGTACCCCCAAGGATAACACAACTGGCCAGGCTCATACCACTTGTAAGGAAAATTAGATGCGGAAAACAATTCTCCTAATGTCAATACCTTAGGAAAGAATGCAGAAGTACTTTTAAATTTTCAATTACAGTCAAGTTGAGATGCACTAAGAAATAGATTACAGAAACAGAGTATTAGACAAACACACATGAACACCAGATATACGTGGGAAAACCCTTACGGGAGAAAAACCCACCACACCAAGAGAAATCACTTTGTATTACAGTAATCAAAATTACATACAATTCCAGACTTATCTTTCTGGTGTCATTATACAACAACATTCATCATGAACATTCTTCGAACAGAAAACATCCAAGTTATAGCCTTTACAGATTTTAAATCCTTTACTGATACAGTTTTAATTCTTCACACTTCGCTGTTGATCGAACTACAATCCAACCCCCAAGCATCTGCAACTTCCAACTATATCCATGGTGTTCCCTGACTGTTGAGCTTTCTCACAGAACTGTCGCAATGAACCAACTGCTAACGGTTCACTTTCGGCTTCCTCTATTCATCCACGAGATTCCATGTATGACAGTCAGACGGTCAACAGAATTCGTAATGCACTGGCATCTTGGTGAGACACTAATAGTGTCTCGCCGATGCCACCTATACTTCATATCGATGTCCCAAAAGCCTCTGTAGTTGCCAAGATGTTATATCGAGCTCCAAGATATACACCAAGTCATCACGTAGTCGCCCTGGCCTATCACTTTAGGAGGTCATAGCGAGACATCAAAGGTTATACCGAAGTCCCCATACCTACTGAGCACCAAGGAGAAGTCGGCAAGACTCACACCTATCGCCAAGAGATCATACCGATCTCCATATGTTACTCCGATGACCAGCTGTCGCCAAGAGCTACCATGATAGCCATCGGCTATCGGCAAGACATTCGCCATCACTAAGAGGTTTCTCCATAGCTTTAAGTTACCCAAAGATTCTTCAACATCAGCAAGACTTGTCAAAGTCACTGGGACTTCTTATCGAAACCACCGTGTTCCACCGATGACCATCATTCGCCAAGAGCTACACCAAAGACTTCCAAAAGGTGTTTCTTTCAGTGAGACCTTCAATGTTCGCTGAGACATTTCTCTGACCACTTTGAGTTACTCTGAAGAACACTTGGATAAGTCCCCATCGACAAGACTTCCACTGTTCGCTAAGACATCTTCCCGGATCATTAGAGTTACCCTGAAGACTTCAATACATACGGCTGTCGGCAAAAGATTAACACTTCGCTGAGACTTCTTAGCGAGAACCTTCAGTTATCCTGAAGCCCATAGTCACCAAGAGTCTCACCGATACATGATTGAATGGCCTTTCAGCCAGAGGTCTCCCAAGCGCTATAAGGTCACAACGAACACACTATGTAATAGCGATAGACTTCTCAGTGTACAAATCGGCAAGACAGTAACAAGGTCACAGCGACCTGGTCAGAACTGAATAAAGCAAACCTACTAGTTGGCCAGACATGGAACCTGTCACACCGACTTGGCACTCATGGAGGTTTCAGCTAATGTTTGAGCCACATATTTCCAACATTATTTTCATATGTTATTATTTTATTTGATAGTATTTTGCATGTGAAGATCTTAACAAGTGGTATCAAAGCATTGTCTAGGATCGTTTTATGTTGTAATAGTATTAGATTAATGGCTTAATACAACTAAGTAATGTATACTCTCACCTTAGCCTTAAATAATTTTTTGATGAAAAGGTAGCGATAATAGTGGGGTATGAAATATTTTATTGTTATTTTTTTACAATAGATTGTTTAGCTTATAAAATATATATAGGGGACCGTTTTAAAATATTACAAAGAACTATTATTTCTAGCTAAGCTAGATTATCCATAAAGGTTCTAGGGAAGTGAAGGGTGCTTAGACTCAAATAACTAGGCCTTAAACAACATATAAGAAATGAAATTATACTTTCACATACCTTTTATTATATCAGAAGACACTCCACAATTAGGAGAATCCTCACCATAGGAAGCTGTCAACCATTTGTAATCTATAGTTCACTAAATAGTGGCAAGTAATTTGAAATGACTCTCTCCACACCTTGAAGATGAGATAATATGGCTATGGGTTCAAGTGAAATATTTAATAGTTAGAGATTTGAAACATTGCATTGGTTCATTATTGATAAATAAAACAAGTATGTTAAAAATGGAGTGAAACAATAAATCAGAAATGTTATTCTATAATTTATCCATGTAATATTTAACCATGATACACTATATTATTAAATGGAAATAAACAATAAAATAATATACCATAAAAGAGTATCCACATGGAGAGACCCTTGTGGGAAAATAATCTATAGTTGAAGATAATACAAATTGTATTAATCCTACAAATAGTTGCATCAATATATTAGCTTATTACTCTAAATTCTAGTAGCATAACGATACATAACCTATAGAAAAATCTCAAAATACTTCAATGCAAAGGAACCGATATATATAGGAGATATGAATAAATGATACTTTGAGTGATACCACTAAACTAGTGGAAAATAACACTTATCCAACTATAGGCATCAACCTCTACCATGGGGAATCTCACATCTCACCAGAAGTTTGACAACCACCCTAAATAGTAGGTAGCTCTTGTAGTGTAGAAAAATGTAACCCTTTACATTTTCTCACTTGTTTGGGACCTCCTAGTTAAATTGGACTTAATAGTGCCTTAATTTAGTGTTGATAAATGTACCCCTTTACATTTTCACACTTATTTGGGCCCTCTTAATTAAATTGAGCTTAATTAGGCCCTAATAAGCCCTTTTATTCATTAACAAGCCTAATAAATTACATTTTCCGAAGGGGAAACCCAACAATAATTAATGCCTAAACATAACACTTTACCTTGAGCAATGTGTGTTCCAGGAATAGGGACTTGGGACCCATTTTTCTATGGATGAATGGGTCCTCCCTAGACCCTTGGACCTAAATTTAAATTATTTTTTTGACAATATTTTAACATTTCTAAATCCATAATTCAATTTCAGCTTGTGACATTTGAATTTTGGGAAATTAAGGATACATACCTATAAATTATATAAGGTCATTTCACTAAGTTTCACCAAGAATTTTGTAGTGAGAAAAAGTAGAGCTAAAGTTTACGATCAAATGCATTCAAGAGCAGATATATCAGAGATTTATTGCAACATTCAAGATCTATTCAACATTTCAAAGTCTTCTTGCATCATGCATGTTTTTGGAGTTAACATTGTGATGTAGGTTTCATGATCAATTCAAGCATTCAAAGTATCATTTCAAACAACATTCAAGTGTCAAGATCCACATCCAATTCAACCATTTCATGCAAGTTGTAGAATTCCTAAGATCTCCATCTTCAAGGTTCCATTCAAGGGTTTGTTGAGTGGTAACATATCTTTGCTCATTCTTCAGTCCCTCTTTCATCCATTATTTCAATTTGAGGTTTGATTACCAAAATGGGGTTTGACCAAGCCAAAACCATAATCACCCAAAACAAATATTCTTTTTCTTATGTGTGTGACTATAGATTTATGTGGAAGAAGGATTGAAAACCTCTTGAAGAGCAAGATTGGAAAAGTTTTCAAAGTTTCAAAAGTTGTCAAGTATCATCAAACCATAAAATATCACCTACAAATAAAATTTCCTACTTTTTGACACTGAAACCTAGACAAATCTAAAACTTCCGATCTATATTAGAGCCTCCCGAAAGATTGCTATAACCCCTATAGCTGGACCCATTCACCCATGGGAAAATGAGTCTCATATCAACTTCTAAAAAGAACTTTTGGTGATTGGTACACATGGTTTTTCCCTTCTAATATCTTCTTTCTATTTTTTAGTTAAGAAAATATTGAGTTTAATATTGTTGTTTCAAATGTTAGCTTAAATTTTTGCATTGATTTACTATTTTTAGTTTTTCTTACCAAACGGTTGTTTGACCTTGACCCCTATCCTTCATTCATAAGGAAATATGAAGATTCCCACTTAGGTTTGATTCATCTAAAGGTTGTTAACCAATTCTTTGTGTGGATCTCATTTCCTAATGAAATACGGGAAAATAGGTTCCTTATCATCAAAACGACATTTTATGCCCCAAACCGCAAACAACAATGTATTTTTCTTTGTTTCATTTTGGTGAACCTAACTTTTGAGCATCATAACGTGTTGGTCTAGAGTCCATTTTTAGCCCTATATCTAGGTTTTTCTTTCATTTACATTGTATTGCATTGATTTTCATCTCATTTAGGGTTGTTTACTAGCATTAGCTTCAATCTTATTTAGGGTTTTAGGTTTAAATTTTTGCCTTCTTTAAAATATAGAAAATTTAAAAATATCAATCATTTTGTATAGTTTTTACATAACATTTCATCATCATTCATTTACATTACAAAATTGAATCAAAATTACATCTCAAATTAGGTGTTTTTGCTTGTCATTTTGTACTATTTTACATATGCATTTACACCTTATTTTACCAAAATTTGAAACTATAACTCACTGTCTAAAACTAGAATATGAAAAACCATGAAAATCATCTCATAAAATTGCAAATTAATTTTTAAAAACCATAAAGTGAGACCCATTCACCCATGGGTGAATGAGTCCTTGATCAGGTATTTTTGTAAAATTTTGAGAATTAAAATCACTAATTTTGGCTTCAGTGTTTCTGTATTTAGTTTGCTATTTTAGTTTTTTGAATTTTTGTTATCTAAAATTGTTCATATTAAGCTTAATTTTTCAAATTTAGTGCATTGTTTGAATTCAAAATTGCATCTAAAACACATCATTTTTAGGTTTTTGTGTACAATAGTTGAAAATTTATATTGCTTCAAATTTAAAAAATTGAAATCTCTTTGCATTTCAATTCATTATTGCATAATGGACATGTGTATTGGTAATATATGGAAGTCCATAGCATCTTTAGTTGATGTCTCAAGTTATTTTTTGGTAATGATCCTATTGCAATAGAACTTAATCATGCTCAACCAACCCCTAATGAATGTCCTCTTTAAGTTGACATCTTAGGTGAAGATAATGAAAGCATGCATAATTTCCTTGACAACCTTGAGAACAATGCATCATTTTAGCCTTCCATGCAATAACTAACACCTCCTACCATTTCACCACTTGAGATGTTTTCTCTTTTATATCCTGAGATTGAATCACAAATCAAGTCTAATCCTCTAACCAAGTGCATACCAATCCATCCTACGTTAATAAAGTCACCAACACACCGATTAGTCTAGATGAGAATTATGGCCAAGGATTTAAGATCTTAGATAAACAAGGATGTGACACAACGTATGAGCATGAGATTCATAAGTTGTTAGAACAAATCCCAATTGAAGATACTAAAGGTTTAGGATATCAAGATCCTCCTCTCTCCATATCTTCTAAGGAAACAAGTGTCCTTCAAAATAATGAAAAAATCCATCACAAAGATGATAGGACCATTTTAGGTCCTTCTTCTTCAAAGCCACCTCAACAAGATCCTGAAACAAGTAAGAAATCTAAACCTTATATAGTCAAAAAGTTTCCATTCTTACATACTAAAAAACAAAATTGAACAAAAAATGGAGGTACTCCTTTATCTAGGATGGATTACACTACCACCTCCTAGTAGAATCAATAAGGTTAAGAACATGAATTATTGTGCATATCATAGAACTCTCGGGCATCTTGCTAATGAGTGTCATGCATTAAAGCTCGTATTGAGTGATTTTTCTCCTCGTAATATTTCCAGCATGATTGGATAGCAATTACATGAAATTTGTTCATTTCCATGTGATAGCTTTAGAATCATAGAATACTCACTATTACATATTTTACATTAATTAAAAATTATATGTTGTGAGGAGCTCATTCTCACCACTTATCTTGGCTCATCCTTATCTTTCACATAGTAGGGGAAGGGAGTTAGATAGACTTGTCCTAGTTTGGCACTTGACATTTTCCCTTTCGCTAGTTGTCTGCCTTTTGTATACGATGAACAAGATTGGGATGTGGATGAACTACTATAGGTTGAATCACATGTGCATAATGTGATACCTCATATTGTTTTGTATGTTGATCCAAAAGTATTTTTCTTTGTTTTCACTCTCTATGTGATCCCCCTGTATTGCTTGTGACATAGTGTTAGAAATTTCTTTAAAGTGGGGGCATACATTGGCATTATCATTATGGAGACCTTTGAATATACCTTAGGTTTCACTACATGGTCTTCTTTCTTCTTGAGATGTGTTTTCTTCTTGGTGGAGTCATCGGGTTTTATGTCCTCCAAGAGTGTGACCTTTCTTGGCATATGACTTTCCTCTTAGTGGTGATACTATGTGTTGCATTCCATAATTTGTGAATATTTTATCTTGGAATTGTCCTCTCTTGGAGACATTAGGCCCAATGTTCCCTTAGAGGATACTTTACATGAACTAAGAAAAACCACTTTGAACATGTCTTATCCTATTTTTCATTTTTTTATAAGTGCTTAGCATAAGACAACTTGCTAACCTTATGAAGCTCAAAGTTACAAACCATTTTTCATGGCCACCAAGCATAACACACTTTGCTTGCCTGTGGTGCCTTGATTGTTCATAAGTACTTAGCATAACACAACTTGCTGAGCCTTATGAAGCTTCAATTTGGTAATTTTTTGTGCCTTATTAAAGTTATCAGAGGTATAACATTGGTATGGTATGGGAGCCTAATAAGATTCTCTCGTTTGCCACCCTTGAGGGCTCACCTAGTGGACAATAGATTTCACTAACCCATGTGAGTGTGTATTGTTTTTTTCATAGTGGAAAATGGGTTCCACTTGTAAACCTTTCTAGAAAAACAAGTTAGGCATGATCCACCCATTTTCCTTTTCCTTTTATCTCTCTTTCTTTGATTCTTTGGCATTGTGTTATTATCTTGACTTCACTACATACATATATATGTTTAACATAGGCATGTGTCTCCTTGTTCCTTTTTTGCTCTTTCCATTAGATCTTAGATCTTGGGGGCTTGATCACCCTCCTTGATCTTTGTCGTCTTATCCTTCCAGTGACTGTACAATTAGACCGTTGAATGAACAAGACAACTTAGAGGGGGGTGAATTAGTTGTATCAATTAAAAAACCCTCAATAGCAATCAGATCCACATGCATTCATCAAACCATTAATATTTTATAATGTTTAAACATGAAAAGCAAATAACAGAAATTGAAATAACACCATACACTAGAGAACACTAGATTTATGTGGAAAACCCAATGAAGGAAAAACTAGGGTGAGGATTAGATCACAATATAAGTAATTGCAAAATTGGTACAAGGAATTACTAATAAAATAAGACACACTGTCCAATAGGGCTTACTGCCATAGAAGGAATAGAAGATAGAATAGAAATGTTAGATAGAGAACAACTTCTCAATGCAATAGAGAACCCACCACAATTTCTCCAACACTCTTGTAGCCTTGTTTGAAAGATTCCAAATGCTTCAAACTCATTGCATTCAAGAATCCAACACTTTGAAGTTCACACTGTTGTACTCAAATTTGCATCTATACTTCTATAATTCACATCACATTCATCATTCACATTTATCTCACATCTATCTTGTGATCTTCCAACAACACCACTATTTATTATATCATCCTCAATCTTGAAACATACAATTTAATGTACCAAATCAAGTGAAACCTTGAATTTTGAAAGACATAAGCATTATAAGAAAATCCTTAGATCTGCACATCCTGAAACCAAACTTTGGAGAAATGCAAGGCAAATATAGTTCTCCCAGACCACAACAAATACCACTGAAAACCTAGTTTACACACTGGTGAACACATCTCACTTTGCACAATGATCTAGAAACCCAAACTCCTGATATAATTACTACTAAAAACCTTGAACAATATATCATATCTACATAGGAATAACATCAACAAGAATAAACACAGAGCACATCTCAAAGCATGTTTTGAACACTTGCACAACACTAGTTTCTATGTTTATCAAATTTTGTCAAAAGCACTTGGAAACCAAGTACTAGAGACATCATCTCAACACATTACATTATTCCAACACATTTCTAGACAAATAAACATAAAAATAGCTCAATTTTCTCACAACACTTCTTTAATATCTCAACTAGACATGCACAAACAAAGCTATTCCATACATGCACCAACTGCAACATAATTTTCTCAATATCCTCAACATCTTAATCGTGCAACAACCTTCCTCAAAATATAGTTCACATTAATGAAAACACCAACTTGTTGACATAAATGGCAACACCTCCATACTTGCAACAATCTCCCCCTTTGTCACTGATGGCAACACATGACGTGAAAAACCATCAAAGATAACAGGAAAAAATTTGAAAACATTCTCTCATGTTTTTCTTTTACTTTCTCTCCCCCTATGTAGATAAAATTTTCAATTTTTTTTTCTCCCCCTTTGACATCAATGGAAAAGGATAAAGTTTTTTGCATTGTTCTCCCACTTTGACATTGAATCAAGATACTTGGAACTCCACATTATTTTCATTTTACTCTCTGAATACTCCACCTTAGGAGCACACCAAACCAAATCAACAACTCAACACAATGAAAACCTTCCTTACTGCAACAATGAAACTAACTACTCTCCTTTAGAGGCAGTCACCAACATCAGTCCAAACAAGATGAATCCATAGATCGACTAGACTAATGCATCTCCATATGCATCTAGTTCAAAGTAGGAGGGGAAATAACCCCCAAATTTTCTCAAAGAAACTCAAAAGTATCCTTAGGGAGGGACTTAGTGAATATGTCAACAATCTAATCCTTTTTAGGTACATATTCAAGATTCACCTCATCCTCCATAAACTTCTCTTTCAGAAAGTGATACTTGATTGATATATGCTTTCTCCTTGAGTGCATCACTAGATTCTTTGAAATGTTAACTGCACTTACAGTATTGTCACAAAAGATAGAAATAGGTTCATCATACATTACTATAATATCCTTCAATGTCTATTTGATCCATAATACTTGTGTGCAACAAGATTCTACTACAATATACTCATCCTCTGCAGTGGATAAAGAAATTGAACCTTGCTTCTTACTCGACTAGATGACACTAATCTAAACCCAATCTAAAAGAATGCACCACCACTTGTGTTTTTCTTGTCACCAACACAACCATCCCAATCTACATATGTGTATGCACTTAAATTGAAATTAGTATCCTTAGGATACCGTACACCATAATCCAGAGTGCCTTTTAAATAGATCTGAATATCCTCTTCGTAATTGCAACATGTGTCTCTTTAGGATCTTCTTGAAATCTATCCACAAGAAAAAATACATGCATGTTATCTTGTCTAATAGTAGTTAGATATAGAAATCCACCAATCATAGATCTATACTTTCTGTGATCATCCTTAGGAGATTCATCATCCTTTCTTAGTTTGCAACCAATCACCATAGGAGTACATATCGGTTTGGAGTCATCCATTCAAAACTTGTGCAACATCTCTTTGGCATACTTTGACTATGAAATGAATATACCTTTGTCTATTTGATTGATTTATAGCCCAAGGAAGAAATTCATCTCCCCAAACATTGACATATCAAACTCTTTCTACATTTTCTCTGCAAATTTCTTATACATAGTTTCATTTCCTCCAAAGATATATCATCTACATACACGGCCACTATCAAGATTTTGTCTTTCTTAATTTATAAGTAAATATTACTATCTACGATGCCTTTATTGAATCCTTGTTATACCAAGTATCTATCCAATCTTGCATATGAAGATTTGGGGCTTGCTTCAATCCATATAATTCCTTTTTTGAATTGTAAACCATATCTAGTTGATTTGATAGCTGAAATCATTTTAGTTGTTCCATGTAAACCTCTTCTTCCAACTCACTATTTAGAAAAGAAGACTTCACATCTATTTGATGAACTTTAAAGTCTTTGTATGCTGAAAATGCCAAAAACATCCCGATTTCTTCCATCCTAGCCACCAAAGAAAACGTTTCTTCAAAGTCTATTCCTTCCACTTATGAATAACCCTTACAGAAAAGTATTTCCTTGTTTCTTATCACTTCTCCATTCTCTTTCAGCTTGTTTCTAAATACCCACTTAGTTCCAATTATGTTCTTGTTTTCCAATGTAGGAACTAGTTCCCAAGTCTATTTTTCTCAATCTGCATAAGTTCTTCCATTTCCTTCATCCAATGTTCATCTTTTCCTGCATCAATCATTGTTTTAGGTTCAACTTTAGAAAGTAAACATAGATTTACCTCAGCTTCAGTAGGTCTTCTTGTCAATACTCCTTTCCTCTTGTCCCCAATGTTCTAATCTTTAGAATGATTTCTTTGTGCATACTTAGGAGTCTTAGGGGTCTTCTCCGAAGCTTCTTCCTCTTTATTTTGCACTTATTTTTCTTCAACCTTTTCTTCTTCTTCTTCTTCTTCTCCGCAAATAGGTTCATCTGACACATATCCATCTATAGCATTTGGATTTTTCAAATCTTCATCAACCTTGACATTTTCACTTTCAAACATCATTCTTATCCTTTTGGTGTAACATCTGTAAGCTTTTCTCTTAGTAGAATATCCAAGGAAGATACCTTCATCACACCTTTTATCAAACTTTCCTATGTTTTCATCTTTTTTGATATAACATTTTCTTCCAAATACTCTAAAGTACTTGATAGTAGGAATCCTTCCATGTACCATAATGTTGGATGTTGTGGATATGGTTGCTGATATGTGGTTTTCATTGATGTCAACACTATTAGCATTTGGTGCATTGAAGACTGTATATGTTGAGGATATTGAGAAAATTGCAAAAGAAAGTATTCCTGGTTCCCAGTGGAATTGTGCAGGTAAAGAAGGCATTGTGTTCTGTACATTGAAGATTAGATGATGTGGATTTAAGCGTTTAATGTTGAATTTTTTCTAGATCATCTACTAGAAGTTTTAGAGGTCCACGTGAAGGTTTGAGTATGTTGTAGTCTGACAGTGTGTTGCTGGTCTCTATCAGTGTTCCTAAATGAAGTTTGTGTAATTATTTTTTTCTCAATTGTTTCAAATGCTTCTCTATTGTTTCTTGGTGTTCTATGGTGTCTCTAGATCATTCTCTATCTTTGTGGTGCATCCACATTACTTGGTGAATTCATGGTTGAAGATCTTTGTGTGCATGTTCGGTTTTTTCTTGTTCCTAGCCGACATGTTGTTGGCAGCGTGTTGTCAATCTTCAAGGTGTAATTAATATAAGTATTCTTATGTTGGAGATATTAATTTGGGTCTCCACTATGTTGTGGCCAACCTTGGTGGATACACATTAAAAGTTTATTTGAAAATTTGGGCTAACATTACAAATATATTTTGTTTCTTTGGCCGACGAAGTGGTGATGGAATTTCATGTAGTGGATATATAAGGGAAATTAGTTCATTGTTGAAGAAGATGCTTCATGTGCTCCTGTGTGAATATCATTTGATTGCTGAGCAGAGTGTGAAGTAGAGTGTGAAAAGTGTGAAGAAGTATTGAGCTTAATTGAAAATGTAATCAGGCTTGTGAAGAAGCTATTTTTTCTAGTTCACAAATCTTGGATGGTTTTAATCCAAACCCTATTGTTGGATAGTGAGTCCTCTTTTGTAATTGAGCAGTGAGCTCTAGGTAGTGTGCCTGAATGCATGTGTATTCCCCTTATCATTTCCTTTTATACTTCTAGGAGAGTATAATCTTGTGGACTAACATCCACCGTGGTTTTTCCCTAATAGGGTTTCTATGCAAAAAATATTTGTGTTCTTTATCATTTCCTTTTATACTTCTAGGAGAGTATAATCTTGTTGATTGTTTATGATTAATTGCTTATTCATCAAATCTAAGATTAAGTTAAGATTGAGAAGAAGAATTTAGGTTTCTACCACAACTGATTCACCCCCCCTCTCAGTTATGTGTCCTTGTTTTTCCAACAATTGGTATCAGAGCAGTTTCCTCTGAAGAAAGTCTAATAGCTTGAGGTGATCCAAGATGGCAACAACATTCAAGAAGGACAATCCTAGATTTGATGGTTCTAACTATTCATTATGGAAAATTAGGATGAAATTTCACTTAATGTGTATTGGTGATGCTATCTAGAAGATTACTAAAAGTAAATATGTTATTCCTCAGAATGGTCCCTCTACTGGTGATGAGATCAAAGATGCTAAAAGCAATATCAGGGCTATTGAAGCTTTGGTGAGTGCCTTGATAGATTCAAAGATGGATAATGTGGTAGGTTTGAATAAAACTCATGAAATGTGGATGAAACTAGAAAATTTGTATGAAGGAGATGCACAGGTGAAGATGGCTAAGCTACAAAGCTTGAAAGGAAAGTATGAGAATCTGAAGATTGGTGAAGATGAAAATATCACCTCTTTTATGGAGAGAGTAAATGCGATAGTGATGGGTATTACATGTGCCACTTGTTCTATGGATGAGGATGAAATTGTGGCTAAAGTACGTAGATCCTTTCCTCCCTCCTACAAAATGAAAGTTCATGCTATTGAAGAGTTCAGATCAATAATGACGTTGACAAGATATACTATGATTGGGAAACTTGCTACTTTTGAGATAAGTGAGTTTGGTGAATCCACACCAAAGACTGAATCTACATTTAAGGCTACTATGTTTGGAAGCAATAGACAAAGATATAGTCCAGGAGAGAGTTCCAGGAAAGTATCCAAGTATGATGAAGAACTAAAAAAACTTGAAGATAAAGAAAGAGAAGTAGAAGAATTGGAAGCAATAATTGCAAAGCAAGAAGGGAGAGGAAAAGGTAAGTATGAAGATGTATTACCTATTAAATGTTTTTCATGCAGTAAAATAGGTCATTTTCCATCAAGATGTCTTGAAAGAGTTCCTAGATCTAAACCTAAGAAGTCTAGATTCCCGAAGAAATGCTACTTTGGTTAAGAAACAGTGACTGATGAAGAATCTGATAAAGATAATGGAAAAGAAGATGATTGGGCTTTCATTTCTACCATTGAAAATAATCCTATGGCTATTGAATCTACTAAAGATGAAAAATATCTTGCAACTAAAGTTGAAGAAAAAGATGAGTGGGTCATTGATAGTGGATGCTCACATCACATGACTGGTGACACACAAATTTATGAGTCTAGAATAGTATGATGGTGGAGTTGTAAGATTTGGAGATAACAATGCTGGTGTGATTCATGGTAGAGGATACATTTTCCTTGGTGGTAAGGAAAACACTGATGATGTACTCTATGTTGAAGTTCTGAAGCACAATCTATTGAGTGTTGGACAGATGGTTCATAGGGGATATGATCTAGAGTTCAAAGACAGAAGATGCAAGATACATGGAAGTTTCATAAACTTGATTGCAATAGGAAAACAAACACAAGGTAAATTTTTTCACTTGAATACTGCTAGTGGAAGTTGTTTGGTTGCTCAGATAGATAAAAGCTGGTTGTGGCATAAGAGATTATGTCATGTAAATTTTGAAAACATTATCAAGATAAGTTTTTCCCAAGCAGTAAGAGATCTGCCTAGATTAGTGAAGCCTGCTAATATATTTTGCAAGGAATTCCATATGGGTAAAAAAGCTAGAGTCTCCTTCCATAGCAAACATTTTCATTCAAATAATTTATTGGAACTGCTACATACTGACCTTTGTGGTCCTTCGTGAGTCAAAATCATTCATGGAGAAAGTTATTTTATGCTAGTAATTGATGATTACTATAGAATGATTTGGGTTTCCTTTTTGAGAGAAAAATGTGAAGCTCTAGAGAAATTAAAATGCTTCAAGGCTATGGCAAAAAATAAGAAAGGTCTAAAAATAAAATTCCTGAGATATGATAGAGGTGGTGAGTTCATTTCTAAGTAATTTAACTCTTATTGTGAAGAACATGGAATTAAAAGACAACTATCTGTTCCCCGAACCCCTCAACAAAATGGAGTTGCAGAAATAAAGAATAGAACAATTATGGATGCTACCAGAACCATGATGATGAAAGGAAATGTGTCTTAGATGTACTGGAGTGAAGCAATAAGTACTGCAGTGTATACCTTGAACCGAGTAAATGTGAATGAAAATTCTGGTAAGACCCCTTATGAGTTATGGTTTGGTCACAAGCCTATTGTTAAGTATTTTAAGATCTTTGGAAGTAGGTGTTATATCAAGAGAGATGATGATACAGGAAAATTTGATGCTAGAAGCGATGAAGGGATTTTCCTAGGTTATTCTACTAAGAGCAAGGCATACTAGTGCTATAATAAAAGACTGAGAAAGATGGTTGAAAGTAAAAATGTCAGGGTTGATGAGGACTCTATCAAATCATCTAGACATTGCAATTATGATTCATATGAAGAAATTACAAGCAAGGGGAAGAAAATTGAAACACCGAATCTACTTTAGATTATTCCATATGTTCTAGTGAAGCAACCTCAATTTGTTCTGGTAAATCAAGTCAGCCAGGAAGCTTAGAAAAGTGCAGAGGAACAAACAAGTGGAAGTATAGAAGAAATATCTAAAGAATTAGAAGTCCAAGTAATTCCCAAGACTCCAAGGTATATAAAGCTGAATCATTCTGAAAGTCAAATCATAGGAGATAAGAGTAAAGGAGTGCAAACTAGAAGAAAAATTGCAAAAGAATATTGTCACATATCCAAGATTGAACCTAAGAGTGTCATTGAAGCCTTTCAAGATGAACATTGGCTGGAAGAAATGAAGGAAGAGCTAACACAGATTGGAAAGAATGACACATGGCTACTGGTTCCTAGGCCTAAAGACAAAAATGTGATTGGTACCAAATGGGTATTCAGAAACAAGCTGAATGAAGAAGGTGAAGTGGTCCAGAATAAAGAAAGACTGGTATGTAAAGGCTATTCTCAAATGGAAGGTATTGATTTTGAAGAAACCTTTTCCCTTGTAGCTAGAATTGAAGCTGTGAGATTATTTCTTGCTTATGCTGCATACAAAAATTATAAAGTCTATCAAATGGATGCGAAATTTGCATTTTTGAATGGAGAACTAGAAGAAGTGTACATTGAATAGCCAGATGGATTCCAATTAATAGATAAGGGAGATATGGTTTGTAGATTGAAGAAAGCTCTGTATGGAATTAAGCAAGCCCCTAGAGCCTAGTATGCTAGATTGGACAAATATCTATTGAAGCTTGGATTCACAAAAAGTACTGCTAATAGCAACTTATACTTCAAGATAGATCATGATAAGGAATTGATTATAGAAGTATTTGTTGATGATATCATTTTTGGATGAGATGATAATCTATGTATGAAGTTTGCTGATGAAATGAAGAGTGAATTTGAGATGAACATGATTGGTGAAATGAAGTTCTTTCTAGGATTACAAGTTACACAATTGGACCAAGGGATTTTCATATCTTAGTCCAAATATGTGAAAGAGCTACTGAATTTTTTTTGGAATGGATGACTCCAAACCTTTTGGTACTCCCATGGTGACTGGATGTAAGCTATCTTAGAATGATGACTCTCCAAAGGAAAATCAAACTTGGTACAAATCAATGATTGGTGGATTGCTCTACTTGACACAAACTAGACCAGACATTTTGAATGTTGTATGTATGGTTGCTAGATTTCAAGCTGATCCAAAGGAATCACATGTGACTATTATGAAAAGAATTTTTAGATATCTTAAAAGAACAACTAACTTTGGACTTTGGTATCCAAAGGATGATGATCTCACTTTGTGTGCATACACTGATGCGGATTGGGATGGTGATGTAGATGACAAGAAAAGTACTAGTGGCGGTGCTTTATTCCTAGGGAATAAGTTGATATCTTGGTTGAGCAAAACACATAATTCAATTTCTTTATCCACTGCTGAAGCAGAATACATTACTGTTGCAAATAATTATACGGAAGTGATATGGATGAAATAGATTTTGAGAGATATCAGAGTGATATATGAAGAGCCTATTTCCATATACTGTGACAATTCAAGTGTAATAAACTTCTCAAGGAATCCAGTACTACACTCTAAGACTAAACATATTTCAATTAAGTTTCATTTCTTGAGGGAAAAGGTGAATGTGAAAGAATTCAAACTAGAATATGTGCCTACCAAAGAAAATATTGTAGATATATTTAATAATCCATTTCCGAAGGATACATTTTAGTATCTCAGAGGGATGCTAGGGGTAATCACCCCTCCTGATAAGAACTAAAGATGCATTTATTTGCATCAATTTGAGAGCTTCATTGCTATATTCTGATCTAGATTGATGTTTTCATGGTTGCTACTTAGGGGGAGTAGTCAGATGTGTGGATATGTGGTTTAGAGTGTGTGTTTGGAAAGGTCATGATTACCTTTTCCATTGATGTCAAAGGGGGAGAAGTGTATTGTGAAAAATTCTTGTGGAGAAAAGTTCAGTTGAGAGAAGCGTAGAAGAAGTTAGTGTTGGATGTTCTGGATATGGTTTCTAATATGTGGTTTTCATTGATGTCAACACTATTAGAATTTGGTACATTGAAGACTGTATATGTCGAGGATACTGAGAAAATTGTAAAAGAAAGTATTCCTAGTTCCTAGTGGAACTATGCAGGTCAAGAAGGCGTTGTGTTCTATATGTTGAAGATTAGCTGATGTGAATTTAAGGGTTTAATTTTGAATGTTTCTATATCATCTACCAAAAGTTTCAGAGGTCCACATGAAGGTTTGAGTATGTTGTAGTCTGACAGTGTGTTGCTGGTCTTTGTCAATGTTCCTGAATGAAGTTTGTGTAATTTTTGTTTTCTTAGTTGTTGCAGACACTTCTCTGTTGTTTCTTGGTGTTCTATGGAACCTATCTCTAGATAATTCTATATATTTTTTGTGTTTCCACATTACTTGGTGAATTCATGGTTGAAGATCTTTGTGCGCATGTTCGATTTTTTCTTGTTCCTGGCCGACATGTTGTTGGTAGCATTTTGTCAATATTTTAGGTGTAACTAATTTAAGTATTATTGTGTTGGAGATATTAATTTGGGTCTCCATTATGTTGTGGTCGACCTTGGTGGATACACATTAAAAGTTTATTTGAAAATTTGGGCCGACATTACAAATATATTTTATTTCTTTGGCCAACGAAGTGGTGATGGAATTTCATCTAGCAAATATATAAGGGAAATTAGTTCATTATTGAAGAATATGATTCATGTGCTCCTATGTGTGTATGTGCGAATATCATTCAATTGCTAAGCAGAGTGTGAAGAAGAATGTGTAAAGTGTGAAGAAGTGTTGAGCTTAATTGGAACTATAATCAGGCTTGTGAAGAAGCTATTTTTTTTTAGTTCACAAATCTTGGATGGTTTTAATCCAAACCCTATTTTTGGATAGTGATTCCTCTTTTGTAATTGAGCAGTGAGCTCTAGGCAGTGTGCCTGAATGCATGTGCATTCCCCTTATCATTTCCTTTTATACTTCTAGTAGAGTATAATCTTGTGAACTAACATCCACCATGGTTTTTCCCCAATAGGGTTTCCACACAAAAAATTGTTGTGTTCTTTGTCTCTCTGATGTGTTGATTGTTTATGATTAATTTCTTATTCATTAGATCTGAGATTAAGTTAAGAACAAGAAGAAAAATTTTAGTTTTTGCACAACTGATTCACCCCCCCTCTCAGTTGTGTGTCCTTGTTTTTCCAACACATAATTCATAGGGAGTCTTTGTGCTATTATATTTTTCTTGAACTTTGTTAAGTATGTAAAAAATATATGAATTTCTTCTCTCAAGTAGACTTTTGGTAGGTTAGCCTTTTTCATCATAATCATTGTAGCTTCTTGAACAATCATGTGTTTACTTTCAACCACTCCGTTCTGTTGAGGAGTTCTAGGGGTAGACAAGTGCCTCTTTATTTCATAAACAACAAAAAACATGTCAAAATATTTGGAGGTGAATTCTCCACCTCTTTAAGACCTCAAAAACATGATTTTAAAATCCATTTCATTCTCAACCATAGCTTTAAATGCTTTGAATCTATCTAGAGCATCAAAATTTTCTCTAAGAAAAGTAGCCCATGTCATTCTAGAGTAATCATCAATAAAAAGCATGAAATACCTATCACCTTGAAGAATTATCACCCTTGTAGGACCGTAAATATTTATATGTACTAATTCCAATATTCCAGTAGAATATTGTTCCCTTCCCTTGAAACTACTCCTTATTTTCTTTCTAAATTGACAATTTTTGTAAACAACATTGATAGGATTTATAGTTCTTAGTAGGTCTCTTACTACATGAGCTGAACTGGTTCTAACCAAATTTTCAAAATTCACATGATATATCCTCTGGTGCCATAACCAACAATTTTTAATCTAATATGTAAAGCAATGACCATCAACACCCTTGAGCTGATAGATGTTTTGATCTACCCTCTTACTAGCAACAATCACAATTCTGGACCCTTTTCTGATCTCACATATTTTATCCTTAAACACATGGTTATATCCTTTACTACACATTCATCCAACACTCAAAATATTATTCCTTAAACCTTTATCATAGTAAACATGTTCAATATTATGCTTGCCATCAAAACTAATTTAACCTATTCCATAAATTTTAGCCTCTAAATCATCTCCAAATTTAACTAATCCTCCATCATACTTTTCAAGTTTAATAAAATTACTTTTTTCTCCAGTTTTATATTTTTTAGCATGAAATTTAGAAACCAAATAACCTTCAACCTTATCCTTCTTCTCTAGAACACTTTCCCTCACACAACTTTCAGAATTAGCAGAAGTAGATTAATCTGTTAAAGCTAAGAATAAGCATTCATCGTCACCATAATCATATTCATCATCATAAATGCCAACATCTTCTCTATCATAGTAACTAATCCTAATCATCTTTCCTTTGTCCTCCTTAATTTTATTGTTCACAACTCTATTTGGACATCTTGAAGCAGAATGACCCATATTTCCTTAACTAAAATATTTGAAAGGTAGTTTTCCTTTGTACTTATCGGTGACCTTTTTCATCCTTCTTAGAAAGTTAGCTTCCACACCATCAAAATATACTCCATCTGAATCTTCAGCCTTCTCTAATTTACTAGCCTTGAAAGTAGTCTCTACTTTTGTACTATTTTTCAAACCAATTCTTATCATTTTAAATGTTGTTGGTATACCAAATAGCTGATCTCTAGAATAAGTTTTAAAATTTTCAACATTCTTAATAGTAGATACCTTTTCAATGTAAGAATCGGGAAGAGATCAAAGAACTTTCTTTACCACTCTAGGTTCTTTGACTTGTGCACCATGACCTCTCATTGTACTTACCAGCTCATCAACCCTTTGCATGTAGATTGTAATGGTTTCATATTTAGAAATTTGTACAGTCTCAAATTGAGCCTTCAGATTCTATAGCTTATCATATCCTTCATAAATGATTTCAAGCTTATCCCGAACTTTGTTAGTAGTCTTAAGATTCATAACTTTTACCAATTCAGAATTTGAAAGACTATTCACAATAATAAATATTTCCTTAGCATTTATCTCATGTGCCTTGATCTCATCACTTGTGCTTGGACCATTTAGAAGTGGAACATATTGAGTCTTTATTGCCTTTTTAATTTCAAACCCATGAGATGCTAGATATCCTTCCATCTTTATCTTCTAGAATCCATAGTCTGTGCCATCAAATCTAGGGCAATCTAGTTTGTTCACCATCCTGAATCTACTTTAAGTGGTTAAGCTCTTCTCCAAGGAACCTTGCTCTGATACCCATTGTTGAATGAACAAGACAACTGTGAGGGGGGGTGAATCAGTTGTATCAATTAAAAAACCCTAAACAGTAATTAGATCCACATGCATTCATCAAACCCTTAATATGTTATAATGTTTAAACATGAAAAGTAGATAATAAAAACTAAAATAACAACACCATACACTACAAAACACCATATTTATATGAAAAACCCAATGAAGGAAAACCACGATGAGGATTAGCTCACAATATAAGTAATTACAAAATTGGTACAAGGTCTTACTACCATAATAGAACACACTATCCAATAGGGCTCACTACCAGGGCTCACTGCCACAAAAAGAAAAGAAGATTGAAGAGAAATGTTACACAGAGAACAATTTCTCAATGCAATAGAGAATCCACCAAAATTTCTCCAACACACTTGCAACCTTGTTTGAAAGATTGCAAACGCCTTCAACTCACTGCATTGAAGAATCCAACACTTTGAAGTTCACACTGCTCTACTCAAATTCACATCTATACTTTTATTATTCACATCACATTCATCAATTTAATCTATCTTGCATCCATATTGATATCTTCCAATAACACCACTCTTATTTATATCATCTTCAACCTTGAAAACTTTCTCCAAGGTCAGAAACACATCGTTTACACTTACAATTTCAAATTAGGTTAGAACTCAAAAATTCCCACGATGGATAGGAATGAAGGTGACCCATATAAATATTTATTTAGGACCCAAATATTTCCTAACACACTTCAACATGCTTCCACAAGCTTCACATATAGTGTTAACACTAGATCAAACATTACCCATGCTAAACACCACAAAACATTAAGTACACACTTCCCATTTGATCAGGATGACATGTGGACCATACAAATATCTTTTACACAATCTGGAACAATCCACGAACCACTTGAGATCCAAATAATACTTCATCCAAACTTGCATCATAGAAATACTTCTATCCACAACATCTAGTTAACCTTATTCGCACACCAACACATGAAACATATACTATACTACACCAAATCAAGTGAAACCTTGAATTCTAAAATATACAAGCATTATAAGAAACTTCTAAGATCCACACAACTTAAAACAAAATTGTGGAGAAATGTGGAGAAAATACATGTCTCCTAGAACATAGAAAATACCACTGAAAAACCTAGTTTACACACTAGTGAATACATCTCACTCTGCACAATGATCCAAAAACCCAAACTTTGGATATAGCAGCTACTAAAAACCTTGAAAAAAATATTAGATCCACATAGACATAGCATCAACATATAATAAATGTATAGTACATGCTAGAGAACATTCTAAGTAATTGCACAACACTATTTTCTCTATTTATCAAATTTTCTCAAAAGCACTTGGAAACCAAGTACTAGAGACATTATCTCAACACATTACACTATTCTAGCACATTTCCAGACACTGCAACATAAACATAGCTCCATGTACTCACAACAATTCCTCAATATCTCAACTATATATGCACAAATAAAGCTATTCCATACATGCATCAACTGCAACACAATTTTCTCAGTATCCTCAAAATCTTCATCATGCAACAACTTTCCTCAACACATAGTAGAAATTAATGAAAACATCAGCTTGTTGACATCAATGACAACACCTTCATACTTGCAACATAGACCTCTCTTTATTTTCTACTTTAGTGTGAGTTTGGCATAGGGTCATGATGCAGGAGCATTCGGGCTCACAAGAAATCATACATCACCAAAATTAAATATTTTATTTTCTTTTATGATTTTTTTCATTTTTGGGTAGGTTAGAGCTTCAAGAGAATCATGTGGAGTTTTTAAGGATGAAATATTTATTTTATCAAGACTTGGCTTGCATTCAAAATCAAACACAAACAAGGTGTTTTATGTGACTTTAAAGTTATTATATTGTAAAATTTCAATGTTTCAAGGGTTGAGGGGGTCCATTGGCATATTATAAACTGAAAATTAATTAATTTTCTCAATTTGGATTCCTAGAGAAGTTTTAATGTGGAAAATGGCATTTGGAACTCTATTATTTCAATTTGCATGCCTAGAATGGTGGAAAAAGCTAGTTCAATATTTGGGAAAAAATAATTAATGAATTCAATTTTCAATTTATGGTGAATGAGCACAACTTATTTCATGTTTTTATCAATTTTTATGACGCATTTATAGAAGAAATTCATGGAATATGGTTCAACAATTTCTTGCAGCATATTTGGAAGCACTTAATGATGAATTTTAAGCATGAACAAAAGAATTTCAAAAGACAATTGGAGGGAAGTGAAAGAGAATATTTTGGTTCCTCTTTTGGTGCCTTAAAATAGGTTTTAATCTCTATAAAATATAGCTTTTAATGGATTCAAGAGGCAGCAATCAATAGCAGCAAGGTTGGAGAAAAAAATTGCAAATTGCTCTTGAGAGTTGCACAAGAAAGAGTGTAAAAAATAAGCTTGTGAAGAGAATATGAATATGAGAAGAGAAGAGGGATTATATAGGTGTTAAAGGAAGCCATGAGGTCTACATAATGAAGAGAAAATAAGATTTTAGAAGATGAGTGAATTCAAGAATTTTTGAAGACATGAGGATAAGCTATAGGAGTTGCGAATGGAGTTGAGGTGCTAGAAGATGGATAGTTTGTAGGAGCTCACATAGTTGAGCATAGATTTTGTTTTAATGATACTTCATTTTCATATTTGATGTTTGTAATGGTTTTACTTTCTATTCATCAGTCCATTAATAACTGAAAATCATTTGTAATTAGATTTCTTTAATAGAAAAAATTAGTGGTTTCATGTGCAAACAATATGTTGAGGTTAATTTTCAATCTCCTTATTTTTTCTTAGCTATTGTTGTGAGGGTTTTAAAGAGGGATTAGATTGTATGAATTACTCTCTACATCAATGGTATTAGAGCTAGTGTTTCTGAGTGTGTAGGCAGAAGCATCGATTGGAGGTAGTTTGCACCAAGACCTGGAGCTAGAGTGTGTGCGGTGTGTAGACCAATCACCAAATGTGAGATGGTCTATACCTAAGGGGTTGAAGTTTGAGAGTGTGTGGCAAGTGTTTAACTAAATGAAAAAGAAGAAAGGAAAAATAATATTTCATAGTTGTGTATGCAAGCGAACAAGGAGAAGATTGTTATTATGGATCATGGAATTATGATAATTTTAAAGATTTTGTTTTATCTAAAAATGTTTTGGTTGCAAGATTTAGCAAGGACAAGGAAAATGGTAACAAGAAGGATACAACAGGAGAAAGAGAGGTATCATTTAATTATGTTAGTGAAAATTTACATGCAAAAGAGGTAGATGAAGTTGTGGATGATGTAACAATTCATAGAATGGATTTTGATAGTCCTAGATTTGACAAAGGGAATGGTGAAGAAGAAGATAGTCTCCTATTGAAAGAGGAGATAAGAAAATTAGAAAAAAATATTTTAGGGAGAAATTATAGAAGATGATGAAAAGAAAGAGGTTTTTGTTGATACATGCCTCTTTCAAAGAGGAAAAGTTACAACAGTGAGCAAAGATCTAAGAAAATAGAGGTAATTGTTGATTTATTGAATTTTGTAAATGTTGCTATTGAAGCTAATTTTTATGAGGGTGAAATGATAAAAGCAATTGTAGAAAGAGAGATGGTAAGGAGTAGAACTAACAACTTACAAGATGAAATACAATAAGGTGTTTAGAATGATAAAGAAGGATGGAAAGATGAACCATGGTATAGCAAGGTGAAAACTATGAGAAGGAAAAATAGAGGGAAAAGGAAAAGGAGAAAAGAGAGAAAGGTATAGAGTAAGGTGTAGAAGAAGTGAAATAAATTTGATAATGAAGAAAAGTAGAAAAAAAGTAAACATACAATTTTTAAATATTCATGAGTCTCCAACTCATGGACCATTTTCTTCTTACCCAGTGTATCTAATGCAAGAGCGTCTGGACTCACAAGCAATCCTGCATCACCAAAAATAAATATTTTATTTCCTTGTTTAATTTTTGCATTTTTGGTGTAGGCTTGAGATTCAAGAGAATCTTGTGGAGTTTTTAAGGATGAAATATTTATTTTTATAAAGACTTGGATTCCATTAAAAATCAAAGGCAAACAAGGTGTTTTATGTGATTTTAAAATTATTATATTGCACAATTTCAGTGTTTCAAGGGTTGAGGGGGTGCATTGGAATATTATAAATTGAAAATTAATTAATTTTTTGAATTTTAATGCCTAGAAAATTTTTAATGGTGCAAGTGGCATTTGGCATTCTGTTCTCTCAATTTGCATGCCTAGAATGCAGGAAAAAGCTAGTGATATTTGGGAAAAAACAATTAATGAATTCAGTTTTCAATGTAAGGTGAGCATGAATTATTTCATGATTTTATTGATTTTTATGGGGAATTTATAGTAGCAAATGGTGGAATATGGTGTGAAAATTTCATATGCCATGTTTGGAAGCATTTAATGATGAATTTTAAGCACAAAAAAAAGAATTTCAAAAGACAATTGGATGGAAATGAAAGAGAAAATATCTGGGTGCCTCTTTTGGTGCCTTAAAAAGGGTTTTAATCTCTATAAAAAATATCATTTAATGGATTCAAGAGGTTTTATTCAACAATAGCAAGGTTGGAGAAAGAACTTGTAGATTGCTCTTGAGAGTTGCATAAGAAAGAGTGCAAAAAACTAGCTTGTGAAGATAAGAGGAATAGGATAAGAGAAGAGGGATTCTACAAGTGTTAAAGGAAATGATGAGGTCTGTATAATGAAGAGAAAAATCATATTTTAGAAGATGAGTGAAGTGAAGAAGTTTTAAAGACACGAGGATAAGCTACAGGAGTTGTAGATGGAGTTGAGGTGCTAGAAGGTGGATAGTTTGTAGGAGCTCACATAGTTGAACATAGATTGTGTTTGAATGATATTTAATTTGCATATTTTATGCTTGTAATGGTTTTAATTATTTTTCATCAGTCCATTAATGACTGAAAATCATTTGTAATTAAAATTCTTTAATAGAAAAAATTAGTGGTTTCATGTGCAAAAAAATTATTGAGGTTAATTTGTAATCTCCTTATTTTGTATTGGCTATTGTTGTGTGGTTTTTAGAGAGGTATTAGAGTGTATGAACTATTCTCTACATTAGGTCATCCTCTCACTAAAGTAGGGGCTCAATGTAGTGTAGAAAAATGTAACACTTTACATTTTCTCACTTGTTTGGGCCCTCCTAATTAAATTAGACTTAATAGTGCCTTAATTTAGTGTTGATAAATGTACCGCTTTACATTTTCACACTTATTTGGGCCCTATTAATTAAATTTATGTTAATTAGGCCTTAATAATTCCTTTTATTCATTTACAAGCCTAATAAATTATATTTACTGAAGGGGAAACCTGACAATAATTAATGCCTAAACATAATGCTTTACCTTGAGCAATGTGTGTTCCAATAATAGGGTCTAGGGACCCATTCACCCATGGGAAAATGGGACCTCCATAGACTTTTGGACCTAAATTTAAATTATTATTTTGGCTGTATTTTAACATCTCTAAATTTATAATTGAATGTTGGCTTGTGATATTTGAATTTTGGGAAATTAAGGATTGTGCCGTAGAAAAATGGTCCCTTGTCATTTTCATGGCCTTTTAGGTCTTGTTTCATGGTATCTAATCTATTTTTCTTTGATTTTATGTCATAACATGGCTTGAACATGCATATTTAGGTACTAAAATTCAAATAATGATGTCCTGTGAAGGTGTTGTGAAGTGTTGTAAGAAATTTCTACATTCTTCTAGACTCTATTTATTGCAATTGTCCTAAAGATCACCTTTTCATCACTAATCAAGTCCTATTTTGAAGTGTTGTAAAGTATTGCAACAAGATTTCAAACTTTTTTAGGCATAACTTCACTATTTATCCCTTTCTAATGCTTTATTTGGCCCCTTTATGCCCTCATATACTTTAATTAAGTGTATTTTTTAATGTAATCCTGAAAAATAACATTAAATAAAAGAAAATTCCTAACACCCAATTTCAGGTCCTAGATGGGACCCATTCACCATCGGTGGCAAACGAGTCCCCCTTGGCTCCCAATTAAAAATATTTTAAATTTCCTTTCAGGTTTTTATTCAAAAACACTTGATGTCAGCCTGTGATGAGGTATGAATGGGTAACTGAGGCACAAGATTGTATAAATAAGTGTTTTACTCCTCATTTTACATCTCACATTCATCTCTTAATCTCATAACTCATTCACATCATCCATTCATCAAGTCAAGCAAACTAGGGCTTTCACATTGCAAGTCATCAATTTAGCTTCCTAAGACATCCAAGGGTATATTCTACATGTTATGTTGCAGACTTTCAAGATCAATCATCATGGCAAGGTAATATTTTTGATTATGGCATGTTTTACATCCTTTCACTATTTTGGTTTAATTACCTAAACGAGGTTTGACCAAGGAAAGCCCCCATGCCCTAACATTCAACATTTCTTCTTCTCTTCTTGTGTGTTTGCAGATTTAGATCTCTTGGGAGCTTATAAATCATTGTAGATAGATTTTCAAAGTTGTCAAAGTCCTCTCTTCATTCAATAAGTCAAATAATCAACAAAATATCATTTTCAGACCCGTAAATTAGAGTTTCAAAAGCGGACACTTGTGGAACATCAAAGTGTAGATTGGAAGCTTTGGAATCCACCTTTGAAAATTTTGAAATTCAAAAGTGGATTCATTCACCATGGGTGGTGAATGAATCCCACCTCCATGCTAGTTTTGTATTTTCTACATTTTCTGACACCCTTTTGACAAAAACATATTCTGGCTTAGTTTACCAGAAGTGGGACTAATTCGTCCAAAATGGCGAATGTGTCCCTCCAGGTCTAAAAAACATCATGAAAAACATTTCACAAGCAATTTCTAGTCTTCATCAAAGTTCCAGGTGCACACTTTTAGTTTGATTCATTTCTATTGCATTTTTCCATTCATTTGTAGGTGATTTTGCAATACACAATGTGTTTTCAAATCTATTGTTCTCCTTTAGTTTTTATTCATTAGTCAATCAATATTATTTAGTTTCTTGTTCTCGAATATTACATTTAGGCATTTTGAATCCTTTTTTAATCCATATCACACTAATCTTTGAATGTAAACATACGCATTTTTGGACCCATCTTTCTCCTTGTAGGTGAAAAACCCTAGAAGTTTTAGAAAGAAAGTAGGTCCCAAAAATCTATGTTTCAAGGATACATACCTATAAATATAAGGTTATTTCACTAAGTTTCACCTATAAATTTGAAGTGACCAAAAGTAGAGCTAAAGTTTATGATCAAAGGCATTCAAGAGAAAATATATCAGAGATTTATTGCAATATTCAAGATCTATTCATCATATCAAAGTCTTCTTGCATCATGCATATTTTTGGAGCTAACATTGTGATAGTTTTCATGATCAATTCAAGCATTCAAAGTATCATTTCAAGAAAGATTCAAGTGTCAAGATCCATTTCCAATTTAGCCATTTAATGTAAGCTACAGACTTCCTAAGATCTCCATCTTCAAGGTTTCATTCAAGGGTTTGTTGAGTGGTAAAATAGATTTTTTCATTCTTCATTCCCTCTTTCATGCATTATTTCAATTCAAGGTTTTATTACCAAAATGGGGTTTGACCAAGGCAAACCCTTATTCACCCAAAAAAAAAAATTTCTCTCTTGTGTGTTTGATTGCATATTTATGTGGAAGAAGGATTGAAGACCTTTTGAAGAGTAAGATTAGAAAAGTTGTCAAAGTTGTCAAATCATAGAATCTCACCTACATATCAGATTTATGAATTTTCAACACTGAAACCTATACAAATTTGATGCTTTAGATCTGTACTAGAGGCTCCCAAAATATTATTGTAACCCCTATAATTGGAACCATTCACCCATGGGTGAATGAGTCTTAGATCAGCTTTTGAAAAGCACTTTTGGTGGCTACTGCACATGTTTTTCCCCATCTCAGATCTGCATTTTATTTCCTGGTTAAGCAAATATTGAGTTTAATATTGTTGTTTCAAGTGTTAGCTTGCATTTTGGTGTTGATTTACTATTTTTTAGTTTTTCTCCCGAAAGTGTTTTTTGACATTGATCCCTGTCCTTCAATCATAAGTAAATCTAAATATTCCCACTTAGGGTTGATTCACCTAAGGGTTGTTAATCAATTCTTTATGGGGATCTCATTTCCAAATGAAATAGAGGAAAATATATTCCTTATCATCAAATCCATATTTTATGCCGCAAAACACAAACAACAACCTATTTTTCTTTGTTTCAACTCCTACACACATTTCACCTACCTCTCATGTCATAAACACATATCTTATTACAATGGTCATAATAACTAAGATCCTAGTCTTAGGAAATCTATGGGAATATTGTACAATTTTTTTCAAAAGGTACAATTGAGGAAGATCCTCTTACATCCCATTACACATCCTAATATTTATTTGATTTCCAATATCTTCCCAAATGTAACTCTTGAATTAAATGAAATTGCAATTACATGTGAGTGTACACTTTAATGATCCTTGGAGATAAAACTTATTTTATCAATAATAATAATTAAAAGAATTGGAATATGTCTAATTATTTCCAAGGTGAATGGCATCTTATACAAATAGAGTATATCATATAGATTACACAGAAAATATTCCTAAGAAGAGTTGTTTCCCTTTTACATCTTCATAAGAATAGATTTTGGCATATTACATAGATACTAGTTGACTCGATTAGCACTACATCAATCCATATATATTTGATTTCTTTTGACCAAGTTGAGAAAAGTTTACTAAAAATATAGTGGGCTATTGGATTATTATATTGAGAATACATGATTTTTATTAGTTGTGTCATGCTTCAACTCTTATAAGGTCTACTAACTTGAAACTTATAGGGTTAATTTCTCTCAAAAGGAGGAATTTTTCAATTATGGAAAATCTACCCATAGGGTATTATTTTTAGAAAAATCTAGTTATTTTTCTCCCCATCTAAGAAATTATCCTATTTTCTCTTTCCCTTTTACTTGATAATTTTGATGTATAACTATGATTAAATTTACATTCATCCCAAGTAATTCAAAATGATCAAAAAATATAATTCTCAAGATCTCTCTTTATAAAAACTTGAGCTAGAACTCAAGACCAATAAGGAATCACGTAAAGCCTTACACTAGGTGAACAACATTGAGTAGGTAGCTAAAACTAAATTTAACATTGTTAGGATCAATAGTCAACATGTACTAGATAAAAATATATTTCCACCATGTAACCATAATGATAGCCTATTGTTCAACATAGATCATTTGAACATAGTTTTGGTTTTTCTCATCAGACCATTTGGGGATGGAACATTTTCAAGGACCCATCAAAATATCCACCTAAATTATACTTTAGCAAGTTGTATGAAGGGAACCCCACTATTTGGGTTTACTAAGTAGGAAAATACTTTACCTTACATTATATCCCCATCTAGTTGAAGGCTTCTATCACATCATTATATATAGAGAATGATGTAATACAAAGGTACCACTAACTTAAGAAAAATGACATCACATCAACTTGGGATGTGTTTAATAAATTTCTCCTAACCTAATTTGGCCTTAGTTCTTCTAAAAAATACTTCATCATAGCTTTAAATAAGCTATTCAATACCAATTCTATCTATGACTGCCAAATATAGTTTTGAACATATGGCTAACTCAACCAAAGGACTTGATGGTGCCTTTTTTAAGAAGTTCATGAATTTATAAAAAAGAATGCATATATTCTAAGGTAAAAATGTTTAACCTATTAGAAATGATAAAATATATTGGATTAGAAAAGTTGGATAAACAAAAAATTATCACTCATTTTGTTGTATATGTGAACCATAGATTTTGGGGTTCCTAAGACTTCTCTTGCTCTTTTAGGGTTTTCACCTAAAACGAGAGAGACACGAATAAAAATGCTAAGGGTTCATTCAAATTATGATATGTGTGATCTTATTTGAACTAAATGAGATGATATAAATCAAGTTATATGAATTAATTGATCAATTATGAATGCAAAATCTAAGAATTATGCTATGTTGGAAAACACATTGTGTAATACACAATCACCTACAAATGAATGGAAAAATGTAACATAAATGAATTAGATTGAAAGTGTGCACCTAAGATATGCATGAGGACTAGAAATGACTTCTGGAATGCTACTGATGCTGAAATTTAGGCCTAGTGGGACTCATTCACCATTCTGGGAAAATTAGTCCTAGTTTTGCCAAAGTGTACCAGAACTCGTTTCTAACAAAAGGGTATCTAAAAATGTAAAAGTCTAAAAAATTGAACTTGGGGTTGAAATTATTCACCACCCATGGTGATGAGTCCACTTTTGAATTTTTTAATTTTCAAAGGTGGATTCCAAAGCTTTTGATATGCACTTTGATGCCCTACAGGTGTCTGCTTTCGAAACTCTGGTTTATAGGTCTAAAAATGAGATTTTGTTGATATTTTGACTTTTTGAATGAGAAGAAGGCTTTAGAAACCTTACAACTTTATATTGAATGATTTCCAAGCTTCCAAGAGTCCTAAATCTACAAACACACAAGAGAAGAGAGAAATGTTGAACGTTAGGGCATGGGGGTTTGCCTTGGTCAAACCCAATTTAGGTAATTAAACCAAAATGATGAAAGAGTAGAATGAAACATGCAATAATGGAATAGATTACCTTTCCATGATGATATATCTTGAAATTATATAGTACAACACAAAGATGCAGCCCTTGAATGTCTTTAGAAGCTCTCTTAATGACTTGCAATGACAAAACCCTAAGTTGCTTGACTTGAGATGAAAGATTGGTGGATGAATAATGAAGAATGGATGTGAATTAAGTTAATAGATGTAAAAATGAGTTTAGAGAGGTGTTTTAATAGGAAATTCACCTTATTTTTGAATTAATTAGATCCCTCAAGCCAACATGAAGCAAAATTAAACTCAAATTTCACATTTTTTCCCGCTCAAAGGTCAAAATTGAGCCAAATGGGACTCATTTGCCACAAATGGAAAATGGGTCCCACCTAGATGGGACTGATTTTCCATGCATGGTGAATGGGTCCCACAAGGGCCAATTTGATAGTTTAGATGTCAAGAGATAAGGAAATAAGGTCTAAAATGCAACCTTGTCGAGTATTTGATCAAATTATGCCTTAGGATGCACAATATGGGTTAACAAGGGAATATTAGTGATGATGCAAATGTCAGATAGGGATTGGTACAAAAAATTAAATGTGAAAGTGTGATTAAATACACTTTTCAACACTAAAATGAGGTCCACATAGCCTAGGAAGGCACAAGAACTAATGTGAATGTGTGGGGCACATTACAATATTAGTTTATCATTAAGTTTATTTCACAAGCCTTCTAAATTGATGTAATAATATTATTCAACACATTTTATAATGTTGGATTAGGAATAAATAGGTTCATTAAGTCTAGAAAAGTGTGAAAGCATCTTACAACACTTTACAACACCTTTACAATACGTTATTAAAAGCATGTTATTCGATTTGCAAAGGTCCA
The DNA here is from genome assembly GCA_007258455.2 of Sequoia sempervirens. Taxonomy (NCBI): domain Eukaryota; kingdom Viridiplantae; phylum Streptophyta; class Pinopsida; order Cupressales; family Cupressaceae; genus Sequoia; species Sequoia sempervirens. The sequence goes on along the minus strand of VDFB02000008.1, from coordinate 169,543,471 downwards.
AGACCTAGTGCGAATACATAAAATGCCTCACAAAACTTGAATCAAGACCTCATTAAGTCTACTTATCATGAATTATTCCCATATCAAGCAAGGGGTACATTTTTCTAGGGCACATTTATCCCCCAATTTAGTGAGAGGATGAACTGGCTTCAAACTCACACTAAAGTAGGCATTCAAGAGAGATCAACATGTAGGTCAAGCCTACAAGATACAAAATAATGAAAAGGAAAGATGAAGATCAAAAGAGTAGGGTGGAAAAGATGTACTCACTCTGGGGCCACAAAACTTCTGGTCATCTGCGAGGTGAGAAGGCCCAAAAAGTATACTCATTCTGGGGCCATGGAACTTTTGATCATTTGTGGGGTGCAAAAGCCGAAAAAGGTAAGATAGATATGCTAGTTGGTATGCACTCACAAACACAAAGGTGGATATGGGGAAAAGTCATGCCACTAGTTAGGCTTCCCACTCAACCATATCAAAGTTATACCTTTTGATAACTTTAATAAGGCACCATAAGGAAAAATGATGGTTTGAGCTCTATGAAGTAACCAAAACTTCGTATGCTTGACACTCATAGACATTGTTAATGTAAGATAGTGTAAGGATTGTTCAAAGGGATTTTGATTAATTCGTGCAATGTCTCATCTTAGGGAACATCATACTTAACGTCTCCAAGAGAGGATGTGTCAAAAGAAGTATCACACTTTTGGAGGAAATCAAGCTCACTGACTCCACCAAGAAAAGAACGCATCACATGAAGAAAGGAATCGTGCAATGAAATGTGAGTGGTGATGTATGCCCCCCACTTTAAAGCAGTTGGAAGCATCCGTACTGTGAGCAATTTCTTTAAAGTAGAAGAGAAAGAAGAAGACATGAGAGCTTACTCGGAAAGCCCTATGCCAAGTCATATGTTTCTGATAAGCTATGTCATGAAAAGGGGAAGTATGTCATATACGAGGCAACTTAAGGCATGTCATCCATATCCCAAGCTTGGTCTTATTCATGAAAGGTTAACAATTAGCCCAAAGGAGGAAACGACAAGTGACATATGAGGACAAGGCTACCAAACCCCTTGCCACCACTTAGTACAAGACAAAGGTGAGCCAAAAAGATTAATGAGATGCATGCTAGAGTGGAAATCAATATCAATAAGAGGAATTAGATGCCCCCATAGAGGGAAGCATACCAAACTCCTAAAAATATTGTATTTTACGACTCAAGGCATTACATTCATTAGTGGTGTGATCATGAACTCTATGATATGCACAAAATGAAGTCTTGCAATAATATTTTTTTTGAGTTCTGGGAGGGAGGGTGATCAAGTGATCTTGGAGGAGTCTTGACAAGATACCCTCTTGATAAAGAGAAGAAGGCGGTCTTGTCATTTTTTTCAAGGATACATCTTTCTTAGTATTGGATTTCATACTTACACAAGACTGTTTAGATTGCAAGATTTTGTTCTCTCCATTATAGGAGGATACAAAATCTAACAAATTCAAATAATGAGTGTTGTGTGAGATGACATTGACATTAAGTGAAGGTGTAATTATGTGTTGCATGTTTGATGAAGGATGATGTTCAAGACCATTAGTTGTTAAGGATGATTTAGAATGGTGTTGTGTGATATTGTTAATGTTTGGTGGAGGGTTGGCGATCTCTATTACAGGACAATAACCGAGACCATGAGTTGTTTGTTGTGTGAGAGGGTCAATAGGGTTGCAGATACCTTGTTCTTGAGCACCACATCCTTTTCCACTATATCCCTATTGTTTCATAAGCTCATAACCTTTTCTATAAATAATTTTCATGGCTTTTGGATCAAGTGGTTGTTCGTTATTGTGTTTGTTAATGGTTGTTGTGTAGTTTTCTTCTTTGTCTAAAGTGGTTGAAGTGGATTCTTTCGAAAGGCCTTCCAAAGTTGGTGTTGATATGATTGTTGTGTCTTTTCCTTTTTTTGAATCATTGTGGATGATTTTTTATGTCCCCATGAAGTCATGCTCAAAATCTAAGGAACCCTAATTGTCATCTAATAATGTAGTGTGATGTTAAATATGGTTGTCATTTTGTTGTGTAGGTTCCACTTGTGTGGTTGGCTTTAATTTTTTCAAGGGGTTCTCTTTGGTATTGGCAAGTTGTAAGACACTATAAGGTTTAGGGTCAGTGTTAAGGGTGTATACTTTGTTGTTGTAAATGTATTTCATTTTGCGATGAAGAATAGAGAGCACACCATTCATGGCATGAATCCACTATTTTCCTAAAATAAGATTGCATGAAAGTTCATAAGGCATGACATGGATTGGTGTATTTAAGGTGACCATGCCAACTTTAAGAGGCATAATGATGACCCCAAGTAGTTTCTTTACCACATTGTCAAATCCCTTAATAGATAGAGAGTTAGGTCAAATGGTGGATCTATGAATACCAAGCTTATCCAAAAGACTCACACTACACACCTTAAGAGCATAGCCATTATCTATAAGAGTTATCTTTATGCCTATTGTGTTTTATTGAGTGAGGATCATGAAAGCTTCATTTTGGTTTCACAACTCTAAAGGAGGGAGCTCGTGTTGATGGAAAGTAATGTTGATATCATGCTATCGATTAAAGCTGCCACATCATTCAGAGTTGTACTAGGAGGAACCACAATTTGTTGTAAGGCTATTTGAAGAATAGTGTAGTAATTTGGTGAGTTCTGAAGTAAATCCCAAAGGGAAATTTTTGTAGGAGTATTCTTTAATTGTTCAACAAGATCATATTCCTTTTTGTGTGGGATGTAACAAGGAGCACTAGGCGGATTGGGTAAAGGTTAAGGGGTTGAGTTTTTTTGCGACAGTTGTAGATTATTGTGAGTGCTATATGTATGAGCAATGATATTATAACTCAGTTTCTGTGATACATTATGATTAGGTGGGTAGAGGATGAGTTAAGGTTTGTTTTGAGTTTGTTTCTTGTGTGATGGTGGGTAAAGAATTAGGGGATTCTTTGGATGTCCCACAGGGTATGTATGCGGTCCATTGATGGAGGGGGATCGAATGGTCACTTGTGCATTCATTACCTCAGTGGGATTGGGTTGATGTATCTCTAAGGAAGGAAAAATGAGAATCACCATTTTATCTAAGGAAGAGACATGATTATTGTTTTCATTTTCTAGCACCATGATATTCTACCTAGAAGGAGAGCATTTAAAATAATAAGCCACATGTTTTTGACAAGTATGGCTAGGTTTATCCAAAATGACTTCATCTCTAATAGGGGAATGATCAATGATGGGATTATGAAGAGGGGGATGGTTATGAGAAGGTGTTGGCTGAGTGTCTAATGTTGTTAAGGTCTCATTCTCATGTGCTATGTAGTCTACCCGACTAGGAGAGCTTGTAATATGTTCATCCAATTTTGAAGTGTTTAAAGTAGCTTCGTCACAAGTGAGGGAGGCATCGAGATAAGGATCATGATGGTTTTCAAATACATCATCCCAAATGGGAGAAGCATTAGGGAAGGGGGTGATAAGATTCTCATGATTCTTAATAGTGTTTTCTTCTAATACCAACCTATACTCTTGACATTGAGGAGGGATATTAGAAGATGGAAAAGTTTGATTGTCATGGTTATGGGGATTATGTGAGGTGGTATTTAGGAATTTTTCTATGTTTTCATCATCTTGTTTGCTAACATCATCTAAAGGGGAATAATAAAATGGAGAATCAAGACCCTCAAGGCTTGTAACTTCTTGCGCCAACATACCTTCATCACTAATAGGTTGGGAGAAGAACAAGTATTATTGTTTGGATTATCTACACTACCATTCTCACCAATGGGAAATGTAAGATTAAGGATTGTACCAATGGTTTGATCATGTTTCTTAAATTTTGCATTGTGGTAATCAAAAGTGAACTCATAAGAGGGAATGTTGTACTTATACAATCCACTATTAATGAAATAAAAGCCACATATTTTAAAATAAAGCAATAGTATGATGTAAAAGGAAAGAGAATACAATGCAATGACTTAAAAGGAAATGCAATTTTTAGTTTTAATGTAAGCTAATTTTCTATTTACACAATGCAATTTTCTAAAAATGAAATGTTGTGAATGCAAGAGTGAAATGAAACAATGCATGAAATGAGCTAATTGAAGCGATATTTAAAAAAATGTATGCTACAAAAATGCAACTAACTAATATAGGTAGGTTAAGGCACCAAACAAAAGCTGAAAAATAGAGTTCTGAGTTTTGTAAAATACAGTTTTAGGGGTCCAAAGGGATTGATTCGCCCAGGGTGGCGAATGAGTCTGAGTATGGAGTTTTTCCAAAATTTTCAAAAATTTGTGAAGTATTTTTATGGGTTATGAGTGCTATGATGTAAGCCTAAGTGAAAAATGTAGAATTTCAAAAAAATTAAATGAATTTAGATGTCAAAAATGCAACTTAAATGCCCTTTTTTGTTTTATGAATGCAAAATTTAAAACCTAGAATGCAACTGGATCATGCAAATCCTAATGCAAGCATTCAAAAAGAAGGTTCACCAAAATGAACCATATATTTTTGGGTTCCTATGACTTCTCTTGCTCTTCTAGGGTTTTTCACCTAAAAGGAGAGAGATAGGTCCAAAAATGCTAAGGGTTCATTCAAATTATGATGTGTTTGATGTTATTTGAACTAAATTAGATGATCTAAATGAATTTATATGAAATAATTGTTAGATTATGAATGCAAAATCTAAGAATTATGCTATATTGGAAAACACATTGTGTAATACAAAATCACCTACAAATGAGTGGAAAAATGTAACAAAAATGAATCAAAATCAAAGTGTGCACCTGAGATATGTATGAGGACTGGAAATAACTTTTAGAATGATACTAATGCTAAAATTTAGGCCTAGTGGGACTCATTCACCATTCTGGGGGAATCAGGCCCAGTTCTACCAAACTGTACTGGAACCCATTTTTGACAAAAGGGTATCTAAAAATGTAAAAATACAAAAAATTGACCTTGGGGTGGGAATCATTCGCCACCCATGGTGAATGAGTCTTCTTTTTAATTTCTAAATTTTCAAAGGTGGATTCTGAAGCTTCCAATCTGCATTTTGATGCCCTGTAGGTGTCTGCTTCTGAAACTCTAATTTATGGGTCTGAAAATGAGATTTTGTTGATATTTTGACTTGTTGAATGAGTAGAAGACTTGAGAAACCTTGAAACTTGATCTTAAATAATTTCCAAGCTTCCAAGAGTCCTAAATCTACAAACACACAAGACAAGAGAGAGAAATGTTGAATGTTAGGGCATGGGGGTTTGTCATAGTCAAACCCTGTTTAGGTAATTAAACCAAAATGATGAAAGAGTAGAATGAAATATGTAATAATGGAATAGATTAAATTTCCATGATGATATATATTTAAAGTCTACAACACAAGATGAAGATTCAACCCTTGAATATCTTTAGAAGATCTCTTAATGACTTGCAATGACAAAACCCTAAGTTACTTGACTTGAGATGAAAGATTGGTGGATGAATAATGAAGAATGGATGTGAATTGAGTTAGTTGATGTAAAAATTAGCGTAGAGAGGTTTTTTTATAGGAAATTCACCTTATTTTCTAATTAATTAGATTCCTAAGGCCGACATGAAGCAAAATTAAACTCAAATTTCACTTTTTTCCCACTGAAAGGTTAAAATTGAGCAAATGGGACTCATTTGCCACACATAGTGAATGGGTCCCACCTAGATGGGACTAATTTTCCATGCATGGTGAATGGGTCCCACATGGGCCAATTTGACAGCTTAGATGCCAAGAGATAAGGAAATAAGGTCTAAAATGCAACCTTGTCAGGTATTTGATCAAATTATGCCTCGAGATGCATAATATGGGTTAAAAAGGGCCTATTAGTGATGATGAAAATTTAAAATAGGGCTTGGGACACAAAATTCAATGTTAAAGTGTGATTAAATACACTTTACAACACTAAAATGAGGTCCACAGCCTAGGAAGGCGCAAGAACCAATGTGAATGTGTGGGGCACATTACAACATTAGTTTATCATTAAGTTTATTTCACAAGCCTTCTAAATTGATGTAATAATGTTATTAAACACATTTTATAATGTTGAATTAGGAATAAATAGGTTCATTAAGTCGAGAAAAGCATGAAAGCATCTTACACCACTTTACAACACCTTTACAAGACATCATTAAAAGCATGTTATTTTATTTTAAAGGGTCTAAGACCTAGTGAAAATGCATAAAATACCTCACAACACTTGAATCAAGGCCTCATTAAGTCTATTTATCATGAATTATTCCCATATCAAACAAAGGGTACTTTTCTCTATGACACAATATGTAAACCTCCACAATTATGAAATGTATTGCCTACTACATATCCAATATATCCTACCCCTATTTTCTAATAATAAAGAACTTAAATGATGTTAATATGAGATATTTCCTTGATAAAGTGATATTCTACAACTATGATAAAAAATACTCCTAAAATGACAAATGCATAGAAAAAAAATGTCTAACCCACATACTTGATGACATGGATCAATGAAAGGAAACTTCTATTTTAAATGATGATCATGAGAAAGATACCCATGGTTATCTTTCCCTAGATATTTTTATGTAGAACTTGGTTAGAATAACCACTCCCCAAACTATCAAAGATAAGGGGTACTTCAAATATTAACCCTTTATTATCCTTATTGATTTAGTTAGCACCTATAATTTCATGGATCCTAAATTGTTAAACAAGAAACTTATCACATTTATCCCTACTACACTTTTTATTTTTCTTAAGTTAATGGGAGAACACTAGCCTTCAATGATAAATACTTAAACATCCAAATTTAGGAGGTGATTACAATTAAAAATATTATATTTTATCTTTTTGCTTAGAGGTGATGATATACTTTTGGAAGTACAAAGACAATGCACATTTGGAGCCATCCTATAGGATTTGACATAAATCTAGATGTAATTCAAAATTAATGACTATACATACACTCTTAAATGTTTAAAAATAGGACCCAGAAACCTCATTAGCTCTAATTTTATGAAGAAAAAAATTAAAAGGGGAGCATTTGGGGTTATTACCCAAATTTAATCTTTGTAACTCATCAAATATAAAGTCTCAAATAAAATTTTCAAGCTACATGACCTTCTCACTAGAGGTGTTAGTATTTGTAAATACTTAAGGATCTTAACCCCTTACCATTCATGTGGTCAAGGGTTCACCCCTAGCCTGAATGGTAGGTGAGGTTGTGCTAAGGGTTTGGGTTTGTCCCATATAGCTCCAAGGTTCAACTCTCACTGGTTGGGTTACTTGCTTGTTGGCTTGATCAGTCCAAGTCTATAGCTTGAGGTGTTTATAGGGGGGCTCGCCCTGTCTATACTAAGCTCCAGGTCACTGGGATGCCCCTACCAATTCCACCTCGTAAAAAAGCCATTCATATGGTCATGAAGTATAGTTGGTTTTAGGTAGAATGGAAAATAGTATTAGGTAAAACAGGCACCCTTTTAATATAAATGAGATTAAAATTAGTGTGATAATTGGTATAGGTTAGGGTTATTCAACCTAGATTATCGGCCTATATTCGTCTCTAGTACTTCTTGTCTTAAAAAGAATGGTTCCTATAACTTGTGTATATTTTTGGGGATTAAAAAAACTATGATAAAGAATAGTTTCTCAATTCCTAGGATTGATGAGTAATTCAATGAATTCCATGGGTTTCATTTCTAAATTCCAAAATAGATTGATGATCTAGATATACCTAAATCTTTTTTTTAAAGCAAAAGGCACAATGCCTATAAATATATTTATATTAATAATAAAAATATTACAATACTGAATATATTTCCTTTCCCTTAATCTATCTCTTTGGATCTATCTTTTATTTTTATCTTTAGACACAAAAAGTAGCTTACAAAATATCTTAAGTCTTACATTCCATCACTCTTTATATCACCTTACTATATTTTCTTCTTGAAATATAGAAAAATGAAGACATCAATATTCAAACATTATACTTTTTCTACAGATTTTCTTATATCAACATTCAAACTCTATACTTTGTCTACATATATTCTTATGTCAAATATGCAAACAAAAAACTATTTTCAACTTGAACTTGCTATTCCTCCATTTGTATGGGCTGAAATTCATTTTCATCTTAATATTCCATGAAGATAGTTGCATATAGTTGTGTCCTTGGCTAAGATGATGGCATAGTAAATCCTAGCTAAATCCCTGGTTGAGATGTGAACCATCTATTTTTGGGTTATCCTATGGACAACTCTAGCTCTTCTAGGGTTTTTCACCTAAAAGAAGAGAGATAGGGCCCAAAAATACTAAGGGTTCATTCAAATTATGTTATGTGTAATGTTGTATAGGCTAAATGAAGTAAAATAAATGCAATTGAGTGATCTATATGAATGAATTTGAATGCAAAACTAAGATTTAAACTATGTTTGAAAACACACTATGATATGCAAAAAATGAACTAAATGAAGAAATATTACAAAACAAAAAGAAAGAAGATGAAACAGAGTGCACCTGGGAAATTTTTGATGAATTTGGAATGTTGTGGATGCTCATTTAAATCACTAAAATTTTACAATGGGACTCATTTTCCTAGGGTGGCGAATTAGTCTTCTTACTAGTGAAAAAGTGTTAGAAACTAGTTTGTGACTGTCAGGATCTAGAATCTGACAAAATTCTGATTTTCAATCCTAAGGTGGGGCTCATTTTCCACTAGTGGTGAATTAGTCCTCTCCCAATTTTTTGAAAAATTAGGAGACAACTTTGCAACACCAGATCTGGAAATCTATAATTGTCAGGTTGTGGAAGTCAATTCTATAGGAAACATGCAAAAAACCTTTTTGAAGCTTCAAATATGAATGAGTTTACCTAAACCACCTAGTTGACTTTTTTACTAATCTTCAACACCAAAAATCTTGTTAAATCTGCATACCTAGGTTTGCAAACACACATGAAATAGGGGAAAATGGTTGAGGGTTAGCAAATAGTGGTTTTCCTTGGTCAAACCCCACTTTTGGTAAACAAACCCTTAATGAAATAATGAAATGAAAGAGAATGATAAACTAATAACATGCAATAGCTATCAACTTACCAAACCCTTGATAATGCAAATCTAAACTAATGTCAATGGATGCTCCAAAGTGCTTGAATATTGGTTGAATTGATGTTGTAGAATGCTTGAATGCTTGAATATGATGTATGAATGTCGGATAATTATAGAGGATGCAAAATGAGGTGAAAATCACATATTTATACACACTTGTGCCTTAATTAACCATTCATACCTCATCATAGGCTGACATCAAGTGTTTTTGAATAAAAATCTGAAAGAAAATTTTAAATTTTTTGAATTTAGAGCCAAGGGGGACTCATTTTCCACCCATGATGAATGGGTCCCACCTAGGACCTAAAAATAGGTGTCGGGAATTATGTTTCATTTAATGTTGTTTGTCAGGTTTACATTCAAAAATACACTTAATTAAAGCATATGAGGGAATAAAGGGGCCAAGTAAAGCATAAGAAAGGGATAAATAGTGAAGTTGTGCCTAGAAAAGAATGAAATCTTGTTACAAGACTTTACAACAATTTAAAATAAGACTTATTTAGTGATGAAAAGGTGATATTTAGGTGAATTGCAATAAGTAAAGTCTAGAAGAATGTAGAAATTCCTTACAACACTTCACAAAACCTTCACAAGACGTCGTTATTTGAATTTTAGTACCTAAATATGCATGTTGAAGCCATGTTACAACATAAAATCAGAGAAAAATATATCAAATACAATGAAACAAGACCTAAAAGGCCATGAAAATGACAAGGTACCATTTTTCTATGACACATTTAGCCCCCACTTTAGTGAGAGGATGAACTTGTTTCAAACTCACATTAAAGTAAGCATGAACACTGAGAGGAGGGTTCAAATGTACTTACATTAGCAAGATGGAATAACAATGATCAAGAAGGATGATCAAGCCCCCAGGATGAAGATCCCATGGAAAAATAAGCATAAGAAGAAAGGAACACACAAGTGTTGAGATGAATCAAATGAAGCTTCAATTGTCAATCCAACTAGTTGTGGATTAGATCTAGGTTGATTGTTTGAAAAAGAGAATGCATACTCACTCTAGGGTGACTGAACACATAATGATCTACCGGGTGAGAAAGCCCAACTATACTCACTCTAGGGCCACAAAACTTTTGATCGTCTGTGGGGTGAGAAAGACCAAAAGGTAAGATACATATGCTAGTTAGTATGCACTCACAAACACAAAGGTGGCTATGGGGAAAAGTCATGCTGATAGGTGGGCTTCCCGCTCAACCATATCAAAGTTATACCTATTGATAACTTTAACAAGGCACCACAAAGAAAAATTTTATGAACAAAAAGAAAGGTACCACAGGCATACAAGTTGCATTATACAAGGTGGCAAAAATGCAAAAATGTAAAGTATAAAAATGTAAAGTGTTAAGTGTAAAATGTTCAAAGGAGTCTTGTTCAGTTCACGCAAGGTCAGTCACTTAGGGGACATTGTGTCTAATGTCTCCAAGAGAGGACCAATCAAAGAATAGTATATTCACAACTTAGGGGATGCAGTGTGTCACATTAGGCTACCAAGAGAAATGTAATATGCTGAGATAGATCACAATTATGAAGGAAATCACACTCAATGTCATCCACAAAGTGACAAATGTGTCACATAATCGACAAGGTTGCACTAGGAACCAAGAATGAAAATAAATTAATGGTAATGTATGCCCCCCACTTTGAAGGAATTTCTACACATCATTTTGTGAGAAATTACTTTAAAGTAGAGAAGAAAAGAAAAAGGGAAAAGAAAACAAGACATGAGAGCCAACTTGGAAAGCCCTATGCCAAGTCATATATTTCAAAGTGAGGTTGCATCATGTCAAGGAAAATGAAAAAAGAAAAAGAAAGAGAGTTTCCCCCCAGAAAAGAAATCACACCAAACACATAAGGGATCTATGGATTTGGGGTCAATATGTTCATTGCTACAATGTTTTTATGAAAGAGCTCAAAATTGTCATCATTCCCCAAAGCACATAGAACTGAAAGAATGACACAAAGAGAATGAAAAAAAAAGAAAATTAAAGTTCATTTTGGGTCAACATGGAAGAGACATTGTGGTATCGACACTTTGCATCATCCCCAAAAGGAAAGCACAAGCAGAACGAAAGAAGAGAAAAAAGGTGAAAGAAAATAAAAAATATTTTGGGTCAACATGAAGGAGACATTTTAGTTTCAATGCCTTGCATCATCCCCAAAAGGAAAACACAAAATAAAAGTGAAAAAGACAAAGTAACTTGTGGGTCGACATGGAAGAGACATAGGGTGTCTCTACGCTTTGCATCATCCCCAAAAGGAGAACACAAAAAAGAAAAGAAAAAAATACAAGGACCTTTTGGGCCAACATGGAAGAGACATAGGGTATCTCTACACTTTGTGTCATCCCTAAAAGGAGAACAAAAAATAAAAGAGAAAAAGACAAGGACCTTTTGAGTCAACATGGAAGAGACATAGGGCGTCTCTACACTTTGCGTCATCCCAAAAAGGAGAACACAAAATGAAAGAAAAAAAGACAAGGAAATTTTGGGTCAACATGGAAGAGACATAGGGTGTCTCTACACTTTGTGTCATCCCCAAAAGGAGAACACAAAACAAAAGTGAAAAAGACAATGCACGATGAATAAAAGAATAGAGATACAAATAGAAGAAGTTTACAAAGAGAAGGAGATATCAAACACACAATACATGGGAACACAATACACACACGAAGGGAAAATGAAAAGGATAAGTAATGCAAATGAAAGTCAACCATTAACTAAGTTATTAGTTTCTCAATCTTAAATGGTTAAGCGGAAAATGAATAACATAGTTAAGAGACAAAGTCAAATGCATTACAAGGACAAGGCTAACAACTTCTTTCTCCCCACAAAGTGTAAATGAAAGAATGAGCCAAGCTGGGTGATGGGAAAGGGTCATGCAATAGTGAGAATAGGAAACTCTACAACTAAAGCATGACGAAGGGTATTAGATTGTTGTAAGGTATGACGGGGAAGCAATCGATATTAGTGAAGTGATACTTATCTAGTATGTTCTTCAATGTCTGACATTCTTCTATTCGATGTCCAAGAATATGATGATATTTGCAAAATGGTATGTTAGAATCTTTCAGATGAATAACGAACCTATTCATAAGTGGTAGAAGTATAAGACCTTTGTTTAAAAGTAGTTGAAGTTTTCTTTCACATTCAGGTGGACGATGTGTAGGAAACTTTAGCTTCTTTAATTTGTATGGTAATTTTCATTTGCTAGATTCTCCTTGTTCATGAATGGAAGGAGGAGGAGGACCCATGGGGATCCTAACATCCTTTCCATTAGAAGGAGGGAATGGTTGTTCACATGGAAGAAGAATGTTTAAGTTAGGAGGAGCATCGAAGATCACTATACTAGCATCCCAAAGTCTCCTAGGTTGAAAAGGATGTCCATTAGGATGAGAAGGATCTTGGTATCCTAATCCTACTGTATTTGCATCATTTGATTTTTGTTCAAGAATTTTATGGATGTCATGTTCATGTTTTGTGTCACAACCTTGTTTACTTAAGATAGTAAAGCCTTTACCATATGTTTCTTGAAGGTTTATAGGAGTGTTTGTGACTTTGTGATCGTAAAAGGGTTGTGAGTGCATTTGTTTAGAGGAACTAGGTCCACTTGTGGGAGGAACCTTAGGTCCTACATTGATTTCAAGATGTAAATAGGAAAAGTGATTAGGAGGTCCAACAGTAGGAAGATCTTGCGACTTCATGGGTGGATAAAAGACTGCATTGGCTTCTAGGTTGTCAAGGAAGTCCTTTTAGAACTTGTTCATGCTAACATCATATTCTCCAATGATGTCTACATCACGAGGAGGAAAATCATGAGGAGTTGAAGGAGCATGTATGAGTTCAAGGTCATTATGGTCACAACCAAAGGCAAAATTGGACATATCTACCAATTATTTTAATGAATTCCAAAACTTATTGAAAGAAAAATGCCATGATGTGAGTAAACTAAGGTGCAATTTAAATGATTAAAATAAGAGATTCTAGAAATGAAAACAAAATGCAAGAACAAGAAATCGGAATGTAAGAAAATGCCAATCAAAATGTCTGAAATGTTGTGTAAAAAGTGCAGAGGGACTAATTCACCCAAGGTGGCGAATGAGTCCCAATATGATTTTTTTTGTGGTTTTCAGAAATTTGAATGTGATTTTAATGCTCTATAGAATACAATCAAGGATGTAGAATGCAAATTTTTAGTTTTGTCAATGAGATGCAATGCAAAAATGAAATCTAAATGTTTTCACTAATGTAATATGAAAAGTCCTAGAATGAAAAAACAAAACAATGTCCTAATTGAATGTTGATGAAAAAGTAATCTAGGATGCAATATGAAAATGAAATCAGAAATACAAATTGTTCAAAATGCAGGTTCACCAAAATGAGCCATTGATTTTTGGGTTATCCTATAGACAACTCTAGCTCTTCTAAGGTTTTCCACTTAAAAGGAGAGAGATAGGGCCCAAAAATGCTAAGGGTTGTTCATTCAAATTATGTTGTGTGATGTTGTCTAAGCTAAATGAAGTAAACTAAATGTAATTGAGTGATCTATATGAGTGAATTTGAATGGAAAACTAAGATTTAAACTATGTTGGAAACACGCTGTGATATGCAAACAATAAACTAAATAAAGAAATAATGTAGAACAAAAAGAAATGATATGAAACAGAGTGCACTTGGGAAATGTTTGATGAATTTGGAATGTTGTGGATGCTGATTGAAATCATTGCAATTTCACAGTAGGACTCATTCGCCTAGGGTAGCGAGTTAGTCCTCCTACTGGTGAAAAAGTCTTAGAAATTGGTTTTTGGTTGTTGGGATCTAGAATCTGACAAAATTCAGATTTTCAGTCCTAACGTGGGACTCATTTGCCACTAGTGGTGAATTAGTCCTCTCCCAAATTTCTAAAAAATCGGGAGAGAACTCCACAACACCAGATTTGGAAATCTCTTATTGTTGGGTTGTCAAAGTCAATTCTATAGGAAACAAGCAAAAAACCTTCTCCAAGATTGAAATATGAATGATTTGACTTGAAGCACCTAGTTGACTTGTTTACCAATCTTCAACACCAAAAAAATTGTTAAATTTGCAAACCTAGGTCTACAAACATACATGGAATAGGAGAAAATGGTTGAGGGTTAGAAAATAGGGGTTTTCCTTGGTGAAACCCCACTTTTGGTAATCAAACCCTTAATGAAAAAATGAAATGAAAGAGAATGATAAACTAATAACATGCAATAGCTATCAACTTGCCAAACACTTGATAATGCAAATCTTAAGTAATGTCAATGCATGCTCCAAAGTGCTTGAATATTGGTTGAATTGATGTTGTAGAATGCTTGAATGCTTGAATATGATGTATGAAAGTTGGAGAATTATAGAGGATGTAAAATGAGGTGAAAATCACATATTTATACACACTTGTGCATTAGTTAAATGTTCATACCTCATCACAGTTTGACATCAAGTGTTTTTGAATAAAAACTTGAAAGGAAAATTTAAATTTTTTGAATTTGGAGCGAAGGGGGACTCATTCGCCACCCATGGTGAATGGGTCCCACCTAGCACCTAAAAATAGGTGTCGTTAATTATGTTTCATTTAATTTTGTTTGTTAGGTTTACATTAAAAAATACGCTTAATTAAAGCATATGAGGGCATAAAGGGGCCAAGTAAAGCATAAAAAAGGGATAAATAGTGAAGTTGTGCCTAGAAAAGCGTGAAATCTTGTTAGAAGACTTTACAATACTTTAAAATAGGACTTTTTTAGTGATGAAAAGGTGATTTTGAGGTGAATTACAATAAATAGAGTCTAGAAAAATGTAGAAATGTATTACAACACTTCATGACACCTTCACAAGACGTCGTTATTTGAATTTTAGTATCTAAATATGCATGTTGAATCCATGTTACAACATAAAATCAGAGCAAAATATATCAAATACCATGAAACAAGACCTAAAAGGCCATGAAAATGACAAGGGGCCATTTTTCTATGGCACAAGATGATGGCATGATAAGGCCTGCCTATGCTGAATACATTGCTTGCATCAAAACTTTCATTGTAGGCTTCACATTAAGATTTATATTCCATACATTTTCCCCACCTGAAGGTTAATGAAAAACACTATCCACAATTATAATATTAAAACTCCTTCCACACTCATGAGGGCCATTATAATTTTTTTTTTGTGTTGCTCAACCTTACTAATTCCATCTTTACATTTCAAAGTTTTATGAGTAATATTTTTTATTGATTCCTTAAGAAATTAATCTAGGTATTCCATGATGATATTCTCCTCTGTAATGGGACTTGGGAAGATCACCTTTTTCAGCTTATTCAAACCCTCCAACTTCTTTAAAAAAAAAAAATGATATGAATAATTCAAAGTGTTCTTTTCATCAAGTATAGGTTGAAAATATCATGTGAATATCTTCTTAGTTGAAAGAGTTAAGGTCAACCCTAAAGAAAAATATATGAATAATTGGCCAAAACATAAAACTCTCAAAAATTTTTGGGTATTCATGCATATGTTATTTATTATATAGGAAAATTTTCAATGGTTACATTAAAATTAGTGTTCCCTTAACCACAAGAAAATATAGCTCTATCTCTTATAAATGGATCTATAGTATAATTTACCATAGTAGTTGTTTGTATAAATCATGTTACTATGTAGAAGGTTGTAGGAGCTATTCCATACTTTAGGATGAATGTTCATTTTTTAATCTATAATTATATATTCGGCTGCAATAGGAAATATATGGCATAAGGGGATATTTTGATGTAAATTTTGAAATAGGCATTTCTTAAGTGTACAACATGTGTTATTATTGATGTCTATTCAATTCTAGTTTTAAGATATTTTGAATGCAAAAAATTATATTTCTACTAGTATATAAAAGGATTTTTTATTATCTTTTCCCATTTTGTAATCTTAGGTTGAGTTATCTAATTGATTACTAATCACCTTTGGTATGAAATTAATTCTTTAGTGACTATTCCCATGATTTTTGGTAGGTTCATTTTCACTTGTTGATAGATTATGGAAATATTGAATTAGTGAACTATTAACCACCCAATCATGACCTTTCATGTCATATTATCTAGCTTATGGCATTTTTTTTCAATTTTATTTGGTTCGATACTATATACAAGACATTTTGCTAGCTATATTTCTTTGCCACTTGGGTTTTCATCATGCATTGTTAAACCAATAATGAAACCCATGATTGGGAAGGAATTGGATTTGAATAAGGGGAATAAAGCCAATCCATTAATCTTGCAAGATCAATGATGCATAGGGTTTTAAATATTTTTAAAGGTGAAATGTTAAAATTAGGCCTAGAAAATTGGTTGTCCAAAACTAAATAAGTTGATGGCTATAGGAAATATTAATTAATTTCCCACAACTAAGAAGCCCATAAAAGTAAAGTAAGAGATCTTTATATTTAAGATTAATTTTTTATTGTTGAATCAATTTTTTTGGGACTTTAAATAAAAAAAGAAGAAGATTATAGGGTATGTGTAGGATCATGATCGGCCAAAAAGTGGCAATATGAGGGGCATGTGGCTGACGACTTTTTTTTACCCAAAATTGATGAAACGAAAAGGGTTTTTAAAGGAGATTCTCAGCTTTCCACCAATTTACATTATTCTATACTTTGAATTTAATAAGTAATTATTATTCATTTTCTATTTGAATTACGACTAAAGTCCTGATTGATAGGCTGATTGAAAAACATCTATAGCTTTCAAACCCTATCACACTTTTTTGAATCCAAAACATGTGTCACATTCTATGCTTCACATACTATAGGATTAAAAAAAGAAAAAAATAATTTCATGAAGTTTTGAAAAGTTAAGGTGGTCGACATAATGAAGTTTTTATATTTTGAAAGTTGTAATAAAAATTAATAATTAATTATATACTTGGAAAAAAATTACAAAAAAATATATCACATTGTGACATGAGTCCTCTACTTATATCTTAAAATATTATAAAAAAATATTATCATTTTATTGTGGTTAGGGTGGTCGACATACACCTACTTTTTTTTTTTCCTTAAAATTTAAGTACTATTGCATTGAAATTTCAAATTTTCACCAAATAGATTTTTTTAAACAAACCTAATAGTTTAGAAACTACATTCAATTTTCTATAGATTCTATTCTTACATATTTTTTAAATAATATAGATAACTTATTCAAATTTTTACATCAAGTTGCCTAACTCTGATTTTTTTGAATTTTTTGCCACTTAATGGCCTATTTTTTCCATGATGATCCTGCACATACCCTATAAGCATGAAAGCCCTATCATTGGTCCACAAGTTCCAAGTTGGAATTTAATGTTTTATTTTAAATACTTAAGTAAAATAAAATTTAGGAAAATCTTTGTAAACTTTAGAAGATTCCATTGAGTTCCAAGTTGATCTCTTAGTATTATAGAAGAAAAAAAATCCATCATCATATCACTCCAAACTACAAAAGAATTTCTTCAAAAGAGAATTTTTATATGGTGGATCAAAATTAATATTTTTTCAATAGAAATGAGGAATGAAAAGGAAAGTATTTTAATATATTACATTCCAATACTTTAAAATGGTTGGTGAATTAAAATATCACAAGTAGGAAATTAAATATTTAAAGGTGACATAATAGTATTAAATTTATTTTAATATGTTATAATGCCCAAAACTATAGAACAAAAAAATAGCTAAGGACATGACACAATTTAAATTTCTATCACATACACTTGTCCAACTCACAAAGTTTGCTACCAATGCACATGTACTTCATGAAATCATAACAAGCTTAGAACAATAGATTTAAATTTTTTTAGTTCATTAAGTACATTTTTTGACAATCATGGCTAGATTTAAAAAGAAAATTTCAAATGAAAACATTGAGATAGACTAATTTGTTTTACTAACACATTTATTATCAAAAAACACAATCAATGATAATTCTAAAGTAGTTATGAGAGGATAGAACCTAAGGGCCAAACCTATGCCTCAGGGGCTTATCACTTGGTGGACTTGCCTACATAATGCATAGAGGCTTTGTAGTTCAACAACTTGAGTTTGAATCAACTCATAGTTGATTGGTCAATGATAGGGTATACTTTCTTGGTGAAATTTTCAAAACTAAAATCTCTACAATTAATCGATTTATAAAATGGACCAACAAGAGTTGAATTATTAAGGTTTATCTAATAGGTGTGGAATTACTAAATTTATATGCTAAGGATTATATAAACCCTAAACTATGCCTATAAATTGGATCCACTCGAGATTACAAAAAAAAAAAAAAAAAACTACCATAATTCCAATTCTTATTAACTCTTATCCCATAAAATGTTCTATTGTTGGATAAACTAGAATTAGTATTTCCAATAAATTCTTAGATCACTTAGAAAATAGAATATCTTGATTTTGAATGAAGAGGTAGGTATGATTACCATTAACACCTACATTCTTATTTATCCTAGTTCACCAAGAAAGTGTGGACATGAATTCATTTTCATAATGGATATGTTATATTAGCATCTAGTGATCTCAAGAACGTGTTTCAAAATTGGATAGGAATAATGTCACAAGGTAATAATTATCAACCAAATTAATTTGTCAAAACATGGATGTAAGCGGATCTCAAATAATTTCTATAAAAGCATGGATGAAGATGAATATCAAGTTGTTTCTATAATTGAAGTTTCATAAATAACATAAATCATGTCAAAACAAAATAATAACTATTTGAACTATAGATTTATAAATTGCTACTATTCATTACCAAAGGATTATATATAGGATAATAATTAAATTCTAACTTGATATCTAACATGTTATTGATAAAACAAGATAAATAAAAATTCACTTTATAAATGAATAAAAACTAACAAAATGAGATTATATTCCACCTGCTAGAGGCAATACTCTCCAAATTAATTTTACTCTTCTTAATTAATCAATCACACATGCCTAGATATGCACGTGGTTGAACATAGATACATGGGCAAGATTTATTAGGCTATATTCTTTTTAGATTGAAATACTATAGAGTATTGTCTAAATATAACTACAACCATATAGAACTGATCTGCCTACATACAAATTCACATAACTAAAACTCACTGTAATCATGGCAAGTGACTAGCCTGAAGTTTTTTTGCATTGGATATGTCATGCAAAAAAATCCTTCACCGAACAACTCAACTAGATATTTTTCTCTTGCAATCAGATTGCTAATTGTTTTTTCGGTCTGTAGCAACCTTATTCCAGATGCCACAAAAACCTCACGTGCATCCCCTCAACAAGTCCTAAAATATGTAGCGTGGAGGAAATGGGAGGTAAGAAAGGTGGGCATGGTCGTAACACCTAGAGGTCTCGACCTCCAAATCTTTAGGACGCAAGCTTAAGTGGCACATCCTTCACAAGGTAACACCCACATCACTTAGCACAGTGAACTTGAAAAGCCTTGTCATGCCACAAAAATTCTATCCCCCATTAGACACATGGTACTCCTCCTTCCGAGACATTTCTTTTAATATCCTCTTTTACTCTCCCATCATACACAACCAATGCCCCATCTAAAACTAGCAAGATCCCTCCAAAGAAAGACAAAGCACAGTGAAAATATGATAATCCATGCCCCAAGAATTAACACCTAGTCAAACTCTCTTGTAATCTCATTTTTACCCTTCCTTTGTGACCCTTTTACACCCTTTTTTCCCCCTCTATTTGAAAAGCATCGGCTGATTAAAATCATGGTGGTTTGGATAGCCATAATGCTCCAACCTAGACAAGATGTAGACTCGACAAATATTGTCATGGGGTCAAGCTGAACCAACCTTTTTTTCTTCTTCAAGATTCCAACCCCCAAGTGGCACTCCCAAATAATACTCACGACTCCCTCTTCGATCGAGCCCTTTCTAATCCATAGATTACACCTTCTCCAACCCTTGTGAATCCCTATTTCATAATCCAAATTAGCACATGCACCGCATAATGGAACACATGCAGCTCTTCACATGAGGCCTCCATCTCCAAAGTGTCCCATACCACTCCTTCAACACCCTTCACTCCCATGCTCTAACACCAACCCATGTGGACTCCTCGAAGGAGCTCCAAACTCTGCACAAACTCCCTGGCTTCCATGAGAGCTACTTCCAACTTAGTTCACCACCACAACCCAACTTTCCTACCAACTCAACTCCATGCCCCTAGTGCTTCCACGCTCCATGCCTCTGGATCACTCCATGCTCTTTTCCTTGGCACTCACTTCATCCACTTACTTGGACTATGATACAACCTATACAGAATTTTGTGGTTTATCTTGAGTCTTCATCTTCTGCGTCCCCCATAACACTTCTAACTATTAACTCACCCACCTTGATCCTAGCTCAATCTATTCCAAGCCACACCTGAGCTCCCCTTGGACTGGCCCCATGCCACTGCATACATGCCCTTTTTGGTGATCCCTTGGTAACTCTTGATACTCATGCTCCCAGAGCACTCCTGACCAACTCATGCATACCTCCAAGACCAACTCTGACTCCCTGAGTCTTACTTTAGCTCTTGGAACTTCACTCAAATTCTAAGCCATCCCCTCACTCTGCACTGCACCCAAGAACACCCCTGCATCCTTGTCCAATGACTTGCCCCTACACAGGCTCTCCACTTGGTCCACACAACACCCCGATCTGGCCTCCCAAGCCCATCTCAATCTGCTCCCAACCACTGGACACTGACTCCATTCCAACTCGGCTCCATCCCCATGACTTCACCTAAGCAACCCTTTGAGATCCCCTTGGCTCTACCTTCCTCAACCCTACTATAACCAACAATCCTTGAGGGGGTGCGCCCAACACACCATTAACTTAGCTCCCACTTTAGATACACTTGGTGCACCCTACTTCTCCTTTGATGCCCCTGAGACTGGCCTTGCATTCCCAGACTACCTGTCACCAACTCTAGTTCCTAGCTCACTCATGGTGTCCCTAGCTCCTCATTCTGGATGATTCCAACATTCGTCTCCCTCAGAAACATGTCTTGGAGGTGACCCATGCTAAGTCCCCAACTACATCCACTTCATTGGTTTGGTTCTTTTCCCATGCTTGTGTCACCCATTGCACAACGAGTTCCATCACTCAACTCCCTCTGTGACTTACATTAGAGCTGACCCGTGCTAGACCTTGCTACCTACATTTCATAAGGTGGCAGAACTGCGAGCTCACCAGAGAACCCCTCCACTCATGGAATTGGCAGAGTGACACTTCGTCACCCCTAAGATTCATGAAGAACACCATCTGCCCTGAGCCTAGTGTCAGGGTTACATCTTCTTCACCCCTGTAAGGGAAGAGTCTGGAGTCACCCATTCTATTGGGCTCCTCATCTCCACATGGACTCCCAGTGCGTGTTCCAAGAACACTCTCACAACACACTTTTTCAATCATCCTTCGAATGACATACCCCTACTATATAAGCTATTAGTACGAATCTTAGACATCAGTAGGATGCACCTCAACTTTTTCCTACATCCCTAATTTCTGCCTTTCCCACTCGCACCGCTAGCCACCACAACTACCTCAGCTGCAGCCTCCATTGACCTTGCATACATTGTGTGACTAACTTTTGTGCCCAGCACTGGACATCACCAAAACACCCACTTGTAGACTGCATCCTAGATACAACCTACGACCTCCTTAGCACCCTGTGCTACACCCATCTCCAATGGGTTGAGCAATCTCCAATTGCTCTGGTAGAGTTACACTCTTCTGCAATCGCCAGTCGCTAATTGCCCCATGTCTTGCAACTCCACGTTGCTCCAGCCATTTGCATGGCCAACACTCTATGCCTAACACTTTCTACCATTCAGCCACACCAACACTCAGAATGAGCTCATGGGTAGGCTCAAATTGGTGAGTCCCTACTTGAACTCTTGAACCAAGAGCACCAACCTTGGCACTAGCTCAAGTTCCTGGAACTCGGCCACATCAAAAGAAAACACCCCCTTACATTCTCCCCCACTCAAAACAGGTGACACCCTCGATGCCGAACCATTATGTCTCAAGGAATCCTTACCCGCTCCCAACATTGGAGACCTTTCCTGAAGGGTTCAAACCCTCACCTGTACCATTTCTGACTCTTCCATATTCTAATGCACCCAATGTCCTAGACACTAGCCCAAACTTCTACTGTGAGTCCCAAACTTTGAGCAACATTGCAAGCCCTCACTGACTTGACATCCACTGAGTTGTTCCTCTCCTAAACTTAGTGAATTCCATTATCTCCATCCTAGAAAATGCATCACTTTATGCAACCTTGGCCTAAGCTGACTTCAGTGCAAGCCTTGCTTCACCAAACCCTCAACTTGACAACCTACTCACAGAGCTCACCACATTCCATGGCCCTAAACCCAATTCTGATGCCTTGTTCCATAAATAAACCACATGAACACCTCACTCACATTCACTCATCCTATGGTGTCCCCACGTCCACCACACCACTTGTCTTCCAACATCCACTGCTCAAGGTACCACACTTGACATCCACTGAAAGAACTGCCTGCCCCAACATTGTTGTGCAAGCCCACTGTATCTAGCCCACCTAAAGAACTACTCTCCACTGACTAGCATACACCACATTGGACTTCCCAAGATTGCACCTTACACCTTCAGCTTTGCAACTTTCATTGTGTCACTCTGATTTTACTGCTGACTGACCCCACGAAATGTTCCCAAAACACCTAGCCTCTTAGTCTCCAACAACCCAAACCAGAGTAACTCAACCTAGTGGCATGTCCTCTAATCATCTACCCTTTCCTTGGTCTGCAACATATTCCCACTGATACACTTCTTGTCTCCAGTGCTCTCTTAGTACTTCATCAATGTCCATTTTCACTTCGTCGACCTCAATTGCTGACTTGACTCCACATGAACCACCCTATTCTACTTCGTCTCCAGACACCCTTGTTCCTACCTTTTCCAAGCCTCGACCTGACAAACGCCCTATGACTCAACCATCCTGGTATCCACCACCTCAAGTTGTATTCACCATACTACACTAAACAACATTCTCAACACTCGGTCTACCCACTTGAATCCGTCAGACTGCTCTGCCTGTCCAGATGCAACATCGTGGTGTGCTCTTGGAGCACCCACCTCGACTCCATGTCTCCTACCGCCTGTCAGTACCCTGCAACCCAAAACAACCAACATATCTCCACAAACCTACCTCTTGAATCAAATGTCATGCCATGCACCAATGCGCCAACAACCACTGCCGACTCGGTTTCGTCTGCAATCCTGTGTTCTGGTTTCACCTCTAGACATACCACATGCCTGACCCATTGAACTCATTACATTTTCTCTTGGTCTACACCCACTACCACCATTCTAAATTGCCATCCTATTAGCTCAATTGCAAGGTACTTCCATTTCCCTTGACTTCCTCATGACTTGGCCTCTTCACAAGTCCTAGACTCTCGGCCTCAATCGCCACTTTGATTTCACCTAAAATCGGTCCTAGACTAGATCCTACACCCTGAGCTCTACCTCGTGCAGTTATCCTCATTCCACTCAGGTCCAACAAGAGGCCCCAAGTCTTACATGCCACTGCAATATGTTGCACCACGCAACTTGGCCATCAACAGTAACCTTTGCAACCCTAAAAATTCCATATGATTACTCCTCAAATGTACATCCTTGATATGCTCCAATTCCCTAACCTGATCCCACCAACCACGACATTTTTGTGAGAATTCCAAGTCCCCCTTTCTCCAAGTAGCATTGTACCTCACAACATAGGCACAACCATCAGCCACTTCCTTGAGGCTCTGCATCCGTGCAATAGATACAAACCACCTCACTGAATCACCAATATCTCGGCACAAAAGACCCAGTTCACCTCCTTTGCACTGATATGTTCCATTTTGACATGACTCCGAACGTGATCCCATCCCTTGAACTAGCCACCACAACCATGTCTCTCACTTAGACTTCATTGGCCAACTTAACATGAAGCTTGCCATGCATAGATGGGCTCTATGAGCTCTTCATGCACAAACTCCTTGTGCAGATGCATCCAAACTACCACCATGAATTTGGATTTGAGGAATAAGTTGACTATACTCATGATTGAGTCCAATCCAACATGAACCTTATGCATCAACTTGACAATCCCCATTGAGAACTGCCCAACCAGTGTTATCATCTCCAACACCGACTCACACCTTGCCTCTTTGCTCTCCCTTGAACAACTAAAGCGGCTCCATAGTGTAAGATTTCCTTGAACACATCCTTCTAGCCAACCTAGTCTGCATGCAAGCACTACACCTCTAGATTGAAGCACACTATACTCCCACACCTTCCAATTGCAAACCCTTCAAACTATCCCACAACTTGGACTCAGGGAGACCCTGACTCACCCTACAATGAAAAAACCAACTCCAATGGTCTCATGGAGTCCCAAACTCCTTTATACTTGCTTTGAGCCACCCACATATAGCTGTAATACCAAC
This sequence comes from Sequoia sempervirens, assembly GCA_007258455.2. Classification (NCBI taxonomy): domain Eukaryota; kingdom Viridiplantae; phylum Streptophyta; class Pinopsida; order Cupressales; family Cupressaceae; genus Sequoia; species Sequoia sempervirens. The sequence goes on along the minus strand of VDFB02000008.1, from coordinate 169,518,798 downwards.
TATCACGGGGTCGGGCTGAACCAACTTTTTTTTCTTCTTCAAGATTCCAACCTCTATGCGACACTGCCAAATCATATTCACAACTCCCTCTTTGTTCAAGCCCTTTCTAATCCATAGACTATTCCTTCTCCAACCTTTGTGAATCCCTCTTTTAGAATCTAACTTAGCACATGCATTGTGGAATGGCACACATGCGACTCTTCACATGAGCCCTCCAACTCTAGAGTGTCCCATACCACTCCTTCAATGCCCTTCACTCCCTTGCTCTGACACCAACCCATGTTGACTCCTCGAAGGAGCTCCAAGCTCTACACCAACTCCCTGGCTTCCATGAGATCTACTTCCAACTTAGCTTGCCACCACAACCTAGCTTGCCTACCAACTCAGCTCCATGCACCTGGTGCTTCCACACTCCATACCTCTAGCTCACTCCATGCTCTTTCCCTTGGCACTCACCTCGTCCACTTACTTGGAATATGTTGCACCCTGTATAGACTTCTGTGGGTTATCCCAAGTCTTTATCTTCTGCGTCCCCCATAAGACCTCTGACTACTAACTCGCCCACCTTGATCCTAGTGCAATCTGTTCTGAGCCACACTCAAGCTCCCCTTGGATTGGCCCCATGCCACTGCATACATGCCCCTCTTTGTGATCCCTTGGTAAATCCTGATACTCATGCTCCCAAAGCACTCCTAACCAAATCATGCATACCTCCAAGTCTAGCTCTGACTCCCTAAGTCTTACTTTAGTTCCTCAAACTTAGCTCAACTCCTAAGCCATCCCCTCACTCTACACTACACCCAAGAACACCTTTGCATCCTTTTCCAATGACTTGCACCTACACGAGCTCTCCACTTGGTCCACACAACACCCTGATCCAGCCTTCCAAGCCCATCTCAATTTGCTCCCAACCACTGGAAGTTGACTCCATGCCAACTCTGCTCCATCCCCATAACTTCACCTAAGCAACCCTCTGAGATCCCCTTGGCTCTATCTTCCTCAACTCTGCTGCAACCAACACTCCTCGAGGGGGTGCACCTAACACACCACTGGCTTAGCTCTCTCTTTGGATACACCCGGTGCACCCTACTTCAACTTTGATGCCCCTAAGACCTACCCTTCATTCCCAGACTACTTGGCACCAACTTGGGTTCCTAGCTCACTCATGGTGTCCCTAGCTCCTCATCTTGGATGAGTCCAACATTCGTCTCCCTTGGCGACATTCCTTGGAGGAAACCCATGCTAAGTCCCTAGCTACATCTGCTTCATTGGGTTGGGACTCATCCCATGCTTATCTTTCCCATTACGCAACAAGTTCCAATACTTACCTCCCTCTGTGACTTGCATTAGAGCCGACCTGTGCTAGACCTTCCTACCTGCATTTCACAAGGTGGTGGGACTGCAAGCTCACCAGAGAACCCCTCGACTCATGGAATTGGCAGAGTGATACTTCATCACCCCTAAGCTCCATGAAGAACACCATCTCCCCTAAGCCTGGTGTTGGGGTTACATCTTCTTCACCCCTATAAGGGCATAGTCCAGAGTCACTCGTTCCATTGGGCTCCTCATCTCCACATGGACTCCTGATGCATATTCCAAGAACACTCCCGCAACAAACTATGTCAATCATCCTTTGAATGACATATCCATACTATATAAGCTATTAGTATGAATCCTAGACATCGGTAGGATGCACCTCAACTTTCGCCTACATCCCCAATTTTGGCCTTTTTGACTCGCATCGCTAGCCACCACAACTTCCTTAGCTACGACCTCCATCCACCTCAACACACCTTATGTGACTAACTTTTTTTCCCAGCACTGGACATCACCAAAATTCCCACTTGTATATTGCATCCCAGATACAACCTATGACTCCTTAGCACCTTGTGCTACACCCATCTCCAATGGGTTGAGCAATGTCCAATCACTCTAGTAGAGTTACACTCTTCTACAACCTACCGAAGGGGGTCGGCCATGCCCTGCATGATTTGGCGCTTCTCCGTGCCCCATGCCTTGCAAGTCGACATTGCTCCAACCACTTACATGTCCAGCACTCCAGGCCTAGCACTTTCTACCATTTGGCCACACCAACACTCAAAATGAGCTCATGGGCGGGCTCAGGTTGGTAAGTCCTTGCTTGAACTCTTGAACCAATAGCACCAAACTTGGCAGTAGCACGAGTTCCTGGAACTCAGCCCCATCAAATGCAAACACCCCCTTACAAATATCTACCAACAAATCATATGAATCCTATGAGGAGTTAATATGAAGAGTCCTTTGAGATCTTTTCAAATATTACTTCACGATTTGTCTTCAATATTTGATTCAAATTTAGATCCATTCTTGATAAGGAGTACATTGAGATGCTTGGTCCTAGCTTGGGAAGTAAATGAAGTTGATGGGATTGTACTTCCAACACTAACCTCACTAACCTCTTTCCATTAGTCGTTGAAGTAGACTGAAGGATATGGGATTGTACTTCCAACACAAGTACTCATGTGTCCAAGTCTCAATAAACTCTTTCCATTAGTCATGCAAGTTCACTGAAGGATATGAGTTGACTTGATTGAAGTTGGTGCCACTTGTATGCCATTTTTCAATTAATACCCAATTAAAATGTGCCTCCTTCCTAACTTATAGACATCACTCTCTCTCCTAAGGATAAAAAATGTCTACTTGGCATAAAAGATTAATAAAACATAAAAGGTTAAATTATAGAATATTTAAATCAAGGTCAATGATCTTTAGCTAATAAAATCAATTGAAACATTATTATTAGTACAATAGATAAAAATATTCACTTATTTGTGTAATGTGGTTATATTTTGATTGAGTATCTCAAGGTATATAATTATTGTTCTCAAATATTAATATATTTCAATTTCTAGAAGTTATAATGATCCTATTCATTATTACTTGAAATCTTTAACCAAAATATTATATTCATTGCTTTTTAATTGCAACATCACACCTTTCCTTTTAAAGTTTATAGCATAATATTATGACCACGATAATTTTCAGTAATAAAACTTTGATACATGTAAATATTTCCAACTCTAATATATCAATTTATTAGAGGCAACTAATCAAATTTTTATTAGTGACAACTATCTTGGTCATAATCTTATGCTTTAAACTTTAAAAGGAAAGGTGTGATATATATATATAGTTTTTACATGTCGTAGTTTAATGGATTTTATTTCTTTATAAGATATCCCCTTGTACAACTTATAACTATTTAAGAAATATACCCATGATATAAATAAAGTATTTACAACTATTGAACAAAAGGGCGAGGCCTTATATATTTCTTGGTAGTGAATTCAAATGTGTCAAAGGGGGGGAAGTGTAGTTCAATGGTAGGCATGTGAATTAATTCCAAATGAATTTAAAATGCAAATATTTGAAAAAAAATAGAAGAAAAAGGGAAATATTCAATCTTTTCAATATTTAAAAAGTGAGAAGCTAATGTGTAGGGGGTGAAGAAAGAAGAGGACCGTGAAAATGCTAGGTGAAATTGATTCAACATGCATAGTTGAATCCAAAGGGGAAAATAACATAACCATGGAGATAAAACTAATTTCAATAAGGGTTTATTAATGAAAAATTTCCTAGGGTGAATTAATATATAATTGTTATTTCTCATGAAAGTTATAGGTCAAAATATTTCATGGAGAGATAAATGTTTGTTATGTGAGAGTAATTTTTTTTTTAAAGATGGGTTTTATTTTTGATGTCAAATATAGAAAGCTCATGCATACCAAATGAATGAACACCAAGATATCAAACCCAATAGGTGGTTACAAAAATGGATTTTCTTGATACAACAAGTGAAATTCAAACAATAGATTAAAATTTTAAACTACTACAACTATCTTCTTTCCACCTCTTCTCTTCATCTATTTTTAATATTCCCTTTTATTTTATTATATTATATACTAAAATAATAGAAAATAGGTTGTTTCCACCTTCTAGGAGATAAACAACATTAGGGACCCTACTTCACACTTATTTCATTAGGAAACCAATATCCCTCAACCAATTGACTTGATTGAGGAAGGGAATAGGGCTCAGATGGTTTGCTTAAGTGTGATTAAAGGGGAGTTCACCTCTAAGAAAATGCTTAGAAAGAATGAAATGAAAGTAATATAAAAATATAACTAGATGACCTAGAAAATGAACTCAAAATTAGAATAATAAACTAAGGATGAACAAAGAAGCACTTGGAAGATGAAGATCATGACTAAGCAACAATTGAAAATTTTGAAAATTATTGATCTCAATGTGCACTAAGACTCATACACTAGACTAGGCGATTTAGTCCTAGTATTATGGTTTGACTGAAACTTTCGTAGCCTCGAGTGATCTTTTGTAACTTTTGTCTTCTCTGATCTCCAAGCCTGAAAGTCTGAATTATGGCCTATAGGTGATTTTCCATGAAGATGACAACTTTGACAACTTTCTTCAATCTTGTAACTTTGTCTTCAAAGGATCTTCAAGTCTCAAAACACCTAGATTTGTAATCACAGATGAAAAGAGATAAATGTTGTTTTGTTAGTGGATAGGGGTTCTCCTTGGTCAAACCCCTTTTTGGTAATCAAACCTTGAAATGACATGAAATAGAATGAAGCAATGATGAATTAACAATATGCAATGTTGGGCTAAAATCTTGTGTGAAATGGCTAGCATGAATGTGGATATTGACTCTTGATTGAATGATTGAAACTTGATCTTGAATGCTTGCTTGATTCATGAAAACCTACATCATAAATGTTAGCTTAAAAACACACATGATGCATGAAGACTTTGACACTATGCTTGAGTCATGAATTGATGCTCCAAAATGCTTGATAATCATCTCTCGAATACTCTTGAATGCCCTTGAATGCTCCTATAATCACTCTCGATCATAAAATTTGTTATAGGAGTGCTTCATAAGATTGCTTAGGTGAAATTATGTGAAATAAGATTGTATTTATACTTGTTTATGCCAAATTTCCTAAAATTACAACACTACAAGACGACATCAAATATAGGAGAATAAAATACTTCCAAGAATTAAATTCAAAATAGATCCAAGATAAAGCGAGAATTATACACTAGTTGGGGCATATGAGTCCCAATAGCCTAAGCTTGGGACACAAATTTCAAGAAATATTAAATTCAATGCCATATTTAGGATCAGACTCCAAAATCTAGGTGGACACATACATCCAAGGTGGTATATGTGTCCCAGATTACTAGATCTAGAACACACAACCCAAAAAAATGAACTATGATTGCTCATTAGTTAAGTGTTGGGATTATCCTTAGAAAAATGCATTAAATAAGGCTTGTGGATGCAAAACAAGACCAAATAAGGCATAAAGAAGTGCAATTTTACCAGGGAGGGCCCAAACAAGTGTGAAAATGTAAAGGGATACATTTTTATACACTATATTAATCCCCCACTTTAGTGAGAGGAGGAACTTGCTTCAAACTCTCACTGAAGTAGACAAATACACATCAAGAGGGGTCCAAGTGTACCAATGCTAGTGAGATAAAATGACAATGATCAAGAGGGTTGCACAAGGCCCTAGGATCAAGATCCTATAAAAAATCAACATAGGCACAAAAGAACACACATGTAAATGATGTATGAAACAAAAAAGGTACAAACATACATTGCTAAAGACATAAAGAAGAAATAAAAAAAAAAAGAAAAAGATGGTGGATACAGCTTTGACTGTTTGTCCAATGCGATGTGGATCATATCTAAGTTGTTTGTCCAAAAAAGTTTACAAGTGGAACATGATCTCCACTATGCAAACCAAACACACACTCACAAGGGCTAGTGAAACCTCGGGCCATCCACTAGGTGAGCCCCTAGAGACACATACACATGTATTCGATATCCACTTACACAAACAAACAAGTGTCTATGGGAAAGTAACACCTATGTTCGGCTCCCATATGCTAATGATACCAAAGCTATACCTTCTGATAAATTTAATAAGGCTCCACACAACACAAACAACAGGATTCACGAGGAAAGAAAATTTTTGTATGCTTGACACCCATGAACGAATAGGATGGCTCTAGAGGCAAGCAAATTTTGTCATGCAAGGTAGCCATATAATAGTTATTATAAATGTGATATAGTGTAACACACATTTAAAGTATTTTTTCTTAATTCATGTAAGGTCTTAACTTAGGGAACATTGTGTCTAATGTCTCCAAGATAGGACCAATCAAATAATAGAAGATTCACAACTTAGGGGATGCAATGTGTCATGTCAAGCCACTAAGAGGAATATAATATGCTAAGAGAGATCACATTCTTGAGGGACATCACACCCAATGTCATGACAAGGAGAAAGACACGTCACATGAAGTAAGAAGACCACATAATGAATCATGAATTGTAAAAGAATAATGCCAATGTATGCCCCCACTTTAAAGAAATTGATAAACATGTTTTGAGTAATTACTTTAAAGTAGAAAATGATAAATGCTAAAAGGACATGAGAGATTATATGGAAAGCCCTATGCCAAGTCATATGTTTTCAAATGAAGATACATCATGAAAAGGGGTTGCCCCCAAGATGAATCCCAAAATAACACATAAGGGATCCATAGATTCAGTGTCAGTATGTCTTTGCTACAATGTTGTTATAGAGCTAAAACATGTCATCATTCCCCAAATACTCATGCAATAGTAAGAATGACTCAAAAAGAACGAAAACAAAGAAAAGATTTTGGGTCAAGATGGAAGAGACCTAAATTTCTTAATTCCTTGCATCATCCCCAAAAGGAAAACACAAGATAATGAAAAATATAAAGGTTTACGACATATAGAAGAATGTAGATACAAATAGAGGAATGTCACAAAGATAGAGATACAAAACATAACAGTACGGGGAGATCATATTACACACATGCAATCACATAAAAGATCATGAAAAGAAAAAATGAAAAAGACTAACAAGGCACATGTGAGTCAGCCTATAACAGGTTGTCCACATCCCAATCTTGTTCATTATATATGAAAGGTGGACAACTCTATCCAAAGGGACAACAATGAGTGCCAAACTAGGGGAAGCACCAAGTTCAACACTCTTCTTAGGATAATTATCGTTTAAGCTCATAGAAGAGGAAAATAGTGTATTCAATTCATCATGCATTTCTTCATCAATGTTGGAAATCTCATCATCATCATCATCTAAGTTAATCTCAATGGCAGGTTGAATGATAATGTCCAAAGAAGGATTTAGCTCTCATTGTGGTTGCAATATAGGATCTGTTTATTGTGACAAAGAGGGAGACTCCTCATGCATTGCTTCACTTAATTTTGGATGTTGACTTTCTTTGTTGTTTTCTTCATTTAACCTTCAAGCAATAGCACGACGTCTACACCTACGCTCTCTAGAATTTATGTTTCTTTTGGTATGATAATTTTCAAGTTGTTTTTGTGTAGGAGTAGGTTTGACAACCATAGGTTTCTTTTCTTCCCTAAGGGGAGGAATAGAAGGAACCGTGGGAGGTTGTTCAACCATGTTCTCTTTAGCTTTGTAAACTTATTTTATCTTAGGAGGCATGATGGTATTGTTTTGGTTGTCTATTGGTCATTTGTAGGAGATAGGTAAAGGATCTATCTTAGGTTGGTCTTGGTTACTCAAAAGGTCTCTTGGTTCAATCATAGTTTCATCAAGGACAAGAGACTCAATTGTGGGTTGAGGCATGTTTTGAAGGGATAATTTTTTTGTGTTTTTCCTTAAAATTTTGGTAAGATGTAAAAAATAATTCTTCAAGAGGTTTAATAGGTTGAATAGGTTTGGGCAAAAAAAAATCTAATGAGAAATTCCCATGGGAAGACATAGGATTAAAGCCACTATGGTGCACAGTAAAGATTTCATTGTCAAAGGGAAACTTTAAATATTTATGCATGACCGATGTGATGGATTCCATGGAGAATACCCATGGATAACTAAGTTGTACATGAAATTGATCTGACATTGGGATGATGGAGAATGTGACATCTAATTGTTGCATTACAACTTTTAAGGGGAGGGTGATCGAACCCATCGTAGGGTGAGAAAAACCATCATGTGTCTTGATCTATGCTTTTGGTCTATCATATTTATCTTGATAGAGTTCATACTCAAGTAATAATTATTTAGTGATCACATTCTCTCCATAGATGGGACCAATTAATATCCCATTAGTGGGCTTGTCATTGATTTGGCTAGCTATGCAAAGAAGACCATCAGGTGCATGTTTAAGTATGTCTTTAGATGAGAAAGCAATGTCAAGAGTTATTTTAGTTCGGCCCTTACGAGGTTCTATTTCGATCAATCCAACCATATTATCCATAGGAATTTGTTCATCGGTATCCATTTGTGTCAACATTCATAACATCATTCTTCTTAGTTTCACTAGCTTTGACAAATGAAATAATATGATTTGGCATATGGATTGGTAATGATTTGTAGGCCCTACTTTGGAGGGGCAATAGAATTATTACCTTGATCATTTTCACCTCCAATTTGAATATGATTAAAATCAATGAGGTCTTGTACAAGATGTTTAAGATGCTCACAATGTTTCATATCATGTCCATTATGTCGGTGAAAATGGCAATAAGAATTCAATCTAAAGTTTAGAGGCAATGGCTTATTAGGATCGAGAGTTTTAACAAGAAAGTAGGGAAATCAAGTTCTTCTCTAGATGTTGTAACATGGTATTATGGAGGGCATCGGGTAAGGGAGTAAATTATCTTTTCGGATCCCAAAATGTAAAAGGATTTTTCTTCTTTATAGCAGCCACTTGGGTATCAACATGTTGGGTTTTTTGGGGGGGATTTAGTTGAAGAAAACCTTTATTTTGTTTTCTAAAATTTTGGTAATTGTTTTGATTTGTGGATTCAAATTTTTGAAGATAGCTAGAGGTGGTTTTTGTTTCACAAATACTAACCAAGTTTTTATGATCATGAAGGGTAGTACACAAGTGTATGAAGGAAGGAAATTTCATCATGCCAATCTTATCTCGCACTTTAGTTTGTAAGTTCTCAATGAACATTCGTTAAAGGTGGTATCTTAATTTGGGAATAAAGAAAATGGAAGTGTAAAATGAAGTCAATAACCTTTTTATCATTCTTTGATTACATCTCATCAAATCAGCTAATGTCATCTTAGGAGTCATGTGCACCTGGAAATGGTTGATAAAGGCCTCAACAAGTTCATTGAATGAATGAATTGAGTTATTCATTTAAGAGGAAAACCATTCTAAAGTGGTATCTTTTAAGAACCTAGGGAATAATTTAGCCAAGAGTTTATTTTAAAATATGAAATTTCTTCACATAAGGTGGTAAAAGTAGAAACATGGCTAACAAGATCTCCTTTCTGGTGTATGATAAAATCCAAAGGTTGCTTGCACTTCCTTCTAGGAGACTTTCCTCTGTCTCCTGCCTAGAACCTACTACCAAGGGTTCTTTTTGAGCTTAAAAGACTGCTCTAGTCCTACTCCAACTCTTCTCAGAGAGCTTTCAATCTTGTGCTTTACCTTTGAAGATTCAACACCTTTTGAAATTGCTAATCTCCTTTCAACACCTAGAAGAGTCTAGATGCTAACTTCAACACCATGCTTGAACTACTTTCAGGGGAGGTAGATTCTCTTTTTTCATGCATTTCACCACCACTGGAATGCATCTTTGAAGTTCTTTAACATTCACTTTACTTGATCTCCAAATCTTGCTTGGAAAAAGGCTAGTTTCTACTAGCCCGTAGCAGTCACTATTCATGCTTTTTCTACCCAAAATCTCCACACAACCTAGCAAATAAAACACCTTTTCTGACACCCTTTTGGGATTTTTAAATCTTGTACTAGCTTTCTGGCCTTCTTCTGTTCCGTACAGTGCCTTCCTATGATCTTGGAGAGGAGGCCTAATTGCCCTATCTTCTAGGGTTTTGCTAATCACTTGCCTATTTCTCACTCAAGAGAATTGATCAAGCCTTCATCTCTCTGGTGCCCTTGTGTTTAATCATATTCCACCTGGAAGTGTACTTTTTCTGTACAAATGTACCTTCCCCTACCTGTTCTCTTTACTTTTCCTCTTCCAAACTCCTAACCAGGTTACATTAGCTCGCCTAGGGTTTGGTAATACAAACTCTTGCTTGAATCTTTGGTTCTCCTAATGTTAAATATATACAAGGGACTGGCTCCATTCCCATATTCCACCAATTATAGGAAATCCCTGTGATCAGTGTTTATGGGGGAGCCATTTGAATTCCCACTGCTCAAAACATAGGAAAATAACCACCTACAAACTAATCTAGGAATTCAAATCAATAAAACTATTCTATAGAACTTGAATGAATGATGAGAATTGTTCCAAAACTATTCTATGAACACAAAAATAGAGATACAACTATATTTACAAAGCCTTTTAATTCCCACTGTTTTAAAACACATGGGATTTCAAGCAAAACACAAAAAATGCAGAAATCTGTTCACTGTCTTTTACTCCACACAACAAAATTTGATTACAATGATCTGTAACTACTTTCCACGAGACAATACCTCAATCTTGGACTCTTTTCCATCATTCAAGGGGAGATTGCTCGCCCCCATATCCCTGATTTCAAGGGAATCCAAACTAATTGAATTGCATGCAACCTAACAATGTTGCCATGCATTTTTGCAATATTCTTGCAACTTCTTCCATCCTCCTGTATTTTAGGATCACTAACTCTTTGAGTCTGAGCTAACAATCCCTTAACTGACCTTTAGCATCTCCAAACAATGAGGATGTGGCTTTAACACATACTAAATGCTTTATAACTTAACATATGCTGTCCAAAGTTTAATAAAGCAAAATTTAATACTAATGATGACCTAATGAAGATTTTAGTCCTAATGACTAACTCTTCACCCACAAATGCAAGACCATCTAAGGTCCAAACCAAAATCACAAGCATATTAACATCCCTGACTTGGCTAAAGTCAGTACAAGCCAAAATGGAAAACAACAAGGTAGAGTTAAGCCAAGGTGCTCCTACACTATCCTCCCCAAAACAGAAAAATTCAATCCATCCTTGGATTGAGCAAGTTGGGATCAACTCCCAACTTCTTGAACTCTGCCTCCTTGATCCATACTGCATCAACTTCGGGCTGTCCTTGTCTTTGGATGAGGTGTTCTTTATATTCTTTGGTCCTGGTTCTCTTGTAAACTCTAGTGTCCAATACTTTGTCAGCTTGCTTGACTGCAGTGGAGGGTAGTTTGAGTTCTTCTACATCTTGACTGACTTCATGGAAGGTTTGATCTATGTTTATTGGTGGTCCTCTGTAATGTACAAGGTCTGCAACATTGAAAACAGGGGACAGTCCACTGTCATCTGGCAATTGCACCTTGAAAGCATTGTTGCCATACTTCTCCAAGATAGGGTAGGGACCTATCCTCTTCATTTGTAGCTTGTGAGGAACTCCCTTCTACAATCTAGCCTTGTCCAAATGCACCATCACTAAATCACCAACATTGAATTGAACCTCTTTCCTATGCTCATCCGCCTTAGTCTTATGCTTCATTGTGTTTTCTGCCAAGGTTTTTCTGACTGTCTCATGAATCTCCTGCATTGCACAAGCAAAGTCATCAGCATATACACTTCCCTTGACTCCATCCTTCAACTCTGTCAGCTCATAAACACATCTAGGGTGCAGTCCATAGACAATTTCAAAGGGACTCTTCCCTGTGGATCTATTCATTGTATCATTATAGGCATATTCAGCCTGCCCAATAATCTGATCCCATTGTTGACCATACTCCTTGGTCAAGCATCTTAGAAGGTTTCCAATTGTCCTATTCACAACTTCGGTCTAACCATCAGTTTGGAGATGGTATGCAGATCCAAAGGACAAATTGGTGCCCATTCTTTGCCAAAGAGTCTTCCAAAAATGACTCATAAACTTAGTATCCCTGTCTGATACAATGTTGATTGGTAAGCCATGAATCCTGACTATCTCTTTAAAGAAAAGAGAGGCTATTTGACTGGAATCATTGGTTGTTTTGCAGGGTATAGAGTGAGCCATCTTGCTAAATCTATCTACAACAACATAAACACTGTCCATACCTTGCTTTGTCTTGGGTAAACCAACTACAAAGTCCATGCTCAAGCATTCCCATGGCCTAGAAGGGATAGGCAGTGGCTGGTATATGCCTGCATTTGAAGAAGTGCCTTTGGCCTTTTGACACACCACACAACTTTCCACATACTTCCTGACATCTAAGTTCATCCTAGGCCAAAAATAAAACCTTTGGACAAGCTCTTGAGTTTTGGTGATCCCAAAATGACCACTCAATGCACCATTATGCTTTTCTTGTATTAAGTTCTCCCTAATAGAACCTTTAGGAACACAAAGCTGATTTCCTTTAAACAAAAGATCACTTTGCAAGGTATATTCAACATTTTTGCTATGGAAATGATTCTTATACTCAAGACATACCCTATAAATATCTGCAAAATCTTCATCATCTGCATATAGATCCTTGAAGTGATCTATTCCCATGCTCTTCAACTGAATTTTTTGAATTGTGAGGACCCTTCTGCTCAATGCATCAGCCACTTTGTTGAGAGCTCCTTTCTTGTGCTTGATATTGAAGGTGTAGGCTTGCAAGTACTCCACCCATTTCATATGCTTGTGACTCAACTTATCTTGTGAATTCAGAAAATTGAGTGCTTGATTGTCTGAGTTCACAATGAATTCCTTGGGAAGCAAGTAGTGCCTCCACTTCCTTAGTGCTTGGACCAATGCATACATTTCAAGGTCATAAGAAGAGTACTTCTTCTTGGCTTCACTTAACTTCTCTGAATGAAAAGCTATCGGTCTGCCCTCTTGGCTAAGAACAACTCCAATTGCTACATTACTTGCATCACATTCAATGGTGAATAGCTTCTCAAAACTTGGTAACACCAAAACAGGTTGGGTAGATATCTTCTCCTTCAGCAACTCAAAACTCTTGTTAGCTTGCTCATTCCATACAAACTTGGTTTTCATTCCTCCTTTAATGGTATCCAACATAGGTGCACAAATAGCACTAAACTACCTTATGAATTTTCTATAATACTGAGTAAGACCATGGAAGCTTCTTACCTCTGTTGCTGTCTTTGGAGTCGGCCAATTGAGGATTGCTTCCACCTTGCTACTGTCCATCTTCAAGTTGCCATGTGATAGCACAAATCCAAGGTACACCAGCTCTGTTTTGATGAACTCACACTTTTCTATATTGATCATCAGCTTCTCCTCCTGCAACTTCTTGAAAATCAACTCAATGTGTTGGAGGTGCTCTTCTCTTGTTCTACTATAGATTAGTATATCATCAAGATACACTACTACAAACTTGCCAATGTAGTCTTGGAGAATTTCATTCATGAGTCTCATGAATGTGGAGGGGGCATTTGATAATCCAAATGGCATAACTAGCCACTCATAAAGACCCTCATTTGTTTTGAAGGCTGTTTTCCACTCATCACCCTCATGTATTCTAATTTGGTGGTAACCACTCTTTAAATCTATCTTGTTATAGTACCTAGCTTCACCTAAACAATCCATGAGATCTTCAATCCTAGATATGGGAAACCTATACCTGATGGTTATCTTGTTTATTGCCCTAGAATCAGTACAAAACCTCCATTCTCCTCCTTTCTTAGGTGCTAAGACAGTGGGTACTGCACAAGGACTAATGCTTTTCCTAACGAGACCTTGGTCAAGAAGTTCTTGAATCTTCCTAGCTATCTCCTCATTTTGTTGAGGTGTCATCTTATAAGCTGCTTTGTTTGGAAGGGTAGCTCCTGGTATCAAGTCTATTCTATGACTTATGGCTCTTTTAGGAGGTAAGGTTGCTGGTTGACCACTACTTACAATGCTTTCATAGGTCTGCAACAAGTCTTGTATCTCATTGGGTAACTCTTGCTTTTCAGCTGCCTTCTCTTTGCTCACCTCTCTTGGCTTGATCATTACTACATAGCCAATTCCTTCTCCTTCTTCCAAGGCCTTTAAGAACTCTTTTTCACCAGTTATGAGTAGCTTAGAACCTGCTATCTGCACCTCTATATCTTCTAACAAAGATTGAATCTTGTAGGTTACATTGTCCATCTTGAAGGTATAAGAATTATTAGCTCCATCATGCACAGCTTGACGGTCAAATTGCCATGGCCTACCTAGGAGCGAGTGGCATGCATCCATAGGTAATACATCACACAATACCTTTTCTTTGTACTTTCCAATTAAGAACTCCACCCATGCTTGTTCATTCACCAAGACATGCTGACCCTTATTGAGCCATGTGACCTTGTAAGGATTATTGTGAGGTATTCTTGTCAATTTCAGCTTGCTGACTGCCTCCTCTGACACAATATTGTCAGTTGAACCTGAGTCTATGATGACCTTGCACACTTTCCCCATCATCTTGCATTTTATCCTAAACAAGGACCTTCTTTGGCTTGGCTCTTCTTTCACCAGTTCTTTGATTAAAGTCCTTCTCATCATGAGGTTCTCACCTTCCTCTGAGTTCAATGACACTTCAGGTTGTTTATTTGCTGCAGTAGTCTCATCTTGAATCAGATTGGTTCTCCTATCTCCTCCATGAGAAGTGCTACCCTTCTCAGGACATCTATAGGCCGGGTGTCCCAATTGGTTGCAATGATAACATTTCATGTTGGTGAAGTAACTGCCTCTTCCTTGTCCACCACTTCTTCCTCTGGAGCTTAAACCTCTTCCTCTACCACCTCTACTAGAGCTTCCTTCTTGCTATTCAGAAAATTTGACTTCTCCTTGGGCTCTTGGTTCTGAGCTTCTTCCACTATAACTTCCTCTTTGTCCTCTGCTGCCTTTCCCTTTACCTCTACCTTTGGGGTTTTGTTCCTGCTTCTTTTTACCTTTCTCCTCTATTTTCAAAGCCATTTGATAGCATTGGCAGACTGATTTGAAGTTTACCAAACTCATGTCTTCTTGAATAGACCATTTGAGTCCATTCAGGTACCTTGCTAACTTGATACTCTCATCTTCAACCACTTTTGATCTAAGGCACAATTTTTAAAACTCCTATGTATATGTTTGAACATCCATGTCTTTTTGCCTCAGATTGTGTCTTCTCCTATGCAACTGGACTTCATAATCATTAGGGAGATAAGTCTACCTTATCTTAGTCACCATTCCTCTCCATGAAACTATGGGACCTTTGCCTTCTTTATCTCTTTCTGATTGTACAAACTTCCACCATGTGAGAGCTGCTCCTCTCAACCTTGACTTGGCCACCTTTACCTTTTGGGCCTCTGTTATGCCATCACATTCAAAGTGATTCTCAATGCTCTCAATCCAATCTACAACTGAATCAGGGTCCATTTGTCCACTGAAAATTGGCACACCCTCCAATGCTTTACCACTCAAGGCCTACAATGCCTTCAAGAATGGTTCCTCTACAAGAACAGGGTCAGGCTTTGGAGCTTCCTCCTCCAAATCCTCTTCTTTTTCCTTGGCTTCCTGCTCTTCCTTCTGCTCTATCTTGTCTTTCACTTTATCTGCTATCTCATGGACTTCATCCAAGAGTTTCTCCATTTGAGATATCCTTTCTCTGAGCAACCGGTTATCTTCCTCTTGCTCTTCTACCTTTTTAGCTAGCTCTGCATTTGTCACCATGGTTTCTTCCTTTGGTGTGTTTTCTCCTACTGACTCAGTGGCTTGGCTCATTAATCACAAGCCTTGAATTAACCTCAGCTCTGATACCAATATGGTGTATGATAAACTCCAAAGGTTGCTTGCACTGCCTAATAGGAGACTTTCCTCTGTCTCCTACCTGGAACCTGCTACCAAGGGTTCTTTTTGAGGTTAAAAGACTGCTCTAGTCCTACTCCAACTCTTCTCAGAGAGCTTTCAATCTTGTGCTTTACCTTTGAAGATTCAACACCTTTTGAAATTGCTAATCTCCTTTCAACACCTAGAAGAGTCTAGATGCTAACTTCAACACCATGCTTGAACTAGTTGCAGGGGAGGTAGATTCTTTGTTTTCATGCATTTCACCACCATTGGAATGCATCTTTGAAGTTCTTTAACATTCACTTTACCCGATCTCCAAATCTTGCTTGGAAAAGGCCTAGTTTCTACCATCCCTTACCAGTCACTATTCTGCTTTTTCTACCCAAAATCTCCACACAACCTAGCAAATAAAACACCTTTTCTAACACCATTTTGGGATTTTTAAATCTTGCACTAGCTTTCTGGCCTTCTTCTGTTCTGTACAGTGCCTTCCTATGATCTTGGAGAGGAGGCCTAATTGCCCTATCTTCTAGGGTTTTGCTGATCACTTGCCTATTTCTCACTCAAGAGAATTGATCAAGCCTTCATCTCTCTGGTGCCCTTGTGTTTAATCATATTCCACCTGGAAGTGTACTTTTTTCATACAAATGTACCTTCCCCTACCTGTTCTCTTTACTTTTCCTCTTCCAAACTCCTAACCAGGTTACATTAGCTCGCCTAGGGTTTGGTAATACAAACTCTTGCCTGACTCTTTGGTTCTCCTAATGTTAAATATATACAAGGGACTGGCTCCATTCCCATATTCCACCAATTGTAGGAAATACCTGTGATCAGTGTTTATGGGGGAGCCATTTGAATTCCCACTGCTCAAAACACAGGAAAATAACCACCTACAAACTAATCTAGGAATTCAAATAAATAAAACTATTCTATAGAACCTGAATGAACAATGAGAATTGTTCCAAAACTATTCTATGAACACAAAAATAGAGATACAACTGTATTTACAAAGCCTTTTAATTCCCACTATTTTAAAACACATGGGATTTCAAGCAAAACACAGAAAATGCAGAAATCTGTTCGTTATCTTTTACTCCACACAACAAAATTTGATTACAATGATCTCTAACTGCTTGCCACGAGACATTATCTCAATCTTGGAGTCTTTTCCATCATTTAAGGGGAGATTTCTCGCCTCCATATCCCTGATTTCAAGGGAATCCAAACTAATTGAATTGCATGCAACCTAACAATGTTGCCATGCATTTTTGCAATATTCTTGCAACTCCTTCCATCCTCCTGTATTTTAGGATCACTAACTCTTTAAGTCTGAGCTAACAATCCCTTAACTGACCTTTAGCATCTCCAAACAATGAGGATGAGCTCTCTATCCTGATGATGGATCACAGAGTGTGATCCGAAACGTCGATCCAAAAAAAGCTTACACAATCTAATCCAGAAATTGCTCTCTCATAAACTTAACATATGCTGTCCAAAGTTTAATAAAGCAAAATTTAATACTAATGATGACCTAATAAATATTTTAGTCCTAATGACTAACTCTTCACCCACAAATGCAAGACCATCTAAGGTCCAAACCAAACTAACAATCATATTAACATCCTTGACTTGGCTAAAGTCAATACAAGCCAAAATGGAAAACAACAAGGTAGAGTTAAGCCAAGGTGCTCCTGCACCACTTTCCCACCATATTTCTCAAATCAGGGGACTTCTATTCCTTGTAGCATTTGTTCTCTCAATATGTCCAAGGATAAGGGACTAGTTTTAATGTACTACCAAGGTTGACCATTATTTTTTTTATTAGGGTTGCGACTTGTTGTTGAAGGGATGTCATGCTTTGCAAGAGTTTGTTAATGAAAACATCATTGTTGTTGTAAGATTGAGGTGTATTAGGTGGAGTGGGGTATGTATGCAGAGGACAAGTTAATTGTAAGTTTGTGAGGGAGGATACATTTAAGGAGATATTGTATTTGAAT
This sequence comes from Sequoia sempervirens, assembly GCA_007258455.2. Taxonomy (NCBI): domain Eukaryota; kingdom Viridiplantae; phylum Streptophyta; class Pinopsida; order Cupressales; family Cupressaceae; genus Sequoia; species Sequoia sempervirens. Next base: position 169,501,012 of record VDFB02000008.1, on the reverse strand, counting down.
ACACAATGATAGAAGGATTCCTTATGGAAATACCTAAGGAAGTGTTCACATTACTAGTTGGTTGAATGGTTGTGGTAGGTTGAGTACTAGTGTATGTAGGAATGGAAATGGGTATAGTAGAAGTAAGGATTGAAGTTCCACCTTAGCTTGGAGTGCACCCCAAAGCTTGATTAGAACTAGGGATGGTAGGGATAGTGTTGTTAACATTAAGCACATTGGTTATAGGGAGGGAGGTCATGGGAAATGAAGTATGCATACTATGATCCATAGGTGGTTGATTGCCAACACTATTAAGAAGAGAGATAGAAAACCAAAGATCCACGGTGAGTGGTATATTGTGGGATGACATGAGTCTCGATCTACGTTTAACAAAAGTATTCCTAATAGGACACCAAGTTGTAAAGCTCATAAAATATTTCACAAACTTATTGTGCAAACCCAAGATGGAAAAAGGATAAAGGGTGAATTTGTTAATGCATTTTTTAAATTCTAAATAGGGAAATTTGTTGATTACACTATGAAACATTCTAAAAATGAAATGTTGTAAATGCAATTTTGAAATTAAGCAATGCACAAATTAAGCAAGTTAGGCTAGATCTAATGAAATGAATGAAATAGAAACTCAGTGAGTTGAAATAGATATCTAATAATAGAAAATTGAAATATAGAAATGAAGCATTTAATAATATAAAATGTAAATTTAAGTCTGATATAGGAGTAAATCACCCAGATGAGTGAATGAGTCCCAATTAGGGTTTTGGGAAGGTTCAAACAATGAATAAAAGTCAACATAGAATTCTTAAAAATTGGGTAAAATAACCTGTATTGTGACTAAATCACCTAGGTGGGTGAATGAGTCCTAGATCAGGGTTTTGACACTAAATTCAATAAATTATGAGTGAATGTTAAGGTTTCTATCTTGAATATTGTCTTTAATATTTGTAATTGCAAAAGCAAAATTGAATGATTTAAGATGCAAAAATGCAACCTATATGCATTTTCATTAATGCAAAATTTAGATGCCCTGAATGCAAATTAACTAATGCAAGATCTAATGCAAAGTTAATGTAAGCTAGATCTATGACTAAAATGATCTCGAAATAAAAAATAAAGGTTCCAAATGTTGGGTTTATGAAAATGAAATAATAGAAAAGAGGGTGTGTCCACCTTTTAGGAGATAGACAACTTTAGGGACCCTACTTCACACTTATTTCATTAGGAAACCAAGATCCCTCAACCAATTGACTTGATTGAGGAATGGACTAGGGCTTGGATGGTTTCCTTAGGTGTGACTAAAAGTGGGTTCACCACTAATAAAATGGATAGAAATTTCATGAAATGAAAGTAATATGAAAATATAACTAGATGACCTAGAAAATAAACTAAAAATTAGAATAATAAATTGAGGATGACCAAAGAAGCACTTGTAAGATGAAGATGACTAAGAAAGACCTGAAAACTCTAAAAATTATTGATCTTGATGTGCACTGGGACTCATACACTAGACTGGATGATTTAATCTGAATATTAGGGTTTGAATTAAACTTTGGTAGCCTCGAGTGATCCTCTATAACTTTTGTCTTGTCTGATCTCCAAATCTAAAAGTTTGAATTCTGGATTGTAGGTGAGTTTCTGTGAAGATGACAACTTCTTGAAAACTTTGAAAACTTTCTTCAATCTTTCAACTTTTCCTTCAAAGTATCTTCAAGTCTCAAAACACCTAGATCTGCAATCACATATGAGAACAAAAAAATGTTGTTGTGTTAGTGGATAGGGGTTTGCCTTGGTCAAACCCCATTTTGCTAATCAAAACTTGAAATGAAATGAAATAGAATGAAGGAATGATGAATGAACAATATGAAATGTTGTAACTCACCAAACCCTTGTAATAGAGGCTACAATGTTATGTGAAATTGCTAGCATGAATGTGGATCTTGACTCTTTATCGAATGTTTGAAACTTGATCTTGAATGGTTGCTTGAATCATGAAAACCTACATCATAAATGTTATCTCAAAAACACACATGATGCATGAAGACTTTGACATGATGCTTGAATCTTGAATTATCTTGTAATCACTCTTGATCATAAACTTTGCTATAGGGGTGCTTCATAAGATTGCTTAGGTGAAATTATGTTTATGCGAAATTTCCCAAAATTACAACACCAAGTTGACATTAGATCTAGGAGAATAAAATCCTGCCAAGAATTTAATTCAAAATAGGTCTAAGCTAAAGTGGGACTTATATGCAAGTTGGGGTGCATGAGTCCTAGTAGCCTAAGCTTGGGACACAAATTTCAAGAAATGTTAAGTTCAATGCATATTCAGGATCATGCCCCAAAACCTAGGTGGGACCCATGCACCCAAGGTGGCATATGAGTCCCAAATCACTAGATATGGAAGACACAACCAAAAAACATTAACTATGATTGGTCATTAGTTAAGTGTCGGGATTATCTTCAAAAAAATACATTAAATAAGGCTTGTGGATGAAAATAGGACAAAATAAGGCACAAAGAAGCCCAATTTTAGGCGGGAGGGCCCAAAAAAGTGTGAAAATGTAAAACAATACAATTTTCTACACTACATATGCACCTTAGATTGATATATTTACAAAAGGTTGGAGCATGTTATAGTAGCTTGTATTGTTGTGGTGCTCCTATCCCTAAACGAAATTGTGTGTACCACTAAATTGGACAGATTGGTTCTAGAGGATTCTCATTGTATATTTATAGATGAATTATATTCATTCAATGGTGAATTGATCAATGTAAATAATAAGAAGCAAGTTGTAATTTGATTGGTTTCTGAACCACAAATTTTTCTAGATAGGCACTCTCTTACACTTCTAGGTTTTTACACCTAAAAGGAGAAAGGTATCCCACAAAAAATTAGGTGGTTCACTTAATACTAATGAAAATATGATTGTAATATGTCTAATTGGAATTCCTTAGATGCAAAGAACTGATAAAAGAGATTGATTAATGAATGAAAACTAAGGAAATGCAAAGTGTTTGAAAACACAATGTGATATGCAAACATAAACTAAATGACCTAGAAATGCAAATGAAACAAAATAGAAAACTGTAAAACTGAATGTGTGCACCTAAAACTGTGTTGTAGACTAGAAATGTTGTTGATCCTAAAATTTTGACCTACTGGGACACTTATGCCATTATAGGTGACTTAGTCCTAGATCTAGAAAACTACACCATATCCCATTTTAGACAAATGGGTATTCAGATCTACAAAAACGTCTGAAAAACATGTTGAGTGGGACTAAGTCACCATTGTTGGTGACTTAGTCCACTTTGGATTTTCTAAAAAATTTGAAAGTGGAAACAGAAGCCCTCGGTCTACACTTTTTGTTCCTCTAGGCACCTAGTTCTGAAACTATCAAATTCAAAAGTGTGTTTTTTTACATAAATTGACCTAGCCAAGAAGGAGATATCTTCAACAACTTTTCAACTTATCTTTCAATGATTTCCAAGCTTCAAAGTACCTAAATCTATAAAAACATAATGAAAGAAAGAGAAATGTTGAATGTTAGGACATGGGGGTTTGCCTTGGTCAAACCCATTTTAGGTAATTAAACCAAATGAAGAAATAAGAGGAAGTATGAACATGAAATGAAGGGATTATAACCTTTCCATGATGATAGATCTTTATTTTTTGCAACAATGGATAAAGAATCTACCCTTGAATGGCTTAGAAAGCTATCTTGATGACTTAGAATGTTAAAACCCTAGCTTGCTTGACTTGAGAGAGATGATGAATGATGAATGAAAATGATTAGGTTATGAATTAGGGTTTATAAGCTTGTTTGTATAGGTAATCCACCTAAAATGCCCGTTAATTTGATCCCCAAGGCTAACATGAAGGAAGAATAATCTTAAAATTCAAATTTTCCCACTCAAACCTCAAAAAATAGCCCAAGTGGGACTAATTTTCCAAGCTGGGAGACTTATTCTGACCTGGATGGGACTAATTCACTTAGATGGGCAACTTAGTCCCACAAGGGCTCTTTGCTAGCTGGATTGTCATGGAGTGAATAAATTAAGCTCTTATGTTGTTCTAGTCAAGTATTTGATCAAATTATGCCTCAGGATGCACAATATGGGGCTTTAGGGGCTTAATAATGATGATGTAAATGGAAATTAGGGCTAGGGACACAAAGCTCAATGTGAAAGTGTGATTAAATACACTTTACAACATCAGTATGAGGTCCACATAGCCTAGAAAGGCACAACATTCAATGTGAATATATGAAACACATTACAACACTAGATTAGAATTAGGTTTAATTTACAAGCCTTCTAGATTAATGTGAGAATACCATTAAATACATTTTACAATATTGAATTAAGGGAAAAATAGGTCCATTAGTCTAGAAAAGTGTGAAAGTCTTTTACAACACTTTACAACACCTTTACAAGACATCATTAGATGCATTTTATTCAGTTTGCAAGGGCCTAAGACCTAATGTAGATGTTTAAAACACCTCAAAACACTAAATCAAGGACTCATTAAGTCTAATTTGTCATTAATTATTCCCATATAAAGCAAGAGATACATTTTTTTGCACTACATTTAGCCCCCACTTTAGTGAGAGGATGAACTTGCTTCAAACTCACACTAAAGTAGACATTCAAGAGGGGTCCAATCATACCAATGTGGATGCCAAAGAATGGAAAATATCAAGGCATTGGTCAAGCCCCCAGGATCCAAGATCCTAAGTCATATCAACATAAGCACAAAAGGACACGCACAAGGTGAATGATTTGCAACAAGACAAGATACATTATCATACAATGGCAATAACTAGAAGGAAGAGAAAATCATAAATAAAAAGTTGGGTCAAGCTTCGAACATTTGTCCAACACATTGTGGATCAAATCTAGGTTGTTTTTCCAAGAATGAATACTAAATATGAGGTGATGAAACTCCTAGTTGTCCACGAAGTGAGAAGTCCTAAAAGTTGAGACACATACACTCATGGATAATATGCACTCACACACACACAAGTGGCTTGTGGGGAAATTCATGCCTTGGAATGGGCTTTCCATTCAACCATACCAAAGTTATACCTCCTGATAACTTCAATAAGGCACCACACAAAATGATTTTTGAGCTCTATGAGGCAAGTAAAACTTTGTATGCTTGAAAATCATAGACATTATAAATGCAAGATAGTTTTAGGAATTTTCAAAGGGTTTTTTCTTAGTTTGTGCAAGGTCTCATCTTAGGGAACATTGTGCCTAATGTTTCCAAGAGAGGAAAAGTGTGAATGGTCTCATCTTGTTTCCAAGAGAGGATAAGTGCAAGGTCTCATCCTGGGTAACATTGTACCTAATGTTTCCAAGAGAGGAAATAACAAGAAAAAAAGAGAATCACACAATGAAGTATGAGTGTCTATTTATGCCTCCACTTTAAAGCGGTTGCTAACCTCATTACTGTGAGAAATTAATTTAAAGTAGAAGAAGATATGAGTTCTTATTCAGAAAGCCCTATGTCAAGTGATATGTTTATGATAAGCTACACCATGAAAATGGTTGTATGTCACGTGTGAGCCAACTTAAGGCATGTTATCCACATCCCAAGATTGCTCTTATATTGTTATGAAAGGTTAACGACTAGCCAAAAGAGACAACGACAAGTGACATATGAGGACAAGGCTATCTAATCCCTTGCCCCCACTTAGTGCAAGACAAGGGTGAGTCAAAATGATTGATGAGATGTATGGTAGAGTGCAAATCAGTATCAATTAGAGGAATTAGGTGCCCCCAAATAGGGGAGAGCACCAAACTCCTTAATATGTTGGAATTTACTACTCAAATACTTCCATGCATTAGTAGCATGAATATGAACTCTATGATATGCATAGAATGAATTGTTGTAATAAAATTTATTTTGAGTTCTTGGAGGAGTCTCAACAAGATACCCTATTGATCAATGGTAGAAGGTGGTCCTATAGTATGTGACAAAGATATCTCTTGCTTAGTATTAGTTGTCATACCTACACATGATGCTTTAGATTGTGATATTTTTTTCTCTCATGTACATGAGGGTGTAAAATCTAACAAATGTAAATAATTAGTATATTTCAAGATTAAATTTACATTGAGGATTTATTTCTTTGTCTCATGTCTAGCAAAGGATAACCATCAATACTACTAGTGTCTATCAGTTCATGATGCATTACTGTTAAGGTTGGATTAGATGAATTATGTGTGATGGTGTTAATATTAAGTGAAGGCTTGTTTATTTCTATCAAACAACAATAACCAATACCATGATTTTTTTCGTGTGTGTTAGGTTCGATGGAGACATTGGTAGCTTGTTCTCTAGCACCACATCCTTTTCCACTATATCTAATTTTTTTCATAAGCTCATAACCTTTTCCATAAAGATTTTTCATTTCTTTTGGATTGGGTGGTTGTTCATGGTTAAGTTTATCAAAGTTTGTTGTTTAATTTTCTTCTTTGTCTAGAGTGGTTGAGGTGGATTCTTTTGAAGGGTTTTCTGTGTTTGTGTAGACATTACTGCTTGTTCCTTTCCCTATGCATAGTCTTTTGTTGTGATCTTGTATTCTCCCATGAATGTTGGTATGAAATATAAGGAACCACAATCATTTTCTAATAGCTTCTTGACAAGTCCTCAATGTGTTTATCTTTGTCTTGCTGTTATAAATGATCTACTTGTGTGGTTGGGGTTAATGTGTTCAAAGGATTTTCTTTGTTTTTCTCAAGTTGTAAGACACTATAAGGCTCACGATCAGCCTCAAGTATGTATACTTTGTTTTTGTAGATGTATTTCATTTTATGATGAAGAGTAGAAGGCACCCCATTCATTGCATGAATCCATGATCTGCCCAAAAGAAGATTATATGAAAATTCACGAGGCATAGTTAACATGAATTTTTGTTTCCAATGTGGCCTTCCCAATTGTAATAAGTAAATTAATCACACCTGGTGGGTTTTTTTTTACATTGTCAAATCCCTTAAGAGATAAAGAATCAAGTTGAATTTGTGATTTATCTACATGAAGCTCATCCAAAAGATTTATGCTACACACATTAAGGGCTGAGCCATTATCAAAAAAGGTTCGCTTTATCCCTATTCGTTTGCATTGAGATAGTATGATGAAAGCATCATTTTGTTTTTTCAATTCCAAAGGGGGGAGTTCACTTTGGTGGAAAACAATTTAAACATTCAATCCTTGAATTAGGGCAGCTATGTAATTCGTTTGCACATTAGAAGCGATAGGAACTTGTTGTAAGGTTGTTTAAAGCATAGTGTGATAGTTAGGTGAATTCTGAATTAAATCCCATAGGGATATCTTTGTAGGATTATTCTTAAGTTGTTCAACAAGATCAAACTCCTTAGTATGTGAAGTTAATCAAGGATCTCTAGGAAAAATGGGATTAGGAAAAGGTAATGGTGTTGGGGTGGGTTGTGGTTGTCACAGATTATTTCTAGTGCGATATGTATGAGCAATGGTATTATGACTCAACTACTGGGAAACATTGTTCTTAGGTGGGTTGACGATTAATTCGGGTTTATTTTGAGTTTGAGGTTTGTGTGAAGGGGGATAAAGGATGAGTTGAGGTTGAATAATATTAACATCCTTGGGAAAATGAGAGTCTAACATGGGATCTTCTTCTTCTTCTAACAACATAATATCATTATTTTCAATGTTATCCTTGTTTTGCATCATGATATCCTCCCTAAGAGGAGAGTTTTTAGGAGAACTACAAACCACATGTTCTTGATGTTCAAGGGTTAGTTCTTCTAAAATGACTTCATCACAAGTAGAGGAATGATCAATGGTTGAATTTTCTTGTTTATTAATAGTGGGGAAATTAGGAGAAAACTCTATTTGATTTCCCTTTGTCTCAAGGTATCATTCTCTTGTTCCATATTATCTACCATAATAGGAAAGCTTGCACTATGTTCATCCAAGTTTGAAGTTTGTAAAGTAGCTTCATCACAAGTGGGGGAGGCATCAAGAGAAGGACCTCTATGATTTTCAAATAGATTGTCCCAAATGGTAGGAGCATTAGGGAAGGGAGGGCCAGGATTCTCATGACTCTTAATAGGTATATATTCTAACACCATCCTATCCTTGTTGCATTGAGGAGGGATATTAAGAGATAAAGAAATTTGATTGTCATGGCTATGGAGACTAGGTAAGGTGATTTTTATAAATGTTTCTATAATCTCATTTTCTTGTTTTCCAATATCCTCCAAAGGGGAATGAGAAGAGGGACAATCAAGACCCTCGATGCTTTTATCTTCTTTCACCAAGATACCTTTGTCACTAATAAGAGAGGTATTGGGAGAAGAAAAAGTATGATTGTTATGATTGTCTACACTTCCATTCTCACTAATGGGAAATGTAATATTAAGGATTGTGTCAATGGTTTGATGATTAACATGTTTCTTAATGACCTCATTATTATAATAGAAATTGAACTCATAAGAGGGGATGTATTACTTATGAAATCCATTTTTAACCAAATAAAAGCCACATCTCTTGAATGTAAACATGATATCATGGAAAAGTAAAGAAAGGAAAATGAAATGACTTAAAGTAAGATGTGTAAATGCAATTTTTAGATGTGAAACAAGGTAATTTTCTAATTACATTATGCAATAACCTAAAAGATGAAATGTTGTAAATGCACATTTAGAATTAAGAAATGCATGAAATGAGTTAATTTAAGCTAGATCTAATGAAATGCATGTTACAAAAACTCAACCAAATCATACAGATAAGGGTAGGAAAAAGAAGATTAAAAATAGGGTTTTTAGTGCTATGAAAGGCAATTTCAAGGGTGAAAAGGGACTGTCGCCCAAGGTGGTGAATTAGTCCCAGTAGGGATTTTTCGTCAGAATTTTGATATTTTTTGGATTGATTTTGATGTTTTCTATGTTCTATGATGTAGACCTAAGATGCTAATGCAGAATTTCCAAAAAAATTAATGATTTAAGATGCAAAAATGCAATCTATATGCATTTTTACTAATGCAAAATTTGAAACCCTAGAATGGAAATTAATCAATGCAAACCCTAATGCAAAGTTAATTAGAGCTAATTATAGGATGATGATGGACTCTAAAATTAGAAAATGTGATGTTCCAAGGTTAGATTCACCAAAATGAACAACAATTTTTTGTAGATAGGCACTCTCTTGCACTTCTAGGGTTTTGCACCAAAAAGGAGAAAGGTATCCCACAAAAATTTGGGGTTCGGTTAAGACTAATGCAAATATGATTGAAATATGTCTAAATGGAAGTTTGTATGTTCAATTCACATTGGGTTCACCAAAATGAACTACAAATTTTTGTAGATAGGCACTCTCTTACACTTATAGGGTTTTGCACCTATAAGGAGAAAGGTATCCCAAAAAAACTTAGCTGGTTCACTCAAGACTAATGCAAATATGATTGAAATATGTATAAATGGAATTCCATAGATGTAAAGAGCTAATAAAAGAGATCGATTAATGAATAAAAACTAAAGAAATGTAAAGTTTTTGAAAACACAATGTGATATGCAAACATAAGCTAAATGACCTGAAAATGCAAATGAAACAAAATAGAAAATTGTAAAAGTGAATGTGTGCACCTGGAAATGTGTTGCAAACTAGAATGGAGACTAGAAATGCTATTGATCCTGAAATTCTCAACTACTAAGATACTTACACCATTCTGGATGACTTAGTCCAAGATCTAGAAAACTACACCAAAGCCCATTTCAGAAAAATGGGTATCTAGATCTATAGAAACCTTTGAAAAGCATGTTCAGTGGGACTATGTCACCATTTATGGTGACTTAGTCCACTTTGGCTTTTTTGAAAATTTGAAAGTGGAAGCGAAATCTCTCGGTTTGCACTTTCTGTTCCTCTAGGTGTTTGGTTTTGAAACTGTCAAATTTGGGCCTGAAAGTGAGTTTATGTGGATATCTTGACCTAGCCAATAAGGAGATGTCTTCAACAAGTTTGCAACTGATCCTTTAATGATTTCCAAGTCTTCAAAGTACCTAAGTCTACAAACACACAATGAAAGAAAGAAAAATGTTGGATATTAGGTCATGGGGGTTTGCCTTAGTCAAACCCCTTCTAGGTAATTAAACCAAATCAAGAAATAAGAGGAAGCATGAACATGAAATGAAGGGATTAGAACCTTGCCATGATGATAGATCTTGATTTTCTGCAACAATGGATGGAGAATCTACCCTTGAATGCCTTAGAAAGCTATCGTGATGACTTAGAATGCTAAAACCCAAGCTTTCTTGACTTGAGAGAGATGATGAATGATGAATCAAAATGATTAGGTTATGAATTAGGGTTTAGAAGCTTGTTTATATAGGAAATCCACCTAAAATGCTCGTTAATTTGATCCCCAAGGCCAACATGAAGGAAGAATAAACTTAAAATCCATTTTTTCTCTCTCAAACCTTGAAAATAGCCCAAATGGGATTAAGTCTCCAAGCTAGGAGATTTAGTCCCACATGGTCTCTTTTGCCAGCTGGATTGTTGGGGAGTGAAGAAATTAAGCTCTTATGTTGTTCTAGTTAGGTCTTTAATTAAATTATGCCTCAGAATGCACAATATGGGGCCATAGGGGCCTATTTATGATGATGTAAAGGGTAATTAGGTCTAGGGACACAAAATTCAATGTTAAAGTGTGATTAAATACACTTTACAACATTAAAATGAGGTCTACATAGCCTAGAAAGGAAAAACATCCAATGTGAATGTGTAAAACACATTACAACACTAGATTAGAATTAGGTTTAATTTACAAGCATTGTAGATTAATGTGATAATTCCATTAAATACATTTTACAATATTGAATTAAGGGGAAAATAGGTCCATTAGTCTAGAGAAGTGTGAAAGTCTTTTACAACACTTTACAACACCTTTGCAAGACATCGTTAGATGCATTTTATTCAGTTTGCAAGGGCCCAAGACCTAATGTATATTTGTAAAACACCTCACAACACTAATTCAAGGCCTCATTAAGTCTAATTTGTCATTAATTATTCCCATATCAAGCAAGAGATACATTTTTTAATGCTATAGTTTCTAGTTTGTCTTTGTTCCTTCACTACTATATGTAGATTTATTTCTATTGATTATCAAATTGAGTTGTCAAGATCTAATTAGATAGTGGGTGGGTGTATTTGAAGGAGGATGTGATGAATAGTTATGAGGGAAGCTACTACTTTGTGTTTCCTTGAGCTTCCAAGAAACTATATCTCCTTTTCTCAATAACCTCATGGTATTTAATTTAAATACACGTAATATTTCTTTACCTCTAGTATTACTATTAAATGTGTCTATTATGTTAATTGAGGTACTATTAATTTTTCTATTAATTTTCTTTACGTAGATTTTAATCTTTTCTTCCTCTTTTCCCTCTATATTTAGGTCATCCTAGTGCAAATCAATCATGTGTATAAACCCTAGACCCATGGAAACCCCCTTTATATCGGATTATGGCCTCCATGGATTATGTTGTATTCCATGCTATTCTCCCTTTCCCTCCCCCCTCTTTTGGTGACAAGTTTGAGAATATTGAAAATCTTACAAGGAGCCAACCTTCCTGTAAACAATGATTTTGGTTTTCTCTCACAATGCTTTGCTCCTCCTAGGGTTTTTCACCCAAAAGGTGAAAAGAGATTGAAAGGGGACCAAAATGCAAGGTTTTACACTCAAATTCTATGTAAATGAAATGTATTATGCTTAATTAAGATGTGCTAATGCTCTGATCTAAAATTGAAGTAATCTAGTGATGCAAAACTTAGAAAATGTAAAGTGCTGGAAAACACAATGTGATATGCAAAAATGCCTAAGAATGCAATTAAATGATGAAATAATAGAACAAAATGAAAGAGGTGCACCTAGAATCTAAAGCTTGATGTTGGGATATTCTGAAATCCTTAAAAATTGGCTGAAAATGTTGACTGGGACACTTACGCTAGGTGGGGTAACTTAGTCCCAGTTTCAGGAAACTTTCCCAGAATGGGAATCTACTAAATGGGTATCTAGAAATGTCAAAATCAATTTTTAGGCCCAGAAGCAAGAATAATTCACCAGTAGTGGTGACTTAATGATCTTGTAAATCTTAGGGAATTTGAGACATAAATTGGAAGTCTCAGGTTTGCATTTTCTTTTATAATAGGTGTCCATACTTGATTTTGGAGAAAACGGGGTAGAAATCCTCTCCAAGCTTGAACTAGGGTGATGTTGACTTGATTGATTTTGTAGACTTATTGACCACCTTTCAACACCTAATTTCTTAGTAAATATGCATACAAAAGTCTACAAACATACATGTAAAAGGAGGAAAATGGTTGAGGGTTAGAGAATATGGGTTTGCCTTGGTCAAACCCCACTTTGGTAATCAAACCCTAAATAATGAAATGGAATGAAAAGAGTATGATAAATAGATAACATGCAAATGTCATAAAATTACCATACCTTTGATGCTCAAAATATGAAGATATGTAATGAAGTACTCCAATAGATTGACTTGATAATGCTTGATTGCTTATGAATGCTTATGAATTGAGAGAGTGTATGAGAAGATTGTAGGAGATTAGGAGATGTAAAATGAGGAGAAAAACACCTATTTATACCTGATTTTATTAAAATTTCCTAAAAGTAACACATCACAAGCCAACCTCAAGGCTTAGAGGAAAAATTCCCGTTATAATTTTAAAATTATTTTGAATTTTGTGCCAAAAAGGACTAAGTCACCCCTATTGGTGACTTAGTCCCACTTAAGCAAATTAAGTGGGTGTCAGGAATTTCAGGGGATTAAAAGTTGTCCAATGGGAATATTCCCAAAAGCACACTTGAAAACAGTCAAAAAGTACATTAAGGGGTCAAATAAAGAACAAGAATGGCGTAGATAGTGAAATTAGGCCTAGAAAAGTGTGAAATCTTGTTACAAGACTTTGCAACACTTCAAAATAGGACATAATAAGTGATGACAAGGTGATTTTTAAGTGAATTGTAATGAATAGAGTCTAGAAAAGTGTAGGAATGTCTTACAACACTTCACAACACCTTCAAGAGGCACCATAATTTGAATGTTTAGGACTTGATGTGAATGTTTTGATGGGTATGTGTAGGATCATCATGGAAAAATAGGCCCTTAAGTGGCAAAAAATTCAAAAAAATCAGAGTTAGGAAACTTGACATGAATTGAATAAGTTATCTATATTATTTCAAAAATATGTAAGAAGAGAATTTGTAGCAAATTGAATGTAGTTTCTAAACTACTAGGTTTTTTTTAAATAAATCTATTTGGTGAAAATTTGAAATTTCATGGAAAAATAAGTAGGTGTCTGTCTGACCACCCTAACCACAATAAAATGATAATATTTTTTTATAAGATTTTAGATATAAGTATAGGACTCATGTCTCGATGTGATGTATATTTTTTGTAATTTTTTTCCAAGTAAATATTTAATTATGAATTTTTTATTACAATTTTAAAAATATAAAAATTGTATGTCACCACCTTAACTTGATCAAAACTTCATAAAATTCAAAAAAAAAAATCCTATAGTATGCGAAGCATAGAATGTGACACATGTTTTAGATTAAAAAAATGTGATACTATTTGAAAGCTATAAATGTTTTTCAATCAGCCTATCAATCAGGACTTTAGTCATAATTCAAATAGAAAATGAATAATACTTATTTATTAAATTCAAAGTAAACCATAATTTATATTGGTTGAAAGGTGACAATCTCCTTTAAAAACCCTTTTCCTTTCATCAATTTTGGGTAAGAAAAAATTTGTTAGCTACATGGGCCATCATAATAGTTACATATTGCCACTTTTTGGCCCATCATGATCCTGCACATACCCTGATCACATTACAACATGAAACCTAAGAAAAATCAAGCCAAATTCCCTTAGAAAGACTCAAGTGAGTGTAAAAATGTCAACTATACATTTTTTGGCAACACATTAAGCCCCTACTTTAGTGAGAGGATGAACCTGCTTCAAACTCTCACTAAAGTATCCCAACATGCACATCGAGAGGGATCCTAATGTGCTCATGTCAGTAAGATGAAACAACAATAATCAAGAGGGATGAACAAGCCCCCAAGACTAAGGTCTCATAGAAAAAAAAACATAAGAACAAAGGAACAGACGTGATGAAGAAAAGGAATGAAAGCTTCGATCATCTGTCCATCTCGTTGTGGATTAGATATTGGCTAGTTGTTTGAAATAAGAAATGTGAACTCAATTTGGGGCGATGGAACTTGTTCCTATCTCTCGAGTGAGAAGTCCCAAGTATACTCACTTTGGGGCCATGAAACTTTTGGTTTTCCATGTTTGAAACACAAAGGAAGACAACTAAGAGGGGGGTGAATTAGTTGTCTCAAAAATTATACATATTAAACTTATTATCAGATTTGATAAATAAACATGAAATCATAAACCATCACCACATAAAAACACACATAACACCAAGATTTTTACGTGGAAACCTTGTTAGATGAAAAAACATGGTGGAGGTTAATACACAAAATTATACCATGTTAAAATTATTACAAATGGGGAATACACATACATTCAGGCACACTGCTCAAATATAAAAGGCTTACTGCCCAAAAGAAGTCTTGCTATCTTACAGTCACATTCAGATTGCATCCAGAAGATTTTGAACTGAGAATATAACATCTTCTAATGCCTGATTACAGTTCCAATTAAGCACACAAACACTTTTGTCTGCTCACTCTTCTTCACACTTTACTTCTATCTTCAAAATATTAGAACATTATTCGCACTTAGCACACATCATACATTGCACACCATACCATCAAATGGTATAAACAATTGATCATATATATATATCCACAACTAAGGATAACATCAACTACATGTTAGCCCAACAAAATATGAAACATGTACAAACTGTCAGCCCAAAACAATAAACAATTTATCAATGCAAACCAAGAAATGTCAGCCAAAACATAGTAAGGACCCAAAAGAACATCCTCAAATATGAAACACCTTCAAAAATTATGCCTTGAAGATTCGCAACATGCTACAATCACCCTGTTGGCCATGATCATGAAAAACATGAACTCACAGGAGAAAATCACCAATCGTGAGCACAACGATCAATGCAGACCAACAACATAGGTAGAGTATGATCTAGAAACATCCACAAGAATCATGAATCACCATAGAAGAATCCAAAACAACTCAAATTACTAGAATCACATCATATTCTTTGAGGAACACCAACTAAAGCAATAGAGCAACTGTCAAAACACAGATACTCATAACTCAATCAAATCTTCATGCGAACCTTTGGAACTTCTTGTGGATAAACTAGATATAATTTTCAACAAAAAATTTAATCTACAACCTCTTATCATCAATATACTGAGCTATCCACCATACTAAACTTCACTACATCACTGAAAACCTACAACTTATTTTATTACAATTTTCTCAATATCTTCGACATATACAACCTTAATGACATTAATGGAAACAATGTTGAAATCAATGACAACCACATATCAGAAATATACAACAACCTCCACCTTTGGCATTGATGGCAACACATGATGTGAAAAACACCATCAATGATACTTTCTCTTAGCACTTTCCCCCCCTTAAAGATTTTAATTGTTTTCTCCTTAACTCTTTAATAGTTTTTCACATGACTCTTCTCGCCCTTTGACATCAATGACAAAGGTACACATTATCTTTCTCCACACAAGCTCTGAACCACAGTTTTGAACATCTGGCTACTCCCCCTGAGTAGTAGCCACCACAACATCAATCTGGATCACAAGATATGACTATGAAATACACAGACTGATGCAAGTCAATGCATCTTAATTCTGATTAGGAGGGGTACTCACCCCTAGATTCCCTCTAAGAGACTCAAAAGTATCCTTAGGAAAAGTCTTGGTAAAGATATTTGTAATCTATTCCTTAGTGGGCACATACTCCAATCTGACTTCCTATTCACTCACTTTCTCTCTCAAAAAGTGTAACTTGATAGACATATGCTTGGTTTTTGAATGCAACACTGGGTTCTTAGAAATGTTAATTTCACTTGAATTATCACATAATATAGCAATAGGTTCATCATACACAACTCTAATATCTTTCAACATCTACTTCATCCACAATACTTGAGTACAATTGTTAGCAACAACATTGTATTATGCCTTTGTAGTAGATAAATAAATGGCATTCTACTTATTACTTAACTATGAAATTAGCTTCTTTCCCAAGAAAAATGTACCACCACTAGTAGTCTTTCTGTCATTCACATCTCCTGCCTAATCAAGATCAGTAAAGGAACTCAAAGTAAGGTCATCTTCTTTAGGATACCATATCGGGTCATCCCATAATAGTGGTTTACAATTTTTGGCCAAACTGGACATTGAAATTATTATTTTTAACTAAATCTTCACATTCGGGCACCTATAGCGGCTAAACTGTGAGGAATTTGAAGATGGTGCAAAGTAGAGTCTCATCAAATTTTGTCTGTAGATTCTAAAAATATTTTTTTCAAAATTTTTGGAATCAAATTGCACTTCTTTTTCCATCTCCCACGAAAATAGATTTTTTTCATAAAACAACATTTTTAAGAAGTGACACACACCGTATAACGCATAATTTTTTTTCCATAAAGGATAAAATTCTAATTCTTTCAAATTTAGATTTGTAACTCTGATATCTAGTGCTTCCATTTGGTTAGATAGTTTTAAGTGAATATTTTTTCCTTAATCAAGTTTCAAAGTCAAAATTTATAACAATTCTTTATCAAGGACTTCAATATCTCTCATATTTTTCAATTTTTTTTGATAATCTTTTATTTTTCCACATGTGAAGAACAAAGAAATTCATTTTCGATGAAAAAATGATGTGTAATAAAACTTAAAAAACAAATACACAACAAAACCAAAACATATTAAAATTATATTCATTGGATAGCTTGTTCTGAGGAATACCATAATCATTTGAAATAAATTTTAAATGAATTCATTTGATCCCCCAAAATCTAAATCAAAAGTGATTTTTATCAGCATTTTGATAGGTGTAAAGGAGACGATTTATAGGTATGGTTTAAAACTAGCGAGGTTCTATCCAAGGGGTTTTGATCTAAGGTGATTTGATCAAACCCTCTTCAATTGGAATCCTTAAAATGGAACTTTTTAAGGCTTAAATCATTATATTTTCTAAAAATATGTGATTTCAACTAAAATTCATTCCTCTCAGGAATTGTAAACCACTATTATGACAGCACGTGCCAAAATCAACTGTCCCCTTCAAGTACCTAAAAAATCCTCTTCACAGTTGTCATATGAGATTCCTTAGGATCAACCTAAAATATTGCAACAATGCATACGACATTCATGATATCAAGTCTAGTTTGAGTCAAATAGAGAAATCCACCAATCATGGATCTATATCTAGTCTGATTTGTTTTAGGAGAATCATCATCTTATGTCAACTTCCATCTGGTCACCATAGGTGTACCAACTGGCTTTGAATCTTCCATACCAAACTTCTTTAGCAATTCTTTCACATACTTGGACTGAGATATAAAGATTCATCTATCTATTTGAGTAATTTGCAATCCAAAAAATAATTTCATTTCTCCAATCATAGACATCTCAGACTCACTCTACATCTCATTAGCAAACTTCATGCAAAAACTATCATCTCCTTCAAAAATGATATCATCAAAAAAGACTTCAACAATCAAATATTTATCATGATAAATCTTGAAATACAAATTACTATCAATAGTACCTTATTAAATCCAAGCTTCAACAAATACTTCTCCAATCTGGAATACCATGCTCTTGTGGCTTGCTTAAGTTCATACAATGCTTTCTTCAACTAGAAAACCATATCTCCCTTTTATCATTCGCACATCTAACATTTTATCACAATAAATTATTTTTCCATAGGTCTTCCGAATACCTTGTTTTCATAGTCTACGAAAGAAAATTCTTCTGCTGACCTTCAATTTTGCATAAATTTCCTCCACAAGTGTTCCCAAAACATTTGTAGATCATTAATGCAATCATTGCAATTTTCCACATTCTGGTATCAACTATTGGTAGGGGTAAAATATTTTCTTGAGAGCTCCCACTAGGCCAGAGGCCTTAAACTAATTCCCGGAGGAATTTCTAGCACTAGATTATTGTGTGGATTCATTTCCTACTTCATAAACACTCTTCTTCACCCATGTCTTCTTCATTTGATTCTTGATCTCATCTACAGTAACTTTACTTTTCCCTTATCATCGAAATTCTACATATTTTTCCCTTTGTTTACCATACCCTTCCTACTTCTACAAAATCTTGCAATGTGATTGGATTTGTTACAATTATAGCACACAAAATTTCTTTGTCCAAACTAGTTATTCCATTGATTTTCTCTTTATTTGCAATGGTTAGCAATATGGCCAAATCTACTGTGTAGGCAAGACATCTAACATTTGTATTGAAAAAATTGTTTGCCATATTTCTGCATTCAATTGACTTAAGACCATACTTATTGCAATTAAAACACTGACTGAAGAATGATGGACCACTTGGATTCATTCTACTTCTACATTAAGTAGCCATATGACCAAATTTATTGCAAACAAAACATTATCCATTGAACTTTTGAGCATTGAGTTGTCTTGCCAGATACCTTCTAGCTTTGCTCATATAATTTCCTGGCCTAAATTTCCTTTGACTAGATCCAGAGCTTTCTCCTTTGTCATATCCAAGACCTTGCTTGTCACTTCCAATCTTCTGACTCTGAATCAGTTCATCAAGTTTAGATGAGCTAATCTTTAACTTCTCCTTGTATTCATTTGTAGTAGCCAGTTCATCCCTAAGAATAACAATTTGTCTTTCAAGCTCTTCTTCATTTTTTCTGGATTGTTGCAATTCAAGCTCTAGCTGATTGAATCCACCATTAATTGTGTTGCATTCATTAGATCTTTCTTTCAAGGACTGAGTAAGATTCACTTCATTCTTCTTTTTCTCTTCAATCTCCTTGGTCATCCTCATCACAATAGATTCCATATCATGCTTTAGGACAACATTATCTCTAATGAGCTTTTCATATTCTTCTATCTTTTTCTTTAAGGCTTGATTTAGGTCATCATCTTCCTACCTGAGCTGATCACAAAGATCCTTTCTCCTTTCCTTGGACTTACTGATTTTATCTTTCAATGATTGAATGAATTTCTTATCATTTATGAGGATTTCTTGCAATTCCTATACTTTAGATTTGGATTGATCAAGATCATGTAGTGCCACCAAAAGTTGTTGATGAATATTGTCAAAATCCATTGAATCACCTTCCCGAATCTTCCCCAAGCTATTAAAATTCTTCCGAGGAACTAGGCTCTGATACCAATTGTTGGCAACACAAGGGTAGACAACTGAGAATGGGGGTGAATCGGTTGTCTCAGAAATTATACATATTAAACTTATTCTCAAATATAATAAATAAACATGAAAGCATAAACCATCACCACATAAAAACACACATAACACCAAGATTTTTACGTGGAAACCCTATTAGGGGAAAAACCATGGTGGAGGTTAATCCACAAGATTATACGCTGTTAAAAGTAATACAAATGAGGAATGCACATGCATTCAAACACACTTTTGAAATACAAAAGGATTACTGCCTAAAAGAAGACTCACAGTCTTCCAGTCACATTTAGATTACATCCAAAAGATTTTGAACTGAGAAAATAGTATCTTCTAATGCCTGATTATAGTTTTGGTTAAGCACACAAACACTTTCATCTACTCACTCTTCTTCACACTTTACTTCTACCTTTGAAATATTAGAACATTATTCACACCATACCATCAAATGGTATAAACAATTGATAATATATATCCGCAACTAAGGATAACTTCAACTACATATTGGCCCAACAAAATATGAAACGTGTACAAACTATCGACCCAAATCAATAAAATATTTATCAATGTAGACCAAAAAATGCCAACCAAAACATAGTAAGGACCCAAAAGAACATCCTAAAATATGGAACACCTTCAAAAATTATTCCTCAAAGATCTGCAACATGCTACAATCACCTTGTCGGCCATGATCATGAAAAACATGAAATCACAAAAGAAAATCACTAATTTCTATCACAAAGGTCAATGCAGACCAAAAAAACAGATAGAGCATGATCTAGAAACATCCAAAAGTAGAATGAATCACCACAGAAGCATCCACAACAACTCAAATTACTAGAATCACATCATCTTCTTTTAGGAACAACAACTAAAGCAACAAAGCAACTGTCAAAACACATATACTGATAATTGAAAGAAATCTTCATGCAAACCTCTTAAAATTCATGTGGATAAACTAGATATAAATTTCAACAAACCCTTTAATCCAAAACCTCTTATCATAAATATACTGAGATATCCACCATATTGAACTTCACTGCATCACCAACAACTTGTAACTTATTTTATTACAATTTTCTCAATATCCTCGACATATACAACCTTAAAGACATTAATGGAAATAGTGTTGACATCAATGAAAACCACATATCAGCAATATCCAATAGTCCACAGGGTGAGAAATCCTAAAAAAGGGAGATACCTATGCTAGTTGGTATGCACTCACAAACACATAGGTGGCTATGGGGAAAGTCACGCCACTGAGTGGACTTCTCGGTTAACCATATCAAATTTCTACCTCTTGATAACTTTACCAAGGTGCCACAAGGGAAAATGTCAGCTCATGCTTCATGAGACAAGAAAATCTCCATATGCTTAGAACTCATGAACAAATACAAGGGTAGCACAGGCATGCAAGTTTCGTTATGCAAGGTTGTAAAAATGTAAAAGTTAAAATGCAAAAATGTAATGTAAAAATGAAAAATATATTCAAAGGAGTATTTTTAAGTTCATGCAAGTTCTATCACTCAGGGAACATTGTGTCTAATGTATTTAAGAGAGGACCAATCAGAGAATAGTATATTCACAACTTAAGGGATGTAGTGTGTCGCATCAGGAAATTAAGAGAAATGTAATATGCTAAGATAGATCACACTTATGAAGGACATCACACCCAATGTCATCTACAAACTAGCGAATGCATCGTATGAAGTGAAAAGGCTACACTAAGAATAAAAAATGGAAATGAAATGATGCCAATGTATACCCCCCACTTTAAAATAATTGCTACACATTGTTAAGTGAGCAATTACTTTAAAGTAGCAAAGGAGAAATACAAAAATAAAACAAGACATGAGAGCCAACTTGGAAAGCCCCTATGCCAATTCATATGTTTCTAAGTTTAACTGCTTCATGTAAATGAAAAAGAAAATAAAGGAAAGGTAGTTTTCCCGCATAAAGGAACACACCAAAGACATAAGGGATCTATGGATTTGGGGTCAGTATGTTCATTGCTGCAATATTTTTATGAAAGAGATTAGAACTATCATCATTCGCCAAATCACATAGAATTGGAAGAATGACACGAAGAGAGCGAAAACAAAGGGAAAAAAAGTTCGTTTTGTATCAACATGGAAGAGAAATTACGGTCTCAATGATTTCCATCATCCCCAAAAGGAAAACACAAGCAAAAGAAAAAGGGAAAAGAAAAGAAAAATATTTTGGGTCAACATGAAGGTGACATTTCAGTCTCAATGCCTTGTGTCATCCCCAAAAGAAGAACACAAAAAAAAATCAAACAAAAGAAAAAGACCTTTTGGGTCAACATGGAAGAGATGTAGGACGTCTCTACACTTTGTCATCCCCAAAAGGAGAACACAAAAGAAAAAGTGAAAAGGAAAAGATAAGGTACGACATATGGAAGAAGAAAGGTACAAATAGAGGAAGTGCACAAAGATAGAGAAAACATCAAACACATGATACGGGGGAACACGATACACACATACAATGAAAATGTAAAAGGAATTGGTAATGGAACTATAAGTCAACCATTAACTGAGTTATTGGCTTCACAATCTTGATTAGTATAAGCGGAAGGGAAATAATGCAGTTAAGAGGCAAGAAAAAATGCATTACTAGGATAAGGCTAACAAGTTCTTGCCCATATTGAATGTAAGGCCAAAATGAGCCAAGAAAGGTGATGGGAGGAATCATGCAATAGTGAGAATGAAAATTTCTACAACTATTACATGATAAAAGGAGTTTTTTTTAAAGGATGATGGGAAAGCAGTTAGTATCTGTGAAGTGATACGAGGTCAATATGTCATTCAATGTCTAACATTCTTTAGTTCGATGTCCAAGAACATGATGATATTTGAAAAATAGTATGTTAGAATCTTTAGGATGGATAACCAACCTATTCATAGGTGGTAAGAGTATAATACCCTTGTTTAAAAGCAAATAAAGTCTCCTTTCACATTCAGGTGGAGGTTGAGTAGGAAACTTGAGCTTTTTCAATTTGTAAGGTCGTTTACATTTGCTAGATTCTCCTTTTTCATGAATGGAAGGAGGAAGAGGACCTATAGGGATCCTAGCATCCTTGTCATCAGAATTAGGGAATGGGTGTTCACATTTAAGGAGAAAGGAGAATCAAAGATCACTGTACCATCATCTCAAAGTCTCCAATACTCAAAAGGAGGCTTGTTGGTATGAGGAGGATCTTGATATGCTAATCTTGTTATGTTTTCTTCTTGTGGTTTTTGTTCAAAAGGTTGGTGAATGTTATGTTCAATTGTTGTATCACAACCTTCTTTACTTAAAATAGTAAAGCCCTTTCCATAGATTTCTTCAAGGTTGATGGGAGTTTTTGTAACTTTGTTATCATAAAATGGGTGAGGGTGTGGTTGTGTAGAGGATTTAGGTCCACTTGATGGAGGTAACTTATGTCCTTCATTATTTTTGGCATGAAGATCGCCAAATGTATCAGGAGGTACAATAGTAGGCAAGTTTTGTGACCACATGGATGGGTAAAAGGCTGCATTGGCTTCAAGGTTATCAAGACATTTGTTTAAGAACTTTTTCATGCTATCATCATCTACTCCAATGATGTCTACATCATGAGGAGGACAATCATGAGGAGCTGGAGGAACATGAAGAAGCTCAAGATCATTAGGATCACAACTAAAGGCACAATTGGACATGCTTACTAAGGATTTTAAGGAATTCCAAAACTTATTAAAGGAAAAAGGCCATGATGCAAGAAAATGAAATGCGAGAAATAATAAATCTGAAAAGTTAGACACAGTATAGTAACATAAAATAGAAGTACAAAGAATACCCAAATATTACCTAAAATTATAATGAAAAATATGCAAAAGGACTAAGTCTCCTAGGGTGGTGATTTAGTCCCACTGATATTTTTTTTGTTTTTTCAAAAAAATTAAATGCAATTCTATGTCTTTCAGATGTACAAATGGAACTATAGTATGCAAATGCATAATTTTTGTGTTTTGTAATGCAAAAATGATGCAAAATGCAAGCTAAGTGAGCTTTACACTAATGCAATGGAAAAACCCTAGGATACAATTTAATCAATGCAAGATGCATTGCAAATGAAACCTAGGATGCACTTTTGAAATCAGAAAGGAATATGTTCAAAAGTCAGGTTCACCAAAAATGCAAACAATGATTTTGGTTTGTCTTGGACACTAAGAACATTGAGGGGGGTAATCAGTGTTTGAGATCATTTGATTTTCAAAAAAGATGTTAAAGTATCAATAGCAATAATTAAACCCACAACATATGAACGGAAGGAAACATGCATAAACATTAATCAACACCATAACACCTAGATTTTTACGTGGAAACTCTATTAGGGAAAAAACCACGGTGGAGATTAATCTACAAAGTATACTCTGTTAAAAGTATGATAAAAGGGGAATGCAATTGCATTCAGGTGCTCTTCCTAGAGCTCACTGCTCAAAAGAGAAAGGCTCACTACCTTACAAAGTATAATTGAAATTACAACAAAATATTGAACTAAGAGTACAACATCTAAAAATTCCTGGAATCAGTTCCAATTAAGCACACAATCAAGTTATGGATCTTTCATCCAATTTGCACTTCTGCTCTGCTCTTCTTTGCTCTGCTGTAGAAACCCTTCTAAAAAATTCACTCAACAAATCTTCTGAGATTAACTCATATAGTTGTTCTACACGTTTTCACACAAAAAAGCTCTTATTCTACCTTCATCACCACATACATACATAAAAAAATGATTTTCAAATCTCCTTTATATACCCACTAATCAGAAATTGTTATTTGTCAGCTTCAAACAAAATATAATATTCTTGCTTATGTCAGCCCAAATCACTAGTTAGAATTGATGCGCACCAACACAAGTAAGCTAGACTATAGTAGGGAACCAAACCAAAATTCCAAACATAAGAAATAACTAAACACATACTCCACATACATCCATGACACAACATATACATCAAGTCAAACAGAATAAGAAAGAAAGTAGTAAATCATTCTCCTGAATCTCTTAACTCATACTTCAACTAATGAAAAACCACAAAAATTTCCAATAGGATAGAATATATGCTAAAAATCCTTTCCTGGGGATCCAAACCACAAAATAGTGATCTGGTGAAATATTCAAATTGACTTATCAATCACATGCCCTATTCTTCATACTTTATGCCGGTAGAATATAGTCACTTACTTCTCTTGTCGGTAGGAGAAACTACTACACTATGGACCATACAACTGACTCTAGTTGGCATCAATTAAAACACAAGAAGCCAAAAATAATCTCTCCAAGCCATATTCCAATAATCTCCCCCTTTTGCATTGATGGAAACACTTAGTGAAAAATGACTAAGTGTCATAGCTCAAAAACTTACCAAGACCAAAATTTTTGCTTCCCCTCAAGATGTCAAGGAATTTTTAATTGCATTATCTCCCCATTTGAAATCAATGAAAAATATCCCACTACTTTTGCTACACGTATTTCCTTTAAAATTTTACTCATCTCTCCCCTTTAGCAAAAATGAGAGTTTTGATAAAAATTTGGAAAACTCCAGCACAAATCAGAAGATTATTTTATACTTAGCTTTCATTTCTGAAAGAGATTTCTTCCAAAAGTCCACTGCAATACTAATAGCTATAATCAAGTTATTATTCTTTGATTTCTTTTTGATAATCTAAACAAGGGATTCAGGAATGGTGAAGGCATCATTCAATGTTTCTCCTTCCTTTAGAATTTCAATCATTTGCTCTAATCTGCATTTGGTATGATCTTTCACTTTCCAGAAAGCATCCATGAAATTACTTCTAGTAGAGTGAGATTTTTCATGATCAACCTGTAGAACATGAATCTTCTTCTTAGCTTCTCAATCCTTGTCCAAAAACATACTGTAATCGTGACCTATCCTGACAAGCTCATTTTCAATTTCCTCCAATTTGTCCTTATACTTTCCAACCACATGGGGCCACCTAAGATAGTAATTGAAGATCTTGTTAGCTGAATCAATGCACTATCTTAGCTCATTCATTTTCTTCTCCAGTTTAGAAAGAGATCGTCTAAACTGCATCTTCAGATGAAATTTTTTTTCTTCCTCTTTTCTATCCAGAGGTATAGTGGCCACAGCCTCCTGGATACATTGGATCAGCTCATTTGGAAGTTCATTCTATAGACTCTCCAATTCAATGTTGTTATCAACAAAGTATCTTCCTAGAGTGTTCTCAATGACATATTGCTCATAATATGGTCCATTCAACCATATATTAGTTATCTTTTGCACACCATCTTCATCCTGAATAATTTGCAATATCTTTGCTTTAAACAAAGCACCTTCATCATCACTATCTTCCGCAATTTCCACAACTAGTTCAACTGGTTTTGGTTCTTCTCTTGGAGTATATCCCTTAGAGTCCTCATCGACTACATCCACAACCATCATCTATTCTTTTCCTTTTTCCTCAACTTTTGTTGACTTGGGTGTTGGAAGAGTGACACCAACCAGTTCTCTCTCTCTCTCTCTCTCTCTCTCTCTCTCTCTCTCTCTCTCTCTCTCTCTCTCTCTACAGAAAGATGATCCAACTTCAGCTATCTTTACCAGAAGAGGAATAAAATTTAGATCAAACCATTCTAACAACTTCCTAAATAAGTTCTCATAAACTTTTTCACCATTTGCAAATGAGTTGAAATTTTCAAAAATTTGTTTGTAGACTATTTTTTCTTTCCACACCACATTGTCATTTAGAGGCAAGAAATTCAGGAAATACATCATAATGCATATAGCTAGAGTGCCAAACCTGAAAGAGTAGCCTATATCTTTTGACAATTGTAGATTCTCCATTAGTTGATCTTTTATCAAACCACATAGGTCAAATTCTTCTCCTTCTATTATCATTTTGTGAGAAATATACACTACACATGCTGAGGTTGATCCTTCTCAATTTATGAAGAATATTTTATATGAAATTGCATGAGTAATATACCTCATTAAAGGATCTTTGATTGTTGTAATTACCAGAGCCCTCTAATCTCCCGTTATTCCAATTAGGGCTTCAACCTCAATGCTTCGAATCAATTTCATTTTTAGAACATCACCAACTTTGCACAAACCTGTTAAATTTCTAATTAAATCCTTATAAATTTGATAGGGTTTATCTAGAGTAAGGATATCACCATTCAATCTATTCAGTATAAACCGAATCACTTCCACAGTGACAAAATGAGGGAATTCATTCTAGACATCCAAATTCTTGTGTTTCGCTCCTCTAAGCCTTTTCAATTCGACAGAAAATAATGAATTTCTTATATCCCTGATCTTTTGACTACTATATTCATCCAAAATTATTGATCCTTTGATTTGCTTCATTTTCCATACCAAGCAGGGTTCTATCGATCACCAAAACACTATGAAATTGATGAGCAACAGATATACTTAGAGAATTCACCGCTAGATTGATTTTTATTACTTTGAATTTTCATAGAAAAAGGTTCTCCAATAGTTATCCTTTGATGCATGGTGGTAAATTAGGGTTCCAAATTCTCTTTTATAGCTTCACCTACTTAACTTCCTGCCTCTTTAAATGCATTGCCCTAGAAGTTCTGGTTACACTGAAAACTCAGACAACAAATGAAGAATCCGACTTCGAACTGCAAAAATTTATCCAACTCAACAAATGATCACATATACATTTGTCAAAGAATAACACAACTTTTGATGACATCCATTGATTTATAGCCAACTATACTCAAGGGAACAAAAGATCTTCTTGTAAAACTCCCCCTAGGCCACTAGCCTGAAGTCAATTGCTAGAAGAATTATTGGAGGGAGCTTCTGGTACAACCCTATTTCCTTCATCAGATTCACTTTTCTTTATCCATGTCTTCTTCATTTGATCTCTTATCTCTTCTATAGATGCTTTTTCCTTTCCTTTGTTGTCTTTCGGTGAATTTCTCCCTTGATAAACCAGACCTCTTTTATTCATGTTTTTGTTCTTGTAGAATTTTGCAATGTGCCCAAGTTTGTTGCAATTGTAGAACACCGGATTTTTCTGTGTATGCCATCTATTCCACTAATTTCCTCCTGATCTGCATTGATTAGCAACATTTCCAAATCTTCCACAGGTATAACAGTTAATGTTACTTGCACTGACAAACAAAATTTTGCATTCTAATGACTTATGCCCAAACTTCTTGCATTTAAAACATTGACCAGAAAATGATGGGGTGCTAAAGTTTATTTTTCTTCTACATTGAGAAGCCATATGACCAAATTTATTACAAACAAAGCAATATCCATTAAATTTCTGAGCATTGGGTTGCCTTACCGAATTTTTTCTTCCTTTGTTTTTCTTATTAGGATTCTTCTGTTCGGATACGGAGCTCTCACCCTTATCATAGCCAAGACCTCACTTTTCATTTGTATCCTTTTTTCTTATGGTTATCTCATCAAGCCTAGAAAATATTATCCTAAATTTCTCCTTGAATTCATTTGCAGTGGAAATCTCATTTCTGAGGATAACTACCTATCTCTCAAGCTCTTGTTCATTGTTTCTAGATTGTTGCAGTTCAATTTCCAACTAAACGAATCCACTATTAATTCTACTGCATTCTTCAGATTTTTCTTTTAGGGACTAGGCCATATTTTCCTCATTCTTTTTTCTTTCTTCAATCTCTTTGATAAACTTCATCTCCATAAACTCCATTTCAAGCTTTAAAGTTGTATTGTCCTTAGCAAGTTTTTCACATTGTTCTGTTATTTCCCTTAGGGTTTGATTTAGATGGACATCATCAAGACCTTGTCTTTCTTTCTGCTTCAATTGATCACATAATTCCTTCCTCTTTTCCCTTGACTCATTTATCTTATCCTTCAGTGATTGAATGAATATTTCAGCTGCCACAAGATTTTCTTTTAGTTCCATGACCTCTACTTTGGACTGATCAAGATCATCAAGTGCCACCATAAGTTGTTGTTGAAGACCACCAACGTCCATCATAATTCAAGATCCACCTCAAGTTGTTAGACTTCAGAAGAGGAACCTACTCTGATACCAAATGTTGGACACTAGGAACACTAAGAGGGGGGGTGAATTAGTGTTCAAGATCATTTGATTTTTAAAACAGATCTTAAACTATCAACAACAATAATTAAACCCACAACATATGAACATAAGGAAGCATGCATACACATTAATCAACACCATAACACCTCAATTTTTACATGGAAACCCTGTTAGGGGAAAAACCATAGTGGAGATTAAAGTATACTCTGTTAAAAGTATGATAAACGGGAATGCACTTGCATTCAGGCACACTGCCTAGAGCTCAATGCTCAAAAGAGAAAGGATCACTTCCTTACAAAGTATAATTGAAATTACAACAAAAATTTGAACTAAGAGTAAAAAATCTACAAATTCTTGGAATCAGTTCCAATTAAGCACAAAATCAAGTTTTGGATCTTTCATCCAATTCACACTTCTGCTCTATTTTTCTTTGTTGTGCTGTAGAAACCTTTCTAAAAAAATTACTCAACATATCTTTTGAGATTAACCCATATAGTTTTTTATTACTTATTCACACAAACACAAACATACATACATAAAAAAATGATTTTTGGATCTCCTTTATATACCTACTAATCAAGAATTTTTATTTCTCAGCTTCAAACAAAACATAATATTGTTGCTTATGTCGGCCAAAATCACCAGTTAGAATTGATGCGTACCCACACAAGTTGGCTAGACTATAGTAGGGACCCAAACCAAAATTCCAAACATAACAAATAACTAAAAGAATACTCCACATACATCTACGACATGACATATACATCAGGTCGGCCAAAATAAGAAAGTAAGCAGTAAATCATTCTTACGAATCTCTTAACTCATACTCTAACTAATGAAACACCACAAAAATTTCCAATAGGATAGAATATATGCTAAACAAGCTTCCCTAGGGATCCACACCACAAAATAGTGATCCGGTGAAATATTCAGATTGACTTATCAACCAGATGTCCTGTTCTTCATACTTTTTGCCGGTAGAATACAATCACTTACTTCTCTTGCCGGTAGGAGAAACTACTACACTGTGGACCATACAACTAACTCCGATTTCCATTAATGACAACACAAGAAGCCAAAAAAAATCTCTCCATGCCATATGCCAATAGTTTTCCCTCACAATGCTTTGCTCCTCCTAGGGTTTTTCACCTAAAAGGAGAAAGGAGCTTGAAAGGGGACCAAAATGCAAGGGTTTACACTCAAAGTCTATGTAAATGAAATTTATTATTCCTAATTAATATGCACTAATGCTCTGATATGAAATTGAAGTAATCTAATGATGCAAAACTTAGAAAATGTAAAGTGCTGGAAAACACAATGTGATATGCAGAAATGCCTAAGAATGCAATTAAATGATGAAATAACATAACAGAATGAAAGAGGTGCACCTATAATCTCAAGATTGATGTTGAGAGATTCTGGAGTCCTAAAAAAATGGCTAAAAATGTTGACTAGGACACTTACGACAGGTGGGGTGACTTAGTCCCAGTTTTGGGAAACTTTGTCAGAACGAGATTCTACTAAATGGGTATCCAAAAATGTCAAAATCATTTTTCAAGCATGGAAGTGGAACTAATTCTCCACTAGTGGTGACTTAGTCCTCCTTCAAATCTCAGGGAATTTGGGACAGAATCTGGAAGTCTCAGGTCTACACTTTCTTTTTTAACAGGTGTTCATACTTGACTGTAGAAAATGGGGTAGAAAACATCTCCACGCTTGAACTAGGGTGATGTTGACTTGATTGACTTTGTAGACTTGCTAGCCACCTTTCAACACCTAATTTCTTGATAAATTTGCATACAAAATTCTGCAAACACACATGCAAAAGGGGGAAAATGGTTGAGGGTTAGAGAATATAGGTTTCCTTGGTCAAACCCCACTTTGGTAATGAAACCCTAAACAATGAAATGGAATGAAAAGAGTAGGATAAATAGATAACATGAAACTCTCATAAATTTACCACACCTTTGATGCTTAAAATCTAAAGGTATGTAATGAAGTACTTTGATAGATTGACTTGATAATGCTTGATTGCTTATGAATGCTTGTGAATTGAGAGAGTGTATGAGAAGATTGTGGAGATTAGGAGATGTAAAATGAGGAGAAAACACCTATTTATACTTGATTTTAAAAAAATTCTTGAAAGTAACACATCATAAGCCGACCTCAAGGGTTAGAGGACAAATTCTCACTAGAATTTTAAAAATATTTTGAGTTTTTGGCCCAAAAAGAGTAAGTCACTCCTATTGGTCACTTAGTCCCACTTAAGCAAATTAAGTGGGTGTCAGAAATTTTGGGGCATTAAAATTTGTCCAATGGGAATATTCCAAAAAACACACTTGAAAATGGTTGAAAAGTACATTAATGTGTCAAATAAAGCATAAGAAAGGTGTAAATAGTGAAATTAAGCCTATAAAAGTGTGATATCTTGTTACAAGACTTTACAACACTTCAAAATATGACTTAATAAGTGATGAAAAGGTTATTGTTAGGTGAATTATAATGAATATAGTCTAGAAAAGTGTATAAATGTCTTACAACACTTCACAACACGTTCACAAGACACCATAATTTGATTGTTTAGGACCTAATGTGAATGTTTTGATCACATTACAACATTAAACACAAGAAAAATCAAGCCAACATCCATTAGAAAGACTCAAGTGACCATAAAAATGTGAATTATATAGTTTTTGGTGACGCACTTCCAATCCCACATATTAAATTGTTGGTCACTAATTGGCCTCCAATCCTTTCCATTGCTAGTGTTTTATGCACAATTTATTTTTTGAAGATCAAAGAATTGTAAATAAAATTAGTAATTATTGGCACATTTAGTGGGACTTGAGATACATTATAATAATCTTTCCCAATAGCAATTAATGTCATGAAAATTGTAACTATTGATAAAGCAACATTTTTCTAGGAAGACTTCACAAAACTATGACATTTCTATTGTGTAAGTATTAATTAAGATCTATAGTTAAATATATATTTGAAAGTCAAAATTTATGACATCTTGAAAGCTAGTATTAGAAAGTTTAAAGATAAAACAAGTTAAAACTCTCTTGTTTGGGAGTAGAAAAAATTGGTTGCATAACATAAAATTATAGTTCAATTTAACAAGAGCTAGGCATTTATCAGCTATTACTCAAAGCATGTAACCATCACCATTTATTTTGCAATATCATGCATTAGTATCCTTTAAAATTAGCAAAGTAAGAGCCAATTTTTTATGATTAAAACACTAGCTCCTACTATTCTCAAAATTTTATAGGGAATATGGAAAAAATAGACTTATGCCCCCATTTGATTCAAATTTGAACTAGATGGCTTGATTTATCCTAAGATTATGATAAATTAGGGTTTCCTAGTTGTGAGCTTGTATGGCACATGCAAAGAAAAGGATGGCTAAAAAACATACCAAAAATTGGTTGGCTGTAGAAGAGAGTAATCCCTTTTGTGGTTTTTTCCACCACAAGCCAATAACTCTAGTTGACCAAGTCTAAGATATATATCAATGCGAGGGATGAGCATCAATTTTTTAGAGTAAACATGAATACACTATTTGGTTTATATGTGAATTTTGAATATTACATTTGTCATGAGGCATGTATTGGGCTTCTATAGAAGTTCAAATGTGTAATATTCAGATTAAAAAAGAATGCTCAATACAAATTGGGAACTAAATATTCTTTGATTATTAGAATATTTTTTTGGCCTTTGATAAATACTAAGAAATAATATAATTTTTTTGTCATATGCTTATGTGGACAATGGAAATGGAATGCACAACTTTCTTGTTCACACCAAAATGGGAATGAAGGAAGAGAGATCCGATTTCATAATGCTCACATTCAAGAATACCTTAGAGATCCCAATCCAATGAAGGATGTGAGAGATATGACTGTAAGATATCCTAGGAAATGGATGAGACAAGAAAGGGAGTTCACCACCAAGTGTAAACTTGGAAAATGCAAGATGTTTGAAAACACAATGTGATATGAAAAAGGACCTAAAAAGATGAATAGAAATACAAGTAAAATAGAACAAGAAAGAAAAATAGAAAGTGTGCACCTGGAAATGTGTAGAGGTAGGAATGAAGATTGGAGATGCAGTTGATACTGAAATTTTGACCTACTTGGACTCATTCGCTATTCTGGGAAAATCAGTCCCAAATCTGGAGAACTATATCGCATCCTGCTTTAGTCAAATGGTTATCCAAATCTATAAAAATATCTAAAAAATAGGTACAATGGGACTCATTCTCCACTAATGGAAAATGAGTCCACTTTGACTTTTCTAAAAACTCAAAAAGTGGAATCTATAGCTCTCGGTCTTCTCTTTATGTTCCTCCAAGTATCCAGACCTGAAACCTTGATTTTCAGGGTTGTAGGTGACTTTTTGTGAATATTTTAACCTTTCCAATAAGGATATGAAAGACAAGTTTGAAACATATTCTTCAATCATCTTGAGGCCTTTCAAAGAACCAAGATTTGCAAATCACACAAGGAAAGAGAGAAAATGTTGATTGTTAGGGAATAGGGGTTTTCCTTGGTCAAACCCCATTTAGGTAATTAAACCAAAATTATGAGACAAGATAATGAAGCATGGATATGAAGTTATGCAATTAGAAACTTTCCATGATGATGGATCTTGAATTTTTGAAACAATGGATGAAGAATCTGCCCTTGAATGTCTTAAAAGTGATCTTGAAAGCTATCTTGATGACCTTATGAAGACTTGAAGTGCTTAAATATTGACTTGATGGCATGAATGGGGGTGGATGGATGGAATGAGGGTTTGGAAGCTTTTTTTATAGGAAAGGCACTCAAATGGTCATTAATTTGATCCCCAAGGCTAACATTGAAGAAAATTAAACTTAAAACCCAATTTTTCCTGCTCTAACCTCAAAAATGGCCCAAATGGGACTCATTCACCATCCTAGGTGGATGGGTCCCTCCTGGATGGGACTCATTCACCCAAAGTGGCAAATGGGTCCGACAAGGGCTATTTTTCTAGTTGGGATGTCAGGGAATCAAGAAATTAAGCTCATATTTATGGAGTCAGGTTTTTGATCAAAATAAGCCTTCGAATGCACAATATGGGGTTATAGGTGCCTATTATTGATTATATAAAGGGTGATTAGGGCTAGGGACACAAATTTCATTGTGAAAGTGTGATTAAATACAATCTACAACATTAAAATGAGGTCCACATAGCCTATAAAGGCACAAAATCCAATGTGAATGTGTAAAACACATTACAACACTAGATTAAAACTAGGTTTAATTTACAATCCTTCTAGATTAATGTGATATTACAATTAAATACATTTTATAACATTGAATTAAAGGAAATATAGGTCCATTAGACTTAAATGCTTAAGAAAAGTTTAGAAAAGTGTGAAAGTTATTTAAAACACTTTACAACACCTTTACAGGACATGTATTTTATTTAGTTTACAAGGGACCAAGACCTCATGTTAATGTGTTATCCACATTACAACATTAAATCAAGGAAAAATCAAGCTAGAATTGCAAGGAGGGTCCAAACAAGACAAAAAAAGTAGAAGGGTTACTTTTTTGATTTCCATATTTAGCCCCCACTTTAGGGAGAGGATGAACCTATTTCAAACTCACACTAAAGTAGACATTCAAGAGGGGTCCAATCGTACCAATGTAGATAGTCTAGGATAGCAAAAATGGAGGAAGCGGTGAAGCCCCCAGGATCCAAGATCCTAAGTCAAACCGACATAAGCACAAAAGGACAAACACAAGGTGAATGATTTGCAGAAAAACAAGATACATGATCATGCAATGACAATAACTAGAAGGGAGAGAAGTACAAATGAGAAGAAATAAAAAGGTGGATCAAACTTGGACTATTTGTCCAACACATTGTGGATCATATCTAAGCTATTTGTTAAAAATGCATACTCACTCTAGGGAAACAAAACTCTTGGTTGTCCGCTGGGTGAGAAGTCCCAAAAGGTGAGAAACATACACTCATGGCTGGTATGCACTCACACACACACAAGTGGCTATGGGGAAAGTCATGCTTTAGATTGGGCTTCCCATTGAAACCATACCAAAGTTATGCCTCCTAATAACTGTGATAAGGTTCCACACCAAAATGATCTTCGAGCTCTATGAGGCAAGCAAAACTTCATATGCTTGAAACTCATAGACATTGTCAATACAAAATAGTGCAAATAATGCTCAAAGAGATTTTGCTTAGTTCATGTTAGGTCTCTTCTTAGGGAACATTGTGCTTAAAATCTCCAAGAGAGGAAAAATACAAGGTCTCATCTTAGGGAACATTGTATTTAATGTTTCCAAGAGAGGAAAAATGAAGAGAAATATCATGTTCTTGAAGGAAATAAAGCCCTATGACACCACCAAGAAAAGGACGCATCGCAAGAAGAAATAAATCATGCAATGAAACATGATGAGTGTCGATGTATTCCCCCACTTTGAAGTGGTTGCTAACACCATTACTGTGCTAAATTACTTTAAAGTAGAAGAATATCTATGAGAGCTTATTCAGAAATCCCTATGCCAAGTCATATGTTTTCAATAAGCTACATCATGAATAAGTATGACACATGTGAGTCAATCCTATGACATTTCAACCACATCCCAAGCTTGCTCTTATTCATACATGAAAGGTGGTCAACTAGCTAAAAGAGACAACTACAAGTTACATACGAGAACAAGGATATCTAAACCCATGCCCCCACTTAGTACCAGACAAGGATGAAGCAAATAGGGTGAAGGTAAGTATTAGTTAGAGGAACTAGGTGCTTGAACACAAGGAAGAGCACCATAGTCCTTGAGATGTTGAACTTTGTTGTTTAAAGCCTTACATTCATTAGTAGTTGTAGACGTTCAAATTATCCTAATTGATATTGTGCACTCAATTTTGATTCACTAACAACAATTCTTCCTTAATCACTTCGTTACTAACCAATTAATTGAATAATCCTTATTTAATTATCATCAATATTCCTCTTTTAATTAAATAAATCAACTTTATTTGATTAAATCATAAATCATCTTATCCTAATGTTCCTCTTTTATTACAAAATAACTTTATTTAATTTAATCCTAAATCCATCTCTTTTAATTGAATAAATCAACTTTATTTGATTAAATCCAATGTTCTTCATTTAACAAAATAAATAAAATTTATTTAATTAAATCATTAACCTCCCACATATCCTATCATTTTATTTAAATAAATCTATAAATCTAAATCAAATGTCATGTCAACTAATTCATCTAAGTTAATTAAATCCTAATTAACTCCTAACACTAATCCTCAAATCCTCTAGCTTTTGCAACTTGCACATGTAAATCAATTTATTTGATATATTAATTCCTCTATTTCCATTCAAATATGGCATCTCTTTGGAATATTCCATCAATTTGAAATCTCCCTCCCAAAAGGACTTTGTCCTCCAACATGAAATTTAAGTCTCTTACATGTCCTTTTTCTTGAGCCAACTTGGCATTAACTCCACTTACATCTCCTCTTGTGCAAGTCATTTATTCAAATTCAAATCCACCTATATGCATTAACTTGCACATTGTTCAAGCTCCACCTCTTTTCAATAGCATTTTGACCAATGACACAATGCCATTGGCTCAAGTTTAATCCCACATTTTTCCTATTTCTCATTTCTCCATCCTTCATTCCTATAAATAGAGGACTTCTCTATTGATTTGGTATCCAAAAATTCATGGAAGGTTACTATCTATAGATTTGAGCAAGTTCATCCACATTTTCATCAAAGTTTCCATACTTTTCATCAATCTTAGCTAGGTTATTGACAATTTTCATCAAGGAGCATTCAGTCATCATCAAGTTCATCAAGGAGTGGGGAAAGGGATTCTTTCTAGATCAAAGAAGTACCAATTCCCCAATGGGATGTTGTTTTGAATGTTTTGAATAAGATTTCTTAGCTTTCATTTGGTTAAATTTTCTTTGTTTCTTGTTCATTGTGTTTGAATGAATTACATGGGGAATGTTTGTTATAGATTTCTTAATTGACTAACTCTGCTGTAGAAAAATGGCCCCTTGTCATTTTCATGGCCTTTTAGGTCTTGTTTCATGATGTTTGGTCTATTTTTCTTTTATTCTATATTGTAATGTGGCTTGAACATGCATATTTATGTACTAAAATTCAAATATTGACATCTTGTGAAGGTGTTGTGAAGTGTTGTAAAACATTTCTACACTCTTCTAGACTCTATTCATTACAATTCATCTAAAAATCACCTTTTCATCACTAATCAAGTCCTATTATGAAGTGTTGTAAAGTCTTGTAACAAGATTTCATGCTTTTCTAGCTATAACTTCACTATTTACAACTTTCTTATGCTTTATTTGACCCCTTTATGCCCTTATAAGCCTTAATTAAGTGCATTTTTGAATTTACATTAAATGCAAGATAATTCCTGACACCGATTTTTTAGGTCCTAGGTGGGACCCATTCACCATGGGTGGAGAATGAGTCCCCCTTGGCTCTAAATTAAAAATATTTTAAATTTTCTTTTGGGTTTTTATTCAAAATCACTTGATGTTATCCTGTGATGAGGTATTAAAGGGTTACTAGAGCACAAGTGTGTATAAATAAGTGATTTTCACGACATTTTACATCTACAATCACACATCACATTCAAGCAATCTTTTCATTCATTCAAGCATTCAAGCACTTTACAACATCAATTCAAGAATAAATCAAGCATTCAAGAGAATCCATTGACACAACTTTATATTTGCTTCAACAACCTAGTTTGGTAAGTTGATATCATTTTGCATGTTATTTTTTTATCATTCTCTTGCATTTCATTATTTCATTAAGGGTTTGATTACCAAAAGTGGGGTTTTGACCAAGGCAAACCCCTATTTCCTAACAATTTTCCCCCCTTGCTTGTGTGTTTGTAGACTTTTGTATGCAAATTTAACAAGTATTTAGGTGTTGAAGAGTGGTCAACAAGTAAACCAGGTGCTTCAAGTCAAATCAACCTTATTTCAAGCTTGGAGAAGTTATTTTGTTTATTTCCTGCAAAATTGACTTTAGCAACTCAACAAGCATACATTTCCAGATATGGTGTTGCAGAGTTGTCTCCTCATTTCTCATAATTTTGGGAGAGGACTGATTCGCCACCAGTGGCAAAGGAGTCTAACCTTAAGACTGAAAATCTAGGTTTTGTCAGATTCTAGATCCTGATAGTCAGAAACTTGTTCCCGACAGTTTTCACCAAAAGTAGGAATAATTCACCACCTTGGGAAAATGAGTTCCATTGTTGATTTTCTATGATGCCAGAAAACATTTCAAAGATTCCATATTCCTCAAATATTTCCTAGGTGCACACTGATTTAACCCATTTCTTTTTATTATGCATTTATTCATTCATAGGTCATCGTTTGCATATCACATTATGTTTTCCAACATAGCTTAAATATTTAGTTTTGCATTCAAATTCAATCAAATAGGTCACTTAATTGCATTTATTACATTACATTTAACCTAAACAACATCATACATAACATAATTTGAATTAACCCTTTAGCATTTTTGGCCCTACTTTCTCCTTTTAGGTGAAAAACCTTAGAAGAGCTAGAAAAGTGCATTGTGCCAAAAAATATATGGTTCATTTTGGTGAACCTTCATTTTGAACACTTTTCATTTTTTATTTCATTTGCATCTTGCATCCTAGATTACATTTGCATCAACATTTAATTAGGGTATTGTTTTGCTCTTGCATTCTAGGATTTCTCAAATTGCATTAGTGAAAGATTAATTTAGATTTCATTTTTGCATTGCATATGATTGAAAAAGCTGAAAATCTGCATTTGCATCCTTCATTGCATTTTGAAAAGAATAGAATCACATTAAGATTTCTGAAAATCACAGAAAAAATTTCATACTATGACTCATTCGCCACCCTAGGCGAAACAATCCTCCTACACTTTTTACACAACATTTTCTGGCATTTTTCTTGCATTTTATTGCATTTCTATTTTATGTAGTTACATGCTGGTTATAGTAAGCAGAATTTCTATTATTTGCATTTAGAACTCCTACATTTCCTTGCATTTACATTCACCCCATCTTTTGTGGTACTTGTATGGGTGTTTGGTTTGCCATTGATAATACTTGAGTGAGACGAAGTTCTAGACTCATGGCCTCCTACGATAACACTTTCGTTGTGGACCTTGGGATTTCAAGAGTTTCTACTCCTAGTATGGAAAATGGTACATTAGGCATGGAAAATACCACTTATATGCCTTCACCTTTCCATCTAATAAATGTTGACAAACAAAACAACTCCATCCTGCAAGAAAATGTAATTAATACCCATGAGGATTTTGCACACTTACAACAAGACTTATCACTTGAAAACATTTCCACCATTGCCATACCTACGATAGAAAACCTTCATCATTTGATTGAAAGTTATGATGGCTTACAAGTTATGAAGAAAATTGTTGAGATTTACAATGAACATGCCTCCTCCACTTCCCCATCCACAAAAATTGTTGTAAGCCAAGGAGGACCTCGCATTCCTCCCCCTTCAACCATAGCATCTATACCAACTTATACCACTTCTCACATTGCAATGACTATGCAACAAGTTAGTCATGTGGCTCCTTTTGCAATTCCAACTAGCATTCCTAGTTCTCTTGTGGCATCTCAAGTCCTTTCCACTACCTTCACCCCTCTTAGTGTTCCTTTCACTTCTCACATTACATACACTCCATCACCCTTTTCTCTTTCACCTCAAACCACCTACCCCGATCCCATCATTACACAACTCCTTAATACCATTTGATTCATGCAACAACAAATTTCCACCATTAGCCAACGTCAAACCACTCCACCCACATACCATGTTCATAGTAGCCCCTTATCTTTAGAAATATTACACACACAGATGCCACAAGGGATAGAAATGCCTAGGTTTGAGAAATATAGAGGTAAAGGAGACCCTATTAACCATGTCAATGCTTATACAACTTTATGCAGTGATTTTTTCCTTGATGATAAACTTTTAGCCAAACTTTTTCCTAGGACCCTGAAAGATACTACATTAGAGTGGTTTTCCATCTTTCCCAATCATTCCATCTGATCATTCAATGAATTGGTGGATGCTTTCATAAGTTACTTTCAAGTTAATATGACACCTAAAAAGAAAATGGCTAACCTAATGCGGTGTAGACAAAATACCGATGAGAAAGTCACTAATCTCATTTCATGTTATCAATCATTATATGCTCAAGTAGATGTCAAAATTCCTAATTCACATTTGCAGAAGATGTTTATCAAAAAATTACACACCAATGTTTAGGATAAGTTAACTATGATGAAATTCCCTTCGTTCATTGACTTATGCACAACCTTGTGTGAATACCATAACTTAGTTTCAATTCATGATTCAAAATCCACTTCTAACCAAGCTGAAAATCCTGAACACAACAATCAAACCAACAATCAAAAATTTTGCAAACCAAATAGAGGCATTTTATAGTCCAATCCATCTCCTCAACCATATCCAAATCCACCTAACCCAAGTCAAGTAGAAGTTGTTAAAGAAGTCGTGCCTTATACCTATGGGGACCCAAAGAGACAATTTACTCCCTTACTTGATACCCTTCATAATATAATGAACCAATTGCTCTAGCAACAAATGATCACTTTTCCTATCGTCAAATTGCTTGATACAGCTAAACCTTTACCACCCACCTTTAAACCTAATGCTTATTTCTATTTTCATCACCAAAATGGCCATGCCACCGAACAATGCAAGCATCTCAAACACTTAGTTCAAGACCTCATTGATTTGGGTTGTTTTTCCATTACGGGTGTTAATGATCAAGGTAATAAGTCCATTGCACCCCCTAACCAAAATTTACAAATCTTTACCAATCCCATGAATAAACACAATATTTCATTTGTCAAGGCTAGTGAACCTTCAAACCTTCAAGTCATGAATGTTGATACAAATAATGAAAAACATGATATACCTCTCAATGTTACCCAAGTTAGTCCTATGGATGAACTTGTGGGTGTGATAGATGTCATCCCTCGTAAGGGCCCAAGCAACAAAAATATTGATATCACCTTTTATTCTAAAGATATACTCCAAAAAATTCCTTATGGTTCTCTTTATATAGTTGGTAGAATCTATGATAATTCCACCAATGGGATACTAATAGATTTTGCCTATGGTGAGAATGCAATCAAGAAAGAATTTTTAGTATTACATGATTTATATCAAGATGAGTATAATAAACCAACTGCATGAATTAAAAAAAATACTAGTTTTGCATTCCCTACGATCAGATCAATCATACTCCCCTTGCAAATAGGACCAAAAACTTTGGAGGTAACATTTTCAATTATTCCATAATCAGATCAATTTTGTTTGTGGCTAGGCCACCCATGGTTGCGCTCATTGAAAGTGGTCCCTTTAGTTTTTCACAAATGTTTGAAGTTTCCATATGACAATGAAATATTTACCATACACCATAGTGGCTTTCATCCATTATCATCTAAAGGTAATTTTTCTTTAGAATCCTTTTGGCCCACACCTATGGAACCCATTACCCCTTGTAAAGAATTCTTTTTCATAACCTATCAAAAGTTCAAAGCCAAATGCATAGCCTAATTGTCTCTTCATAACATGTCCTTGTCAACTTCTACTCTTCCTATCATAGATGAAACCATGCTTCAACTTGAGTTGACATCGAAAAAACCATATAACCTCATTAACAACAACACTTAGACACTTCCCCGCCATCGTTTAAAGGACCAAGAGAAAATGAAACCAATCTTGTCATACCTCCTCACATAAAACAAGTGTATAAAGCTAAAGAGAAAGTGATTGACCCATCCTCTTTGGTTTCTTCTATTCTTCCCCCTTCAAAAACAAAAGAACCTATGATACCTCAATCCGCTCTTACACCTCAAAAAATTCAAAATAAAAGTAAACACAAACATGGTGCTAGGGAGAATAGGCATCGTCATCATCTCCTTGCTCATTAATATCAAATGGAAGAAAATCAAGAAAATTAACCTCTTCCTCTGATAGAAGAAATAGATGACCACCCTCCTTCTCCTAACCTACCACAAGATAGTCCAATCCAACATTCCCAAAAAAATGAACCAATCCAATAGCCACAAATTTTGATACACCCTTCCTTGGAAATCACCCTTCATCCTCCTATTGTCATCAATCTTGATGATGATGATAATGATGCAGAGATCGCCAAAATAGATGAAGTGCATAATGATTTAAACTCTTTATTTTCATCTACAATGAGCTTAAATGATAAATCCTCTCAACCAAGTGAAGAACCTGGTACAACTCCTAGTTCAACACTTGTAATTCTTCCTTTGGACAGTCAACCACCCTCATATTATACTGAACATGATTGGGAGGTAGATTAATTATTAGATGGTTGACTTGCATTCACCTTACTAGCCTTCTTTCAATTATTTTCCTTTCACTTTTTCTTTCAGTTTTCTTGTATGTGTGTATCATGTTCCCCTGTATCGTGCATTTTATGTTTTCCCTCTCTGTGTACACTTATTCTATTTATACCTCTCTTCTTCTATATGTCGTGCATTTTCACTTTTAAACTTTTGTTTTGTGTTCTCCTTTTGGGGATGATGCAAATAATAGAGACACCCTATGTCTCTTCCATGTTTACCCAAAAGGTCCTTGTCTTTT
This sequence comes from Sequoia sempervirens, assembly GCA_007258455.2. Lineage (NCBI taxonomy): Eukaryota > Viridiplantae > Streptophyta > Pinopsida > Cupressales > Cupressaceae > Sequoia > Sequoia sempervirens. The sequence goes on along the minus strand of VDFB02000008.1, from coordinate 169,458,729 downwards.
TCACTTTTTTCCTTTTGTGCTTTCCTTTTGGGGATGACGCAAAGCATAGACACCCTATGTCTCTTCAATGTTGACCCAAAAGGTCCTTGTCTTTTTCACTTTTTTGCTTTTGTATTTTCCTTTTGGGGATGACACAGTGTAGAGATGCCCTGTGTCTCTCCCATGTTGACCCAAAAGGTCCTTGTCTTTTTCATTTTGTTTTGTGTTTTCCTTTTGAGGATGACACCAAAGCGTGAGACACCCTATGTCTCTTCCATGTTGTCGGTCCCTTTTTCTTTTTGTCTTTCTTGTGTTTTTCCTTTGGGGATGACAAGGCATTGAGACCACAATGTCTCCTTCATGTTGACCCAAAAAAATTTCCTTTTCTTTTTCCTTTTTGTTTTCTTTTTTCTTTTGTTTTCATTTTGGGGTTGATGCAAAGTGTTGAGACCGAAATTTCTCTTCCATGTTGACCTAAAAGAAACTTTCTTTTCCTTTTTTTTTCACTCTCTTTGTGTCATTCTTCCAGTTCTATGTGCTTTGGGCAATGATGACAGTTCCGAGCTCTTTCATAAAAACATTGCAGCAACGGACATACCAACCCCAAATCTATAGATCCCTTATGTGTTTGGTGTATTCTTTTTTGGGGGTAAACCTCCTTTTCTTTTGTTTTCTTTTTCATTGACATGGAACAACCTAACTTCGAAACATATGAATTATCATAGGGCTTTCCAAGTTGGCTCTCATGCCTTGTATTCCTCTTGCATTTTCTTTGTTTTGTTACTTTAAAGTAATTGCTCACAAAATGATGTGTGGCAATTCCTTTAAAGTGGGGGGCATACATTACCATAGTTCATTTGCATTCTTGGTTCCTAGTGTAGCCTTTTCATTTATATGATGTGTTCCTCACTTTGTGGATGAGATTGGGTGTAATGTCCTTCATAAGTGTGATCTATCATAGCATATTACATTCCTCTTAGTGGCCTGATGTGACACACTCCATCCACTAAGTTACTTTTCTTTGATTGGTACTCTCTTGGAGACATTAGACATAATGTTCCCTAAGTGGAAAACCTTGCATGAACTTAACAAGACTCTTGTGAACATCATTTTACATTTTACATTTTTACATTTTGCATTTTTGCCACCTTGCATAACGCAACTTGCATTCCTGTGGTAATTTCCTTTTTTTCATGGGTTCTAAGCATGCAGAGCTTTGCTTGTCTTATGAAGCACGAACCAACATTTTTCCTTGTGCTACCTTGTTAAAGTTATCAAGAGGTATAAATTTGATATGGTTGAGTGGGAAGCCCACTCAATGACAAGACTTTCCCCATAGCCACCTTTGTGTTTGTGAGTGCATACCAACTAGCGTATGCAGCTTACCTTTTGGGCATCCTCACTCGGTAGACCTCCATGAGTTATGTCACCCTAGAGTGAGTATATATTCTTTTTTTCAAACAACCAACCTAGATCTAATCCACAACTAGTTGGATAGACGATCAAAGATCAATTCATTTTCCATTTCAACACTTGCGTGTTCCTTTGTTCTTATGCTTAGTTTTCCATGGGATCTTCATCCTAGGGGCTTGATCATCCCTCTTCCAAATGGTCGCTCTTCCAAAGTTGGGGCATTGGTGAATGAGTAGTGCCCAAATATATTAGCGTAACCAAGCCCTTTTTTGGAACTTCAGCCTACCTACTAGAGGTAGACACTTCCACCATGATTGCTCGAGAAAGGTACAGAGCCTCTCTAGTTACAACAATCATTTTCCTTTTGCTTCTAAATTTTTTTCTTTCTTTCAAGTTCAATTAATTTGCTAGCTTTTACATGTATTTATGAGTTTGCTACGATTGATGGCTCATTAAATGCTACCATCAAGGTGATACGTTTGGATGGGAGATTCGTACCCTTGGGAATGCCAAGAAAGCCGCAGGAATGAAATTAGTACATTCCTTCCGCCGCCTCTTCTTCCTTCTAATTCGTTACATTGGAAAGCATGCTTTTCATCATATGGAGCATGCCAAGATGACACAAGGTACTCCTGAAAAAGATGTCCTCATTAATTTTCCAGAGCCTTAGTGTGTTAATCCATGTCTTTTCCCCTTATTGAACTACTTTGCACTGATGATGGTAAAGGAAACACATCAACCATTAGCGTATGAGGGAATTTACTCTCAATGCCCAATTTATTTCTCAAGGTATTCCATCAGATCCTCTATATGATTTGTCCACCCTACTCCGTTCTGTCTCAAAATTTTCTATTGTCATCGGACCAAAAATAGACGTCCCATTAGTGGAGTTCCCCAATTAGCCTTTTCTATATATAGATATACCTCCTTTTTCAACATTCATTTGAACATATAGTCCTCTAACTTAGTTGGCCTTCTACCCACTCTCTTTCCACCGTAATTCACTGCTTCATTGTGATGTCTGCTAGTCAAGGTAACCCTATTCATCTCCTTCAATGTAGACCACAAAATTTCTTTGTGGGAGAGGTCACTAATGACTGTATCAAGCACCTAGTGAAGAATTGTGACCCCTTGGTCATGACTGTGTTCAAGTGGGTCATCAGTGTGGACTATATTACCAACGAGAACCAGCTCTGAAGTAACTACAATGTGCTCTCTTTCTTTGTGGCCTCACTATTGGACATAAATGTGGCAAAGCCCATGATAATTGTGTTGATCCAGAAGATGTTTGACAACTCTCTGATGGAAGGACTCAGCGAGATAGTGTGAGTGGCCATTCTTGGCATCGGCATTCCAAGCGCTATGGACCTTCGTAGGCATGTGGAATTTGGAGCAGAAGTTCCTTGGTTTCCCTTCCATACTGACTTCTGCACCATGGACATGGAGACGAACCATTTTTCCTCTCAGCCAGTGACCACTTTCCTTCTGTGGGAGTACAACGTGGAGAAGGTTTTGAGGATTGCCTCAAAAAAGCATTTTGTTTCCTGGTGCAAATTCACAGGTAATAGACCCTAGGTCTGGACTACACGGCCCGCATGTGTTGTGTGTTTTTCCCCTTCTTGCAACCCATCAGACAAAGAAAAGAAGAACAAGAAGAAGAAGAAAAGGAGGAGAAGCAGAACCTGATTACAAGGCCCTTTTTGCTTCATCGTTGGAGGCTGAAATTTACTATTTATTTGATCATCAGCTCCCTCTTAACAACTTTTTGCTTGCTTCCCTCTTTTGGGTTTTTCTCAAGAGAGCCTTATGTGATATTCTGAGCCTTGAGCCATACACTATATTGTAAATTTTGTCAATAAACATAATATAGTATAGCTTTTTATTTCTTATGTGTTATTCTTGGGTTTTATTCTTAAAAAACTTTAAAATAATTGCAATTTTTTTACATATGGTACATAACTATTAAATTTTTTAAAAGAACTGTGCATTTTAATGGAAAATTCTTAGATAAATACCGTTCACCGATACATCTAAAACATTTTTCTCCATCTCTTTGAGTCTGTATGCATTCTTTTTTTTTCATGTGTTGTTTTTGAAAGGTCCTTTCCACAACACTTTGAAATTTGTACGTTGCCCTGGTTTTGTAGGACGCCTATCATACCTTAGCACTAAACCTTCTTCTCTAAAATATGGGTAAGAAATATTTTTGTCAAAATTTCTTTTGATTGTCCGATGATGGTTAATTGTGGCTTCATGAGCCTTTCCTCTATCCTTTTCTAGCCTTAGGGGTTTTTTTGAATTTTTTCTACATCAACTCATACATTTTAACCTTTGGAGCCAACTTGAGGGTAACTTGGTTTATCAGTAGGGCAACTCGTTTATGACTGTGCTAATCTCTTTGAGTTGCCAACCCAACATGTTTGATTAACCTAGGTAGGCTCTTGTTGGCTGATTTGGTTAACCTACCCCTTTTCAAATAACAATATGATGAAGTTTTCAAGAAAATCACTGGGTGTAATGGTCTCAGGTAGACTCATCCTGGCTTTTAGCTTCTTTAGAAACTCTTCAAATTTTCCTTCTATGATATGTTCCTGCACACTGGTTCTCTTTTGCTTCGTTTTCCTTGAAGGGAATGTAATCATATGCTTTTCATTTTCTTTCTTCTACTTCTCTAGCTACTTGATAACCAATGTGCCTTTGGAGGTTTGTTTAAAATATATGTCCTCTTTAATCATCAGGGCAACTGGGGTCACAATACTTGTGAAATCTAGCATGAATCCTTGGATAAGATTAGACTTATTTGGAAAAGATCTTATATTCAATTTTGAGCTTTGGACCTTCGTGGGACCTATTATTATTTCCTCCTATGACACTATATAGCCAAGAAGCTTTCTTTTGGATGCTCCAAGGAAATATTTTTCTAGATTAAGAAAAATCCTAGATCATTAGTCTTTCAAAGAAAACCCCTTTAGATGATTGAGATGGTCATCTTTTCCTGATGAATCACCCATATATATGAAAATAATCTAGTTGACCCATCCTTTTAAAGTAATGCCCATTGACCTTTGAAAAATTGCACCAGCATCGAAGAGCCCGAATGGTGTTTTTGAGCATACAAGAATTCTCCACTTGGTATTAAACTTTTTCCTTTGTCGGTTAGATTCCATTATGAAAACTTCATTATTCCTTGGGGAATCATCTATCAAAGAGGAGATCTCTATCTTGGTTAGATTCTAGGAGAATTGCCACATCAATGTCGAGGGGTAATGATCTTTGAGAAAAATCCTTCTTGAGTCTTGAAAGTCAAGATAAAGTCAAATATCCTTATCTCTTTCTGAAACATAGATTTTTGGGACCTACTTTCTTTCTAGCAATTCTAGGATTTTTGACCTAAAAGGAGAAAGATGGGTCCAAAAATACTTATGTTTACATTCAAAGATTAGTGTCATATGGATGGAAAATTCCTAAATTCCTAGATGCAATATAAAAATGCCATAAACTAGTAAGATTGATTCACTACTGAATAGAAACTAAAGGAGAATAAATTGTTTGAAAACACATTATGTAATGCAAAATCACCTAAAAACAAATGGAAAATTGCAACAGAAATAAATTAGATTGAAATTTTACACCTAAAACTTTGATGAAGACTAAAAATTACTTTTGAAATGTTTTTTATGATGTTTTTAAAGCTTGGAGGGACTCATTTGCCATTCTGGGCGAATCAGCCCCAATTTTGGTAAATTGAGTCAGAATCTATTTCTGTCAAAAGGGTGTCACAAAATGTAGAAAACATGAAATTGACCTGGAAGTGGGACTCATTCACCACCCATGGAAAATGAGTCCACTTTGGAATTTCTAATTATTTAAGAATGGATTCTATAGCTCTCGATCTGCACTTTAGACTTTTATAGGTGTCCACTTCCAAAATTGTAATTTACGGGTTTGAAAATGAGATTTTTTTTATTCTTTGACTTGTTGAATGAAGAGAGGACTTTAACAACCTTGCAACTTGATCTTAAATGATTTCCAAGCTTTCAAGGGATGAAAATATGCAAACATACAAGACAAGAGAGAGAGATGTTGAATGTTAGGGCATGGGGGTTTGCCTTGGTCAATCCCCTTTTAGGTAATTAAACCAAAATGATGAAAGAAAGGAATGAAATATACAATAATGGAATGGATTACCTTGCCACGATGATTGATCTTGAAAGTATACAACATAACATGTAGAATCTTCCCTTGGATGTCTTAGGAAGCTAAATTAATGACTTGCAATGTGAAAGCCCTAACTTGCTTAACTTGATGAATGAATGATGTGAATGAGTTATGAGATTAAGAGATGAATATGAGATAGAGGATTTAAAATGAGAAGAAAACACATATTTATACACATGTGTACCTTAGTAACCCATTCATACCTCATTGTAGGTCGACATCAAGTGTTTTTGAATAAAAAACTAAAAGGAAAACTTAAAAATTTTGAATTTGGAGCCAAGGGGGACTCATTCACCACCCATGGCAAATGGGTCCCACCTAGGACCTAAAAATATGTGTCATTAATTCAGTTGTATTTAATGTTGTTTGTTAGGTTAACATTAAAAGATACACTTAATTAAGACATGTGAGGGAATAAAGGGGTCAAATAAAGCATAAGAAAGGGATAAATAGTGAAGATGCACCTAGAAAAGCATGAAATATTGTTACAAGACTTTACAACACTTCAAAATAGGACTTGTTTAGTAATGAAAAGGTGATTTTTAGGTGAATTGCAATAAATAGAGTCTAGAAGAGTTTAGAAATGTCTTACAACACTTCACAACACCTTCACTAGATGTTGTTAAATGCATTTTATTTAATTTGCAAGGGTCGTAGACCTAGTGTGGATATATAAAATGCCTCACAACACTAGATGAAGGCCCCATTAAGTCAAATTAATCATGAATTAATCCCATTTCAAGAAAAGGGTACTTTTTTCTATGGCACATTTAGCCCCTAGTTTAGTGAGAGGATGAACCTACTTCAAACTCACACTAAAGTAGACATTCAAGAGAAATCTGCATGTAGGTCAAGCCCCCAAGATACAAAATCATTGAAAGGGAAGATGGAAAGAAAGACAAGGTGAAAAGATGTAGTTACTCTGGGGCCACAAAACTTGAGGTTGTCTACAGGGTGATAAATCCTAAAAAGGTAAGATAAATACTCTAGTTGGTATGAACTCACAAACACAAAGGTGGCTATGGGGAAAGTCATGCCGCTAGGTGGGCTTCCCACTGAACCATATTAAATTTATACCTATTGATAACTTTAACAAGGCACCACAAAAGAAAATGAAATGATTTTGATACTTATAGACATTGTTAATGCAAAATCATGTAAGGATTGTTCAAAGGGATTTTGTTTCATTCATGCAATGTCTCATCTTAGGTAACATCATGTCCAATGTCTCCAAGAGAGGATAAATGCAAACGATCTCATCCTGGGAAAAATTGTACCTAATGCTTCCAAGAGAGGGAATCACAAGAAAATAAAATAACACAATGAAATGTGAATGGTGATGTAGGCCCCCACTTTAAAGCAATTGCGAACACCCGTACTGTGAGAAATTTATTTAAAGTAGAAGAAGAGGAACATGAGAGCTTACTCAGGAAGCCCTATGTGAAGTCATAAGTTTTTGAGAAGCTACGCCATGAAAAAGGGAAGTATGTCATAAGCGAGCCAACTAAAGGCATGTCATCCACATCCCAAGCTTGCTCTTATGTATTTATGAAAGGTTAACGACTAGCCAAAGGAGGAAAAAACAAGTGACATACGAAGACAAAGCTAGTAAACCCATTTCCCCCACTTAGTGTAGGACAAAGGTGAGCCAAAAAGATGATGAGATGTATGCTAGAGTGAAAATAAATAGAAATTAGAGGAATGAGGTGCCCCCACATAGGAAAGCATACCAAACTCCTGAAAATGTTGTATTTTACAACTCAAGGAATTACATTCGTTAGTGGTGTGACCATGAACTTTATGATAGGCACAAAATGAAGTATTGTCATAACATTTCTTGCGAGTTCTACGAGGGAGGGTGATCAAGTTATCATGGAGAAGTCTTGAAAAGATACCTTCTTGATCAAGAGGAGAAAATGTTTGTGTGATTGGGATCAAAGATACATCTTGTATAGAAATCATACCTGCGCAAGACTTTGTAGATTGTGAGATTTTTTCTTCTTCATTATAGGAGGATACAAAATCTAACAAATTCAAGTCATGAGCATTTTGTGAGATGACAGTTTGAATGTTCTAGGAATGATGGTGTTCAATACCATTAATTGTGGAGGAGTTAGAGGTATGTTTTGTGAGACTGAATGAAGGTGAGTAAAGGATGAGAGGGTTATGAAGATGTCCTATGAGATATGTATGTGGTCCATTGATCAAAGGAGATCGAATGAACACTTGTGCATTCATATCCTCAGTAGTCTTGTTTTGATGTATTTTTAAGTGAGTTCAATCAAGAACTTCTTGCTTGCCATAGTCCAATGCCATGATATTCTTCCTAGGAGGAGTGTTTTTAGGAGAGCAACAAGCCACATGTGCTTGACAAGTAAGGTTGTGTTCTTCCAAAATAACTTCATTGCCAATAGGGGAATGATCAATGAGAGGAGGGAAATGATGAATGTCCATTGTCATTAAAGGATCATTCTCTTGTTCCATATTATCTACCCTACAAGGAGAGCTTGTAACATGGCAATCCAAGTTTGAGGTTTGTAAAGTAGCTTCATCACAAGTGGAGGAGGTATCAAGAGAAGGACCACTATGGTTTGGAAATAAATTTTCCCATAGGATAGGGACATTAGGGAAGGGGGGGTCAAGATTGTCATGATTCTGAATAGGGGTAACTTCTAATACCAACCTATCCTCTTGACATCGAGGAGGGATATTAGGAGATGGAAAAGATTGATTGTCATGACCATGGAGATTTGCTAAGGTGATGTTGAGGAATGTGTCTATGATATCATGCTCTTGTTGTGTAAGTTCATCCAAAGGGGAATAAGGAGATGGACAATCAAGACTTTCAAGGCTTGTGACTTCTTGCACCAAAATACCTTCATCACCCATAGGAGAGGTATCGCAAGAAGAACAAGTATGTGTGTTATGATTGTCTACATTTCCATTCTCACCAATGGGTAATGTAAGATTGAGGATTGCATTAATGGATTGTTTCTTAAAGTCCCTATTATGGTAGTCAAAATAAAACTCATAAAAGGAGATATTATGTTTATAAAATCCATGTGTAATCAAATCAAGAGCATATATTTTGAAAGAAAACATGCTAAAATGAAAGAAATTGCAATGCAATGCAATTTTCAGTTTTGAAGTGTTTGTTTACACAATGAAACAATCTAAAAATGATATGTTGTGATGGAAAAAGTGAAATCATTAAATAAGCTAATTGAAGTGAGATTTAACAAAATGCATGCTACAAAAATGCAACTGGCTGATATATACAAGCTAAGGGACCAAACAAAAGCCTAAAAACAAATTTTTGAGTTCTATAAAATGTTTTTTCAAAGGTCAGAAGGAACTGATTTGCCCAAGGTAGTAAGAGAGTCCCAGTATGGACTTTTTTTAGAATTTTTTAGAAATTTGTGACTGATTTTTATGAATTCTAAGTGCTAAGATGCAAACCTAAGTAAAAAATAAAGAATTTTAGAACTTTTCAATGATTAAAGATGCAAAAAGACAACCTATTATGCACATTTACTCATGCAAAAATGAAATTCTAGAATGCAAGCTAACTAATGCAAAATGCAATGCAAGCAACTCTAGAATGATTAATGGACTTCAAAATCAGAATAGAGGGGATTCAAACAACAGGTTCACCAAAATCAAACATAGATTCTTGGGACCTACTTTCTTTCTAGCACTTCTAAGATTTTTCACCTAAAAGGAGAAAGATAGGTCCAAAAATGCTTATATTTACATTCAAAGATTAGTGTGATATGGATGGAAAATGCCTAAATTCCTAGATGAAATATAAAAATGTAAGAAACTAGTAAAATTGATTGACTAATGAATAGAAACTAAAGGAAAACAAATTGTTTGAAAACACATTGTGTAATGGAAAATCACATAAAAACGAATGGAAAACTACAACAAAAATTAATCAAATTGAAAGTTTGCACTTGAAATGTTGATGAAGACTGAAAATTTATTTTGAAATGTTGTTGATGATGTCTTTCAAGCCTGGAGGGACTCATTCACCATTCCAGGTGAATCAGTCCCAGTTCTGGTAAATTGAGTCGGAATATGTTTCTGTCAAAAGGGTGTCACAAAATGTAGAAAATATGAAAATGACTTGGAAATGGGACTCATTCGCCACCCATGGAAAATGAGTCCACTTTGGAGTTTCCAAATATTCAATAGTGGATTTTGTAGCTTCTGATCTATAATTTAGACTTCTACAGGTCTCTGATTTTGAAATTCTGATTTATAGGTCTAAAAATGAGATTTTGTTGATTCTTTGACTTGTTGAATGAAGAGAGGACTTTAATAACCTTGCAACTTGATCTTCAATGATTTTCAAGCTTCTAAAGGACCTAAATCTACAAACATACAAGAAAATAGAGAGAGAGAAAGATGTTGAATGTTAGGGCATGGGGGTTTGCCTTAGTCAAACCCCTTTTACGTAATTAAACCAAAATGATGAAAGAAAGGAATGAAATATGCAACAATGGAATGGATTACCTTGCCATGATGATTGATCTTGAAATTATGCAACATAACATGTAGAATCTTCCCTCGGATGTCTTAGGAAGCCAAATTAATGACTTGCAATGTGAAAGCCCTAACTTGCTTAACTTGATTAATGAATGATGTGAATGAGTTATGAGATTAAGAGATGAATGAGAGATGGAGGATGTAAAATGAAAAGAAAAACAAAAAATTATACACACTTGTGCCTTAGTAACCCATTCATACCTCATCATAGGTCGACATCAAGTGTTTTTGAATAAAAACTCGAAAGGAAATTTTTTTTTTTTTAATTTGGAGCCAAGGGGGACTCATTCGCCACCCATGGCGAATGGGTCCCACCTAGGACCTAAAAATATGTGACGGGAATTAAGTTTTATTTAATGTTTTTTTGTCGTGTTAACATTCAAAAATACACTTAATTAAGACATATGAGAGCATAAAGGGGTCAAATAAAGCATAAGAAAGGGATAAATAGTGAAGATGCACCTAGAAAAGCATGAAATCTTGTTACAAGACTTTACAACACTTCAAAATATGACTTGCTTAGTAATGAAAAGGTGATTTTTAGCTGAATTCCAAGAAATAGAGTCTAGAAGAGTGTAGATATGTCTTACAACACTTCACAACACCTTCACAAGACATCATTAAATACATTTTATTTAATTTGCAAGGGTCCCAAACCTAGTGTGGATGCATAAAATGCCTCACAACACTAGATTAAGGCCTCATTAAGTCCAATTAATCATGAATTAATCCCATGTCAAGCAAAGGGTACTTTTTTCTATGACATAATTTCCCAAACTGGAAACAAATTTAATACTAAGGAAAAAATTTTGATAGGACATATGACCTTTGATTCGCCGAATTTGATGAACTCTTGTGCTGGAAAAGCTTCAACCTTTGGGTGGACTATCCTTTGTTTATGTCGGATGGACTTGGGTTCTTAACCTGGGGTAATTGCCAGCTGAACTATACTTGGGTCGTAACCTCTAAGATCATATCTGTAGCATAAATCCTTCAGCTTTCTTTTATCCCTGTGAGAGGCCTTCCTGCCAACTGATAATCTTCTATTGTTTCTAACATCAAGCTTATTACAATCCTTCAAAACTATAGAGAATATTTCCTTTGTCAAATCAAAAACTGATTCCAAATGTGTTCCAATAAGAAACATCTGATTGACGATGTTATCTTGAGGTCAAGGATTCCCTTGCATATCGAAAGCTTCAAAACTTTCGATGAGATCTCATACATTATTTATGTGAGATCTTAGCCTCATATTTATTGTGGTTGCTTTCCCACAAATCTTGCTTACTATTGATTTTTAATTTTTGACAGAGCTTGTAGCTTACTTGCGCCCATTTGTTTTACTAGACTCAATCTTTGGATCGAAGCTTCATATTTGGTATTGTTGTCAAAGCATGGAGACTGAAAATGATAAGTTCTGGGTTATTCTGATCCCATCAAAAATATTAATTAGACACCTACTCTGAGACCAAACTTGCACTCAACACCATCAAAATGTATGGTCCATACATGATAATCAGATGGATTTTCAGACTCCTCCTGACTCTTTATTAGTTTTAGAAAGACCTGATCTCCATCAAAAATCACATAGGTGCTCGACCCTATAGCATGGAAGTTACTAGATGGATCAGAATCAATGAACTGATTGAGCAACACCTCTTCTTCTGAAATCCACTCACTTGTATCTTCTCCCTCTCTGGGAATTTCTACATAATATCTCTCCTGCTGAAAGGTAGAGGTATGGGAAACTCTAAAGCATAGATTTGCATCATTTGCAATATGTTTTGGATGCAAGGATTTGGATATAATCTTCATCTTCACCCTGTTTTTAGTTCTTAAATCAGGTGGGACCAATCAAGTGCCTGTTAGGCGCCAAGTTTGGTGGTGAAATCTCTTGATAGACACATTCCAAAAATTGGTGGAATGTCTATTATTACTACTTCTTGAGTGACTGTCTAGCTTGGGCAAGAGAAGAGGGTCAAGGAAAAATCCCTTATCCGACCAATGGTCAGGACTTTCTTTCCATCTAGTTGCATAATTCCCTTTTCAAGGGGTTCATATTTAAGTTTTAAAGCATCCATCACTTTTTTTGGCATAATAGTTGTGCTAGCCCCCAAATCAATCATATTATTATGCAACAATTTATCTCCTACTATAAGCATTAAAAAGAAAGGTGTGGGCTTTGTTTCGCTTACCTCTTTCTCTTTAATGTTTCTCACATTATCTACATAAGCCTTTGCTTTCACAGGATGACGGGGAAGCATAGATCTGTCATTTCTACTTTGATTGTTCAACTGAGTCATTTTTTCCTACAAACTTTTCTCTTCCATCTTTAATGCTTCTTTTAGCAAGGTTTTCTGCTTAGTAATTGATATGACATCCCAAAATGATACATTGGTAGGTTCCTTCTTCAATTGCTCTACTACATTAAGCATCCCAATTGTTTGGGACTTAGGCTTAAATGGTGGTATTTCTTTCATTTTCGGGAGAAAATGTTCCATCATGACTGGGCTTGGTGCTTTGTTTATCTCCTTTTCCATTGATGGTATGTTATGTGGCTGCAAACAAGGTCAAATGATTGGTAGTGAATCCTACTTCTCTGGGGGAAATAGTTGACGTGGTTGCAGATGTGGTAGAGCTTTCTATACATATTCTCTCATGAGCCTTCTTTCGATCTTGTGTTGTAATCTGACTGCACTTGTGGAATTCCAATCGTCAGGGCTTCGTTTGCAAACACAACCTCATCTTCTTCCAACCATCAGAAAAGAGCTTGGTCAATTGCAATGTTGAAATATTATTCCATGCACATCACTTGCATATGTTCCCTAAAATGAGCATTCTCCATTTCAAATGAACCTTACTCATCCGCATTTAGAATCATTTACTCCTTTGTTTTGCCACCTTTTGCTACATATTTCCCCCTTTAGTAGTTTTGAGGCATAGGGCTATCATTGCAGGGGAAGCACTAGACATTTTCATCCTCTACAAAATTGTTTAGGCCTGGGACCATCTCTTTATTCAAACTACCCTTGATTGTTTGTAATGGTATAGTGATCAAAACTATCTAATTTTTTTATAACATCTTTGACCTCCTCCTCTATAGGATCCTTGATATGAATTTTGTTGATAAGGTGGCTTCCCTCCACCATAGACCTAAGTATTTTTTTTCGGAGGAGTCACTTGTGATTTGATAATGACCAATTCATTAGCAAAAGTCTGCATAAGATCTTTCATATCAACGATATCCACCACAATCGAGGAGAGACCCGATGTGATTGCTTGAGTAGTAGGATACTTGTTTGTAGGTTGTGGAGTGATTAGCTTTAATTGTGTTGTAGGAGTGCTTGGATTGGCTTCTTCCTGATGGCCATCGAAGATTTTCGCAAATGCTAGCATTGGTGGCTGAGGCAAAAGTTTCCCAACATCGAGGTTATTCTCTATGTGTACCGCCACCTCGTATGCGTTGGGAAAGATATTCCCTCTCATGGAAGTTATCATGACTACCATATCTAGGTTAAAGGCCTTTATATAGAACATGAATGCCATTGTGGTCTGAGGTCGAGCAGTCATGGGGATCCTCTTCTAGGTCTTGTTGAACTTGGTGTTGAAATTACTCATGGCTTCATGCAAAGATCTCTTGATGCTAATTATCTGTTGTAGTAGTGAGGAACGATCTCCTTTTTCTAAGAATCATTCGAACATGCACTATCCAAGCTGGTCCCAAGAAAGAATGGAACTCGAGGCTAGAGATCTATACCAATCTTGAGCCTTATTTTTAAAAGAGGCAACTAGCAGTCTCAATGCAATTTTTTCCTTCGATATGTTATGTACTTTGCATACCTCTACTATATCTTGAAAGTGTTTAGAAGGGATTTTGAAATCCTCCCTAGAGAATCTTGGAGTAGCCTTGAGGGCATTAGTAGGTGTGGTAGGCCATACATCTGGGGGTGTGGGTGGTTTAAGTGGACTATTGCTATCCCATGTTACAAATTTTTTAGGAGGAGGTACATGAGCCATGGAGAATAGATTCCTATGAATCAGATATACAGGTAACCTTACCTAGATGTTTAATCCTCTAGATGGAGTAGATAAAGCTCTAGATACTAGGCTCTAACTTCTTACTCTATTACTCCTTATAGGTGATATAGAACATGTAGTTATTTTCCTTTTAGGCTTTGAGGTAGGTAACTAAGAGTACTGAAAGTGGCCTCTTGAAGATGCTCTTGTTTGGAATATGGGAATGAAACTTCTAGTTTCCTTCCTTAGCCTGATTCAAGAAATATTTCTAACTTCTAATTAGGCATTTAGAAAAGCTTTTGTCCCACCAAGCATGCCAGAAAAAGAATTGATGATCATCAAAGCTTACACTTCTCCAACCGTCTTATGGGAAATTCAGCGAGTGGGGGAAAAATTGCATCTCACTAAATACCTTCGAGTTTTTTTATAGAAATCCAACTCTTCTTTTGGTGTTTTGAGATAAGGGGAGAAAGGAAATGTAAATATAAAACATAAAAGGTGATGCACCAAACCTTTTACAACATTCAAACCCAAGTTATTCCTATGATTGATATAAGAGACACATAATTCCACAACCACTCATTGTTGGAAAGAGAATGAACAACAAAGGCTAACTTCAAGCATAGTGCAGACTTTCAGATCTTTCCACAAACATTGTTCATTGAGGTCGGATCAAACATAAAGATTTCTTATGAGAAAAAGAAAATTATTCCATAAAGTACAAAAACTTTGTCTCCTAATATAGCATAGCATAATAGAATAACAAATTTATGAAAAACAAAAAGGTCCAATGACATAGTCCAATTCTCCTAAGCTACTATTCCACCATACAAGCATAAAGCATAGAAATCCACTACTTAAACTATATGAATATAGCTTGCAAGACACAGTGTTTCAGTCAAAATGACAATATAAAGAAAGAACGCTTGAAAAAGGTCATACATGCACAATCTCAATAAATTATCCTTAATAGTTTGTGCTTCAATTATAAACTAAATTTTGAAACAAAGGTCAGATTTCAATCCAACAATAGTTTAAACCTTAATAGATATAACATGCCAAAATAAAGTAGTTTTGTAGCTTGCTTCTAAAAATAATTCTAAAAAATTAAGAAAACTAAAGAAAACACTTCTTTTGACAAAGAAACAACTCCTTGGAATATCTATCATTTTTTTTCGTCATCCTCTTTTTATAGCTGCCAAAAGAAAGAAACACAACCTTAGTCTAGATTAATTGTTGCGAGGTGTTGATAGTTGATAGCAAATGATCTGATCATAGACCCTTGGTTAGGCCACAAAATATCTTTACATTAACTCTTAGATACTGCATTAATACCCTTTAGATATTTATCAAAGATAAAATCTCATATGTGATTGGATCCTAAGAACAATAGCCTAGAAAAGGACCCAATTGATTGATCACATCACTCTAAGGTACCATCTCAAAATTTCCATCCCAAAAACTGAGAAAAGAAAAGAAAAGGATAGCCAGCCCAAAAAAACTCCTCAATCAAATAATTATAGGTGGTGCAAATAACCTGTGACAAGGAGATGACATGTCAGCAAGGCGAAAACTCCTGAGCTTGCAAATATAGCTCCCAAGAAAATGTCTAGCAAGAAAACATGTGTCCTAAACCTTGTCCCGAAAGGAAAATGAAAAGGTAAAAGCTGCACATCCACCACGTGGTGTATTGCATACCTTTTTTGATAATTTTATTTGAGTGTGGGTGCACCCGATACTGAAGACATTTATTTAAACCAAAAATAAAATCACTGAGGCAAAAGCAATTCACAGCCAGTACATGGTAAATTGTATATTTGCTTCACGAAATCATACAAGGTGATATTGTTTACATATTTCATCTTTCATGATTCATTACATCATTTGGTTTAACTACTAACAAGGGGTTTGACCAAGGAAAACCCCTATTCACTAACAATCAACAAGGTTTTGCTCTCTTGTGTGTTTGTATTTGTAGATCTAGGTTGAAGACTTGAAGATCCTTTAAAGTGAAATGTTGTCAAAGTTACAAAGTTGCATTTCCAAAGTTGTCATCTTCATCGAAACTCACCTACAGGTTAGATTTGGAAGATTCAGGGTCTCAGATCTAAGGAGAAACAAGTACAGACCTTGGATCTTAGGACCACATTCAAATTTTTTATAAATTCATAATAGGAATAATACACCATCTTGGGCGTCTTAGTCCTCCCAAGCATATTTTTCAGAGATTCTTTGAGATCATGATCTAACATCTGAAGACTCCCTATTTTCCTTGAAAAATAGTAGCAGGACTAATATGTCGCTCTAGGAATCTTAGTCCTCCATAGCACTTTTCGACAGCTTCTTTGTAGTTCTAAAATCCTCACAACATCTCCATACTTCCTATGTACACATACCCTAACTTGGTATAGCTTAATTTCATCATTTGTACTCATTATTTGACTTGCATTACTAGGTTTTTGTGAGTTCAATGTTAAAGTGTCTTTTCCAAGCATTTGCTTGGTGGTGAACCCCTAAAAGTTGAAAGAACCCTCTCCAAGGTCCTCCTCATTGTGAATTGAATCACCTTGTGAGGTTGTTATTCAATCCAATTCGGACTCCTAGGACACTATTGAATGATTAGTGGAGAAAGAGTGATATCTCTAAGAGTGTCCATTTTTTCTTCTAATCATTTTGGTGAACATGAAATTGTTGAGCACTCACTTTCTGATTTGAAGTACATTACAATCCTAGATCTAGGTTGCAATCATTCTTTCATTGCATATTGTATTAGTGAAATTGCATCTAGGATTTCTTATATTTGTGTAAGTGATAGTGCATATAGGTTGCATTTTTACTTTGTTTGCATCATTTCATTTCATTGAAAAACTTGAAAGTTCATTGTTAATCATCCTAATTACATTTAGAAACATTGTTATTGCATTCAAAATTAAAAAAATTGCATTCACTTTTCCATCCAATTGCTTGTCAGTAGTTACTTTTTCTATCCTTCATTTACACAATTTTTTGTTTCTCAACAATAGGTCCCTAGGTAGGCAACTTGGGAACACTATAACCAACTCAAATTTTTTATTATTTTTCTGACAAAAACCTCCACTGGGACAAAAACATCCTTACTGGCATCTTAGTCCCTTTGTAGGTTTCTGTCTCAGAACCCTGTTTGAGTTGTGTGCTCTTTGTTCCACTTTTTGGACCCTCCAAATTGCTTCAGTAGGAATAAAACGCCCTTACTGGCATCTTAGTCCTTTTTGGACTTTGAAGCTACAATTTTTAGGGTCTAAATCTACTTTTTTATGCTTCCTAAGCCTCCTAGTAACATATAATATAAGTCTGGAAAGTTTCAGGAAAATCTATTTTATGCATCTAGGTCAAAAACATCAATTTAGGGCACTCATTTTTTAAATCATTTCAATAGAAAGCACCATTAGATCTGAAAATGCTCACATTTATGAAACTTTGCATAATATGGATAAAAGTACTTTTCACTTTTTCATATACAATGTTTACATTCATAAAACTTTACATAAGTTTGATAAAAGTGATTTTCATTCTTGGATACACATTGTTTGTATTCTTAAAGTTTTGCATACATTGGATAAAGGTGCTTTGCATCTTGGGATATACATTGTTTACATTGTTGAAGCATTGCATAAAATGGTTAAAATTGATTTTCATTTTTGGTCAAACAATGTTAGTACTTTACTTTTCTAGGAATGCTAAGAAAAATTTCATATCCCCTCCCTATGAGAGTGTTTTAGTGAAAGAGAATACAACCTTGGACAATCCTAATGATCATATTCATTCTTCTCCTAATATCTCTCTTATTGGTGAAGAAGATATTTTGATGTTAGAAGAACTAATAAATGAGAGTTTTGAAAGTCCTAGTTGTTTCTCTCCTCCTACATCTCTTAGTGAACACGACATTAATGAACAAGAAGAAACAACCATAAATGATCATGACAATCACATTTTTTCTTCTCCTAGTGGGTATGTGTAGGATCATGATGGGCCAAAAAGTGGCGATATGATGGGTATGTGGCTGAAGACCTTTTTTTACACAAAACTGATGAAACGAAAAGGGTTTTT
Organism: Sequoia sempervirens; assembly: GCA_007258455.2. Classification (NCBI taxonomy): domain Eukaryota; kingdom Viridiplantae; phylum Streptophyta; class Pinopsida; order Cupressales; family Cupressaceae; genus Sequoia; species Sequoia sempervirens. The sequence goes on along the minus strand of VDFB02000008.1, from coordinate 169,440,465 downwards.
AAAGGAGATTGTTAGCTTTCCACCAATATAATTTTTTTTTTACTTTGAATTTAATAAATAATTATATTCATTTTCTATGTGAATTATTACTAAAGTGTTGATTGATAGGCTGATTGAAAAACATCTATACCTTTCAAACGGTATCACATTTTTTGAATCTAGAACATGCATCACATTCTATGCTTCACATACTATAATATTAAGAAATAAATAATTGAATTTCATTAAATTTTGACCAAGTTAAGGTGTTTAGACATACGAGTTTTTATATTTTTTAAAAGTTGTAATAAAAAATTCATAATTAATTATTCACTTGGAAAAAAATTACAAAAAAATATGCATCACATTGGGACACGAGTCCTCTACTTATATCTAAAATCTTATAAAATAATATTATCATTTTATTGTGGTTAGGGTGGTCAGACAGACACCTACTTCTTATTTTTTCCTTGAAATTTAAATACTACTGCATTGATATTTCAAATTTCTATCAAATAGATTTATTTTTTAAAATAAACCTAGTAGTTTAGAAACTACATTCAATTTTCTAGATATTCTATTCTTACATATTTTTGAAATAATATAGATTCTATTTTCTATAGTCAAGTTTCCTAATTCTGATTTTTTTGAATTTTTCACCACTTAAGGGCCTATTTTTCAATGATGATCCTACACATACCCTAGTATATCTCTTAGTTTTGAAGATGATAATTTGATGTTATAAGATATAATCGATGAAAGTCATGGGAATCTTGATTTCCTCTCTTCCCCTAGAGAAAACATTCTTGAACAAGAAAACACCATTGTTGATGAACAAGACAATTCAACCATTGATCATTCCCCTACTTGTGATAAATTAATTTTAGAAGAACCTACCTTTGAGTGTCATGAACATTTAGTTTTTGGTTCTCCTAAAATCACTTCTCCTAGAGAGGATATCATGGTGCAATAAAATTTGAACATTAACACATGTAATGAGGCTTCCTTAGGTGAACTAACATTAGACTCTTCTTAACAAAGAGATCATGCAAATAAAGACTAGATAGTTCAGGTTCTAACGACACACATTGGATCTCCTTTAATTAGTGAGCTTCCTAAGTCATTTCCCATTAATGAATCACATAAGAAACTAAGAGATTTCTTGAAATCTGTGATGCAATTTAACAATATTTTGCAACAAATAAGATATAACACAATTTCTCAAACATGTAGGGGACCACAAATGGCTCTCATAGCACCACCATTACCTCAACATATTTTTCCTAGTGCTCCTCATTCATCTTTTTATAATATAGTTGAATATCTTAAGAAGAACCCTACTAATATATCCATATGGTAATTTATTCAACTATCACCTACATACAAGTGCCTATTTCAAGAAATGTTAAAAATAAAGCAGGAGGAGATCCAAGCTTCTATGAAATTAAATAATGAAAAATCCTCCTTTCATCACACACAAGTCATACAATCAGAAATCACATTCCCTAAACATGAATTTCCATCACTTGAGACTCAAAACAAGAATGAAGGCTTAATGATAAAGGTGATCATTAATGAAACTATAGTTCGGTGCACTCTCATATAAAATGGAGCTGAAATTAATGTCTATAGCATTGACCTCCTAAAAAAAATTGGTGTTGAAAAAAGGCTCATTCAATTTAATGATATTCATATTTGCGGCTTTGATAATGTTAATAGGAAACCACTAGGGATGATCACATTACCTATTGAGGTTGGACATGTAGTGTTTCCTGCCCCTATCCATATCATGCAAGGAGCCCTTTCATACAATATTCTCCTAGGGAGACCATGTATTCATGTTATGAAAGGAGTCCCCTCTACTCTCCTCATATGATGAAATTTGAATACAACAACAAGACATACACAGTTGATGCAAATGAATGAAGCTATGAATCATATGATCACAACACTTTCAAATCCCATAATACTTTCATTCCTAGATCAAAATTTGAACCTATACAAGTTGACGCTAATCCTTCACCTACAATAAGGGGTCATTATATTTTACACCTCCTTTCAATAAAGAACCCAAAATCTCACCCTCAAAATCCAAAGAGTCATATACGAATGATTCATTTTCATATACAAGTTCTAATGATGATTGGGGGTCTTACACCTCCCTTTATAGGAGAGTGAAAAATATCACAATAAAAACCAAAACAACCTTGTGTTTCATTCGCTCAACTTAGTGATGGGGGCTATATAACTCCCATCCCTCGCAAAAGAATGACACATAAATTTTAAAGTGATTTTTGTTCTCATGAAGAATTTGATCCTTCTCAAAAGCATAAACCCCCTTCATTTGAGTTGGAATATTGTTTTGGTATCGGATACAATCTCCCTCCTACACATGGAAACAATGAACACATGAATCAAACCAACATACCATAATCTTTCAAGAAAGATCTAGGTTTACCACCTTTATCTCTACTTTCATCTAAAGCCTTGTCATTTAGTGTGTGTATGACATCTTGTGCAAGTAAAAGAACACCTGCTACTATTGATCAATATAATATCTTTTCGAGACTCCTCCAAGATCGATTAATATCTCTCCCTCTAGAAACTCAAAAGAAATTTTACTACAAGAGTTCATTTTGTGCATATCATAGAGTTCATGGTCATTCTAATAATGAATGTAAATATTTAAACAATAAAATTCAACTTATCAAGGAGTGTGTTGCTCTTCCTTGTGTTGAGTCACCTAATTCCTCTAACTAATACTCATTTCATCCTATACGGCTCACCCTTGTCCTGCACTAAGTGGGGACAAGGGGTTAGGTAGCCTTGTCCTCGTATGTCACTTGTTGCCTCTTTTGGGTAGGTAACCATATTTCATGTACATATAAGAGAAAGATTGGGATGTTGATGGCATGCCTTAAGTTGGCTTGCATGTGACATACTGAGTTATGCATTTTGAGGGTCTCTTTTCCTTTTCATTTTTTCTACTTTAAAGTAATTGCTCGCAACATGGTGTTTAGCAATTTATTTAAAGTGGGGGAATAGATTGGCATTATTTTGGAATTACTTTGGCATGATTTCATTTTCATTTATGTTTCTTGTGTGATTTCCTTTCTTCTTGTGATTCATCCTTTTCTTGGTGGTGTCATTGGGTTTGATTTCCTCCAAGAGCATGATATTTCCTTGTCCTCTCTTGGAAACATTAAGTATAATGTTCCCCAGGATGAGACCTTATATTTATCCTATCTTGGAGATGTTAAGCATGATGTCCCCTATGACTATGACCTCATACAAACTAAGCAAAGTCCCTTTGATCATCCCTCTTCCTTGTTACATTTTTTCATTTTTTTACCTTACTAAATTCATGGAGGTATTGCTTTGATATGGTCCCCTGGGGCTCACCTAGTGAACAACTAGACTCACTAGCCCTTGTGAGCATGCATTTTTCTCTCGTATGATTTTGGTATTGACTTCCTAGGGCTCACCTAGTGAACAACTAGCTTCACTAGCCCTTGTGAGCGTGTGCTTTTTTTGCATAGTGGATAGTGTGTTCCAATTGTAAACCTTTTTGGACAAACAACCTAGCCCTAGTCCACCACATTGGGTGGCCAAGTTCGAAGCTTGATCAGTTGCATTTTTCCTTTTCTTTTACCTTTTTCTTCTCTTTGATGGTGTATGTTTGCAATCGATTTGTGGCTTCATCTATCATCCAATGTGTGTTCCTTTATGTCTATGTTGGTTTTTCATAGGATCTTGACCTTAGGGGCTTGATCGTCCCTCTTGATCATTGTCATCCTATCTTACTAACATTGGTACATTTGAACCCCTCTTGATTGCATGGTTGCCTAGGTTAGCGTGAGATTGAAGCAAGTTCATTCTCTCACTAAAGTGGGGGATAAATGTAGTGTAGTAAAATGCATACCCTTAGATTTTCACACTTGTTTGGACCCGCCTTGCTTTATTTATGCTTCTTTACGGTCTAATTGTTCCTATTTTGCATCCACAAACATCAAAAGATAAATGATAATTTAATGTTTCTATCTTTGTGTCCCTAATTTATGGACTGGGACTAAAATTCCACCTAGGGAATCTTTGCCCTCCATGGGTCTTGGGACCTTGATTTTGAAACCACCAAAATATATCCCTTTTCGGAGTCTATGCCCCGAGAATTGAGCCTTGGGACTAAGATGCCACTTAGGGTGTCTTAGTCCTCCTTGGCTTATTTTTAGGATTCAATTTAAAATTTGGGTTGGATTTATCCTCCTTTAATTAATGATTTTATATGTCGTCTTGTTTATTAATTTCAAGATATTAAGCATGAATAAGTATAAATATAAGGTTCCTCCACTCATTTTTAATAACAAGATAACAAGCATTCAAATATTCATACCTAAGGAAATTTTATGCATTAAGAAGCATTCCACCAAGCATTTGAAGCCATCATCAAGATTCAAGCATCATGTCAAGGGCTTAGTGCATCCATTCATGTTCTTGAGCCAAGATTGTGGATGTAGCATTGAAGATATATTTGCAACCATTGTTTACATCATATCCAAGGATCCAAGATATACATTCTTCATGGCCACTATATGGTAAATTGTAGATTTGCTTCACAAGACATCATACAAGGTGATATCATTTACATATTTTATGTTTCACGATTCATTTCATCATTTGGTTCAATTACCAACAAGAGGTTTGACCAAGGAAAACCCCAATTCACTAACAATCAACAAGTTTCTCCTCTCTTGTATATTTGTATTTGTAGATCTATGTTGAAGACTTAAAGATACTTTAAAGTGAAAATTAGTCAAAGTTGCAAATTTGCATTAGCAAAGTTGTCATCTTCATAGAAAATCACCTATTGGTTAGATCTGGAAGATTCAAGACCTCAGATCTAAGGAGAAGCAAGTGCATACCTTGGAGCTCATGACCACATCCATATTTTTTAGAAATTTAGAACGAGACTAATACGCCATCTTGGATGTCTTAGTCCTCCCAAGCATATTTTTTAGAAATTCTTCGAGATCCTAATCTAACATCCAAAGACTTCATATTTTCCTTGAAAAATAGTAGCGGGACTAATACACCACTCTGGGTGTCTTAGTCCTCGATAGCACTTTTCAATGACTTCTTTGCATTTCCAAAATCCTGACATCTCCAAAATTCCCAGGTACACATACCCTAACTTGGTATAGCTTAATTTCATCATTTGTAAACATTATTTGACTTGAATTACTAGGTTTTTGTGAGTTGAATGTTAAAGTGTCTTTTTGAAACATAGATTTTTGGTGCCTACTTGCTTTCTATCACTCCTAGGGTTTTTCACCTAGAAGGAGAAAGGTGGGCTAAAAATCCTTATGTTCTCATTAGAAGAAATGAAAAAAGGGATGTGAAGTGAGTGTGTGTGGATGTGTTTAAATGATGACAAATTAATGAAAATGTAGACTAAGGAATGTAATTCTAATCTAATGTAAAATTGTTGGAAAACACAATGTGTATTCAAACTATTTCATAAGAAATGCAAACAAACTGTAATAGAAAGCAACCCAATTGAAGATATGTACCTGGAAGTTGGAAGAGGGTGACATGAGGCTCTGAACACTTGTAGAAGACATTGAAAATGCTCACTGGGACTGATTCACCATTCTAGGCGAATGAGTCCTATTTTGCTAGAAAGTGTCAGAACTAGTTTCAGGCAATTGGGTATTGAAATCTATAGAAATCATTTTTGAAGCCTAGAAATGGGACTGATTCACCATCAATGTCGAATGAGTCCTTTTATGGAAAACAAAAATTCTAGACAGGATTTTGTGGCTTATGATCTACAATTTTATTTCTGAAGATTCTCTAGATCAGAATCTGCAAAACTCAACTTGCAAACTCTCTCCAAGCTTGAAATAGGGATTGAGACACCTTAAATGAATTTGATGGGATATGGACACCTTTTCTCACCTTTCATTTGATAAATCTACATACACAAACACATGCAAAGGGGAAAAAGTGTTGAGGGTTGGGATATAGGGGTTTGCCTTAGTCAAACCCCACTTTGGTAATCAAACCTTTGAAATAGAAATATAAATGAAATGGAAAAAGAATGATGAATAAACAACATTTAAATGTAAATACTCACCAAACCCTTGTTGGAGAAATCTGAAGTGATGTCAATGGCTACTCCAAGAAGTATGATTTATGCTTGATTTGATGAATGGGTGAATGCATCAAAGAATGGGGCTTGAAATGGATGAGGAGATGTAAAATGAGGTAAAAATATCATATTCATACACACTTGCACCTTAGTTAACCATTCATACCTCATCACAGGCCAACATCAAGTGTTTTTGAATAAAAACCCGAAAGGAAAATTTAAAATTTTTGAATTTGGAGCCAATGGGGACTCATTCGCCACCCATGATGAATGGGTCCCACTTAGGACTTGAAAGTATGTTTTGGGAATTAAGTTGTATTTAATGTTGTTTTTCGGGCTTATATTCAAAAATGCACTTAATTAAAGCATATGAGGGCATAAAGGGGTCAAATAAAGCATGAGAAAGGGATAAATAGTGAAGTTATGCCTAGAAAAGCATGAAATCTTGTTACAAGACTTTAAAACACTTCAAAATAGGACTTGATAGTGAATAAAAAGGTAATTTTTAGGTGAATTGTAATAAATAGGGTCTAGAAGAATGTAGAAATGTCTTACAACACTTCACAACACCTTTACAAGATGTCATTATTTGAATTTTAGCACCTAAATATGCATGTTCAAGCCATGTTACAACATAAAATCAAAGCAAAATAGATCAAATACCATGAAACAAGACCTAAAAGGCCATGAAAATGATAAGGGGCCATTTTTTTGTGGCACATTTAGCCCCCACTTTAGTGAGAGGATGAACTTGCCTCATACTCACACTAAAGTAGCCATGAACATCAAGAGGAGGGTTCAAATTCACTTATGTTAGGGTATGTGCAGGATAATCATGGAAAAAATATGCCCTTAAGTGGCAAAAAAATTAGAAAAATCAGAGTTAGGCAACTTAACATAAAATTTTTGATAAGTTATCTATATTATTTCAAAAATATGTAAGAATAGAATCTATAGAAAATTGAATGTAGTTTTTAAACTACTAGGTTTGTTTAAAAAAAAAAATCTATTTGGTGAAAATTTGAAATTTCAATGTAGTAGTACTTAAATTTTAGGGAAAAAATAAAAATAGGTGTTTGTCTAACCACCCTAACCACAATAAAATGATAATATTTTTAATATTTTTAGATATAAGTAGAGGACTCATGTCCCGATGTGATGCATATTTTTTGTAATTTTTTTCCAAGTAAATAATTAATTATGAATTTTTTATTACAACTTTTAAAAATATAAAAACTCATATGTCTGACCACCTTAACTTGGTCAAATATTTATTAAACTAGTTTTTTTTATTTTTTTAATCCTATAGTATGTGAGGCATAAAATGTGATGCATGTTTTGGATTCAAAAAATGTGATACCGTTTGAAAGTTATAAATGTTTTTTAATCAGCCTATCATTCAGGACTTTAGTCGTAATTTGAATAGAAAATTAATAATAATTACTTATTAAATTCAAAGTAAGCCATAATTTATATTGGTGGAAAGCTTAGAATCTCCTTTAAAAACCCTTTTTCGTTTCATCAATTTTGGGTAAAAAAAATGTTGTCAGCCACATACCCATCATATTGCCACTTTTTGGCCCATCATGATCTTGCACATCTAACATTGTCAAATCATCACTACTAAAGGGATTGGATGTTATGTTTATTCTAATTGGTTCTTTTTATTTTTATGTTTTCTTGTTTTCATTGTGTAATGAAGTTGATCTAAATGAGCTAGGAACTAATGCAGAAAATTAAGAGAGTAAAAGTATGAAGTAGAGTGGCAAGGGAAGCAACACCTTTTTCCAATAGCTTCTCCCAATGCACATATCAACTTCACTATTCCTTCCAATAAGAAACTTGATCACCCAACTCAAATCACACACCAAAAAATTTTTGAATGACTTGGGAATGATATGTACACTCTCATCATGTCAAAACAAGACAAAATAACCTGAATTTACACTCGAAAACTCCCATTTTCTCATCACTCTTACACAAGCCCATGCAACCTTTCAACATTCACCAATAGGACAGTCAAAATAAAATATGATTAAAGGAATTAACCAGACCATGAAACATGGTTTTAGACTCCTAACACCTTCCTCCAAAAGTTCCCAAAATCACAGGATCAAACACCCAGAACAAATGTATCAAAAGATTCATTTACAAGCCATAAATAAGGCTTAACTAGGCATGTACAAGGAAGCTTTCAACTTGTCAAGGAACACCCCAACACCCCTAAAGCATTTATCAGGTTCAAAAATTCTCCCCAAGACCCAATAAACACCTTACATCCATTCTATTTACCTAAAATACTCAGAAACCAAAAGAAATGCTTACAAATGATCCTTTTCTGGATTGTTTCAAGGTAAAACTAGACCTAGGATATCACATAACTTTTGAAAACATCCATCTTTTCTCCTGAAAGAAATTGCATCATGTAAAGGACCCTTAAATCCACCATTCCACCAAAAATCAGAATTTTCCTATGGTGGAATGGTGAATTATGAACATATTTGTGAACAAACCCTTGTTTTGTAGGTTTTCAGACCCACTTCCACTAAAATTGATGTAACTTACTCAATACTTGATGAAAACGAGCCAAACCACCACCAAAAGAAATTAGAATCTTCCCTCTTTAAAACCATGCCAATTTGGATCTTGTACAATGATGTACCAGACCGTACCAAACACGGGAACAGTTAAAAATGCTGAAAAAATAGAAAAACAGAGTTTTTTTATTATATTAATGCTTCAAAACTTCATCCAACCACCTGCCTCGACCAAAAGGAGGATATTTAAACTTTTCCACATCATTACTAATGACCCTCAACTAATTTTCAAGGAGGGAACCCATTGGTTAATGATAGTTACATCATAAATGTTGAGTTTACTCCAAATTACATTATGAAAACTTTGCATTTTCAAGCAACCTTTCAATTCTAAAGACCTAAGACCTTAAAAACCATTCAAATAGCTTGGAATTAGCCTTATTACATTCTTAAGACCCAAACCATTGCACATTTACATAAAAATTCATGTTTTTTCCTTCAAAGGCTATAAGAGCATCTTTTAGTGCAAGAGTGCATTTGTGTATGTATTGAGACTCAAAACTCAAAAACTCAACCTAGATCATAATAAATGGTCTTGTTAGAGCTTATTTAAAAAAAACACACTCAAAATACCAACACTAACCCTACTAAACACCAATTTCCATCAAATAAGAAAAAATGGAGAATGAGGTGTAGGTGTTCCTACACCATACATACCCCCTAGAAAATACTCATGCCTCATGAGTTGGTGTAGATACCATAGACTCCAAGCATCATGCATGCTCCACTGATCCATAAGTCCACTCCATTGATTTATGTAAATTGGTTGTACAATCTTCTCTGTACCTTTAGCATTTTGAAATGTGTTTACATGGGCATTTGCCTTGCACTCTGTCCTCAGACTAGTCAACTATCCTTCACCCTTTTTCTAACAAAGATATGATTGTTTACCATGCCCTGCACCTACATACAAACATGTTTTAGCATTCCTTTGATCTGACCTCACTTTCCTCTCATATACATGTCTACCATTGTGTTTAAGGCTCTGTGTTCTCTGTCCTTGACTGCCTACTCCTTCAAGATGCCTAGGCACTGTTATATCAGGCTTTTGCACTGTTATGCCTACAAACTTTGTGTGTTTTTAAAATCTACCTTCAACCATAGGGAACTCAATGGTCCCTACTAGCACATTCTCTTGCAAACTCACTGTCCTTACCTCCTTTACCTTTGTATTTTCTTTGTGACCTGCTGTTCCTGCACTTTCAGACCTACATTTATTCACAACATTAGAAATTTCAATTTATTTCACAACATTTAGAGGATCCTTGTTCCCACACATGATGACCTTTGCCTTGCCTTTCTCACTCTCTACCCAAGGAGTCAAAACAAACCTCTTTCCACCTTTCATGATTGTGTATTTGTTTTCCTTCCTATCATAGATGGCACTCCTATCATACTGCCATAGCCTTCCAAGGAGTATGTGACAGTAGTCCATTGGAAAAATATCACAAAGAACACTATCCTTATACTCACCTATTTGTAAATCTACCATAGTTTGCTCATTCATTATCAATGATTGACCATTGCTTAACCAAGAGACCTTGTAAGGAATATCATGAGGGATTCTTTTCAAATTGAGTTTATTCACCATTTCACAAGAAACCATGTTTTTATTTGAATCCGAGTCCACTACCATCCTACATACTTTACCTTGTACCTTGCAATTGATTCTGAAGATTGCTTTCCTTTGTAGGGGTTCTTCAGGAATTGTCACCTTGAGCAATGTTCTTCTAATCATCAAACTCTCTCCAACTTCTAATGTGAGATTAATAATAGGTGAAGTCACACTCTCTTCATCTTCATGCACTAATTGATTCCTCCTTTCTCCACCATGAGAGCTTGAGCCTTTCCTTTCAGGACACTCGAAGGATGGATGTCTAGGCTGGTTGCAAGTGTAGCATCTTCCTAAAAATGCATTGTTGGAATTCCTACCTCCTCCAAATCTGCCTCTTGTGCCTCTCAGATTTCTCTTGGCCTTTCATGGCATCCTCTTGATTATCATTGGTTGGATTTTAACTAGACATGAACCTCTTCCTCTTGATGCACCACCTCTGCCTCTAATTTCTTTGTCTTGCATTCTCTTCAATTTCTCCTCCACCATGATACCCATTTGATAACAATCCTCTACACTCCCAGGGTTAGCCAGAACCAATTCATCCTGTATATTAAGCCTTAAACCACCAATATACCTAGCAATTTTTTCATCTTGATTCTCATGATGACCATACCTTAGACTCAATTTATAAAAATCCTTAGTATAAGACTTAATATCCATTTCCCTTTGTCTTAAGTTTTGTAATCTCTTAAAACTTTGAACTTGGTGATCTTTGGCTAAGAATTTACCTTTGAGTTTAGATATCATCTTGTCCCATGATGTGATCTTAGACTTTCCTTATTTCCTCCTCTCAGACTGGAAGTAATCCCACCATACCAATGCATGACCCTGCAACTTAGTCTTTGCAATCCTTACTCTTTGCTCCTCAGGAACTTCTTCACATTCAACATGATTATCTAATGCAGAAATCTAGTCAAGTATTTGTTCATCATTTAGACTACCACCATATTTAAGAACATCAAGTTTTACCTTAGGCTTGTCACCTTTCACTTCCTTCAGTAATTTTGCAATTCTTTGGTCCTCTGGATCAATTTCTTCTTCCATGTCTTCAAACTCCTCATCTTCCTCTTCTTTTGTCTCACTCTCTTCAGCATCCCTTCTTTTCTTTGTCTCCAAGGCTATGATCCTCTCTTCCAACTCTCTAAGTTCCTTAGCATGTCTTTCTTTCATATCCTTCATCTCCTTAGCCATATCTTTGTTCTTTGGAGGAATCTTTGAAATCTCTTCACTTCTTCTTCAACCTGAAAAATTCAAAAAAAATCTACTCCCTATTCTGATACCACTATGATGCAGAGTGGCAAGGGAGGCAACACCTTTTTCCAATAGCTTCTCCAAATGCACACATCAACTTCACTATTCCTTCCAATAAGAAACTTGATCACCCAACTCAACCCACACACCCAAACATGTTTGAAGGACTTTGGAATGCTATGTACACTCTCAACATGTCAAAACAAGACAAAATAACCTAACTTTACACTCGAAAACTCCCATTTTCTCATCACTCTTACACAAGCCCATGCAACCTTGCAACATTCACCAATAGGACAGTCAAAATAAAATCTGATTAAAGGAATTAACCAGACCATGAAACATGGTTTTAGACTCCTAACACCATCCTCCACAAGTTCCCAAAATCACAGGATCAAACACCCAAAACAAATGTATCAAAAGATTGATTTACAAGCCATAAACAAGGCTTAACTAGGCATGTACAAGGAAGCTTTCAACTTGTCAAGGCACACCCCAACACCCCTAAAGCCTTTATCAGGTTCAAAAATGATCTCCAAGACCCAATACACACCTTACATCCATTCTATTTACCTAAAATACTCAGAAACCAAAAGAAATGCTTACAAATGATTATTTTTTGGACTGTTTCAAGGTAAAACCAGACCGAGGGCATCACATAACTTTTGCAAACCTCCATCTTTCCTCCTGAAAGAAATTGAATAGTGTAAAGGACCCTTAAATCCACCATTCCACCAAAAATCAGAATTTTCCTATGGTGGAATGGTGAATTATGAACATATTTGTGAACAAACCCTTCTTTTGTAGGTTTTCAGACCCACTTTCACTAAAGTTGATCTAACTTACTCAATCCTTGATGAAAATGAGCCAAACCATCACCAAAAGAAAGTAGACTCTTCCCTATTTCAAACCATACCAATTGGGAGCCTGTACAATGATGTACCAAACCGTACCAAACACGGGAACAATGAAAAATGCTGAAAAAAATAGAAAAATAGAGTTTTTTAATTATATTAGTGCTTCAAAACTTCATCCAACCACCTGCCTCGACCAAAAGGAGGCTATTTAAAATTTTTGACATCATTACCAATGACACTCAACTAATTTTCAAGGAGGTAACCCATTGGTTAATGATAATTACATCATAAATGTTGAGTTTACTCTAAATTACATTATGAAAACTTTGCATTTTGAAGCAACCTTTCAATCCTAAAGACCTAAGACCTTAAAAACAATTCAAATGGCTTGGAACTAGCCTTATTACATTCTTAAGACCCCCACCCTTGCACATTTACATAAAAATTCATGTTTTTTCCTTCAAAGGCTACAAGAGCATCTTTTAGTGCAAGAGTGCATTTGTGTACATTGAGACTCAAAACTCAAAAACTCAACCTAGATCATAATAAATGGTCTTGTTAGACCTTATTTAAAGACAAACACACTCAAAATACCAACACTAACCCTACTAAACACCAATTTCCATCAAATAAGCAAAAATGGAGAATGAGGTGTAGGTGCTCCTACACCAAAGTATAAGGGACATGAATGTAAATATGTCTATTTCTAATTATGCAATATAAAGACATAGGATGAAGTGCAAATTTTTAGACTTCAAACAAAGTAATTTTCTAATTACACTATGTAATAAGCTGAAAATGGAATGTTGCAAATGCAAAATTTGGAATTTCAACAATGCATGAAATGAGCTATTTTATGAAATGCATCCTATAGAAACTCAACCAACTGATGTAGGTAGGTTAAGGCATCAAAAAAAGCTTAAAAATAGAGTTTTTAGTTCTGGAAAATGTAGTTTCAGGAGCCAAAAGGGACTGATTCACCCAAGGTGGCGAATGAGTCCCAATATGGACTTTTTTCAGAATTTTTGAGGGATTTTTATGGTTTATGAGTGATATGATGCAAACCTAAATGAAAATACAGAATTTTAAAAAATGTGAATGAATTTAGATGCCAAGAATGTAACCTAAATGCACTTTTTAGGAATGAAAAATTGAAACCCTAGAATGCAAGCTAACTAATGGAAAATGCAATGTAAGAAACTCTACGATGATTAATGGACTCCAAATCAGAAAAGAGGGTATTCAAAAAAGTAGGTTGACAAAAATAAAACATAGATTTTTGGCACCTACTTGCTTTCTATCACTCCTAGGGTTTTTCACCTAGAAGGAGAAAGGTGGGTCAAAAATGGTTATGTTCTCATTAAAAGAAATGAAAAAAGGGATGTGAAGTGTGTGTGTGGATGTGTTTAAATGCTGAAAACTTAGTGAAAATGTAGACTAAGGAATGTGATTCTAATCTAATGTAAAAGTGCTGGAAAACACAATGTGTATTCAAACTATTTGACAAGAAATGCAAACAGACTGTAATAGAAAGCAACCCAATTGAAGATATGTACCTAGAAGTTGGAAGAGGGTGAAATGAGGCTTTGAACACTTGTAGAGACACCAAAAATGCTCATTGGGACTGATTCTCCATTTTGGGAGAATGTGTCCTATTTTTGCCAGAAAGTGTCAGAACCAGTTTCAGGGAATTGGGTATCCAAATCTACAGAAATCACTATTCAATCCTAGAAAAGTGATTGATTTTCCATCAATGGTGAATGAGTCCTCTTCTGGAAAATATAGAATTTTGAACAATATTTTGTGGCTTATGATCTGCAATTCTATTTCTAAAGATTCCCCATATCTGAATCTACAAAACTCAACCTGTAGACTCTCTCCAAGCTTGAAATATGGTTTGAGACACCTTGAATGAATTTGATGGGATATGGAGACTTTTTCTCTTCTTTTCCATTTGATAAATTTGCATACACAAACACATGCAAAGGGGAAAAAGTGTTGAGGGTTAGGATATAGAGTTTTTCCTTCGTTAAACCCCACTTTGGTAATCAAACCTTTGAAATAGAAATAGAAATGAAATGGAAAGAGAATGATGAATACACAACATTCAAATGTAAATACTCACCAAACCCTTATTGGAGAAATCTGAAGTGATGTTAATGGCTGCTCCAAGAAGTTTGATTTATGCTTGATTTGATTATGTAAATGCTTGAATACTTGAGTGAATTTGATGAATGGGTGAATTCATCAGAGAATGGGGCTTGAAATGGATGAGGAGATGTAAAATGAGGTGAGAATCACATATTTATACACACTTGTGCCTTAGTTAACTATTCATATCTCATCACAAGTCGACATCAAGTGTTTTTGAATAAAAAACTTAAAGGAAAATTTAAAATTTTGAATTTGGAGCCAAGGGGGATTCATTCGCCACCCATGGCAAATGGGTCCCACCTAGGACTTGAAAATAGGTGTCTGGAATTAAGTTGTATTTAATATTGTTTTTCGGGCTTATATTCAAAATAACACGTAATTAAAGCATGAGAAAGGGATAAATGGTGAAGTTATGCCTAGAAAAGTGTGAAATCTTATTACAAGGCTTTACAACACTTTAAAATAGGACTTGATAATGAATAAAAAGGTGCTTTTTAGGTGAATTTCAATAAATAGAGTCTAGATGAATGTAGAAATGCCTTACAACACTTCACAACACCTTCACAAGATGTCGTTATTTTAATTTTAGTACCTAAATATGCATGTTCAAGCCATGTTACAACATAAAATTAGAGCAAAATAGATCGAATACCATGAAACAAGACCTAAAAGGCCATGAAAATGACAAGGGGCCATTTTTCTATGGCACACTTTTACAAGCATTTGCTTGATGGTGAATCCCTAAAAGTTGAAAGAACCCCATCCTAGGTCCTCCTTATTGTGAATTGACTCACCTTGTGAGGTTTTTAGTCAATCCAATTGGGACTCCTAGGAAATTATTGAATGATTAGTGGAGAAAGAGTGATTTCTCTAATAGTATCCATTTTTCTTCTCATCAATATTGATAGGATTAGATGAACCAATCTTGACATTGTTAAGGAAACAAGGCATCCCGACATTATGACTGGCTCTCAAAAAATTCTCAGTGTTAGTTTTGAAGTACAAACTAGTTGTAGAAGATTGGATTTTCTAAACCATTTTATTAAGAATAGAGATGGTTTTGTGACATGTAATAGTTAACAAAACAAAGTATTGCTAAAGTAATACAGAAAAAAAACTTGAATCTTTGAAAAATACACAAGTATTACAATGTTGTTAGTGTCTTATAATAGTGATGTTTAGAATATCATTTGATTTTTAAAAGAGAAAAATACTAGTCTATATGAGAATAATAATGCTTTATACTTTTATTAAATCAATCATACACTCCAATTCATAGAATACAAAAGATGCGTCACTAGAAAATTGAACAGAACATTATTACAGTAGGAGAAAGGTGCGCTAGTAGCTTCCAAACCAATACAACAACATACAGAGTCCACTTGCAAAGCCTCCCCAATAAAATACCTACATCTAGAACAACCTATAAGTGTACAGGCCAAAATGAATGTTTTTAAATAATGAAAGCCTTTTTTATTACTCCACAGGTACATGGAGCTTTCTAGGAGAAGGAATCAACATTTGTCATATCACATTACAACTGCCAATTTTTTTTGCCAAGGTCCTTACATTTGTCATCTATCAGAGATATTAAGAAAAATAAATTAAAAATAAATTAAAAAAGAAATTTTTCATAATAAATGGCGATAGAAGATGCTATGTGTCTTCAAAAACATGTTGACATGGTCTCACTTGAGCATTAGCATCTTTAGTCTATAGAAATAGTTTTTTGCATGCTTCCATGGTGATGCGGCACAAGTTTGAAGGTATTCATTCACTCCCTATTTTAGAGATATGCACATCTCATATTATGATTTTTGTCCTCATTTTCTTGGGTTTTAAGTAGTGATACTGAACATCTTATTTTAGTTTAGATTAATTTAGTTTCATTGGTGAGATATTTGTGCTTTAGCCTTCTCTCATAATTTATTTTTTAGAAGGCTTCATTAGATATCTGTGAGATATTGATCATCAGATAAGATGGCTTCTAAAATCAATTGGGTCAATTTTTGAAGAAAACTACATTGCAGAACCTAATTTTAACTGTGTATAGTTACATTTACACCAAACTTCTGAGCCAAATTAGTCTTTGGGACCTACTATATAATACCCTTTTAAGATTATTGTTGTAGCATTAACACAAAATTGTAATGCAAGCTAATATTACTTACTTGTTTATACAAATTTTTGAAGCAATCTCTCTCTTAAGATCAGAATCATGTAGAATTTTTTTAATATTGCTTCCATGTTCATACAAATTTTTGAAACATTCTCTCTCTAAAGATGATGTACAATTTTTTTAGAGTTAAAATTAAATTTCTAGAGTTCTCTGCTTTTAAAATTGCATGAGATGGGTGTTGGAATTGAAAACAAATTTTTTACATGCCATGTTAAGATTTTTTCTACAATTATAAATGATTATTGATTTCTAAATGATCTAACTGCAAATATCAATCTAATTCTATTTCATTTGTTACTACATTTAAGACACAAAATTTAATATGAAAGTCTAATTGGAAGTATTTTTGTTTGGAAACATTTGTTTCAACGTCCTTTTATGTTGGGATTCTGGGACTGTGCATTCTAGAGTCTTTCAGGCTAGGACTATCTATTTTCATTGTGTTTTTGGATGGTATTAGTTGTTCTATCTTGAGTGTTTTGAGGATGTGTTTGTTCTATCTAGAGAGACATTTTATGAGAATATGTGTTTTACCTTTGCTTTTAATGGACTAACATATGCATCCCACCAATAGTCAATTAGCTTGTAGCTTGCTTTTTCCAACAAATTTACCTATGTTCTAGACTTATTTTTAGGGAACTTTCCATGTAGTTGCTTTAAGGTGGTTCTTCATATATTTGAGGGCAGTCTACTTTTTTTGAATTAAATAATTTCTTAAAACAAAAATATTTTCTTAGAGAACAATAAGTTTTGGATGGCCATCTATTATTTGATGGAACTACGTGTGCAAAAGTGTGTCATACTTTGCAATCTGTGAAAAAATATTCTTATTTTAATAATTAGTCATCTAATCAAGTTAATTTGAATGTTATTGTAAGCTCCCTGGAGGCACAAACCCAAGTCATGATCCCTACATTTCATTTTGTTGGCACTCTTAAATGAGGATTCTTGTATTAGAATCATCTATGATTTATTATAAGAATTATTAATTTAAAAATTACAATCATATCCATAGCAAAGAAAAAGAAATAAATCAAATATTTATAGTTTTAGGCAGAGAGGCGTTGGCCTACATGGGACCTAGACCTCTAATAGGCATCCAAATTTAAGTGTTTGCATTGTCTAAGTAGCAATGTCCCATAGTGACAGTGATGCCTCCACAACAACACAAAAAATGACACCCATGCATCTACTACACAGTATGGCCTTTTCCTTCCTGTTGCTACAGTTTATTTATATAATCATGTTTATAAATTAGGGTTAATGATAATAAAGAATTAAAAAAAATCCTAACAATCCTAATCAAGTAATAAAGAACAAATGAAGATTAAAAAGTAAAATAATAAAACAATATTACCAAAGCTTCAAGCTTCTATTTATTGAACTCTATTACCCTTCTCTATTTTGCTTCAATTGATCAATGCCCTCATATTTATGTGTAAATATAGCCTAAAGGACAAGCAAAATATTGAAGTAATGTTGTATCAACAATATTTACTCACATTAATTGGATCCTAAAAATGACCATGAAAGATGTCTTTTATAGAAGAGCCAAATCTAAATGGATAGCCGAGATTTAGAAGGATTAATCAATAGTTGAAATTGGATGTGACAAGACAGGATAACAATGAGACTAAGAGAGGAACTAAGAAAATCACTTAGTTCGAATGTGCAAGTGAATAATTAAATAATGTTAATATTATTTAATTATAGAGGTAAAAGGAAAATTGATCTTTTTAAATTAAATAGTAGTTTAATTCAAAAAGGTGGGAGAAAAAGGCGAGTCATTAATTAAATAAAATTTAATTAATTTATGACACAAAAACTAAATGAGTAATTAAATAATTAAAATGAGTATTTAATTATAGAAGAAGAGGGAAAAAGCTGACTTTTAAATAAAATAATTGGAAACAATTATCTTATTAAAAAGTGGAGAAAAATTGTCGGTATTGGCATGGTGTGATGGTTTATAGGTGGCATTGTTGTTCTTGCCACCAAGGTTCAAACCCCGTTGGGGTGGTATTGTTGAATGGTTGTATTCCGGTTCATAGCTCTCAATGCTTTATTATAAAAAAAAAAAAGTGGAGAAAAACGACAAGCTACTAAATAATTAAAATAATTATTTAATAGTGGAGGGAAAAGCTGATTTTTTTAAATAAGATAATTGGAAACAATTATCTCATTAAAAAGAGGAGGAAAAAATAAATTAGTTTATTAAATGAATAAAATTTATTTAATTTATGGAATAAGAGGATAATGAATAATTAAATAATTGAAATAATTATTTAATTGTAGTAGAAAGTGATAAATAATTAAATAAATATAATTTATTTAATTATAGAAGACAAGGACATTAATGACGTAATTAAATTAAGTAATTAATCAAAAGAGGAAATAGAAAGATAAAATGAAATGATTCAATGATTCAAGTTATTTAATTAATAGTAGATTTTATGACATTGGACAATAATTAAATAATTAAAATTATTTAATTATCAAGGATGAAAGGGGATTTAATAAAGTCACATGCCTAGAGCAATCCTGGAACAGAAAGCATTAGCCTAAGTTGCAACTTTCCACATATTAGTCATGAAAAGTATAGATCTGTGAGTGTTGATGTTGATACATATATTATGTACAAGATGTGACTTTGGCTAATATTAAATGCTTCTAAATTTCATGATGCTTTGGTAGATCAACAAGCCTATGAGCTTTTTAACTTTTAAGTTTTTCTTGTATTGCTTATTGTCCCCCTACGGTTTTTCTGTAAGGAGGAGTATGATCATTATCTAAAGGAAATAAATAAAATTCTTGTAAGAGGTGATCCCAAGAGAAGGTAAAATATTGAAGTTGTTGGCTTTGAGTCAATTTTCTACCATTAAATGCTTTAGTGATTGAATCCACTTAGATTTCATTTATTTGTTTGTTTCCTCATACCATTATTCTTTGTGGGTAAACTCTTGAAGATAAGGACTTGTCAATAGGTAAAGGATTAGATGACCATACAATTGTTGACATATTACCTTAATATATTTTAAGCTCTCATGCTAATTTCTTAATTACCACAATCTAAGAATTCAAATCTCCACATACAATGATGGAATGGCAATAGTTTAGCTTTCTCAATAAAGGGAGAGCAGAACTGTTTGCAACCAAGTAACACAATTTTATATTCCCTCTTTAATTTGTTTATAAAGAAGACTGCAACAGCTTAATTACTTAGAAATACAAGAAAACATTTAAAAAATCAAGCAGATGGTTAAGTGGCTAAATGAGACCATGTTTTAATTATGATGTAATGTTTATGTTAATTGTTTATCTCAATTTTGTATACTGTAGATTATAATATTATGATAAAATCAAAGAAGGTAACATTATGTTCACATAGTGTAGTGCTCACTTTTAAATATAGATAGTGATTATCTTTCTCCCTAAAAAAATAGTTGATGTGCAGCTATCACTTCTGCATTGACACCTTTGTATATCATTTAATAAATGACTTATCAACTGACTTCATGTTCTGCAGAAAAGAATGCCAAAAAAAAGACCAAAATTTTCTCTAATTAACCTTCCACACCTCTTCGGCGTACCTATTGCAAACTAAGGTGCAATTGCTAGTATGTCTAATTTAATGTTTTGAATGTATACTCAATATACAAACACTTTTATTCCATCTTCCCACATAATTATCATTAATAAATACTTTTATTCCATCTTCATACATAAAACAAATAATTAGTTCAAATTGCTTTACTTCTTAGTTCAAATAAACTATATCCATATAAATTATAAATTATAAAAAACCCTCGTAACCATTGCACACCAAAAATACACATAATTAAATTCAATAGAGTTTTCTTAATTCGCTGAACACGATTAATAAAAGTGATGATAGGGGCACTGCATCATTATTATAATACTAATGAGTATACTTTTAACCGTTCGATTTGAGGACAAGTTGTGCTTTTACTTGTCGACCTTATTTATCTTGCAACGTCTGTAGTCTGCGTATGTTTTTGCGGTAAACAAGGCAGGACTGTGCTCATCGAGCAGCCCTTTCATTGGGGCTATCACTTTATTCCCTGGAGGACCGCAAAACACTGGCCATGACATTCTCACGTTGTCTTTGCTCACCACGCTCCTGTGTAAAACGTTCTTGTACTTGCCATTGCTCAATTTCTGCGCATTGATTAGTACCCCATATCAGTCATATGAGATCTTACAAACATAAAGAAGATGGTAGAAAAGAAGGAAAAACCTGTAGTCTATCTCCGATGCGGGCAATAATGGCGTTTGGAACATAATCAACATAAATCCAGTCACAGTCTTTGTGAACTTGTAGTCCAGGAACTTGGTTCGTTACAAGCAGAGTTAAAGCGCTCATGTCGGTGCGAGGTACAAGTCCCAGAGTGAGTTCCGGCTGAGGACAGGCCGGATAGTAATTTATCTTCATCTCCACTTCCATGTCTTCCCCGCCAATCGCTTCTTTCAGCAAACGTTCTTGCACCCCAAGATTGGTAGAAAGAGCGGAAGCAGCTTATCTACCACTCCCGAAATCTCTCTGCCATATTCTTTACAAACCTCTCTGGAATACAAGCAAAACAATCCCTCTCACGCTTGCAAATTGAATTCTCGCTATCTATACAAGTTCAAAATAACTATTTAAAGAGAAATAACTAGCACTTGCACCGAAAGGAGGTGCAATGGTTACGCCGATTATATTTTATATAAAATATGTTTGAGTGGAGGTCTACAATTGAATTTATTAAGTTGGTAAATCAACAAAACATGATGGACAAAATACTTTAAAGAGTATAAGTTACACATTATGACATGCCTCAAAATATTTGAAGATATTTTCTACTTGTGTTTGTGACAAGCTAGATGTTGGAAAGTAGATACATAGGTCTGAAGTGGGAAATTTTTTGATGTAACTGCACTCAATGGATGATTCCAAGTGGAAGTGTTGAGGTGAATTTAATAGAATTAATATCATAGATTAAAATGAATCCAAGCTCACAAACTTCACTTAGTAAATTATCCTAGAAGCGATATAAGTGTATTAGGAGCACGTATTGAAGTGAATTTGACTATATCCTAAATAGAAGGGACCGCATGGAGAAGAGATATCCTAAACCATGAAATCTACTCATATGGGGATGACCATGTTTAACCAGGTGGATCACCTTGTCAACCCAGCTCTACAATCATACATGGGTGCCAAGTGCATGTCTAGGGTGAATTCTATTGTACGTTCAAGAGATGAGGCCAGATAAATTTGACCATAGCCTTAATGGATGAGAGCTAGGGGATCTCTTGGGGTGAGCATCATAAAATAAATATTGTAGGCCCTGTATCCAATTCCACAAAGATCACATCATAAACTCATACAAAAGTGTGTTTGTTTGTACTCTCACCAAATGAGACCAATCGAATTTGAAAGCACCCTTAATGGGTGAGGCCAACTGGATTTGAAAGCACCATAAGAATTTATTGCCTTCATCGTTATCTAGTTTAAATATAACAAATGCAATAATTACTTAATTTGGTTTTGATTCAGACCTAAACTTCTTGTTTTCATATTGCTCACTTAATCTTTATTTCCAATTTTACTCTTGTCATCTATAATTAAATATATAATCAAACTAACAATACACAATTAAATAGCTTCACATTTATGCAATAGCATACATATTAATTTACAATTTTTTTTTTAAGTTTCTACATCAACCATAACTTTTTCCTAGTTTACACAAAATATATAACAAAGACTATAAATTATATATAATTATCTTTAAAAATTCTATCAATTTGGATTATAAGGTTTTGCATTTAAGTCAATGAGTTCTAGGGTTTTGTAAGGAAAAAAAAAGTTTCATGGTACTTCACAAATTTATTAGTAAATTAGCTTAAAAATATTTTAATTTTTTAATTTTTTTTCTAATAATTTCAATTTGTATGATAAAATATGTGACAAACAATATATATTTTTAAAATACTTAAATAGTTTTTTGATATAATTAAGAAAATGAAAGACAATGACATCTAAAATATAAAATTGAAGCTAAAAATTAGTCTCAAACTCAAAAAAAAAAAGATAATGACAAAATTCAAAAAAAAGGCTGAAAATGAGTATTAGATTAGGAACCTTTCTTAATTCTTCTTCAAAAAAAAAAAAAGATTTGAACAAAGATTTTAGTATTAAAGACAAGATGACCAAGATTAATTAAATATCTTTCAAACAATTTTGACTTCAACCCACCTTCACATTGGATTGATCATTTATTAAGCATTATAACTGTGAATTTTCTTCTATTGTCTTTTTACAAGGATTTCAAAACTCATTTTATCTTAATTAAAAATAATATAATAAATAAATAATTCACAAATAAAATAAATATTACATACTATTTTATCTATCTCTTAGTTACCTAAAACTTCTGTTGATCCCTTTGTTCATTCATTTTAAGTGGTATCAAGATTTCTTGCATTGTAATCTAGTAGAGTGAAAATTGAAGACATGCTAATGTTTATGGTTTTTCATAATTTTCTCGGCCAGATAATTTGCAGTTACCGATCTTCCTCTTGCCAGTACTACATTTCCTGGCATTATAAAAATTTAGTTGCTTTTTAAGTTTTAAATTTAAAATTGCAGGAAAAATGATAGACAAACACATCACATACACATGCCAGAGCATGAATCTTTCACAGTAATGTGTCACCCATGTGCTTATAAAGCCAACACCACATGATCTGTACACGTCGCCTTCATCACAACTCTCGCCATGTTTATGATAAAATACATCATTGTTGTCTACACTCTCTTTTCTTTCTTCACACTGGTTTAATTCTACTTGATATTCTCCGTTACTTGAATATTGCTGTCTGCACTCTCTTTTCTTCACACTGGTTTAATTCTACTTGACATTCTCTGTTACTTGAATTCAAGTGCACATCAGTCATTCAGACTTTGGTTGTGTTGTTATATTCATGTATGTAGGTATCTCAGGATTTTAAATGTATTTTGGGGCGCATCTTTATAAGCTTTGCATATGGGTTTTCCTGGAAGATGAAGAAATAGGGGAAGAGCTTTTTTATACCATGCAAGATGTGCAGTTAGAAATGTTTTAGAAATCATGGTAAACACCATGAGAAAGAGCACTTTAATGGCTGTGTCTCCTTCAAAGTTATGCTTGGAGACTTTGTCGTTTTATACTCCATGCTATTTCATATACACTGTTTAAAATTTGTAAAAACAAATACTATAATGTGTTTACTGCAGAGCATTCCTCCTGCATTTGCTTCACAGTTTATAAATGACATAGATGAATATATGGTGTTGCAAGGCCCCAGTGGGCAGGAGTAGAATTCTGGGTGGAATTTTTTTGTCAATTATCATGGGCTGCAATTGGGAGATCTTGTTGTGTTCAAATATGTATATCGAAGTTGATATTTGAAAGAAGTGGGTGTGTGAAAAATATCAGTGCTTTTCAACTTGAGAAAACAAACACTGGTTTAGATAAGAGATACCCCAATCAACCAAAGCTGCTGATTGATATGGTTTTTGATGAGGAAAATAATGGTACATCTGAAGCAGTGGCTGAAAAATGAGGGAGGAAACGGAAATCCTCTTTTCTTGGTAAGAAAAAGTTTTGTCCAGAAATACAGAGCATATTAAATTTTTAAGCTCCATAATTTGTTTGAACTTTTAAAATAGGCATTCAGATCCTATTTTTATTAGGAGAACTGGTATAACAACAAAGTTAATTTGTTGCAGACTATTCATCCAAGAACAATGGGCATTGTTTCTCCTCTAGGAATCACATGACAATGGATAATGTTGCCAGGGGAAAAACATCTCAGTGATAGATTGTAGACATGAAATTGGAAGGGCAATGACATATTGCCTAAAAAAATTCTGAAGCTTGCTTGATCTATCCCAATTTTCTTCAATCTCCATGCCTCCGTATGTAGAAAAACTTCCAGTGCAACCAAGGCGTTTTGAAATAATTAAAAGATAAAACCCTAAACCCTAAACCCTAAGTCCAATAAAAGTTGTGATTGGGGCCCTTGCACCAGCCATCTCAACCTGCAAAGGAAGTGCCATTTTGTAGGTGAAAAATTCAAAAAAATAAACATATAGACACAATAGACAAGTTGCTCTGGAAAATTAACTTAACAACCTCCTTTCCTAGGCGTTCTTTGACAAATACTGCAGCTTGTGCTAAATCCAAATTTAAGGCAACCTGTTAGAATAATACATACCCAAATTTAAAATGATGTTCCAAAACAAAGACAGATTGACCTAGACAAAAATACACAAAGGCAACAAATACTGATCTACAAAATAAGATAAACATAAAAAATGTACATGAGCTCTTTCTCTCATAGCGTCACAACTTAACTATCTTTGGCACATTGTAAGGGCAGCATTATTGTCCCAAAACGATAGTGCTTCAACCCCAATTGTTTCATTTCCCTCCTCTTTTAGAGCAGCTTTATTCTCTGTTTCCTCCTCTACAGCAGGAATCGAATCGTTAAACCTGTGTATCTTTCATTTTTGTTGTTGCAGCAGCCATAATTTTCCTCTCCCCTTCCCATTCAGAGCAGCTTTCTTGAGCTCCACCCCTCTTCGGGATTAATTGCCGCTAGCGTGAAGGATCTACTCTTTTGAACAAACTTGCCCTTCTCTTCCAAGCTTCTGAACTACTAGTACATAATTTCCTCTTGTATGAACTTTGAGATGGTCAGGCGCCTCGAATCGGCGGTCTGACTCAATGCAACAGTGGCTTCCCCAACCATCCGAGAAAGCATTTCAACGTAAGTAGATCTCAAGTTTGAATTATTCAGAGATAAGGATGCGGCAACAACATAATGTTGATCGTGGTTTTGCTAGAATTTTGGTGATTAGAAACCTTTGCTAATCTTATTTGGCGCGATTACCATTTTTTTTAATGCCGATCGTGGTTTTGCAAAAATTAATATACTTTTATATGAATTTTTATTTAATTTTGGATTTATTTTGATCAAATATCTTAATATAAATATATATTAATAAATGACAATTTTTGTGTAAGTTTGAATCATGACAATATTTTTCTTATTAATTTCATTTTTATTCATATATATCTAATTATATAGTATCTATCCATATTAGCAACTATTTTTATATTCATTCTCTACCTCAAATTTTTCATTAGAACACATCTATGTACGAACAAACACATACTCTAACATATCAACATACATATAGTTTTCTATCGACTAATCCTTGAACCTCCTTTAGGTGCAAATGCTAGTTTTATACTCCAAATAAAAAAATCCAAAGCCATCAACTTCCTAACCACTACTGCCCTTTTTGTAAATCTAAAAACAAAATAATAAAAATCCACCCTCTACGTAATTCAGAAGTTCACAAGATCACCGAAACAACTGTTGAGAATGGAGTAATTTTATTTTTTTAAATGCAGAGTCCACCATCATCTTGTCTAAGGCTTTATCTATGTCCTTATTTAAAGGATAAACATCTCATAAAAGCCAAAGAGTTATCCTTATTTGACTAATCACATTCTGACTATCTAGAGCACAACTATGACATCCAGTCCATAATGATCGCCCCTGCTTTACGTTATCTCATTTTGACCAATCGGGTCACTGGAATCGGCCACCTGATGGAAAAAATCGGTGTTCGGTATAACGTAGGCTTCTATGAGGTTTCGGCGAAGAGCCTGCATTGAAAGCTATTTATAGGTGCACCGGGCCTCTTGCCATTTATTATTTTTTAATGCCGATCCTGGTTTTACGAGATTTTCGATGATTTGTTGCGTAGATAACGATCAGAAACCTCCGCTAATCTTATCTGGTGCGATTACCATTTTTCAGTCACCGAGATTCTTTACCGACGAAATGTTTTCAGGTGTGAGACAAAATCAGTGGGCTGTGCCCACAATAAATAGCCTATCGGCTAAATATTTACCTGTAAGAAACGGGGCGTTTAGGCCAGGTGTTGAAATTCCTACGGGAAGGAGGCCATAGTTGTATGCAACCTAAAATGGTCACCTAGACTTTGGGCCCCATTTATTTAATTTGTCAACATCAACTTTCTGAATCAATGATTGTCGCATTTTCAAATCAAATTTCTTAATCAATTCATAACTATTTCAAATGTTTTAATTTTCCCTAAGGTTTGAATGCTTCATTAATTTATTTAATCAAAGAAATAAATCCCTTTAATAAATAAAATAATGTTATTTAATTGAAGTTAATATTACTTAAATAAAATGATGCTATTTAATTAAATCTATTTTTAATTAAATGAATTTTATTTATATTTATTAATATTTCATTCTAAATTACATAATCTCATTTTATTTTATTAAAAGAGATATTATCATCTTAAATAAAATAAAATAAATAGAAATATCCTCTCAAGAATATCTGTAATGATGAAAAAAACAAATCAGTTAAAGGAAATAAACTAAAAAAAATTCCAATCAAGATTTGTTTCTATTTTTCTATTTATCCCACATAGCTTCTGAATTTGCCTTCAATTCCACTTTTGCCTATAAAATGAGCCCTCTCATTCTCATTTCAAAAAGATCACGAATTTTTACATCAGACTTATGCTACAAATTTGAATTTTATCATTTGAGATTACATTAGTTTGATTATATAAGCATCTTATTTTTAGAGCATATAGTTTAATATTACATTTTAGATTAATCTTCATAGTAGATTAATTTGCAAAATAATTCATTTATGGCATTGCATGTAGATTAAGTTTCATTTCAATAAATTAGTTTGGTTTATTACATTTTACATCCATTTAGATTAGTTTCCATTGTTGCATTGCAAGAACAGGATTCATGGAGATTGGCATTCTTGCTTCTCCTCCTTGAATCTCTCGTTCCGAGATTGTATTTGCAGGGGTAACAGGGTTAATCTGAGGGCCACAATATCAATCCCTGCTCTTCTCGGATAGAGAGCTGTGAATTGATTTGCAAGGACTCATTATTGAGTATCCTTGCATGCAAGGATTCCGCAGTATAACATATTTTTGATTTATACATTTGGAGCCTGATGTTTAATTTAAGATTTATAATTTAGTTTAGTTTTTAATTTAGTTTTTAATTTAGTTTTTCCAGTTTAAGTTTTTAGTTTTTTTAATTTAGTTTTTAATTTAGTTTTGTAGTTTTTAATTTAGTTTTTAATTTTTAGTTTTTTTTAGTTTAGTTTTTAATTTAGTTTTTAATTTAGTTTTTAGTTTTGCTTCATAAATCCAGCTTCCACTCAGTTGCAGGAAAAACGATTTTTGGGTTTTGTAGCTAGGGTCGAAATCTGATCTGGGTATTTTTCAGTTTTTTGATTTCTTTCACAGATCTGAAGAAAATAGCTGCACAAAAACCATCGCGCGTCATTTTTTTCACCTAGCTAAAGATTTTAAAAAAATATTTTTTCATCTTCTACTTGCTGGATCAAAAAATGATTTCTGGGTTTTATTTTTTGCTTCAAAAATTTATGGGTTTCTATTTTTGTCTACTCATTATAAACAGATTTTTCAGAAATCAAATTTGAAGATTTTTATGCATGTTTTTAATTTAGTTTTTAATTTTTAGTTTTTAATTTAGTTTAGTTCTTAATTCTAATTTAGTTTTTAATCTTAATTTAGTTTAGTTTTTAGTTAGTTTGGTTTAGTCTTTAATTTAGATTTTTAAATTAGATTTTTTTTAGTTTCTAAAATTCAAATTAGATTTTTTTTAACTTTGTTAATTTAAAGTAGATTCTTTAACTTTGTTAATTTAAATTAGATTTTTTTTACTTTAGATTTTTTTAACTTTATTAATTTAAATTAGAATTATTAATTTAGATTAGATTTTTTTTAATTTAGATTAGATTTTTTAATTTTATTAATTTAGATTAGTTTTGTTTTAAATTTTTAGTTTAGTATTAGATTAATTCAGTTTAATTTTAGTTTTGTTAACTAATTCTTCTTAGATTTAATTTTGACTAGATTAAATTAGACTTTTTAATTCTGGTTCTTCCCAATTCTTTTTTCACAGCATAACAGTTTCTGCAGGACGCCAGTCAGAGAACTTGAAACACACTAACGGTTTGATTGCAGGACGCGTGACAAAGACTTGAAAATAAACACTTACGCTTGTCAAAGATCTTATTTAAAAAAATATTGTGTTTGTTTTCCTGCTTTTCAATTCACATAGTCTAATTAGGGCTTCGTTAAAATTCTTAGGAGTTTTGATAGTGAGTAGGGAATTTGGCTCTTTGTTACATGGAGGTGATGACCATGGACAAATCCAGGCTCCTGATGATCTTACTAATATGATGAACTCTTAGGGAGCGGAGCAAGGTAGTGAATCTTTAGCACTTTCACTTGTCAGGGGATTATGCTCTTCTCTCAT
>VDFB02000008.1:169393841-169411169 GCA_007258455.2 Sequoia sempervirens | reverse complement strand
TTTGTGACTAGTGATGATTATGTGATTGTCCGATGTCCGGTAATAATGGCCCAATGATGAAAATAAGTTCTCTTACATTCTCTAATGAATGATGAACACACAAAAACCTATGTTACCCTATTGCAAGTACACCTTTGCATTTTCATGTAGCTTGCATTATTTAGACTTCATGTTAATTTGCACTTTTAGGCTGTATTATAGGTTTGAGAGGGTTTCCTTCATCTTTCTTGTGGATTTTTCATCAACTCTGATCACGTTCTTCATTTCCTTATCTTCTTTCGTGATCTCAATCAAAATTCCCTATCTTAAACAGTTGATTGATTTTGATGCATCCTCTTTATTGAGGCAGATTCTCTTCCTTCTCTCCATTTCTTTCCATTTCTTCTAAACTTCTATCTTCCATTCGATTTCACCCCACTTATTTTCTTCTAATTCAACCTTAGGGCATAATTTTCTTGCTGATCTACCTGGGTTATGTGATTCTTATATTTTTCATCTTACATCAAGAACCTTATCTTTTGTTCGACGGATCAAATTTCTAATTTTATGCTATTTCTCCCTCTATCTCATTTCGAATTTCATCACCAGGTAAGCGCACCTATCAAACTTCAACCTTGATTCAACTTTTATCAATTTATCAATTGCTTCTTAAGTAACCTTGCTTGAGATTCTTATCTCTCACTTTGGATGTGATCCCGAATCGACCTCATGTTCAAAGGCCTTTTGTTTATGTTTGTCCAGATGTGATCCCGAGTCGACCTCACATCTGAGTTGTTTTGTGATCCCAAATTGATCTCACATTGCAACTTCATTCTTTGACTGCATGTGATCCCGAGTCGACCTCACATTAGTCAAAGAGGGGCAAATGTATGCAACCCAAAATGGTCACCTAGACTTTGGGCCCCATTTATTTAATTTGTCAACATCAACTTTCTGAATCAATGATTGTCTATTTTCAAATCAAATTTCTAATCAATTCATAACTATTTCAAATGTTTCAATTTTCCTAAGGTTTGAAATCGCTTCATTAATTTTACTTAATCAAAGAAATAAATCCCTTTGAATAAATAAAAATAATGTTATTTAATTGGAAGTTAATATTACTTAAATAAAATGATGCGTTTTAATTCAAATCTATTTTAATTAAATAATTTTATTTTATTTTATTAATATTCATTTCTAAACATAACTTCATTTTATTTTATTAAAAGAGATATATCTTTAAATAAA
Organism: Sequoia sempervirens; assembly: GCA_007258455.2. Taxonomy (NCBI): domain Eukaryota; kingdom Viridiplantae; phylum Streptophyta; class Pinopsida; order Cupressales; family Cupressaceae; genus Sequoia; species Sequoia sempervirens. The sequence continues at coordinate 169,409,939 of VDFB02000008.1, read as the reverse complement.
ATAAAATAAATGGAAATATCCTCTCAAGAATATCCTGTGGATGAAAAAAAGGGAACAAATCGCTAAAAGGGAAATAAACTAAAAAAAAAATTCCAATCAAGATTTGTTTTATTTTTCATTTATCCCACATTGCTTCAATTCTGTTTCAATTCCACCTCGCCTATGTAATGATGTTTCTCCTCTATCAACAATTTCAAAAAAGAGAGAAAGAATCACTAATTTTTACACTTAATTTATACAAATTTTGAATTTTATCATTTGAGATTACATTAGTTTGATTATATAAGCATCTTATTTTTAGAGCATATAGTTTAATATTACATTTTAGCTTAATCTTCATAGTAGATTAATTTGCAAAATAATTCATTTATGGCATTGCATGTAGATTAAGTTTCATTTCAATAAATTAGTTTGGTTTATTACATTTTACAGCCATTTAGATTAGTTTTCATTGTTGCATTGCAAGAACAGGATTCATCGAGATTGGCATTCTTGCTTCTCCTCCTTGAATCTCTCGTTCCGAGATTGTATTTGCAGGGGTAACAGGGTTAATCTGAGGGCCACAATATCAATCCCTACTCTTCTCAGATAAAGAACTGTGAATTGATTTGCAAGGACTCATTATTGAGTATCCTTGCATGCAAGGATTCACAGAAGTATTAACATATTTTCAGTTATACAATAGTAGATGGAAATAGTAATCATTCCACCCAAGCTTTCCGTCGATATTGTGTGCCAGTTTAGCGCTATAGCCTTCCAGATTGCCCTCCTCAGCATTGCTGGCATATGTTTCCTTTTCCTCTTGTGGGAGATCAAAGAACTCCTTTCCCACGGCCTGCAAGCGTCAGATTAAATCCTCTGAAACTCCGTGATTCACCACTTGAAATATCCCCCATTCATGAGCCGCGCTTCCTATTTCTACCACCGTTTGTTGATGTAGATCAGCTGATGCGTCTAACTTGGACATGTCTATCAGCGTAATTTGGGCAGGAGGAGCATTGAGTGCAGGACTCTAGTGGTTGGCTCTATGAACTGAAGGTATTGCCTTTATTCCACCAATTGCAATGGATTGCACTCGAATCGTTGCCATTATAGCAGATCGCTATACCTACACAACGGAGGACTTGTATAATGTGCTGAGACTGTGAGTATATAGGCTAATCTACTTATATAGATATTCTCCATAAAATTCCTCATTGCATAAACCAGCTAGATCGGGTTACGTGGAAGAATGACTTCCAATTGTTAGAGCAGAATAACTTCTAGAAGATCTGTTCACCAAGTTGTGTTGGGTCTTCAATAAAGTTGCCCGAACTTTCCAGCGTGTAAGGCGCAGATTCAATCTACTCAGCAAGTTTTGTTGGATGTTTATAAAAGTTGCCGAACTTTTAAAGTGCAGTTTCAATCTAGACAGCTTGGAACCAGGAACGTGCGCACCAGACACCCATAGTTAAAAATGAAATGTTTGGAAGCCATTTTACCACGTAATGAAGTTTAGCGCACCATTGTCTCCAATCTGTCATATTAATGGCAAACTTTAGCAAACCCCCACGGAATAATGTTGGCAAATAAGTAACTCGATTAGATTATTTTAATTTAATTAATTTATTAGGGTATTCAGTTATGTTTGTAATATGATATTCTGTTATAATTTGTATTCGTTGATTTAATTTAGTTTTTTCTTTTTATAAAATTGATAAATGGATATATTTATGTTTAATTCTATATTTTATAATTTCAAAATGTATATATATAATTTTGATTTTTTTAATAATTTTGTGGTTTTGAATTTTGTATTCTTGACCTTCTAAAATTTGTTTGTCTTCATTATCTAAAACTGTGGTGTTTGTAAGTCCACCATTAGAACTTGATGTGCTAGAGAGAAGTCTAACTACCTTCCCATCTTTTGCTTTAGCCAGATCCTTAGATGATTTAATAATTAAGAATAAGTTTGTAGAAACCATAAACAAAATATACATATTTATTTGTCATGGTGGTAGGACCCTCATATCCTAACTACATATACTATTTTGAACATTTAATATTACATTATGTGGATTTATTCCAAATTGACTATATTTCATAAATAAGTCTTTATGATGGTTTTCTATTGATGTGATAAAATATAATATATGAATTACATTTTATAATAGATTTTTTTTTCTTGAGGAGCTTTTCTACTCAAAGAAGCATATGATTCTTATCATTAATATAAGCATATTCATAGCTATTTTTTCAGTATCTTATTATTTTCATATGTTATTATTCTAGTTGATAATATTTTGTATGTGAAGATCCTAACAAGTGGTATCAAAGCATTGTCTAGGGTCATTTTAAGTTGTAGTCATATTCGATTAGTGTCTTACTACAACTAAATAATGTATGCTTTCACATGGACCTTAAATGATTTTTTTTATAAAAAGGTAGTGAAAATAGTGGGGTACTAAACATTTTATTGTCATTTTTTTCTACAACAAATTGTTTAGGTTAGAAACACTATGAAGTGTGTTTTAAAATAATATAAAGAGTTATTATTTATAGCTAAGATAGATTCTCCATAAAGGTTATGGGGAAGTGAAGGGTGTTTGGACTCAAATAACTAGGCCTTAAACATTATATAAGAAATGAAATTATCCTTCCACATACCTTTCATTATATAAAAAGACACTCTACAATTAGGAGAATCCTCACCATAGGAAGCCATCAACCATTTGTAATCTATAGTTCACTAATTAGTGGCAAGTAATAGGAAATTACTCTCTCCATACCTTGAAGATGAGATAGTATGGCTATGGGTTAAGGTGAAATACTTTGTAGTTAGAGATTTAAAACATTGGGTTGGTTCATTATTTATAAGTGGAACAATTTAAAAAATAGAGTGAACCAACAAATGAGAAATGAATTGTTCTTTAATGTATCCATACTATTTAAATATGATAGACTATTATTAAATGGAAAGAAATGATAAAATATAATACATACTGTAAAAGAGTATTTACATAGAAAGACCTAGGATATGGAACAAAAATATACACTTAAAGAGAATACAACTTGTATTAATCCTAAAAATAGTTCCATGAATATGTTAGCTCATCCCTCTAAATTCTAATAACATAATGATACATAACCTATAGGAAAATACCAAATAGTACAATATTGAGGCACTCATAAATATATGAGATATGAATATATAATATTTTAATGATATTACTAAACTAGTGGAAAAGAACACTTACCCAAATATAGGCATCAACCTCCTTCATGGGGAATCTCATAGATCACCAAAAGCTTGACAATCACCCTAAACAATAGATAAATCCTACACACCTTGCACTAACCTCTTGTGCCATAAAAACATATCTTGTCACAATGGTAAAAATAAATAAGATCCTAGTCCTAGGCAACTTATGGGAAGATTGTAAAAAAATTTCAAAAGATCCATTTGTAGAATATCCTATTACATCCTATTACACATCCTAAACTTTACTTGATTTCTAATATCTTCCCAAATGTAACTCTTGACTTAAATGTCACTATAACTACATGTGAGAGAATTAAAATAAGTATTTTTTTCCTCCACCAAGAAGGGGCATCCAAGTGTACACTTTCCTTGATCCTTCGAGACGAAAAATATCTTATCAACAATAATTAAAAGAATTGAAATATGTCTGATTCTTTTCAAGATCAATGCCACCTTATACAAATAAAGTATGAAAGAATATGCAAATACAAAGATTGATAACAAGCATAATGAACACAAAACTGTATGAAGCCCACTAGATGTATTAGGTAAACCAAATGTACATCTATAGGAGAAGGACACCTAATCTCCATGAAACAAGGATAAGAATCCTCACTCATGGACTGGTGATGATTTTCCTACCAAAAAAGTAGCATGAGATATCAAAAGTGAGTTGACACCTCTAAAACTCCTAACTAACATTGGATCCTTGCATGTGCAAGTGTCAAGTATGCCTAAGTAGGGGGTGATCCCATAATAGTGGTTTACAATTTTTGGCCAAACTAGACACTGAAATTATTATTTTTAACTAAATCTTCACATTCGGGCACCTATAGCGGCTAAACTGTGAGGAATTTGAAGATGGTGCAAACTAGAGTCTCATCAAATTTTGTCTGTAGATTCTAAAAATATTTTTCAAAATTTTGGAATCAATTACACTTCTTTTTCCATCTCCCATGAAAATAGATTTTTTCAGAAAACAATATTTTTTAAAAGTGGCCACCATATAATGCATAACTTTTTTTCCATGAAGGATAAAATTCTAATTCTTTCAAATTTAGATTTGTAACTCTAATATCTAGTGCTTCCACTTGGTTAGATAGTTTTTATTGAAATTTTTTCTTAATCAAGTTTCAAAGTCAAACGAATTACAATTCAGACATAGCGTAACTGTGTAAACATAACTTTTTTGTATATGTCAAAATTTTATTTTTATTTTTTGTTGGATCAAGGACTTCAATATCTGGTGCACTCATATTTTTTAAAAAATTTGATAATCTTCTATTTTTTCACATGTGAAGAACAAAGAAATTCATTTTAGATAAAAAACCTATGTTTAATAAAACTTAAAAATAAATACATAACAAAACCAAAACATATTAAAATTATATTCATTAGATAGCTTGTTCTAAGGAATACCATAATCATTTGAAATAAATTTTAAATGAATTCATTTGATCCCCCAAAATCTAAATCAAGAGTGATTTTTTATCAGCATTTTGATAGGTGTAAAGGAGACGCATTTATAGGTATGGTTTAAAACTAGCGAGGTTCTATCCAAGGGGATTTGATCTAAGGTGATTTGATCAAACCTTCTTCAATTGGAATCCTTAAAATGGAACTTTTTAAGGCTTAAATCATTATATTTTCTAAAAATATGTGATTTTAGCTAAAATTCGTTCCTCTCAGGAATTGTAAACCACTATTATGACAACACCCTAGGCTTAAAGCCTATGTGTACTCAATATAATGCAACATATACACTATAGTGTAGGAAAATGTATCCCTAGCTACATTTTTACACTTGTTTAGGCCCTCCCTACTCAAATTGGGCTTCTTTATGCCTTATTTGGTCCTATTATTCATCCAAAAGCCTTATTTAAAACATCTTTCCAAGGATAATCCTGAGACATATCAAATAACCAATCATAATTCATATGATTTTGGGTTATGTGTCCCAAATTTAGTGATCTAGGACATATACGCCACCTTCAGTGTGTGGGTCCCACCTAATTTTTGGGACCTAATCCTAAATTTGACATTAAACTAATCATTTCTTAAAATTTGTGTCCTAAACCTAGGCTACTGGGACACATACACCCAAACTAGCATATGAGTCCCACTTAGCTTGGACCTATTTTTAATTCAAATTCTTGGTGGGATTTTATTCTCCTAGATCTGATGTCAGCTTGTAGTGTTGTAATTTTGGGAAATTTGGCATAAACAAGTATAAATATAAGGTTATTTCACATAATTTCATCCTAGAACTTCAAAAGCAATCAAGAGCAGTTACACAAGAGTTCACAAGAGTTTACAAGAGAATTCAAGAGCTTGTTATCAAGCATTTTGGAGCATTACTCAAGAATCAAGCATCATGTCAAATTCATCATGCATCATCTTTGTTTTTAGCTAACATTTATGATGTAGGTTCTCATTATTCAAACAAGAAGTCAATTCAAGATCTACATTCATGCCATCCATTTCATACAAGATTGCAACCTTAGTTCCAAGAGTTTGGTGAGTTGCAACATAGCTTATTTGTTCATTCATCATTCCTTCATTCTATTTCTATTCATTTCAAGGTTTGATTACCAAAATAGAGTTTGACCAAGGAAAACCCCTATCTAATATGTTCAAAACAACATTTTTCCCTCTCTTTGTTGTGTTATTTAAAGATTTATGTTGAAGATCCATCGAAGAGAAAAATTGGAGAAAGTTGTCAAAGTTGACATTTTTCTTGCAAGATCACAAAAAGTCATCTACAAGTTTGGAATTAAGAGTTTTAGACTCAGATCGAAAGGGAGAGAGGCTACAAGAGAACACTAGAGGATATCAAATTTTCTGATCAACCCTGATATTGGAAGTAAATTGCCACTTGTGACATATGAGTCCTAGTATACTAGTTTTTAGACTTTTTCTGTAGATCATGGTTTACTAGTTGCAGATTCTAGTTTCGACATGAAACCATAAACTGGGACTAAATTGTCCCTATTGGCATCTGATTCCTAGTGTGCATGAAAATTTAAAATTTCAAGATTGCAAACCTTGTCACAAGCCTCTTCAGTTTTCCAGGTGCATCTTTGTTCATCTCTAGTTTTCTATTTTGATTTAAGTTCATTTTCCAGGTCATATAGTTAGGTTTTGTATGTTACTTTCATTTCTTGTCTTTCTAACCCTTTTTCTTAGTGGTGAACTCTCTTGTGTCTTTAATCACACCATTAGGACACCCTATTGTAGATCTCTTTCCCTAATTCCATTCTTAGATTGAGATCTCTATGGTTTCCTTTAATGACCTATAGTGAAATAAGAAAAGGGCCTTAACTCCCCTTGGTTCCACCTCCTAAAAGGTGGAGCCTCCCCTATTTCCTAGGTTTCATTTTGGTGAACAACCTCCCATGGTACCTTTTGTTCCTCCCCTTAGGGAAGAAAAGAAAACTATGGTTGACAGACCTGCTCCTACACAAACACAACTTAGAAATTGCACAAAAAGAAATAGAAATGCTAGAGAGCATAGGCATAGACATTGTGCTCTTGCTCAAAAGTTAAACAATGAAAACAACAAGGAAAATAATCATCCAAACTTGATTGAAGAAATACATGATGAGTCTGCCTCTTTGCTACAACAAAAAGATCCTATATTACAACCGCAACAAGAGCTAAATCCTTCTTTGGACATTATCATTCAACCTCTCATTTAGATTAACTTGTATGAGAATGATGAGGTTGCTAAAATTGATGTGGAAGTGCATAATGAGTTGAATACATTGTTTTCCTCTTCTATGAGCTTAAATGATAATTCTCCTAGGAAGAGTGTTGAACTTGGTGATGAGCCTAGTTCAACACTTGTTGTCCCTTTGGCTAGTTTTCCACATTTTGTATATGATGAACAAGATCAAGATATACAAACAACCTACTAATAGGTTGACTCGCATGTGCCTTACTAGTCTTTTGCATTGTTTTCTTTTTCATGTTTCTTTTATGTGGTTGCATGTGTGTAATGTGATCCCTCGTACCATTTTTTTTATTTATCTCTCTCTTTGTGACATTCCTCTATATGTATCTACATTCTTCTTTATATCGTAAAAAAAAAATATTTTTCTTTATCTTGTGTTTTCATTTTGGGGATGACATAATGCGTCGAGACATTTAGGTCTCTTCCATGTTGACCCAAAGGATTTTTCTTTTTTTTCGCTCTCTATCTCTCATTCTTCTTGTTCCATGTGTATTTGGGGAATGATGACTATTCCAATCTCTCTATAAAAACATTGTAGCAAAGACATACTAACCCTAGATCCATGGATTCCTTATCTGTTATTTTGGGATTTCATTTTGGGGGCAAACCCCTTTCATGGCGTAGCTTCATTTTGAAACATATGACTTAGCTATGTAGGGATTTCCAAATAAGCTCTCATGTCCTCTTTATTGTTAGCATTTATCATTTTCTACTTTAAAGTAATTGCTCACAACATGGTGTTTAGCAATTTATTTAAAGTGGGGGCATACATTGGAATTATTCTTTTGCATTTCAATTCATGTTTCATTGTGTGGTCTTCTTACTTCATGCGATGCGTATTTCTCTTTGTGGTGACATTGGGTGTGATGTACCTCAAGAGCATGATCTCTCTTATAATATTATATTCCTCTTAGTGGCTTGATGTGACACATTGCATCCCCTTAGTTGTGAATCTTCTATTCTTCAATTGGTCCTCTCTTGGAGACATTAGGCACGATATTCCCTAAGTTGAGACCTTACATGAACTAAGAAAAACTCCTTTGAACATACCTTACACTATCTTGCATCTATAATATTTGTTATATGGCCACCTTGCATAACACACTTTGCTTGCCTATGGAGCCATCCTTTTTGTTCATGGGTCTCAAGTATGCAATATTTTTCTTGCCTCGTGAATCTTATTTTTTTTGTGTGGTACCTTATAAAAGTTATGAGGAGGTATAGATTTTGTATGGTTGTATGTATGGGAGATGAACTTAGGCATGACTTTATCATAGCCACTTGCTTGTCTATGTGAGGGAATACCGGCTACGTGCATATGTGTCTCACTGGGGGCCCACCTAGTGGAGGCCCTGAGGTTCCACTAGACCTTGTGAGCAAGCATTTGGTTTGAATAGTGGACATCATGGTCCACTTGTAAAAAAAAATTGACAAACAAATTACATTTGATCCACAGTGTGTGAGATAAATGGTTGAAGCTTGATCCTCCTCTTTTTTTTGTTTTGTTTCTCTTTGTCTTTGGTAGTGTATGCTTGTGCCTTATTGTTGCTCCTTATATCATTTTCGTGTGTTTTCTTTTGTGCCTATTTTGGTTTTCCATAGGATCTTGATCCTAGAGGCTTGTACAACCCTCTTGATCTTTTTCATCCTATCTTACTAGCATTGGTACATTTGGACCCCTCTTGATGCGAGTTTTTCTACTTTAGTGTGAGTTTTAAGAAAGTTCCTCCTCTCACTAATGTGAGAGCTAAATTTAGTGTAGGAAAATGTATCCCTCTACATTTTCACACTTTTTTGGGTCTCCCTACTAAAATTGGGCTTATTTATGCCTTATTTGGTCCTATTATGCATCCACAGGCCTTATTTAATGCATCTTTCTGAGGATAATCTTGACACATATCAAATAACCAATCATAATTAATGTAATTTTGGCTTATATTTCCCAAATTTAGTGATCTAGGACTCATATGCCACATTGGGCGTATAGGTCCCACCTAAGTTTCAAGGCCTAATCCAAAATTTGACACTAAGCTAAACATTTCTTAAAATTTGTATCCCAAGCCTAGGCTGTTGTGACTCATACATGTCAACTGGAGTATGAGTCCTGCTTAGCTTGGACCTATTTGGAACTCAAATTCTTGGTGATATTTTATTCTCCTAGATCTTATGTCAGCTTGTAATGTTGTAATTTCTTGAAATTTTGGATAAACAAGTATGAATACAAGGTTATTTCACATAATTTCATCCTAGAACTTCAAAAGCAATCAAGAGCACTTACATAAGCATTCACAAGAGTTTACAAGAGAATTAAAGAGAATTTGAGATTGTTTATCAAGCATTTTAGAGCATTATTCAAGAATAAAGCATCATGTCAAAGTCATCATGCATCATGTTTGTTTTTGAGCTAACATTTGTGATTTAGGTTCTTATGATTCAAGCAAGCATTCAAGTCAAGATCCATAACATAAAATCAAGAATCAAGATCTACATTAATGCTAGCCACTTCATACAAGATTGCAGCCTTTGTTCCAAGGGTTTGGTGAGTTGTAACATAGCTTATTTGTTCATTCATCATCCCTTCATTCTATTTCTATTAATTTCAAGGTTTGATTACCAAAATGGGGTTTGACCAAGGAAAACCCCTATCTACTAGTTAACAAAACAACATTTTTCCCTCTCTTTGATGTGTGATTTGTATATTTTGGTTGAAGATCCATTAAAGAGCAAGATTGGAGAAATTTATCAGAGTTGCAAAGTTGTCAAAGTTGTCATCTTTCTTGCAAGATCGCAGAAAGTCATCTACAAATCAGAATTCATAGTTTCAAACTTAGAGATTAGAAGGGAAAGAAGCTACAGGAGAACACTAGATGATATCAGAGTTTTAAATTAGCCATGATACTAGGACTAAATTTCCACTTGTGGCGTATGAGTCCTAATATACCAGTTTTTAGACTTTTATTGTACATCTTGAATTACCAATTAAAAATTTCATTTTAGACTCGAAACCCTAAACTGGGACTAAATCACCCCTACTACCATATGATTCTCAGTGTGCATTAAATTCAAAATTTTGGGATTGCAGATCTTGTCACAAGCCTCTTCAATTTTTTAGGTGCACTTCTATTCATCTCTAGTTTGCTATTTTGATTTAAGTTCATTTTCTAGGTCATATCTTTTTATTTTTATTTAATATAATTATAGTTAGGTTTTGCATATTACTTTCATTTATTGTCTTTCTAAGCCTTTTTCTTAGTGGTTAACCCCATTTTGTCTTTAATCACGCCCCTAGGACAACCTATTGCAAATCTCTTTCCCTTATTCCATCCTTATATTGAAATCTCTAGGGTTTCCTTGAATGAACTATAGTGAAATAGGAAAAGGACCTTAACTTCCCTTGGTTCCATCTCTTAAAAGGTAGGAACCTCCCCTATTTACTATGTTCCATACACTAACACATCCCCTTTAAGCATGGTCTGGGTGGGAATAAAAGAAATGGGTCTTGGCTACTAGGCTTTGTGAGGTACCTGTGTACAATGAAATCTCTCGTAAATGAAGTAAGATAAAAACACAATGGGGAAAAAACTATCCTCCAAAAAGAGAGATAAGATGACAAGAAGGATAGAAAGCCCCCAAAATATGATACTACTACTAATGTAGACCACATGCCAAGAGGATATCATAGATGAGCGAACTTTCTCTCAATAAAGGGTTTGGTGAAAATGTCAACAATTTGCTCTGAAGACCTGCAAAAGAGTAAGTCGATGATCTATCCATGAATAAGCTCTCAAATGTAATACATATGAATCTTTATGTTTGGTTTGATGATGTTGAACCAAATTCTTTCATATCTGAATGGTTCTCTTGTTGTCACAATAGATGACTATGGGCTACGTGAAAGGAATATGAAACTCAAAAAGAATGCCTAAAGCCATATAGCCTTAGTAGTTGAGTTAACAACCCCCCCTAAACTCTGCCTCTATGGATGATATAAGTCAATAGAATTTTTCTTCTTGCTAGATCAACTAATAGGACCTAAACCAAGTGAAAAAATGTAACTTGAAGTGAACTTGTGATGCTCACTATCACCAGGCCAATCTGAATTTGTAAAACCAGCCAAGTCAACTAATGAACCAACTTTGTAGTGAATTCCAAACCCAAGAGTACCATGAAGGTAATGAAGGATCCTCTTAGCTTCTTTCTAATGTAGCTCATGAGGTTCTTGCATAAATATTGAAACCATGCCAACTTCATATGCAATGTCTCACCTGGTATGAGTCAAGTATGTAAGACTATCAACAAGTTGTCGATACTATTGTTCCATGCACTCATGCCCTGTTATGTTTTTGAAAAAATGAGGAACCCCCCTTTATTCTCCTTTTTTACATGTCATTTTTCTTCCATCTTTCTTTTGTCTCTCCCTCTTTTCTTTTTCTCTCCCTCTTTTATTTTTCCTTTTTTGTTCCTCCTCTTGTCTTCTTTCTTTTGATTACCTCATTGGGTTTTGGGAAATCTAGCTTTTTTGTATTGGTATACCGTATACATCGGCCTGAGCCCTGACTCCCGCTAAGGTGCTCAGTGTTTCTTTATTTATCATTTCTTTGGACTTCAGGCATCAAGTATTCATTATAATAAATTCCTAATAGTGACAATGTCTTAACACCTCAAGCCCTATGTTGATCAAATCAATGGATCAAATTAATGTCACTGGTAGGTTTTTAAAAGAAAAAATTAATGAGAAATTAATGAAGGGTCACCAGAGGACTTATCATGTTTTTGAGGCTCATTTTGGAATTCACCCTTTTCTATTTACATTTAAGAGATCTACAATTTCATTCGTAAAGACTCTTTCTCTGTGCAACTATTTTCCATTACTGTTGCTTTAGGCTAGTTTGTGGGTTTGTGTTTGTTCATGTCTATGCATGTGTGCTTGTCTGTTGTTCCTATGCATGTTGGCGTGTGGTCCATTTTTGGTGACATGTGTTTGCATTGCTCTTTCCATGTGTTTTCTCCAAGTAGGGGCAATCCCCAATCCCCATTAATTTTAAATCAATTCAATTGTTCCTCTTGGTTTGTGCATGTTGGGTTTTCCTTTATGGGTTTTGTTTTTGCATTTTTGAATCAATCTGGCCTTTTATTTTTTCTTTCCTTGGTTTTTTCCCTTTTCTCCTTAGTTTTTCTTTGTTTCTTCCATTTTTGTTCTTTCATTTTTTCTTTTTCATTCATTCTAAGATCAATTTTCATCCTAACACATTGATCAAAGGGACATTAATAAACTTTATCATTTGATCATATGTCAAACCATCATTGCTTGCTAGAGTTTTCTTCCTTTCCTTAGCATTTTTCAAGCTTTTCGGGTGTCAGGTGTTGGGTGATCAATCTTCTCCTTAATTAAGGGTGTGACAAGCATTATGAGAATTTTTTTATCTATGACTATCGATCATTCTTGTAACTTGCGATTTTCAATAAAAAAAGATTTTGAGTTTTGTCTTTCATGTGTGATGAATGTACCTTATGTCTAAACTATAAGCCAAAGTACCTAAAATGAAGAAAAATAGGAGGGTTCCTAGGGTTTCCCAAAATGGATCCAAAGAGGGAAAAGGGGTCCTATCTTTCCTCATTTCATTAGGAAATGAGATCCAAACAATGAAATGACTATCAACCTCGAGGTGAGTCAAGTCAAATGTGAATCTACATATTTCCATTTTTGCAAGGATGGGGGTCTAGGTCAAACAACACTTTGGGGAGAAAGATTAAAAATAGCAAATCAACTTTGATTTGAATCTATAAAGTGGATTAAGAAGATTCAACATAATACTAGTGGAACCTATAGACTTTCTAGAGAATCTGGAAGAGATAAATCTTGCATACCTCTCACAAAAAGGTTTTTTTAGAAGCTAAATGAGGATTCATTCACCCTATTGAAAATGGGCCTAGGATAGGGCTCTGTAAAAATGGTTTATAGGTTCTCTTCTACTATGTCTGCATTCCCATATCCCCAATTTTCATAGTCAGATAGCTGAAAATAAATCTTGTTGGTAAATTTCTGTGAAATTGTAAGAAAGATGACAACAAATGCAACTTGGACAACTTTGCAATTTTTCACTCCAAGAGATCTTCCACCTAAATTCTACAAACACGTGCATCAAGAGGGAATTTTTTTGTTGTTAGTGAATGGGGGTTCACCTTGGTCAAACCCCATTGGGGTAATCAAACCTTGTAATGAAATAAAATAGTATGAAAGGAATGGAAAATGAATAAAGCAAAGCCACAACTCACCAAACCCTTGAGTGAACCTTGATAATGGAGGTCTACAACTTGCATTAATTTCCTTCAATGTATGTGGATCTTGATCTTGAAACTTGATTTGAAATAATGCCTTTGATTGCTTGAATGGATCCTGAACACTACATCAACATATTAGCTCAAATAACATGCATCATGCAAGAAGACTTTGAAATGATAATTTATATTGATTGCTGCAATAATTATTCAATAAATATTCTCTTTAATTCCTTCAATATGCTCTTGATAATGCTCCTATAATTCTCACTTGAATGCTCTAGGTACTCATGAAAACTTTCTAGGTGAAACATAGTGAAATAACCTCTTATTTATACATATGTTAACATTAATTATCAAAATTCAAATAACACAAGCCAACATGTGAATATACATTTGAAATAATTGAAATACCACCAAAAACATAGTAAAAATTTAGGTCCTAGGTCTAAGTGAGGGTCCTAGGTCACTTACCTAGGACAAAATTTCTCCAATGATAAATGTTATGGCATTAATGGATGTCGGGTTTTCCTCTTTGGAAATGCAATTAATTAGGTTTAAATTTGAATTAAAGAGGTCAATTACAAACAATCAACCTCAATTAACTAATAAAGTCCTAGATGAGTGTGAAAGTGTAAAGGTACACTTTACAACTCCATAAATAAGGCACAATTAAGTCCATTAAGCTTAATGTGAATATGTAAAACATATTACAACACTAAATTAATGCATAATTTAGTCCATTTATTATTATTTATTTCCCAAATTAATTGTGAAAAAGGGATACTTTTTCCTATACTATAGTATCAATGCCCAAAGTCTGGTTTAAAGACTGAGCAAAAATTCCTTGTTTTGAGAAAAATTTCCATGCATCGTCGATCGGGTGTATCTTTTATATAACCTATTATTGAGATAGAGGTTAGGTGAGGTCCCCAATCTTTGATCCCCAAAACCTTAAACAAATATTTCATTGTTTTAAATAAATTGAAAATTTTAGAGCATGACTTTGATTAGAGATTAGAAGAATTTGATGCTTGATACTGAAGTAAAAAAGGATTTTTGGATGTCGAGACATGGGAATACATTTACCAAATGTTAAATTCATAAGACTAAAGGTAGAGAACATCCTTGGCCCTAATCCCCAAAATCCTTAATATTTTTGGGTGTTGGCAGTAAGACTTACTTCCTAAGTCTGTCAAATTATTGCAAATAGGACATAAAGAGTAGGAACGACTTATGACTCTCAAACACATTAAAAACAAGAGGTAGAAAATGAACCTGACTCTCAACTCCCAAACATATTAAAAATGAGCTTTGAATGTCACTAGTCAAAAATATTTATTAAGTCATTATCTTGTTGCAAATAGAAGGTATGTGGTAAGCTCGATCCCCAATCCCTGATGGATCATAATAAAAAAATGAACTCTTAAACAAGGATATTCTAACCCTTTGATATGTGGTAAAGGGAAGGCCTAAGGCCCAATCCATGGAAATTTTATTTGCTTTCTAGCTCCCTTTTGAACAAGTTATTACTTTACATTATGGCATATATCTTGACTAATATAACTTAGTTTCGAAGGTGTGCTTTCTTCTGAGGTGAATGAATTGTAACAAATGTTGTTTTATATATGTAGGAGATATGCCATCGAAGGATCCTGCATAGATGAAGTACCAGTACAAGGGATATCATCTACCAAGTTCCAAGATGTTCTCAACTTACATAGAGGTTGGAGACACTAACCTTGGTCATGTCGACATGGAGGAATTCAAGAGAAGGATTAATGATGAGGAACTTGAAAATGTTCTACCACAACATTGGAAAATTTTGGAGTAGTATAGGCTACTACTTTCTAGTAACTATTCAATCTTTAGAGATGGCCTTAATATGTGCTCACTAATATAATCACACAACCAAGAAAGTGATGGGATTGTTAGGAGAAGTGGTGCTTGATGTAAGCCTAGATATGATTAAAAATATCTTTAGGATTTCAGTTTTCCCCTAATATGAGGCAGTTGAAATGAAGAAATCCATGAAGTATTTTGATGAAAATGAGGCAAATAAACTCACCTACATTAATAGTCAGATGCTTCTTACTCCCAAGAAAGTATCCCTCAAGATGTCCAAGGTACAACACATGAGTGAATTTAAATAAGATATCAAGGACTTGATTGTCCTATTAAGTAGAGTATTCATGTATCCTCATGCTAGAGATATCTACATGTATATGGTCAAATTATCATAACTCAATGATGCCAAGAAGGACAATATTGATGTGGTTACTCTTATTGGTGATACATTCATGAAAAATTGAATACAATTCTCCAAAAAACCATGTTTTACATGATTTCCTACTTGGTATATTTGTTGGTTTCTCAAGCCTCCTTCTCAAGACTAGATAGAGTGGGTTTCTTCTAGCTAGGGGAGGTGACCATCTACAAACATTATCCTCAACTAAAATTGGAGGATAGTTATACTCATTTCTACATTGTCAATAACAACTTCATATGTGTTGTGATCAATGGGTTGGAGGGATATTTCTCCATGAGAATCTCAAACGAGGCCATGGAAGCACTCAAAAGTTGTGGAAAGCATTCTAAATCTTCAATAACATCCATTCTACAATTATATCTAACTATTGGGTAAGTGCACCAATCTGTGACACAATTTAGGTCTCAAATTGTAAAATTTGCAAAAAAGGCAGAAATTGGCCATTTGGCGTGCGCCAAATGCAAAAGGTAAATAAAAGAAAAAAATGCATTTTGAAACCTCATTTCACTTCAACCCACAGCTTGGCTTGCAGGATTTGAGGTCTGCAACTCGCGCTCACCAAATATCATTCATTAT